>BSBK01000133.1:925000-1642500 GCA_027943335.1 Chamaecyparis obtusa
GCATGCAATGGATTCAAGTTATAGTTGAAGGTTACTACTATTTGTTGTTTAAGGTTTGAGAGTTAAATTTTTTGTTGGCACTGATTCACCCCTCCCCTCTCAGTACCCTATCTCTCCATCCCAACAGTTCTATGTTCAGAGTCTTCTAGTATAACCTTTTTGGGGGGACCTTCATTTTGTGCTTTCTCCATGTTATTCATTTGTCCTCTCTTACATCGGTGATCCTGGCTCCATGGCGCTTTACACCTAAAGAAAAGTTTTTTATCAATCAATTCCTTTTTTCAGCATCGATGATTTTTGGTCCATGGTTCTTCGTATAGGTAGCATGATTTTCCTCGAGTGTCCTCCCGGGGCCCTTCATTCCAATGGGGGATTTTGGAGGGAATGTCCTTTGGGTTTTCTTTTGTTGTATTATATTCTGTGATTTTAGCTTTCCTAATGGCATCTTCATGGGTTTGGGGTTCGAAAGGTCTCACCCTTATTTTGATATGTTATTTGAGTCCTTTGATGAACATATAGACCCTCCTTTTTTGAGATATGTCAGGGACCATGACTGATAGACCTTGAAACTTATTGGCAAATTCTTCAATAGTTCCTATTTGTTTGAGGTGAGTTAACTCTTGGAAGTACCATTCTGGTTCCTTTTGGTCAAACCTACTAATGAGTTTTTGAGTGAATTCACTTTAGGGGTTAATACTTTTATGACCTAAAGTGACTAATCCATGGTGCCACCAATTGTGGGCTTCCCCTATTAGGTGCATTATAGAAAATTTAATATCATTTTCCTCAGTCATCGGGCTGAGAGAGAGGTAGGTGTCTAATTTTTGGACCTAAACTTGAGATGTTTCTTTCCCTATCCCTTCGAAGTGTGGTAGGGACATTTTTCCTATCTTAGCTTTAATTTCCTTGTCCCCATGAAGTCTTTTCTGTCCATTACTTGCCATGGTTTTGGTTTCATAATATTCCTTAAAGGGGATGATTTTTTGTATTTATAGATCTAAGCTATCATACATTTGAGCAATCTCCTCTACTGAGTGGGTGGATGGTTCTTCTCCTCTTGTGATCAGTTCCTCTCTTGGAAGAAATGATGGTATAGTTGGCATCATGGTAGAGTCTTGATTTATGGGCTCATTCTCAGAATGATTAGAATGCATATCTCTTCCTATCAAAGAGGTGGGTTGGCCATTGTGGGTATTGTTATTATTCATGTTTTGGGTGGCTTGAAGGATTAACTGATTGGTTTGTTCAAACCTTTTGTTAGTTTGCTCCATGAAACTTCTTAATTCATTGGCTAGTTGTTCCACCATAGCTTTTGTCCCTTTTTTTTTTTTATACGTTTGTATGAACTATCTTCCATAGGATGGAAGGATTATGCTCTGATACCACTGTAATATCCCTTGTTATTCTCCCTTTATAGTTTCCTGCAAAATCATTGTTAGTACAAAATGATATTTAATATTTATATGACTCATACTATATTCTACATTAGTAAGGGGGGAATTTGATTCTTAAGGTTGCCTCTAGGTCGGGCTTCACAAAATTCCCAATTCTCAGCTTGAGGGATATAAGATCCGCTCTAAGAAACTGGGATATTGACATGTCATCCCATAGAGCACTGCCCATAAGAACCTCTTAGAAGCGCTAATGCATTCCAAGACTACGCATATGTATATGATGCCAATCGGTATATATACTACCTACGTCAGATTATAACAATCTTGACTTTGGCAATGAGACTATACCAATCTCAAATTCCCATTAATTATAAATAGGCAATGAGGCTATACCAACCTCAAATTTCCATCCAACTCAAATAGGCAGCGGGGCTATACCAACCTTGAATCGCTATTAATCACAAATGGGCAACGCAGTTATACCAACCTCAAATTGCCATTACGTTCACATCTATGTAGCTCAGAATGAATATAAGATTCATACATCTAACTACTAGAGGGAGTAAGAAAATCAATTATCAACAATCAAATTCATTATCTATAACATAATTATCAAAGTAGTATATTCCTTAAGATAAATCATAAATGCCATCAAATATATATATATATATATATATATATATATATATATATATATATATATATATATATATATATATATATATATATATATATATATATATATATATATATATATATATATATATATATATATATATATATATATATATATATATATATATATATTTATACATCTTAATCAATTCGTGTATATATAGTTGAATTTAATTCTTTCCTTTTAATTAACATTTTTCTTTAATATATATCTATCTCTAATTTAATTACAATCAATTCTTATATATATAATTCAGTTAAAAATTATTTCTTACACACACACACATATATACTCTTTTATTTTATTTTTATTGATTCTTTTACTTAATATTACCTTATTTTTGGCTACTTTATACTTCCTGTAACCTCCTATCTCCTTGCTATTTTTCTTTGTTTCTATTTTGTTCTCCCTGCCACATCGGCCCTTGTTCACTCCTGTCACCCCTTTATATAGGTGTGTGGGAGGGGGAGTTATGTCCCCTCCTCACACAGTCTCCACCCCTTAGGGGTGCGATTGGTTACAGCCCTAAGGCTGCGACTCAATCGCACCTCTAAGGTGCGGTTGCCACAGGCCTGTGCCATGATATTTTATGTATTATTTAATATTAATAATATTTATTATTTATGTTATTTATTTAATAATTAAATAATAATAATATATTATTAGTTATTATTTAATGATCAATAATAATATATTATTTATTTTCATAGTTATTATTTAATTAGTAAATAATAATATATTATTATTAATGGTTATTGTTTAATAATAATATTTATTAGTATATTATTAATGATGTCTAATTTATTCGAATGACCTATAATATATATTATAGTATATACTATATAATATATATGTATAATTATTTTATTAATATATTAACACATTGATAATGTTCAAATTAAAAATGGTAACATTGTTTCTAAGTTATTATTAATGAATAATAATTTATTTTAATACGAATCATAGATCACGGGAGATTAAATGTAGGGACATTACAGGTTCCCTTGAGCTATGCTTTCTTTTCTTTTCTTCCTTTCTCTTTGCTGAAGTATTCGACTGCAACTCTTGGTTCTTTGATCTTTTTTCTTCAGGATTGAAATCAAAATTCCAAATCTTCTAACACACTTGATTGTTGATGCTATCTCGCTTCCACCTTCATTTCTCAGATTTTCAGAGGCTAATCCTCACCCCTTGCACCTCATTTCTATTTCAATCCTGAGGGGGCATGATAATATAACAAATCTTTTTGTCGATCAAATCTCCTAATCTGCAAATCTAGTAATTGAACCAAATCTAAAATTGATCAAGTCAATTAGGACTAGACATTGGCGTGCGGGGCATCTCAGCTTCATCACTTCATATCAAGTTGATATTCTCCACATCTTCTTTCTGAAAGAGTGTTCTCATCACTTCATATAAGTTCACTTGGACGAACATCTTTTTGATCTCTTGTGGCATATCAAGTTCATCAAGACCCATATCAATATGGTATTATCTCTCAAATTATTAGCTATCTCAATCTCCTTGGATAGATATTCAATCTCATTGCTTCATATTAGGCTGGATACTCTCATCTTGCTTATCGGTCTTTGTTCAATCAGGTTCGGAGTCTGGCCTCTATCAACTATCTTGACATCATCATTCTTTGACTCAATGTATTCCTAGATCGCTCACACATTAGTCAAAGAGGGACAAATGTAATCACCTAAAATTGGTCTAGTAGAACTTGAGCCCCCTTTTAATCAAATTGTCTCTTTGCTAAGCATCATTATGCAAAGTAACCCTTAAAATCCCCTTTGCATAATTAAATCAAAAATCTTATATCAAGCTTATACTATGGTCTAATTTCTAGAGCTTGCATATTTATTTAATTGCTAAAACCTTGCATTTAATATAAATTTCCTATGCTTTTATTAAAAGAACACATTCACATGTGTAAACATACTTAATTTTGATTAATTAGCAATTAAAAGAGATTTGTGCTTTCAAAAATGCTAATTTGTCTTATTCTACCTAATATTTCTTTTGCCTCTTAATCCTTGCCACTCATCTCAACCTAACCTTTCATTTCCTTTTTCCTCTTAATCTCATCCACTTGAGATTCATTTGCCTCTTAATCTCCACCCTTCATTCTTGAGGCAATTCCTTTAAAAGGAAGCTCTTCCCTTGCTCAAGGGTTCTATTTTTTATTCTCTTGCATTCTAGGTCCCTAATCTTCATTCTTAATTTAGATTCTCTTGCATTCTAGCTCTCTTTCTTTCTTAGAATAATCTTCCTAATTTGAATTCTTAGCTTTAGTTTCTCTCATTTCCTAGTTTAGCTTCATTTCTATTTTGATCTTGCATTGCTAATATAGTTTCTTTCTTGCATTGCTTCATAGATTTAGCTCTTGCATTCTCATTCTAGATTACTAGTTGCTTGCATACATTCTTAGCTTAATCTCTCATTCTTATCTTGCATTCTTGCATCTTAAATTTATTCTTGCACTTGAATCTTCCATTTTTGAGTAGTCAAGTCACTAATCCTCTATTCCAATTTGATGAGTATCATGAGAAGGATTAAACTCTCTTCAACTAGGAAGCTATGAGCCGCTTCTTGAGATATCCCTCCTCATGAATTCTCTCAAGTGTAATGGTTCATAGAAGTGTGTCATACTTTTGATCACACACTATCTACTTTAGCCAATATGGGAAGAGACCTTATTTTATTTGGTGTCTAGATGTTTTTTGATAGATTTCAAGGACTTGTTCTAGTTTTCTATTTTAGGTTGATATTTGCAGCTGTCTTTGGGGCTATGCTCATCTTTGATATGGCAGGGGTGTTTTGTTTGCCATGGTGTTGGATAGGCACATTTTTTTTGCCTCTCCATCTTTCAAGGTTCCTATGGAGGTGGAAGTGTCTCTTATGGAGGTGGAGACCTGCTTCATGGAAAAAGAGGTTTGTAACTTTATGTGGTATTCTCCTCTCTATGGATGTTTAGTCATGGGATGGATTTGCAGTGTGCTCTCCTTTTTGCTAATCTCTCCCTTTTCTGCTCCTATAGACACGGGCTCCTTTTTTATTGAGGTGGAAAGGGGTTTTGCAGGTGGGGTGGATTTTTAGTTGGGGTGATGTTGTTTTTTACAATGAGATGGTTTTAGACATAAAGGCTTGGGGAGCCTTTAAAAATCCCCTTGTATGTAAGTCCCACTCTATGAGTTGTTGGTTGTGTGCTGTTAATGGCATTTTTGAGCCTTTGTACTATAAGTGGCCAATCGTGACCCTTGTTCATGGCCTTTTTAAGGAAGTTTAGTGTTAGCAATTTAAGTTTTCATTAGTGAATTTAGATGCAAACACCATTCCCACTGGTATAGGTACATTGAAAGACCACTCATATTACGTTTTAGGCACTGATAGACTATAACATAGTGTATGCACCGGTAGACACAACATAGGAGATGCATCAGTAGACCAAACATAGTACATGGTATCGGTCATCTATTTCATGCAAGGATGGACTGGGTACAAGATTGACACTGATCAAAAAACATATAAATCCACATTGGATTATGCAGAACTATCTATTTTAAAATTGGGTTATACGGAATACCCACCGTTTAGAATTGAAGTAAGATTTTTAATAGGAGTTGATTTTATTTCTATGCAAATGTTTTCAAGGTAAACTCCAGATCATCTCGCAAGCTTTTTGTTGCATGATTTAAGGACAAGTTTACATCCTGGTGGTTCTATGAGTTAATAAGATTAATTTCTTATATATATAGGTCATAGGACACAAGAAAAGTTGTTGTTGATTATTTAGAGTAGAAGAGAGATATCTTCTGAGAAGAGCTATACTCACAAAGGTAAAAGGCATAAAGGATCAACAACCAGGTAGATCAGGAAGATCAATAGGTATGATCTAATCAGACAAAGAGTGTCAATTGAGATCATTGCTTTTATTGGTTAAAGCAATTTCAAATCCCTCAAACGAGGTGAACCCTAGTAGGTTCTTTTGTAAAAATCCTTTAACTGGGTAACATCTTAACCGGTGTTTCAAGTCCTTTTGCAAGGTGACTGCTAACATGGTCAAGATCTTAACCGGTCTTATATCAAATCCCTTTACAGGGTAGCACTCTTACAAGTGCTTTGTAAGCTCCTAATAGGGCATCTTTATTACTGCAGTATTGAAGTTGTGAGCTCTATCTCACCGTGGTTTTTTCCTTCTAACCAAGGGTTTCCACATATACATAATGTGTTGATCTGAGTATTTCTATTTATGCTTGTGGGTGATTATTTACATTCTATTTATCTTGAAAGAATCTGTATACAAGTGTGAAATTGCAATATAAATAGTATTTACTGATTCACCCCCCTCTTAGTAGTAGGTTAGGAATAACAATTGGTATCAAAGAATAGTTATCTAATATATAAAGCTTAACCGATTGAGAAAAAGATCATGGAGGGTTACATGTATTAGAAATATCTTGAGGAAGCCAACGACATCATTGCCTCTTTGGAGAATAGGCTAAGAAGATCACTTGCTAAAAGAAAGGAGTTGGCTCTGTAGTTAAGTGAGAGAAATGAAATAATTGATGAAATCTCTGGGAAGAGTGGATCAAATGAAGCTAAGGAGGCAGTCTCTTAGCTCATGGAGAGGAACCAGATCCTAACCAATCAGATCTCCAACCTAAAGAGGGAGAAAGAAGATAATGCCCTAAGGATGACTAAACTGATTGAGAAAAAGAGGAAAGTTGAAGATGAAAGAAACATAGTAGTCAAGTCTTTAACCACCTCTGAGAGAGCAAGGAATCTTGCAAAGGAAGTGGTAAGGGAGAATGATCTTGTTGTTCTACAACTTCAAGAAGACATGCAAATTGTCACTCAAGAAAACACCAACATGCAGAAGGGTTGGCATGATAGAGATGATGTATGTAAAAAGATGGCAATAGAGTTGTATCAATTGAAGGGGCAAATGAAAGAACTTGAAGAAAGGAATGAAACCCTAAGGAGATAAAATGAAAGCTTAGACAAGCTTGATGAGGAACTAAAATCTCAAAGAAAGTACAAAGATCTCATTGGTCTTGGATTCACTGGTAAAGACACCAAAGAGATTAGCGAGTCATCAGGAGCCAACGAAGGCAAGAAGGAAAAGAAGAAACTGGGAGAACAAAGGGTAAAAAGACCTTCAAAAATTCTTGCAAATATCATGGGAAAATAGGCCATAAAACAAGCAACTACAGAAATGCACTGGTCAAACCAACTAACAATTACTACAAAAACTATTGTAAGTATGGCCACAAGACCAATGAATATTGGTCAAGCCCCACAATTGTGTCCAGTGGAAGCAGGGGAAGCTTCAAGGGCTATTGCTACACATGCAACAAGTTTGGACACAAAGCTGATGAATGCAAATCCAAGACTATGGCATTCAAATCCCCACCAAGACCGGTATTCCCCAAAAGGAATAGGAACTAGAGCACAACCAACTATGCTAATTGTGGCATGCATAATCATAGTGACTCCTAGTGCAAATCACCTAACAAAAGAAGGGTGAATCGATGGAAGTCAATAGGGATAGTGTGTTACTCCTGCAACAAAGTTAAAGACTGTAGGAACTGGTCGATGAACACAAGGAAGGGATCGGTCAAATCAGTGGAGAAGACCTTGTCTTTAAATGAGAAGAATAAAGGGAAGAAGACCGAGAAAGAAGTCAAGAAAATTTGGTTCAAGAAGGAATCAAAGAGCCCCACTGAGGAGAAGATAGGGAAGATCATCATCTGCAGATGGTGATATCTCTTTAGCAAACTGAGCCTACAAGGCTTAGAGGGAATCGATAGCCCATCTACCATTCCTAGTAGAACTGGTGAGTATAAAATTCACTCAATCTATAAGAAAGACTAGACAGGTAAGAGTTGATCAACCAGGGTTTTCTCAACTAAAAAATCTTGAATACTAGTTGGCAAAAGTGGAAAGAAAGGTTAGGTAAGGCAATAAATGTTGTAGTTGTTAAACGAATAGTTACCATTTGGTAATTACCATTATGCCCTAACTCTATATAAAGAAAGGAGAATCACTCATTTAATTTTACTTTACAATTTTGTGATTAACAATTTCTTATGCTTGAGTAATATTCTCGTGCTTTGATCATCGAAAGATATTGTTTGTTAGACCGATCAAGCTACTTTCTATTAATCGGTTGTTAGCAATGGCATCTTCATCATCCGTTGCCAAGCTGATTCAATGAAATCAAGTTGATCGACCTGTCTATGATATCACACCGATTAAGAACATGATGAATGACATGAATGGTGCACTATCTTGCGACGTACCTGAGGGTGTTCTCATGATAGAAGACATAACTACCTTCATTCGGGCCAAGTAGGAAGAACTGGGAGAGACATTCATCCAGAGTGAGTATCTCTCGTTGTGTGAGGATGGAAAGCTTCCTAATAGATATGTGAAGCTGGTGTCATCAGGTCTCATCAATGGACTTAGCTATCCAACTATCTTCTGATTAGATCAGATTCAACTGATTCTTAGTCGTGTGCACGATCTAGGCTTTTAGCTCCAAAAGGGTCCAGCTACACAAATTACAGAGGATTTGCATCAAGTGACTGGATACAGTTAGGAAGGGGAAGCATTAACCCTAAGAACTATCTCCAATGCAATCATCACTAAGATGACAAAATCAAAATCTGATGGTCGACTCATGATTGTGATCGACATCGAAGACAAAGGAGTTTGGTTTGACTCTGTTGTAATAGGTTATTAAATCTATTAGTCTAGCAACCTAAACAACATACTAGGAGGAGCTATTCATGCCACTCATCAGATAATGAATGACAATGCCAAGTATGATCTCTATGGAATGCTTTAAGGTTATATATTCAAAAATATGAAGAAGCTCGACATTGTAAAGAAGAAATTCATGAAGTACGGGACCCTACTAGTACGCCTTTAATTCTACTACTCAAATTTCTTCCTGGGAATTGGAAAGGTGATATGGGGAATTGATCGACTGGTCATTCATCAAGTTAGTGAAATGGCCAACTAACTGGGAAACCAGTTCAGTAAAGTAATGACTGAGTACTTTGAGGCATTCCAACTAAGAATGCATGTAAGGGAGCAGGTGTCGTCAAATATTGTTGACTCATATAAGGATGATGTATGTTTTGTGGTTTCCACCAATCAATGCATTATTCAAACAGTGGAACTGGGAACAAGGTACGCTCCAGAACTGGGCTATGAGATTATCACCAAGATAGCTAAGGCATATGCAAATGTGTTGACCAAAGCTGACCTAGATCTCTCTTCTTACTAGTTTGGTACCTATGAAGAGATCCAAGATAATTTAAAGAAAAGAGCTCCAATCAATAATGTTTATACAAAAAGGACTCCCACACCAAAGAATAAGCTGGTGATAGAACAACCTAAGGCTCAAAGGAAGAGAGCTCAACTGATACCCAGTGCTCAATGGGAAGAACAAGAGGAAACAAAAATTGAAGAAACTGTTAGATTTGACAAACGCAAATCTTCCCAAGAACACCTGCATGCAAAGACTGCTACAAGAATGAAGACAGAAGCTATGGCGGCCAAAAGGCCAGAGACTGCAAAACCATGTTGCAAGAAAAAATCTTCTATTAACAATGATAAAAATAATACAATCTCCTTAATGAAATGAAAGAAGTGAATCCTTATAAAAGGAAACACGAAACCCTAAAGGATAAAACCCTAAAGAATTATAAAGCGCCTAAGTGAAACTTAAGCCTAGAGTATGATAAACTAATAATTAAATGATTTAATTATTAGCTAACATAAGACTACTCTAACACCCCCCCTTAAGTGTAACTTAGGGAGAAGCAAAAAAAGCTAAACTACTGCAGAAAGCAGGAAAGATGGGTCCCGACAACTAGGCCTGATCAGGTACCCAAACATAAAGCAAAAGATGTCCCAGAGAAAGGAACAAGAAGAGAGCAAGAAACTCCTCTGAAGCATGTCTGAAAACTCTGTCAGAAGATACTGCTGGAACCCCCACTGAAGTGCATGACTAGGTAGAGAAGACAAGTGTCTGAAGAGCTGATCAATCGAACCAGGAAGCAATAGAACCAACAGGTGAACCCCCCCATAATGCTGAACTGGGAGAGGTGACAGGAACACTGAAATGCGATGCCAGAAACAGCTGCAGAAGAAGAACCAGGAACACCAACAGTGCAACAGAAGCACACACACAGGATAAAGGGCGGTGTCATAGACACAGTCTACATGGGCTAATGTCGTGGAAGGTACGCTCACTTGACAAGAGTGGATGCGCCTATAGTGGCAAATGCATCAGAATCCCCCCATGGCACTTTATAACTGAGTGCGAATACTAAAACTGAACCAGGTGAAAAAGATCCCAGAAATGCAGAAGAGGGCACTTTATCTTAGTACGTTTACAGAACAAAGATACATCAGAAAGAGCATGCAAGCTCAGAAGTCAGAAAGAAGAGTGCACTAAGAAACCAGAAGAAGAGATCCCCGGACCTGTAGAACCAAGCACACCACCAGAGGGCATAAACTGCATAACTCAGAGGAGTGAAAACCTGGAGTAAAATCTGGAAGAAATACCTCTGCCACTGAATAGTACACAGAATCAGCTTTCCGACGATATCTCGTTTGCCAAAAAAGGAGTCCGGATGAGCCAGATATGACTCCCGGAAGGCAAAAACAGACATCAGACTTCAACAGAAAAAAAACTGTTGAAACGGTGGAACCAAAAAACCTAACCTCCATCATCGGAAAGAGCTCGGAAAGAGCTTTCCGACGATATAAAGAAGTCAGAAAAAGACCCCCGTATGCACCCTGTAGAGCGAAAAAGGCCCAGGTACCCCCAAAATACCCACCAAGGCAAGTTTTAAGCCCCAGGGGCTAAAAAAAATAGGCCCCCGGACGCATGGCGCGCTCCGGGGGCTGGGCCGCAGCCCCTGGTCGGTCATATGACCGGCCGCTAGGCAAAAAAGGGCCGCGGGGGCTGCATAAAAGGCCGCCACCACTGGGGGAGCGGTGGCGGAGCGGGGCCGGGAGGCAGCTGGGGCCGCGGAGCGGAGGCAGCGCAGAGGAGCGGGCGGCGCAGAGGAGCGGAGGCCGCGGGGGCGGCGGAGCCGGGGTGGCGGCCGGGCCGGGCGGCGGCTGGGCGGGCCTGGCGGAGCGCGGCGGAGCCGGGAGGCGGAGGGCGGCGGAGCCGGGAGGCGGCGCTGGGCGGGCCGCGGGGCTGGGCGGGCCGCGGAGGAGCCAGCGGCGCGGCGGAGGCCGCGGGGTGGCGCCCGGGTGGCCGCTGGGTGGCGCCCGGGAGGCCGCCCCGTGAAAAAAAATTTAATAATTTTTTTGAAAAATCGCCGTCTCGGAGTGCGTGCCAGGGCCGTACGGCCTTGGTATGCAAAAAAATTTTGCCTCAGATGCCACTGTGTCCAAAATGGACAAGTTTTATATGGATTTAGGGGTTCTTGGGCCTTCCGGACACAATGGTGGTGTCCGTTTTTGCCCAAGGTGAGCCAAATTTTGGCTCCCCCCCAGATCCACACAAAAAACCTCTGAAACCCTTGAAAACCTTCTGCTTCAATAAAACTCGAACAACGAGCAGCAAGATGGCTCTGATACCATGTTAGATTTGACAAACGCAAATCTTCCCAAGAACACCTGCATGCAAAGACTGCTACAAGAATGAAGACAGAAGCTATGGCGGCCAAAAGGCCAGAGACTGCAAAACCATGTTGCAAGAAAAAATCTTCTATTAACAATGATAAAAATAATACAATCTCCTTAATGAAATGAAAGAAGTGAATCCTTATAAAAGGAAACACGAAACCCTAAAGGCTAAAACCCTAAAGAATTATAAAGCGCCTAAGTGAAACTTAAGCCTAGAGTATGATAAACTAATAATTAAATGATTTAATTATTAGCTAACATAAGACTACTCTAACAGAAACTATTCCTCTAGTCAGGAAGAGGAAATCATGTAAACCAGTAAAGGAAGATCCACCAAGGAACAAAAAACCCACCATTGATGAACTTGTGGTAGGAATGAAAGAAAATGGTGGAATGGGATCAATTAGTAGAAGATATCAACTAGAAAATGATGAAGATAGGAGAAAGATAGAAGAAGTGATTGTTTACTGTATCTATAAATTTAACCTCTCTCTTACTGAACTTCATAGGGTCGTACATAATGATCTCCAAGAGATTCTTGAAGCTAGGTGGAAAGCTTCAATGGACAAAGAAAAGGTGTCGAGGATTTGAGCTCTACTTGAGGTCCATAACCATCTCACTCTAGAAGAGGCCACACACCAAGCTGAACTACATCAGCAAAACTTCCTGACAAAGAAGACGATAAGATGACTGCTTATAGGAGAAGCTGAGAAGGTTTATGAGGAAGGAGTAGCTATTTGGACCAAAATCCTTCAGACCCAAAAACAAGTAGAAGAAGCACACCAAAGGGCTACTGAGCCATCAATCATTGACATCGGTAAAGGAAAAGGAGTACTTGGAGCAGAAGTACCAGTCAAAGAAATAAAGATTCCTACATGACCGGTTATTGTCGATATCACTGGTGATAAAGATAGTGATCTAGCTCACCCAACTATTCTTATCTCTCTAGAAAAAGGTAAGACTTGCACCATGACTATCAATGATTTAGTTGATGAATTGATAGATTTTGGAGAAGTAGAGAATGCAACCAAATGGTATAGTGTGCTAGGGGAGGAAGACAAGCAAGCATTAATAGTGGCTCTATTAGAAACTTTTCTAGATTACAACATAACCCCAAGAGACTATAGGGCTAATTTTCCCCTTGAGCTTAATTCCAGGCTTATGACTAAATGAAGAATTGATCTAGGCACCAATACTAGAATTCAAAAAGAGACATTGTCAATAATTCAACCTAGTCTCAATGATGAAATAATAAAGCTTCTGCTAGAGGAAGCATTAATGAATTAAGATACAAGAAATAGACTTGTTAGGATAATAAATGGTTTTGAAAATGAAGTCTACAATGAGACATTAGATTGTTGGTAGTAGCATGATTTTAGTGCTCTTAAGGAAACAGGTCTACAAGATCAACCAACAACAACACAAGCACCATCAGTTCAATTCACTTCTCGTGAAGAACCTACAACTGGTAAGGAGGATATTTTTGGTGAATAGATTAATTTGGGAGAGTCATCAACCAAGATGACCACTAAAAACACTATAGGTGTTGAAGAAGAAATTGTTGTGGGTGATCAACACTCAGTTGAAGAGCAGCAACATGAAGAAGTCCCACAAGATGAGAAATTTCCACAAGAAGAGAATGCTCAACCAGAAGATCAAGAGCAACCAGAAGCGGAAAAATGAGAGCAACCGGAAGAGGAAGAACATATAGAGAAAGAAAGGCCCAAAGAAGAAGTTATACCAAAAGAGAAGTTGGTCCAATCGGGAAATGAGGATAAACATGAACAAGAACAACAGTTACCTATACAAAATGAGCAAGAACAATCGGAATAGGAGAAAAGCCAAAAGGAACCGGTAGATGTTCCAAGTTCATCCTCATCCAAGAGGAAGTTATCCTTTGCAACATAAACATAAGCTAAGAAGAGAAAGTTTAGTGAGACTGTAGTTGACATAAGTAAAATGTCAACTAGACAACTAAAGGAGATGACAAAGAGAAAACATGATATGGTCCTTACAAGTGTAAAGAACATCCTATACAACTTCGTACCAGATGCAGACATTGATGAAGATGAACCTGTAATTGATCAATTGGAGATTTTGGCTGAAGTGATAGGAGAAGATGTCATCGATTTGGAGACAATTGCCATTGATCATTATGAGAAAAAGAGAATATAAATTCTCCACAAATAGGTTGAGGAAATAAAGGTCACGCTATCTACCAATCTAAGGGTACTACAACAACAAATTCAAGTTGCAGAAAGTTTGATGTCCAGAACTTCAAATTTTGATACTTTTATTCAGAATTTCACTGAGAAGTAAACAAAGACTTCAGAAGACATAAGAGCACTGTCTTCTCAGTTTGACATAAAGAACAAGTTTGCAGTAGCTTTCAGTAGGGAAATGACAAGCCTAGCTCTTAATCTAAGAAAGGCATTGGAAGAAAAGACCAAAAGAATCCAAGACATAATTGGATTCCAATTATTTCTAGTGCCCACATTTGACTCAATGCAAAAGATTGCAAAAGATGCTGAGAATATGCTCGGTGAACCTGCCTACAAGACTATGGAGGACATGGAGAACTGGTGCAGGAGCACCCTTAGATTCATCCATAGCTGCAAGAACACCATCTAACTCATCCATGGCTAACTCACCAAAGGAACCAAACATGAAGGGTTAGAGTGAAGGGTTAAGGTATTGGTTGGATCTTGAATCCAATGATGTAATAAAGTCCTACTTTGTAAGGCAAGGTGACATTAGGTATGGTTATAAACCTAAGTGTCTATCTTGGCCATTATGGACAATTTAGTTAGAAAAGGCTAGAATAGACTAGATGACTAGGATGGTCTAGTTGGCCTAAGAAAAGATTGAAATAAGTTTATTTTAATCTATCTAAGGTCCTAGGTGGAGTCTAGGATAGAGTTTAATAAGTTTGATTGACAATTGACAACTTTTGCAAAAGTTGTCAATGTTGTATTAAGCAACTTCTTGAAAAGTTGTTGAAATTTGAATCTCAACAATCACAACCATCTTAGTTGGTTGAAATTGATTGAGGAATGTATAAACATGAAGATGGAAAACTTTGATCCAAGTTAGTTGGAAGATTTGGAGAAGTTTGGATATCTAATTTTAATAAAAATTCATTGATTTCCTGAGAAATAGACTATGTTTTCAAAGTGTACAAACCTGTATGGTCACACATGTGCCTATGAATGACTTTGGAAGTTGGTCCTATGCCTTAAGAGTAATTTTCAATTGATTTTAGGTCTTGAATCGACCAGGATCAAAAGTTATTCAATTTCGAGTGTTCATTGGTTGTAGGAAGGCCCTACCTAGGGTTTCAAGACTAAATTCCTCTTTCCAGGAGAGTCCACCATGGAAAATTATTAATTCTTGGTGGAAAGAAAGGAGGGGAGGATGTACTTTAATATTCTTGAGGTCTTAGATCAAGAAGCCAATGGAGAAAGGAGGAATCACTAAACCCTCTAGACATGCATCTCTATGTGACTGTCCAGAATTGTGGGTTTGAAGTCACAACTCGACCCAGGAGTGGAATGGAGATCTAAATCTTTGGATTTAGTAGTTTTGTGCAATCCTAGATTGGAAGGTGACAAGGAATTCAAACACTTCCCTTTTTTATTTTCCCTATTAGCCCTATTAGGCCTAGGAGAGATTTGAGGACAGTAGGAGTTTGGAGATTGGTCAAAGGTCCAAACTTGGTGAGTACTATTGAGAGGTTGATTGAAACTATTGAGGGTGGTTAAGACTTAGTTTGGTGGAGTTCCAAATAGGTTGCTCTCAAGAAATCAAGTTTTCTCCTTGTAGCCCTATAGTGGGTTTGGGTGTCTAAATTGTGTTCCAAGATTGCTTGGTGTGGGATTGGCATTTCATTCCATTGAAAATTGATATTGAACCTTGGTATAACCCTTGTTCCATCCCTGGATTGGTAGGGTTGAGTTGTGTGAGTTAATTCTATAAGGGTGTAGAATATTAGATTATAAAACCAATCTTGATTTGTGGGTTTTGGGAACTCTTTGTCAGAGCCTGGTATTAAGGACCTCTAAGTGTTGTGTTGAGTAGAGATTGGGGCTCTACTCCAAGTGGCATCAGAGAAACTAGTAGAGCTTTGGAGGAAGACTAAAGTTGCAGCCATGTCAGATGGTGGTGAAGACAGTGAACTTCCTAATAGGATGACTAATGCAGAACTACTGAGGGTAGTGAAGGAGCATGATGCTGAAAGAAAGTGGATGAGGTGAGAAATGGAAAAGCTTAGGGATCAACTCAAGAAAGGACATAGTGGGAACTCTAGATGGGATGAAGAGGGGAGTGATGAAGAAGCCCCTTTACGGGAGGACAAAGTAGAGGTGTCTGTAGACCAGAGGCTATTATTGAAGACCTTGAAGGGGAGTGATGAAGAAGCCCCTTTGCAAGAGGATGAAGTAGAGGTGCCTGTAGACCAGAGGTTATTGTTGAAGACCTTGAAGTCCATGGAGAGAAGGACCATGGATACTAAGCTTGACCTGCATGTCTACAATGGGAAGATGGATCTAGATGAAGTAATGGATTGGATTGATGCACTCACTAGTTTCTTTGACTGTGAGGAAATACCAGAGCATCAAAAGGTTAAAATAGTTAAGTCCAAGTTGAAGGGATCAGCCTTGACTTGATGGAATTTTACTCAAGAAGAGAGAGTAAAGATGACAAGAATCCAGTGGCTACATGGAAGAAGATGGTTGCCTTGGTGAAAGAATCCTATGTGTTGGAAGACTATGAAGCCCAACTTCATAAGAAGAGGCAAAGTTTAAGATAGAAGGAGATCGACATCTCAAGCTACACTGAATAATTCCATAGACTTACTATGAAGTCTAAACTAGTGGAGCTAGAAAGTGTTAAGCTTGCTAGATATATGCAAGGATTAAGGGTGAATATCCAAGATGAATTAAGCTTGTGTTCCCCTACCACTATCCAGAAGTGCTTTTAATTGGCATTGAAAGCGGAGGAAAATTTCAAGAGGAAGCAAGACCAAGGTGGGAAAGGAAGAGGCTAGAGAGATTTTGGCAATAGAGGAAGAGGATCAGGCAGTGGGAGAGGATAGACTCCTAAGAATTTTGAAGAGGCCGGTCAAGAGAACTCCTTTGGGGAAGGAAGTTCTAGAGGATCTTATAGAGGGAGAACAAGAGATTCAAGGGGAAGGACTAGTGGAAGAAGTTCAAGAACCATAAGGTGTTATAGGTGTAACCAACTTGGGCACCTAGCATCAAACTACCCTGAGAAGGCAAAGAATCAGGCAGAGAGGAGGGCTAACATAGTCAGAGATGAAGATAACCAAGGGGACAATGCACTTGGCTCTTATGCACCACTTGAAGAGGTAGAGGCACTCATGATGAGGAGGACCTTATTGAAGGCTCCTTGCACTCAAGAACCACCACAAAGAAAGAGCATGTTCCAGACCACATGTAAGAGTGGAGGCAAGGTGTGTAGATTGGTGATTGGTAGTGGATCTACTGATAACTTGGTGTTTGAGGAAGCAATGAAGAAGTTGAAGCTGAGGAGGGTGCTACATCCAAACCCCTACAAGGTGTCATGGCTCACCAAGAGCCAACACACTGTCATAGAGGAACAAGCATGGGTTGAATTCCAACTTGGAAAATACAAGGATCGGGTGCTGTGTGACATTGTTCTTATGGATGCCTACCATTTTCTTCTTGGAAGGCCCTAGAAGTATGATGTGGAGGCTCATCATGATGGGAGGTTGAACACCTACACCATCAACCACAAAAGAGAAAAGGTAATACTCTTACCCTTGTCTGAAAATTCAGAGGAACATAAGGATTCTAAATTTCTATTTATTGGTGAAAAAGAGTTTTTGAAGACCTTGAAGGAAGATAAAGATCCTTGTTATGCTCTAGTCCTTTTGCCTAAGGATGATAGACCCAAGAAGTCTGAGAAGGATATAGATCCCTTGAGGAGAGTAGGCCCTAAAGAAGTTGCAGACCTATTGAGTCAGTATAAGGACATTGTCACCAAAGATTTTCCAAATGAGTTGCCACCAATTAGAGATATAAGCCACAATATTGACTTGATCCCAGGAGTAACCTTACCCAACAAAGCTGCATATAAGCTGACCCCTGAAAAAGATAAGGAGATGGCAAGATAAATCCAAGAACTCTTAGAGAAGGGTTTGATCACCAAAAGCCTCAGCCATTGTGTAGTACCTTCCCTTTTGGCCCCTAAGAAAGAAGGCACTTGGAGATTGTGCACTGATTCTAGAGCCATAAATAGAATCACAATTAGGTATATGTTTCCTATGCCTACGATAAAGGACCTATTGGATCACCTAGGAGGAGAAAGGTATTATTCTAAGGTGGACTTGAAGAGTGGTTATCACCAAATTAGGATAAGGGATGGTGATGAATGGAAGATGACCTTTAAAACCAATGAAGGCTTGTATGAATGGAGGGTGATGCCCTTTGGTCTATCAAATGCCCTTAGCACATTCATGAGGCTCATGAATGAAGTGCTAAATCCATTCCTTGGCAAATTTGTTATAGTCTACCTTGATGACATCCTTATCTTCAACAACAATAAGGAGGAGCATTTGGAACACCTTGATTTGGTCTTGAAGAGGCTGCATGAAGAGAAACTCTTTTTAAATTTGGAAAAATGTGTTTTTATGCAGGAAGAACTTGTCTATTTGGGATTTGTGATTATAGGTGCAAACATCAAGATGGACCCTAAGAAGGTAGAAGCCATCCTAATTTGGCCTTCTCCAAGGACAATGACTGAAGTAAGAAGCTTTCATGGGCTTGCATCCTATTATAGGAAACTCATTAGGAATTTCAGTCAGTTGTGTGCCCCATTCCTTGAGACCATAAAAGGTGGGAAGAAATCTAAATTTGTGTGGAACAAAGAGGTAGAGGAAGCTTTTCAAATGTTGAAGCAAAAGGTAATGGAGAAGCCTATACTTGTGTTCCCTGACTTTCAAAAGGTTTTCACCATTGAATGTGATGCATCAAATCTAGCCATAGGGGTTGTCTTGAGCCAAGAAGGTAGGCCTGTGGCCTTTTTCAGTGAGAAGCTAAATGAAGCAAAGAGGAAATACTCCTCTTATGATTTGGAACTATATGCCTTAGTCCAATCATTGACAAAATGGAGGCACTACCTTGTGCCTAAGGAATTTGTTGTCTTCACAAACAACCAAGCTTTGAGTTTCTTGAATAGCCAAGAGAAACTAAGCCACAAACACATGAAGTGGGTGGAGTCAATACAAGCCTACACATTTTCTATCAAACACAAGAAGGGAATTTCCAACAAGGTGGTAGATGCTTTGAGTTGAAGATCTTTAGTTGTGCAACAAATTCAACTTCAAAGTGTAGGGATAGACTCATTGAAGGACATGTATAAGGATGATGATGATTTCAAGGATATCTACAAGGTGTGTTCTCATTTTTCTGAAGCCTATCATGTGGAACATGCAGATTATTTGATCCAAGATGGCCTATTATTTAAAGGACATCAATTATGCATTCCCAAGTGTTCCATGAGGGAGAACATTATCAAGGAGAAGCATGTAGGCAGCATGGGAGGACATTTTGGATTGGACAAGACCTTGGAACAGGTGAGAAGGTTTTATCATTGGCCCAAGATTCAGACTGAAGTGAGGAAGATTGTGGAGAAATGTACTATTTTTCAGAGGGCCAAGGGTGCATCTACAAATGCAGGGTTATATCAACCCCTACCTATTCTTACAAGACCTTGGGAGAGTTGCAACATGGACTTTGTGATGGGTTTGCCTAGAACACAAAAGGGATATGATAGCATCTATGTTGTAGTGGAAAGGTTCAGTAAGATGGCCCACTTTATCCCTTGCAAGAGCACCAATGATGCATCATCCATTTCCAATTTGTTCTTCAAGGAAATTGTGAGGATTCATGGTTTACCTCAAACCATACTGTCAGACAGAGATGTGAAGTTTGTTGGCCACTTTTGGAGGAACTTGTGGAAGAGGTTGGGAACAAATTTGAGTTTTAGCTCTACCTATCATCCACAAATGGATGGGCAGATAGAGGTTGTCAACAAGTCCCTTGGCAATCTACTTAGGTGCCTGACAAAGCAATATGGAGACAAGTGGGATTCAGTCCTTCCACAAGTAGAGTTTGCCTTCAATGACTCAGTCAATAGAAGTACAGGGAAAAGTCTCTTCCAAATTGTGTATGGACAAAGTCCAAGAGGCATCTTGGAGCTCATAGAACTCCCATCAAACACTCCAATCAGTGCTCATGGTGAAGAATTTGCAGAGAGCATGAAGGAGATACATGGCTCAGTCAGATTGGCACCTGAGAAAAATGTAGAGAAATATAAATAAGCCAAAGACAAGCATAGGAGAGATGTACAGTTGTAGGTTGGAGACTTGGTATGGGCACACCTAAAGAAGGAAAGGTTGCCTAAGGGAAAACACACTAAGTTGCTCATGAAGAAGATTGGACCCTATCTAATCTTGAAGAAGCATGGATTGAATGCATATAAGATTGATTTGCCCACTCATCTTGGTATCTCTCCCATATTCAATATTTTTTATCTAACCCCTTACAAAGGTGATGTGAATGCAGGATCAGATGTGTAGGTAGAGGAACTTGAAGAGGATGCTGTAGGGATACCTCCTCATGAACCAAGAAAGCTTGAGAAGATCTTAGACACAAAGATTAAGAGGACCAGGAAGAATGTCTACAAGAAGTACTTGGTGAAATGGAAAGGAAGCCTAGAGGAAGAGTTAGTATGGATGGATGAAGTGGAGATTCAGAGGCATGGTTCAACCTTACAAGATCTCATCTCAAGAGGACTTGAGATTAGTGCACCCCGGGAGTATGGTGCAGGAGCACCCTTAGATTCATCCATAGCTGCAGGAACACCATCTAACTCATCCATGGCTAACACACCAAAGGAACCAAACATGAAGGGTTAAGGTATTGGTTGGATCTTGAATCCAATGATGTAATAAAGTCCTACTTTGTAAGGCAAGGTGACATTAGGTATGGTTATAAACCTAAGTGTCTATCTTGGCCATTATGGACAATTTAGTTAGTAAGGGCTAGAATAGACTAGATGACTAGGATGGTATAGTTGGCCTAAGAAAAGATTGAAATAAGTTTATTTTAATCTATCTAAGGTCCTATTTGGAGTCTAGGATAGAGTTTAATAAGTTTGATTTACAATTGACAACTTTTGCAAAAGTTGTCAATGTTGTCAATGTTGCATTAAGTAACTTTTTGAAAAGTTGTCAAAATTTGAATCTCAATGGTCACAACCATCTCAGTTGGTTGAAACCAATTGAGGAATGTATAAACATGATGGAAAGCTTTGATCCAAGTTAGTTCGAAGATTTGGAGAAGTTTGGATATCTGATTTCAATAAAAATTTGTTGATTTATTGAGAAATAGACTGTGTTTTCAAAGTGTACGGACCTGTATGGTCACACATGTGCCTATGAATGACTTTGGAAGTTGGTACTATGTCTTAAGAGTAATTTTTAATTGATTTGAGGTCTTGAATCAACCAAGATCAAAAGTTATTCAATTTTGAGTGCTCACTAGTTGCAGGAAGGCCCTACCTAGGGTTTTGAGACTAAATTCCTCTTTCCAGAAGAGTCCACCATGGAAAATTATTGATTCTTGGTGGAAAGAATGGAGGGAGGATTTAATTTAATATTATTAAGGTCTTAGATTAGGAAGCCAATGGAGAAAGGAGGAATCACTAAACCCTCTAGACATGCATCTCTTTATGACTGTCCAGAATTATGGGTTTGAAGTGACAACTCGGCCCAGAGGTGGAATGGAGATCTAAATATTTGGATTTAATAGTTTTGTGCAATCCTACAGATGTTCCAATAGTTTATATTGTAAGGTGACAAGGAATTCAATCACTTCTTTTGTTAATTTTCCCTATTAGCCCTATTAGGCCTAGGAGATATTTGAGGACAGTAGGAGTTTGGAGATTGGTCAAAGGTCCAAACTTGGTGAGTACTCTTGAGAGGTTTAATAAAACTATTGAGGGTGGTTAAGACTTAGTTTGGTGGAGTTACAAATAGGTTTCTCTCAAGAAATCAGGTTTTCTCCTTGTAGCCCTATAGTGGGTTTGGGTGTCTAAATTATGTTCCAAGATTTCTTGGTGTGGGATTGGAATTTCATTCCATTGAAAATTTATATTGGACCTTGGTAGAACCCTTGTTCCATTCTTGGATTGGTAGGGTTGAGTTGTGTGAGTTAATGCTATAAGGGTGTAGAAGATTGGATTATAGAACCAATCTTGATTTGTGGGTTTTGGGAACTCTTTGTCAGAGCCCTAGTTTGTATGTTGGAAAGGGGGTATTAAGGACCTCTAAGTGTTGTGTTGAGTATAGATTGAGGCTCTTCTCCAAGAACATTATTATCTCTCTAAAAGCAACACAAAAAAATATTAAATATGTTATCGGTCAATGGAACCCTTTTCTTCACTCTGCAAAGAACATATACAAGGATATCTTCACAAAGCTACAAATGTAAAATCTTAAGTGAAGTACAACCCTTTGTCTTATGGAGCCAGAAAGGCGAAGAAGAAGATATTGATAGGGAGGAGAAGGGTCAGGAGGTCAGAATAAAAGAGCTAAAGCTAAAGCACTTGAACAAGGGAAGTATACAAATAGAGGAAGTATGCAATCAGAGGAGCAAAAGTATATAAGACAAGGTATTAATGAGTAATGGTTAGTGAGAAATGGTTTTGCCACCAATGACAAAGGGGGAGATTGTTAGCAATTTAAGTTGTCATTAGTGAAGTTAGATGCAAACACCATTCCCACCGGTATAGGTACACCGAAAGACCACTCATATTACTTTTTAGGCACTGATAGACTATAACAGAGTGTATGCATTGGTAGACACAACAAAGGAGATGCATCGATAGATCAAACATAGTACATGGTACTAGTCATATATTGCATACAGGGATGGACCGGGTACAAGATTGACAGTGGTCAAACAACATATAAATCCGCACCGAATTATGCAGAACTAGCTATTTTAAAATTGGATTATACGGAACACCCACAGTTCAGAACTGAAGTTAGCTTTTTAACATGAGTTGATTTTATCGCTACACAAATATTTTCAAGGTAAACTCTAGATCATCTCACAATATTTTTTCTACATGATTTAAGAATGAGTTTACAACTTGGTGGTTCTATGAGTTAATAAGATTAATTTCTTATACATATAGGTCATAGGACACAAGAAAAGTTGTTGATTATTTAGAGCAGAAGAGAGATATCTTCTAAGAAGAGCTACAGTCATAGAGGTGAAAGATAGAAAGGATCAACAATCAGGTAGATTAGGAAGATCAACATGTATGATCTAATCAGACAAAGAGTGTCAATTGAGATCATTGCTTGTATTGGTTAAAGCAGTTTCAAATCCCTTAAACAAGGTGAACCCTAGCAGGTTCTTTTGTAAAAATCCTTTAACTGAGTAACATCTTAACTGGTGTTTCAAGTCCTTTTGCAAGGCGACTCCTAACAGGGTCAAGATCTTAACTGATCTTATATCAAATCCCTTTACAGGGTAGCACTCTTACAAGTGATTTGTAAGCTCCTAACATGACATCTTTATTACTGTAGTAGTGAAGTTGTGAGCTCTGTTTCACTATGGTTTTTTCCTTCTAACAGAGGGTTTCCACGTATACATAATGTGTTGATCTGAGTATTTCTATTTATGCTTGTGGGTGATTGTTTACATTCTGTTTATCTTGCAAGAATCTATATATAAGTGTGAAATTGCAATAGAGATAGTATTTATTGATTCACCCCCCCTCTCAGTAACTGGTTAGGAATAACATTTAGTTATTTTGTTGACTGTGTGCCCTTTATGGCCTTGACTTGTAACAACCGACACCTTTGTTAATGTGCTGTTGATCTCTTGACAACTGTTGGGCTATAGTTTTGTAAGGGTCAACCCCCTTGTTTGGTTGCTAATTAATATAAAAAATAATAAATATATTTTTTGTGTTCAAGCATTGGTCATTTTGTGCTGGATATAAAAGTTGGAGATAACAAATATTTATGATTGCTAATAGGTATTTGGTCTATTTAAGTTGCATATATGTTAGATTATATATATAAATATAAAATTCTACTAATAATAAATGATATTTTTTAATTCAACTACTAAAATTTTTTAGATTAAGTTTGGTTAGAATCTTAAAAAAAGTCATTTTTTTTTGGATATTTCATACTAGACTTGCTATTTTAACAAGTTACATAATCAATCACACCTTCAAACCTTGCTTATAAGTAATTAAGTATCCATTTTACATTTCTTAAAAAAATTTGAAAATCTTAGATATTCCATACAAGAGTTGAACTAAAATTCCCCTCCCCTAAGGGTCGTTTGTTTGCCAGAATTAGACTAGAATTGAGATTGTCAAATCCTAGAATTGACATTTTCGATGTTTGTGTTCAAAACATGAAATTGAACTGAAATAGGGATTTGTTAATTCCCATATACCCCCAAAACTAGCATTTGAATCTTCCATCTAAATAGGTGGAATTGGAAAATCAATTCCAATTCCACTTAAATGGGAATTGAGGGTAAAACACAATTTATAATATTTTGAAACCCATATGCAAACAACATTTTCAGTCTTCTCAATATGAATTTCAGGTAAAAAAGCCCATTTTCCCATTTAAAACTTCCAAAATTGTCAAATATTAGAATTTGATAATTCCAACCTTATTTAACCAAATGACCATAAGACCCAAAAGTGACTTATCAATTCTTTGGTCAAATCATAAAATCAAAAGTAACGCCTATTGTTTGGTCCAATATGATAAATCAATTGCCCCTACTCCTTGGGCGAGTAAATATGACTTTTGGCTAACATTCTCAAAATAACTTTGGGCTTACCGGACTGCAACGACGATATAAGAGGAGACCTCAGAAGAGAAAAAGAAATCATAGCTAACATCTTACTTTGTTTGGGACTTGCAATCACTTCCGAGGCACGGAGATCAGACTATCACAGGTATTTTTTCGTACAATTTTGCTTTGGATCTGTGTTCTTTCCTACCGATTTCAAGCTCTTTAGCTGTCTTATTTGAATTTTAGCTGTTCGGTAAGCGATTTAAATCAAATTAATTTCTTTTTATCTGGGGAGTATTCGTTTATTTGTTTGTATGCTGGTAGTATCGTTTAAATTAAGGCCAGGTTCTTGGAAAATTAAAAAAACTAGTATTTTTAATCGTTACTTAATGCTTGAATGATTGTTTTAAGAAAATTAAATGAAATTATGGGACTTTTTTTCGTTTGATTTGATCGGGCGGGTGTTTTGAGAACGGCGAAAATAATGGTTGCTGGGTCTGATAAAAGGTGGGTTTTGGGTTAAATTTATTGTTTTTAGAGTTATGGTATTTTTCTTGTTGGATCTGATCAGGCGGGCGTTTTGAAATGAGAAGCATAGTTGTTTTAGGGTTAGAGAGAAAGTGGGTTTTAGCGTTTTCTGGGGAAAAATATATTTGTTGGTTTTTGTCAGATGGGTATTTAGAGAATGGTGATAAACAATGGTGAAGCTGAGGGAAAAAAACTTCAAGCTCTAGCGTAAACTTTGTATAATGGCATGGTGTGCAGGGTTTCTGGTGGAAGGGAATTCGAAGAGGCTTTCTGATAGGGGTTAAAAGAAGCATTGGCCCCGGAGAGTGGATTTCCAAGGATGGAAGAGGAATTTTCCTCTCACGCTGACATAGATCCGTCTGCATTTGCTCAACAGGTAATGATTTTAATAGGATTTACTTTTTTTTTGAATTGGGTTTTGTCTTTTTGAGCTGTGTAAGTGCTGATCGGAGAAGCAGTTGTATTTTGGTGGATCGGGTAGGGATATACTTGTTATTTTGATATTCGTCTTGCACAATGCTAGCTAAATTGCACGCCCCTGGGTTTTTCTAATTCATGCGTGATTCTGAAACTTAAATCTGAGAGCTTTGGTTGACTACCTTTTTGTTTCTTTAAAATGTTGAGTTCCTCGTGGAAGCCTTTAGTCTGGATGATATGGGAAAGCTTTTCTGTTAGTCACCCAAGACTTGTACCCAGCCTCACTATTAATTAGTTTAACCTTTCAATTGGATGCTAAGGTAATGTCACTTGAGAATTGCACCTGGCCTCAATTGTTGAGGTACACCCCACCTGGAGGTTTCCCAATTCCAATACATAACATTTCTCTTAGGGGTATATTGGGTCGCTGCTACGAAAGTCCACCTGATTTGTTACTAAGTTTCATCCTACTGTGGAAAACTGACATTGTATCTCTTGATGGTCGTATGCTGATATTGACAAAATGTTTCTTTGTTCAAACAATAGTTTAATGGGTAGGTAAACCGTAATGCTGGTTACTGCCTAATGATCCATGACTTTTTTTAAAAATTACAACTTTGCATGGGAATCAAAAGTTATAATAATCAACAGAAGAGGTCTTTAAATGGAATAATGACAGGTAATGTGTCCTTGAGCTTGGAACCTGGGTCTGTTTGTAGGAAACACCACCTACTTTCCATCAAACAATAGGAACGTGTGTGATAAAGATGGATTATTTACAATTTGTAGTGAGGTTTTATAAGCTGCCAATGCCATATCACTCAAATAGTGATTTGAATACAAATTTGTGGTTATATAGGTAGTTTAGGTTACCTTGGTCACAGATTGGGTTTGTTGCAATTTATGGTATTATAATTTACTCTATTTGCTTTGGTATGCTTCTAGAGGGCACCATTTCTTTATCATGTACAGCACATTCAGAAGCTTTCCAAAGTGCCACATTCCCATATGCACTTGTAATGATCATATGAGTTGGCCTGTGTAAAATCAGAAGCTAGATAGGCCCTTCTTCAATTCTGCTCAAGATGGTTGGAAATTAGTAGCATGCTAGCAACTCGATCAACTGACCCATTAGCTTCTTTTGTGGGTATCTACTAATTCTTGTTTAATAGTTTTATTACACGGACTTAGGCCCTGATTACATTCATAGTCAATGAGTTGAGTCCATAGCCAACATAAAGATATTCTATATAGTGGTTTTCCTCAGCAAAGGAATTTTAGGTTTCAGCTTTTATTTCTAATGTAATTTAAATTCACAACATAGCCTAGCTTAATTGGCATGTTTCCAGTGACCATCATTACTTCTTGATCTTAGGGCATGTATAGGAGCTTTAAAGAGTCACATTTCTTTCTGCATTCATAAGGCACATATAAGTCATATGCATAACATCAGAGGAGGCGGATATGCTCTGTTGTTGGCTTTTCTGATGCTTATGAGAAGTTAGTAACTAATTATCAGTTGAACCACTAGCTTCTTTAGCAGCTCTCTGCCAATTCCTCTTTATTAGGTCACATAACCTGCCATTTCCTCTTTAGTAGCCCACATAACCTGCAAATTTGTTAATTTGGCATTCCATTACCTAGCATAGAAATGTCAATACCGAATATATACAGACTTCAGTTATTCATACTTAATAGGCTGGATGTGTGGCCTATACCATATGACAAAAGCACAGGGTTTTCTACAGCATAGGAATTTACATAGATCCGGTGTAGGCTTCTTAGATACCTTAATTTCATGCATAGTTTCAGTGTATGCATTGTGGATACTATAATTTCACAGTTTATTGTAGTAGCATTAGTATGCTTGTTGTGGCTGCTGTTATTTCTCTTAGATACCAGTGCCTTCGGATACAGATCCGGAGGCGGATGCGGGTGCCTTCGGATATGGATCCGGAGGCAGGTGCCTGCCGGATGCGCATCCCAGGCAGTCGGATATTTATCTGCACTTCACGGCTGGGTGCTAACGCCAGGCAGAATTCCAGTTCCCTTGCCGCCCATCACTCCTCTTCACGTGTGCACAGCATCTGATAAAAATTGAACTCTTTTCTAATGTTCAAGTGCCCAGTTTATTTAATAATAACAATTTGTTTTTGGTAATGATGTGGGGCTCCTCTTTTAGTTTATTTATTATTAAAATCTTCCCATCTATGAAGACTTACAGCAAGCTTGGTCTTCCTCATTTAAAATTACCTTTTTTTAAAATTTTATGGCTTATTACTTGCAAAGTGACTTTAATATCACATGTTATTATTATTTATTTAATGAAGTAAATTTTATTTATTAAAGTGAATTTCTTTCACTAATTATAATATATATATTTTAAAATATATATAATGACTCTAATATGACATGTTATTATTATTTATTGAATGAAGTAAATTTTATTTATTAAAGTGAATTTCTTTCACTCATTATAATACACACACACACATCCGCATCCCTTAAAAAATTTCTCGCATCCGCATTCGAATCCACACCTGAATCGGCAACTTAGTTATTTCTTAATATTATAACATCTGTAGTAGTTTTAGAGGTGCTATGCATGTTTATATTGTACAATTTTAGCACACAGTGAATAAAATCTTAGAGAGGAATATACCATTTGGATTTGTTCTGTTGGTGTGTATCTGAAGCCATGGCATTAACAAATAAAAAAAATGATTGTTTAACTTGTTTTGTCGATTTTTGCCAGTGCCTTTTCAGTTGATCACATAACTTGTGTACTCATTGTTCTAGTAAATGCGTTGTTACATCCATGCTGAACTTTATACACATCAGGTTCATTTTGAATGAGTTGATTTCATAACCTACAAAACTTAGGGTTTGTCTTGAGCTTTTGTGAGGATAATTTATGCTGCAAAAGAAGAAAAGGAAAACATAGAACTGCCATCCTTGCACTTTTGGTTCACAATAGTCTTGTAGTCGTTATCATTATGATGCTTTCTTGACAATAAGCTATTGGTTTATATAGTATATTCAGTCAGTGGAATCTTGTACCATGTAAATATCCTCTCTTTCTGTATATATCCATTTAATGAGTAATTTTCTATACTTTTTTTCTTGTTTAATTAATTTTCTTTTTCTCAAATATGACTTAAATAGTGTATACTAGCCCAGCTGCTCTAATCTATCTTGTATGCAATGTTCAGGAAAGACTAATTACTAAAGCCGCTGGAAAGGGATTCAATCCAGGATTGATTGTTCTTTTGGTCGTGGTTGGGGTGTTACTTGTTTTCTTAGTTGGTAATTATGTGCTGTATCTGTATGCTCAAAAAACATTACCACCAAAGAAGAGGAAGCCAGTTTCTAAGAAGAAGATGAAAAGAGAGAGACTTAAACAAGGTGTATCTGCCCCGGGAGAGTAGCTTTATTCATCCACACTTCTGCATGAGTTTCTTGTCCCAGATTCTTAGTTGTAGCTTCACAATGAGCTAAAGAGTCGGCACTAGGTTTACACTGAGCTTTTAGTTATTTCAACTTATTTAGTTTGAGTAATTCTCTTGTTAAGATTTACTTTTCACAGAGTATTTTTAATTGATGTTTTGTTGTATTGAATTCCTTGTTAACTGATTGTTTAAATGGGGAAAAAGGAATTATTGAAACTGTACATTCTAAGATTTTTTGATTTGCTTCTTATATACGTCAATATGTGATTTTCAGACATATTAATTTTTTTTTTCTGCAATCTACATTTTCTGAATTGCTTAGAATAGCTAGGGTTTGAGCTGTACTATTGAATCATATGTGAACCATGGGATGATTTCCAAAGAAGACACTTGAGATGCTACTCTTCGTTTTGAACAGGAGCCTCGTCATCTAGGGCTTATATGTAATGTATTTCTAAACCATGAGTCAATGCATAGCATTGGATCTAATAGAAACTTAAGTTTTTAGTTTTTATTCTTGTGTATATTGTCTGTTTCTATGGTAAATTTAGTTTGAAAAGATAATAATCATATGGATGTATCTGAGTTATTGTTTTACTATTTGAAGTATTTTGTTTACCAAGCATGAGATAAGTAATTTTATGATTAGGTAAACTAAATACTCTAGTTTAACATTTCTAGTTTTGTAGTTAACTATGAACTTTTGTATTAAGGAGAAATTTGAAGCATTTTTTTTCTTTTTCTTTTGGTCATAGTTCATATTTGAAATTGGGAAAAACTGCAGCAAGGAGGTTTCATTCTAATGCGCTGAACTGCCCTTTCTCTCTCCTGCTCGATTGAATCAAGTGTTAAATTTATATATTAGTTGAAATAGTTTAACTTTATACATTATTGTGAAAGTTTTGAATGAAAGATGTCAATTTATGCAGAATGACTATGAAACCGTTTTAAGTCCAAATGCTTTCTAGATGTTGGTAGTTGCCATAGAGCCTAAGTTGTCTGTATTAACAAAAAAATTTCTCGCTCTTAACAAGTTTATTATCAGAGGTTGATAATGGATGGATGTTGCTTTGGCTTAGTGTAAGATGTGGCCTTGTGATGGGGGTTTGACCATCTGCTCTTTGTTTGATGCCTTTGATTAAAAAACTTTTTGAAATGCTTCTGTTTTGTTTGCTTGATTGTATTCATAACGTCCGTTGTTTCCATTCCCTAAAATATGTCCAGTCAGTGTATAGAGGCTGCAAGACGTAGGTAAAATAGTGTTCTTAAATTTTATGTGCAGAGTCATGTTTTATTCAGATTTCATTTACAATTCTTATCGAAGTGTTTAATAGTCCATAAAACAAAAAAAGAGCCTGGGTTGTTGGCTGACTTTACTCATTAGTATAAATGATAATTATTAATAACTATTGTTGTATGGGATCCTTCTATATCCGTGACCACAGACTACTTTGTCTAAATTATGGTCCGGAATTGAGGAGTTAAGCCACAAGACTAACCTAAATCTGGCAGTAATAGAATCATGTTTGTGTTTCATTTCTTTTGAAATTTTGGATAATATAATGTAGAGCTGAACATCTATTAATGAGATGCCAAAGAAAGCATTTTTAATGTCTACGATGAACTGTGCTTATGCTCAACTTATGGGTGTGTAACCCATCCAATTCCTGTTCTCTGTGGAGGCCCATATTTATTTCAGGGACAATTTATAGCAAAAATCCCTCACACTGCATGGTCCCAATGCAGAAAAATAGATCATGATCTGATATAAAGCTCTTAGCATAATGTTTTTCTGAACGCTTTTTGAGTGAAAACAATGACGTGATAAAAGGCCCAAAATTTTAACCAAGATAAAATATACTTCAATAGGATTAAGCTTTAGTTTTAGAGGAAAAATATTGTTGGAGATATCCAGTATAGGATTATAAGAAAGTATATTCGTCTCAAAGTACGATTCTTTGTTGCGACTCCGATGGGATGAGCATTAGCATATCCTCTTACATTCATTTATATTTACAGTAAGCTCTAAATACTTTTGAATGTTCATTTGAATCTGAATATTAATGTCAAAATATTATTTTCATAGTAGATTTTTAGGTCTTTTTTTACGATTTCTACCTACAGTAATCTCAGTGTTCCTTGGCCAGATGACGCAGATCAATTGTGATTACTGTGTCTTGATTTGGTATATAACATTTAATTGTGATGCACAATAGCATTTTAAAATACTTAGATTATATTTTTGAGCTCCACACAAATTTCTACCCAGTGATTACATCTAATGTTTATTTTCAAGTGAACGCTTGGCTTGCTGCAAATGTGTTCTATGTTTCAACCAGCAACAAATTTGATGGTCTGGATTTTCTACTTGACATTTTTTGTTATCACGAGATCACGTTTGTTTCTGGGTTTTGCTGCCATTTAGACTTCTTTATCTGCTTACCACAATAAATAGTTAAAGATGTGAAAATTTCAGCTCGTTTTAGTAAAAGAAATTAACAGACCGCGCAGAAGAGTTTTTATTAATGTTTTGGATTGCACTTTGTGATTTATTATTAGGGTAAGAAATCTTTGTAAAACTATTTTTTATGAGTGATTTTTGGGGCATTATTTCGATTTTGAATTTTGCATAATCATAAAAAAAAGTATTGGGTGTTGAGGTTCTTTGAGATCTATCCACCTACAGTGAGGGAGTGGACATTCACAATGCAGTAAAACCTTGAGTTCATGATATGATATTTTTGTTGTGATTTTGGATTTTGAACAATTATAGTGAGACACACTTTAGTGGATGTGTGAAGTCTTAAGAACTGTCGCCCTGGTTGGCACAGCAAGTAAGACCAAGGTAATGTGGGCTGGGTTGTGGGGATACTTGTGCGCAAAAAAAGAATTGTTGTCTTCGTTGCGTGATTTGGCTATATTTACTAGTTGGACTTTCACAAGTGACCCATATTATACATGTTCGTTTTCATTCTTCGCCTTTGCTCTTTATAGATTTTAAAAAGTCCATTTTCCTTTTTGAAGATGATTGACACTTTGAACAAGTTAGTGATGGAACATGACGGTATACTTTTCAAGCTAGTTAGATAGTCTTTTTAATTATTTTGATGGCAAATATAAGCACACCAATAAATACTTCAATTAATAGAGAAATAATAGTAAATTTTATTTGAAACAATGTAGAAAGAAGACTTTTATTGGAATTAAAAGAAAAATTAAATCAATAACAAAGGAACATGAAAATATTGAAAATAAAATTTGATCATATTAATAATTATTAAAAGTGGTAAAACTTTTTAAACTGTTATTAACTAATTAAAAAATTATTTAAAATAAGCAAATGTTTTTGAATTAAATAAGAGTCTAACAAGGGAGCTGTCCCTTATATAAACAAGGTCCGAAAACGAATACAAAACATCATAGCACATAGACAACACAAGTGGTGCTGATTGAAAAGACAAAATACATAGCACAAAGGCTAGGGGCCCTTAAAAGGAGAGGCTAAACTCACACTGCAAGAGATAATGGGTAAGCGTTTAAAGATCCATTCTTCCTACATCGTTGGACAACAACCTAGACGATGCTATCCTTAGGCTCCCCAACGAAGGAAACTTTGCTAGGGCAGTTGTTATCACAACAACTAGAGTGCTGAAGAAGTTGAGCAGTGTCAACATAACCATGATGCAAAGCATGAGCAAAAGTAGTAGGAGAGGAATGGTCCACAATACCAGAGGGGATTGTGTCAAAAGTAGGGGCAACAATTGAAGTTGTAGCAAGTGCCAGACCCAAATTAGTAGTAGAAGCCATACCTTGATCTACAACAAGGGCAACATATAGATTTTTAGCAGGGGTTTCATCTTCATTAGTAGCCAAATCCTCAGAAGAAGTTTCAAAAAGAGAATTAGAAGCTTGAACTATCAAATGATCTTCACTTGCATCCTTCCACCAAGTAGTAGCACCTTTCGATGAAGAAGGGTGTAGTTAGAAGCCATATGCCCAGTAGCGAAGCAGTGCAGACGATGGGAAGGAAGGCCTTCATAATCAAGTGCTTAAGTCCAAGGCCTCCCCCCCACCATGAGCACCAGAAGTGTGATTGTTAATATTAAGCTATACAAGTTTTTTGATTTCAAAGTTGATGAAATTGAATAAAAATCATTCTACACCAAATCAAAATATTCAATAAATAAAATATGATATGAAGTAGGTAAAACTTTAGTTGAATGACAAGTTGTGCATTCTTAATTATTTTTGAGATAGATAAAAATTGACATAAAAATTTGTTAATCAAGTTAGTGGATGTTATTCAATACAAATTACAAAGTGAGAAATACACCTATTTTAAAGGTAGAATATTTATATAAGGAATTGACTAATTTCAACAAAGTTCTCAACAATAAATACTTTTTAGATTAAAATAAATTGAAGAGATTAATAAGTGATCTTTAGAGTTAATATATTTGACTTGATATTGTTTCTAATTAGAATAACATAATTTTCCTTGCGTCTTTTGCAAGAGACCACACCTTGCAAGCAATCTTCCTTTATTGACCTAAAATACAAATTAGGAGAGTTCGCATATACTTACATTTTCCAGGGACATGCAAAAAAGGATAAAAAATAAGGATGACAATCTCCTTGTCAACTATAATGCAAACATGAAGAGGGCTTTGTTGAAGAGAGCCTACCTCATTACTTATTTTTTATGGATAAAATATGATTTTAATACAATTCATATAAATGTCTTTTTTTTTTTCATTTGCTATTAAGGGTAAAATAACATTGAAAATAACATAGTTTTATACATGGAAATAGAAAGAGAACACAATACAAAGCAGCAAAAAGTGGTCAAAAGGTACTAAAACAACCAAAAGATTGGCAGTTGCTCCTAGTAGTTGTACAACAACAAAAGCAACTTAAAGGGAGCAAAATTTTTTCTTTTCTTTTCTTGATAGTGCTTCCTTTCCTTTCCCTTGAGTTTTCATATTTTCTTGTGTTGGTTTCATAGTCAAGGCTTTAACTTTATATCTTTCTCAAATATTTTTGCACACTATTACTAATGATGGTTTTGTTCAAGTGGATTAGCTTGTTCAATTCATGTTCTTGTTTTTTTGCCCTTCTAATTGTGCCAATTGATTCTCCAACAAAGTCATTTTAGATAGTACCTTAATGAATTTAGGATTCAAAATGAGGGATTCCCTACCACAACCATGTTGTTTGATATCCTTAAAACTCACACTAATGGCATTAATTTTGGTATTAATGTCCTTGATCTTCTTGATAAATTGGATGACCAAGCTTTGAGAAAGTCAAATGTCTTTTAACACCACCTTCAAATTGGTTAGGGAGACTAAGATTGGCTTCTCTTGGAAATCTCCTTATCCCTTCTAAATAGATAAGTTTGTAACACAAGACAACTCAAATTAGTTGCCAAGCTTCTCAACAACCAAATTGGCATGTCCCTCTCCCTTTAAGAGCATGTGTACTAAGATGGTGAACAAAAAGGAGAATAAGTGAGCGTTTTGGTTTTGAAATCAGCTAAACTTGAACATAGAAGAGCAATTTGAGACTCGTGCACTTCAAATTAGAAGATACCAAAAGAATATGAATTGCAGTACTTTGAATCTAGTTTCTAAACAAGTACTACAATTCATATTCTTTTGGTATCTTCTTGGAAAACCAAAGTGATCAACCAAAGGAAAACCAAAGTGATCAACCTTAGCTTGAGAAATCCACGATGAATCCTCAATTGGTTTGTCCTTCCATTTGACAAGATATTCCATATATTGCTTACCTCTTGTACTTTGACCAACTCTGCTATCCAAAATCTGCTCTATTTGATCCTTCTTCTTAGGATGCTGTTGTCCAATATCTGACCATCAATGCTACCACCATCTAATTCATGATAGTCATACAAGTCTGCAACATTGAATATTGGTGATATATCCATGTCATCCAGTAGTTCCACTTCATATGCATTCCTTGAATCAAATCTCCTCAAGATCTTACAAGGACCAAATTTCTTCATCCTCAACTTGTTATAAGTACCAACAAGAAATCTACCCTTCTGTAGGTAAACCATAAACTTCATCTCCCACTTGAAATTATTTATCTCTCCTCTTCATATCATATCCCCTCTTATAAACTTGATTCATATCTTCCAACTGATATCTCACTTCTTCATGCAGTGATTTCATAATCTCAACAAATTCCTCTCCTTCAACACTCTTCCTAACTTCATGATTGATATCCCTTAGTTCTACTACTCCCTTAGGATTAAACCCAGTAACCACTTTAAATGGTGTCTTCCCTATGTTACTATTTACTAAATTATTATAAGCAAACTCTTCTTGAGGTAAAACTAAATCCCAATTTCCAAGCTTATCTCCAACCAAACACCTCAACAAATTCCCCAAACTCCTGTCCACAACTTTTGTTTGTCCATCATTTTGTGGATGAAAAATAGAACTAAACTTCAAATTATATTTTAATCTCTTCCAAAGTGTCCTCCAAAAATATCCAACAAACTTACTATCCCTATCTGAAGCAATGCTCTTAGGTAATCCATGTAATCTCACAATCTCCTTGAAAAATAAATCAGCTACATGCACACCATTAGTTGTCTTCCTAGAAGGAATAAAATGCGCCATATTAGAAAATCTATCTACAACCACAAAGATAGAATCACAGTCTCTTTGTGTTCTCAATAAACCAAACACAAAATCCATACTAATCTCTTCCCAAGGTCTAACCGGTACTGTCAAAGGTGTATGCAATCCCACATTTTGACTACTGCCTTTGGCAATTTGACATACCTTACATCCTTGTACAAAATTCCTCACATCCTTTTGAAGTTGTGGCCAAAAGTAATTCTCACTCACTAAGGTTACTGTCTCATCTATGACAAAATGTCCTGCTAAACCTCCACCATGTTTCTCCTTAATCAGATTATCTCTCATGGAACTTCTAAGGTATACACAACTGACTACACCTAAATAACATTCCATTATGAATGAAATAATCCAACCACTTACTTCTGTCTGCAACAAGAAGTTCTTTACAATCTTTCCTAGGCTCACTAAAGTCTGGATCTTCCTCATACAATACCTTTAATTCATCAAACCCCAACACTGCAATCTTCTTTTCAGTCAACAAAGTCCTTCTCTTATTCAAAGCATCAACAACTTTATTTGACACACCACTCTTATGTTTCAACACAAATGTATAACTCTGCATAAACTCAACCCATCTCAAATGTCTCTGATTCAACTTACCCTGACTGCTCAAATACTTCAATGATTGATGATCAGTATATGATACAAACTCCTTAAGTAACAAATAATGTCTCCATTTCTTTAAAGCCTGAATTATAACATAAAATTCCTGATCATACACTAAATACCTTTTTTTAGCATCATTGAGCTTCTCACTGAAGTAAGCAACAAGTCTCCTTTCTTGAGTCGAGACAATTCCAATTGCGTTTCCTCTAGCATCACGATCCACTTGAAATACATCATTGAAATTAGGTAAAGCTAATACCGGTTGTTCTATAAGAGTTTGCTTCAATAATTCAAAGCTCCTTTGTGCTCCATGTGTCCATTCAAACTCCTTATCTCATTTCATAGTTTAAGTCATTGGTCCACAAATTGAACTAAAGTTTCTAATGAACTTTTAGTACAAACTAACTAACCCATGAAATGATCTTACCTCTCTAACTGTCCAATGTATAGTCCACTCAACAATGACTTTCACTTTCTCAGGATCCATCTTCAATCCTTTAACAAATATTACAAATCCCAAGTATACAAACTCCTCTTTCATAAAATTACACTTCTTGATGTTTATCAAAAACTTCTCTTCCCTCAACCTCTGCAATACTTGTCTAACATGAAACAAATGTTCCTTTTTTTCTCTTACTGAATATCAAGATATCATACAAGTACACAATAGCATACTTACCCAATAATTTATTCAAGACTTCATTTATTAACCTCATGAAAGTACTACGTGCATTAGACAACCCAAAAGACATTACCAACCAGTCATACAATCCTTAATTTATCTTAAATGAAGTTTTCCACTCATCACCTTCTCTGATTCTAATATGATGATATCCACTCTTCAAGTCTATCTTGGTAAACTACCTAGCTCCACTCAAACAATCTATGAAATCATCCATCCTTGGCAAAGGAAATTGACACTTAATTATAATCTAGTTGATGGCTCTAGAATCAGTACACGTCCTCCATTGTCCATCTTTCTTAGATGCTAACATTGTAGGCACTACACATGGGCTCAAACTTTCTCTGATCAACCCTCTCTGCAACACATCTTGCACTTTCCTATTGAGTTCTTCATTCTCCGCTGGTGTCATCCTACAAGCAGCTTTATTAGGAAGACTAGCCCCTAGTATCAAATCCATACAATGACTAATACTTCTCACAGGTGGTAATCCACCAGATACGTTATCTGATATGATGTCAACATACTTATTCAAAAATCCAATGATTTTTATAGGATATTCTTCTACCAATACTTTCTCCTTAAACTCCTTAGGTACTAAAGAAAAACACACATTATTATGCTTCCTACCATCCACTAGACAAATTCTTGCATTGATATATACTTCATCTTAAGAGGTTCCTCTAAAGGTAACAAGTTTTGTTTCATCCCATTAGCAATTATAGTGTAAACATTCCTTCTACCATCATGCATAGCTTTCCTACCATACTTCTTGTAATACCTAAAATGCAATGTCTAAGAACACAAGGCTAAGCTAGCATTCAACAAAACAAAGAAGATAAATACCTATGATTAGACCTACAAAATGGAAGCAAACAAACTCAAAAGCAATATAAACCCTTAAGCAAACCTCCAAGATGTAAAAGATTTGTCCAAAAGTTTGGATGGAATGTGTACTCAATGGTCTATGCTTCAAGCTTCAATAGAGAAAATGGCATGATAACTTTGCTTCAATGGTGGATGAAAATGGAGGAGAGCTTCTTTTTTATAGAAAGATGGGTGAAATAGACGGTCAAGATTAAGGGGCAAAAGAGGAGTGAGAAATGGTGGAGATGCATCCAAGGGAGGGCACATGGATTGTGCTTTCTCAAATGCATAGCATTGTGACAAGTGTCACAATGGGGGAGGATGGAAGGAGAGGTCAAATGGTTGAGGGATGTGTCAACTTTGGAAGGTGTGAGAGGGGACAAGTGTGTAAGAGGTGTAAGAGGCTTTTGATTTCTCATTGGAGGATGTGGAGGTGATGTCATAAGGGGTTGACTTTGGGGTGGATTAGCATTCTTTAATCTTGGATTATGATTGTGCACATGCTTAGGAGGTGATTAGGCTTGGTAAGTGGAGGTTTAGGGAGATGTGATGGGAGGAGAGAGAATGAGTGGAGGATTTATTAGCTAAGCATGGATTATTAGCTAATAGGGGGATTTAGAATTAAATATTTTATTTAATTCCAAGTGGGAGGAAAAGGGGATTTATGAATTAATTTATTTAGATAAATGTATCTATTTAAATTAATAGAGGAATAAAGATTTAATTAATTATCAGACTATATGTTTGTCATTTAGATAATTAATTGGACTATAGTTAATTAATTAAATTAATTAACTAGGGGATGACATAAATTAATTAATTAAATAATATTTAATTAACAAGATGTCCTAGGAAAAGACTAAATATGATTACTAAATTATGTAAGCAAATTTAGGTGTCTACACTTCCATGACCTCCCCAACAAGATATGACACACATCCATAGGCATAATATCACACAAAACCTCATCATAATACTTACCAATTTTGAATTTAACTAGGAATTGTTCACATATAAGTACCTTGTGTTCATCTTGTATCCATACAATTTGATAGGTTTTAGGATGCTTCATCCTCTACAACTTCTATCTGTTAACCAAATCCTTTGAAGCAAGCTTATTAGAACAACCACTATCCATGACAATGTTACACACCTTGTCTTGTACCTTACACCTGGTTCTAAACAAATTCTTCCTCTATACTACTTCCTTCTCATAATTTATATGATACAAGACTCTCCTAGTCATCAGGGTTGTACCTTCCTCTGCTTGATTGTTGTTCACTAAACTAGTGGATTATTCTTTAGCAAATGTTGTTCTCCTACTTCTTTATGACTTCTTATCAGAGTTATCTTGCTTGGATTCATAGGCTCTATGTCCTACTTCACCACATTTGTAACAAGTGCCACTAAAATTCCTCCTTTCACCAGTACCTTGTCCTTAATTTTGGTAGGAATTCTTGTCATTCCTCCTATACCGATCATTGTCCTTAACTTATGACTCACCTTTTCTCTGATCAATCAATAGAAGACTCCACCTCTTTGAAATATTCCTCCTTTGCCTCTTTGTCTCTTCTTATTTCTTCTGTTCAACTTTTCTTCATCCTTCAAGGCCAACTTGTAAGCCTCTTTCACACTCCTGATCTGCAACAAACTAATTTCATCTTGTATTGATACCCTCAAACCATTAAGGTAGCGAAAAACTTGTTTAGCCTCATCATCTATATGACTAGATCTGATGTTCAACTTGTAGAACTCCTTAGTATAACTCTTAACACATAGGTCTCTTTGCTTCAAATTCTACAATTTCTTAAAAATATTGACTTGGTAGTCTTCAATCATAAACTTATCCTTCAACTTATTCACCATCATTTACCAAGATTTGATCTTGTCTTTACCTCTTCTTTGCTGATCTGTCTGTGGATGTTCCCACCATAAGGATGCATGTCCTTTTAGCTTAGTGCATACATACTTTACTTTCTTCTCATCACTAGTTCCTTCAATCTCAAAATATTTATCCATCACCCTGATCCAATCTATCAACTCATCAACACCTATGTTACCATGATAATAAGGTCGATTGAAATGAGGTCTCCTATTCACATTAGTTAAGGCTCTAATGAACCTCTCCTCTTCACTAGGGCCAAATAATCTTATGAAAATCATCTATCGCTTAGGAATAATTCCATAAGCTTATATAGCCAATACAATCATAGGTCAGCCCAGAAAAGATAACATTTTCTAATAATAGAGAAAACATGTTACAACAAATAGGTTGGCTCCCAAATCATCTGAAACAACCTCCAAGAAATAAAATAAGAGATGCTATCAAAGAAGAATGTCGGCCTCAAACGTATCAATTAGATGGCACGATCACAACTGAGAAATCCAATCGGTAGATCGGAAAGTTGATTTGTGAACACAAAGACTGACCACAAAATGAAGAACATGACAACCTCACAAAGAATTTGCAATAACCCACGCGTGATGAATCCAAATGAGGTGCGACCATAGGATAAGCTTCAAGAAAAAGCCAAAAACACACTGTAGTAACTGCAACTCAAAACAATAAGTACAAATCAACCACAACTTGAAACATTTAGACTGATCAATATGAAACTAAATATCTTTTTGTTGATGCAAGATTTATTAGATCTCAAGATGCTCTTGCATCACAGTGTCAACTAAAATGCAAGTAAAGGTAGCATGACTCATCACAACCATAGCCTCATCCAAATTTAAGAAACAACCTATGCCTATGACCTCAAAGCAAGAATTGTCTAAAAAATAAGGTGAGAAGGGATTAGAGAGACAAACTTGTTGATTTTATTATAGTTATGGTCGGAATCCACAAGCCAATCTAGATATCACAAAAGTTATGATTATTTATATTATTATGAGATGATATAATTATATTATATTATAATTATATTGTATAATTATTATATTATATAATTATATTATATTATAATTATATTGTATAATTATTATATTATTATATTATATAATAATAATTATATTATATTAATATAATATCAAGGTAATATTATTATTGATAATATATTGATATTATAATATATTGATAAATTTAAGAAACAACCTCCAAGAAATAAAATAAGAGATGCTATCAAAGAAGAATGTCGGCCTCAAACGTATCAATTAGATGGCACGATCACAACTGAGAAATCCAATCGGTAGATCGGAAAGTTGATTTGTGAACACAAAGACTGACCACAAAATGAAGAACATGACAGCCTCACAAAGAATCTGCAATAACCCACGCGTGATGAATCCAAATGAGGTGCGACAATAGGATAAGGTTCAAGAAAAAGCCAAAAACACACTGTAGTAACTGCAACTCAACAATAAGTACAAATCAACCACAACTTGAAACATTTAGACTGATCAATATGAAACTAAATATCTTTTGGTTGATGCGAGATTTATTAGATCCCAAGATGCTCTTGCATCACAGTGTCAACTAAAATGCAAGTAAAGGTAGCATGACTCATCACAACCATAGCCTCATCCAAATTTAAGAAACAACCTATGCCTATGACCTCAAAGCAAGAATTGTCTAAAAAATAAGGTGAGAAGGGATTAGAGAGACAAACTTGTTGATTTTATTATAGTTATGGTCGGAATCCACAAGCCAATCTAGATATCACAAAAGTTATGATTATTTATATTATTATGAGATGATATAATTATATTATATTATAATTATATTGTATAATTATTATATTATATAATTATATAATAATAATTATATTATATTAATATAATATAAAGGTAATATTATTATTGATAATATATTGATATTATATTATATTAGTATAAATATTTAATATATAATTATATTAATATATAAGATTGGTGTCCCTTGGTGAAAGGGCACCTCTTTCCTATTTATAATGAGATAGGTGATCTCATTCAAAAAAAGTAAAATGGAATGAAGAGATGAAATTGGATACTAACAATAAGAAATTTCAACATGGTATTGGAGCAGTGAGCTTTCCTAGGAGCTTGTGAGATTTGAAAACATTGGAAATTACCAATTTCGAGGAGACCTGTTCACTCTAGTATCTAATTGCTTTGCCTGAGAGAATATTAAAGATTGATGATATATGAGAAGTTGTGGAAAATATGGAATGGTAGATGGAAATATTTGTTGTGTTCGACTTTAATATAACGAACCCAATCTTGACATAATAGTATCTCTTTCGACTTGATTAATACATCAGTGATGACTCATTAACTGAATAACTGTTTGAATGCAAATTAATATTTGGTCCTCTAAGTCCGTCCTGAAATATTTATTGGAGGCATCGAGTCATCTAAACATTAGAGTTCACTGCTTACATAATCTTGAGCATTGTCTCTCTGTATTGGTGCGACTGCATGATTTTTAGGAAAACATCGTGAAAACTATTTGTGTTTAGAATTCATTGACGCGACAATATTCTTCTAATGTTACTACCATGAATAGACCCGGTCTGTAGTGGGACAATATAATATGGGTTAGAGATTAATTAGAGTGATTGAGGCATGTGAGAATGCTAGCGTGAATAGGCTACTATCAACATTGCGTTAAAGAAGGTTGTTGATTAAAGTCATTGGAGTTGTGATCCATATGGGATCTCTTCAACAAGTTTTTGAACTTCTCATTAATATTCAACATCAAATGGAGGCTTATTTATTTCTCACCTCTTAATTAGATTGAACTATTGTTAGATTTCCTTGTAGCAGTTGAAGAATTTGTGGTCTTTTAGTAGAACAAATTTTATGCAGCTGGCATTTTGTGGTTCATGTCTATTCTTTGTGTTTGGGGCTGCAAATATTTATTGGTTGGGAAGAATCAATACCTATAGATGCTTTTTTGAAGCACATTAGACCCATCTTCATCTACCAAGGTTAGTGGCGGGTCTTATGCAATGTCAAAATAATTGTGTTGGATCCGATAGTCTTTAAGCATCTTTGACACCTCAGATATTATATCAAGAGCTAGAAGGTGACTCTTTTATCTGATTGTGTGGGAAGTAATCATTTCCTTCATGATCCATGGTGGTTGTCTCTAGAATAACGTGAATTTATTTACATCAAGGCTTGTTGTGGATCAGTTTGTAGTTGGTTAATTTTATTGATGTTGTGGTTCCTTGTTATTGTAGCCATATCTCCAGCCAATATGCATTTCATTCTTTCCAATCTTAAATGAAATTATTGATATTCTTCTAATCTTTTGTGGTGATAGATTTAATTTGAGGTTTATTGTTTGAAAAACTATTAAAGAAGATATAGATGCATCTCTCTTTGTTTATGCGTCATCAATTTTGTTGATGTTGAAGCACAAGATATAAAGAGGCAAGTCACCGAGATTGAGCTTGTTTGGATGCGATGACTATCAAATTGCTTAATGTCTGTGCACCATAATATCTGTGCGGGTTCGTTGCTCCTCCAATGGTAGATCAAAAAGTTATGTTGGATGTAGTGCTTGAATGTTTTGATGCAAGTGATGTTAGATGTTTGTTAGCATGGTGAGCCAAGCTAGCAGCTTGATGAGCATGCGGTGAGAGAGGTCCCCACGCTAGGTGCTTGGTGCATGCAGATTCCTTTGGTCCAGTACTTCCAACAACTTGAAGGTATTTTATCAAGTTATGACATGTATTCTACTCAAGTTTCTTATACACTATTCTTTACATGAGGAACTACAACAAGCTCACCAACATGTTCATGATGAAATCCTTCTTACAGGAACCTATTATTGCTTACCTAAATGTGCTGAAGACGTGGGTATGCAAATGACCCTTTCCAAAGAAGAGAGGAAGTTAGCCTTGCCAAAGATGGACACACTGTTATGATCACAATTTCTTGAAGCATATCTTCTAGATGGAATTTCAAGTGTCATGGTGTCTAATGGTAGAGTGGTACTTTATGTTGATGGAGAATTCAAAGTTCAACTTACGCTTGGGTATCGAGGAAATTTTTCTTTATGAAGGATACTAGTTTTAGATTTTCTTATAGGAGAGAGGGACTTGACCCTATTGTCCTTAAGGACCAAGTTGATTTGTTTGTTCAAAGATGAGGAATCAACATCCAGAGGGAGTCTAACAAACCATCAGAGGCAACCTTGGATGAGGAGGTTAGAAGGTTGATATCTATTTCAAAGGGAGCCACATCACCATGAATATCTATATGGTTAATGCATTCTTCTCTGTGAGGGAGAATTTTGAGGTGTAAGCCCTTGCTAATGTATTTCTCTTTGAGAGAGACTTGAGGTGTAAGCCCTTATTACTACCCTTTGATATGGCTCATGATTGATGTCATGTGTGTGACCCCGTGATAACACCATGTGAGAGAATCCACAATGATTTTTCTTGTACTTGTGATATGAATATCCTTGTGAGGTGGTGATCTCACAATGATAAGACACTTGTACATTGTAATATTCATTCTAAGGTGATAATCTCACAATGAAGTTTGACGTATTAGAAAGTAATTTACATTATTTATGTAGATTCATTGAAATCCATTATGTTAGATGTCTTATGTTCAATATCACATGAGGTGATTTACAAAGAACATGACATAAATGTTCAATATAACTTGAGGTGGCATCCAAAGAAAATTACATAATGGTAGAAATCTAATGTTCAATATCACTTGAGGTGGCATTTGAAGAACATAACATAATGGTAGATATCCAATGTTCAATATCACTTAAGGTGGTATCCCAAGAGCATAACATAATGGTAGATATCTAATGTTCAATATCACTTAAGGTGGTATCCAAAAAACATAATGATAGATATCTTTAATATTCAATATCACATTAGGTGGTATCTAAAGAACATATCGTAATGATGGATATCTTTTGATCAATATCACATGAGGTGATATCCGGAGAACATACCATGTAGTAATGATCAATATTACATGAGATGATATCTGAGTACATACCATTTATTAATGCTCAATATCACATGAGGTGATATCTGAGAATATATTATATAGATATAATTAAAATCATAGTGATGTTTATGGTTATGATTTAACCTAATATAAAAGCCTCCCCAGCTAAAGAGGGAGTGTTGAAGTTAGATTTAGGAGGATTACATATTTGATTCACAATGATGTCTCAAATAATATAAAGTATTATTTGAGACATTAATAAATAAATAAATAAATAATTTTATTATGAATTATCTAATATCTCTCCATTATTAAATAATCTAATTAATCTACCTATTCAAGGATAGTCATTGTGATACAACCTAAATGGATTCCTCCCTTGCTAAGAGGGAGTGTTGATTTTATTGTAGTTCTGGTCAAAATCCACAAGCTAATCTAGATATAAAAAGGTTGTGATTATTTATATTATTATGAGATGATATAATTATATTGTAATATAGTAATTATACAATATAATTATATTATAATATAATTATATTGTATAATTATTATATTATATGATTATATAATAATTATTATATTATATTAATATAATATAAAGGTAATAGCATGCAATTCTAAATATATTGGATGTTATATATATATATATATAAATGAGGTCTGCTCTACATTTTCACAACTCGCACATTATTTTCACCACAGATCTACTAGATAAACAAATCAAATTTTTCTCAAAAATAAGGTATGGAAGGCCATCAGGATCATAGCCATTCCAAATCACTATGGACACTGAGCATGTTAACCATAAAATGTAGGCTTGGGCACGAAGGGCCCCCCAATCGGTGCTCACACCTTTAGAAAATTTTGATGATATTCTTACTACTGTGAATAGAGGAAGATTGGTTGGGGAACAAACTTTCCCTAGCAAGCCCTCTACAATAGGAAAGGAAGATGGAGGTTGGGTTAAATCTAAACACCATAAAAACTTCAAGAAACCAACCTCCCACCTTATGTCTAATCATAATCCCTTTCATCTTAAAAATAGTTTTGAAACTCTCACTAATTTAGAGCCTTGTAACAATTGGAAACATGCCTCGTCTCATCTTCACAGGTATGCTACTTCAAAGGATAGAAAATCTCAAACCCCCATTGTATCCCAATTTTTGGTCAACACATACACTCCACTGCACAAGCGAGGGAATCTTAAGCAGTATAAATCAATTCCTCAACCCACCCTTACCCCTAAATCCATTCCCTACTCTCCTCCCCATCGCATAACTGCACTGCAATCACCGCTGGTAATTGAAATAGATGATGATAGCATTGAAAGCTCCCAGGATTCGATGAGACTAAAAGGAATTTTTTTGAGATGGAATGGATATATCATCCCAACATCTAAAATTGTAAATTGGCTCAAGAAGAACCTTAAAGAACAAGTAAGTATTTCTCTTCTTGCAGATGCATTCATATTCGTTTATTGTTCTAATATAGAAACAAAGGAAAATTTTATGGACAACATATTCCCTATTTATTTAGGGTTTGACTTTATAATTGTAGATTGGAGTTTGTATTTTAATCCTAAAAATATCCAGGGCATTGAAGTAATTAGAGCAGTAAAATTAGAAAACTTACCTGTGGAATACATGAGAAATGGAATCTTTAAACAAATAGGGAATAAGACAGGTCACTTTGAGAGAACTATTATCACTAAATATCTACAATCAGAAGTAATTATCTTAGTAGGAATAGACATTTCGATTAAAATGCTTCCCCAAATATTAATTCAGAGAAGGGCCAACAAGTTCTTGTTAAACCCTAGCATAATGTCATAATTAGCCGAAGACTATACTCAAAGCCAAGATAAAGCAGGGTCTTCCCAGACTCAGATAGCCCCCCCCAAAGGAATTGACATTCTTCTTAATAAAACTAGGGGAGGATTCTTGATTAACCTTTCAGCTAATTCTCCAATAGGCCATTTAGACCCCTCGAATCTAGAAGAAGAGAAACAATCACCCAAAATGATTGACCCTACACTTATGAAAGAGATAGATCAAACAAATAGTATCATAGACAACCATTCTGGGGATGTAAACATTCTAAAAGAACATATTATTCCTATTTCAGAGGATAGGGTGATAACAAAAGAAAAAGAACTGAATAGAAAAGTAAACAAGATCATGGAAGAAGAATTAGCCAAGAATAGGGAGCCCTCGACTGAGGCAAATACAACTAATCAAAAGGATGATACATGGTACCATGAGGAATTTCTCTCAGGATATATAGCCCATAAGGAAATCTCAGAATTTATATATGATAATAGGAACGATAATGCCACATCAAATCCTATAACCCATGAAGACAATAATTCAAAAGAAGGCAGTAGGGGAAGCCCATTAGAACATAAAATTAACTTGGAAAATACTCCAAACCTAGGAAGTGAGTCAGAAGATGCTAAAATTGAGAGAGAAGTCCACATAATCTCAGATTATCTTGGAGAAATAGTTACAAAAGATTTGATGTATCGATTTCTTGATGAATCTACGATAAGGAAGAATTGGTCCTCTAGAAAAAACTACTTATTGAAGGTATTATGTCAGAAGAATGGTATAGGGAGGACATGATAGAAGGATTGTTAATTGATCTTAAGGATAAGGAAACTAAAGGAGCAATTTCTCTAGGGATTTCCCTCATGAAGGAGAGCCGTAGCTCTTTGAATTGTGCAAAACCTTCAAAGAAAAGGGGGAGGAAACCAATGCAAAATTGAGAGAGCAAGCAGGTGAGGCTACAGAGTAGGTAAAAATCACATCACTTCTTAATGCAGGAAGGGGAAGAGCCTTCCCAAGGAGCCATGAGTATCCATATCTAGAATGTTAGGGGCTTGAATGCCCCTAACAAGAAGTGGCTAATTAAACTTTGCATCAATACCTAAAATCCAAAAATTATTTTAATTAAAGAAACAAAAATAGATGAAGTATAAATTATTAACTTTAAAAGAAAACCAGGGATTAGAGATCTCACCTCTTCACCTGCAATAGGAGCTTCTCGAGGCCTAGCTATTATCTGGGACCCCTGGTGACTTTCCTTGGATTTTATAGAAAAAAGGTAATATTGGATGAGTGCTTTGGTCAAAAACCTTAGGGAATAATCTAAATTCTTATTTAGTAAATGTATATGGGTCTATTAAGAACAAAGATAAATTAAGGGTGTGGCAGGAAATAGAATCCTCCTTCAGCCGTTGTCCAAATTCATTGTGGATTTTTGGAGGGTATTTTAATGTTATAAAAAAAGCATCAAAAAAGTGGGGGGGGGGGGGGGGAGGGGGGGGAACTGCTCTCTCCCCATGGCAGCAAAATACTTCTCTAAATGGGTGGATGAGATTCCCCTACTAGAAATTCTCATTGAAGATAACTCCTTCACATGGACAAATAGAAGAAAAGGTTTTTGTAATATAGCATAAAAATTTGATAGATTCTTCATTAAAGGTAGCTTGATTAATACCAATCACTCCTTTGAGGCCAAAATTCTTTTGGTCTTAGGTTCTGATCACTTTCCTGTACTATTAAATATCCACATGGATGTCAAGCCAAAAAAATGCTCTTTCAAATTTGAACAAGCTTGGCTCAGGGACCCAGACATTTTGGATCTTATTGAACAAAGGTGGAAATAACCTAAATTTTTGGGTTCCAAAATGTTCATAGTTGTAAATAAGCTCAAATGGATTAAAAAAAACTTTTAGACTGGAATGCTAAGAAATTTGGCAATATTTTTGATTCGAAATCAAGACTAGAAAAGGATATAGGAGAACTCAACTCCTAGGTTATTCAAGAAGGAATGAGTGATGCTTTATACCTTAAAGAAAAAGAGCTTCTATTAGAATATGAAGAAATCCTGGATAGAGAGGAAATTTTATGGAAACAAAAATCTAGAGAGACCTGGTTAGAAGCAAGAGACATCAAAACCAAATTTTTTCATAATAGCACAAAGCAGAGAAGGAGCTTTAATCGAATAACAAATATCAGGGATGATAAGGGACACACAATAGACTTCAAAAACTTTAAGACTTCAAAAACTTCTTCCCTCATTGATCAATGAGGAACAAACAAGGTTTTTTTTAGGAAGATCAATTTATGATGGAGTCATTATTTCCCAAGAGGCCATTCACTTAGTCCAACAAAATAGAAATCCAAGCATGCTTGTTAAGTTAGACATAAAGAAGGCATATGACAAGGTAGATTGAAGATTCCTTTGTAAATGCCTGGAAGCTTTCAGCTTTTCAAAATGCTGGATTAACCTTACCTTTGAATATATTTCCACTCCATCAATATCTATTTTAGTTAACAAAACTCTAGAGGGTTTTTTTAGAATCTCCAGGGGCTTAAGACAAGGAGATCCTATCTCCCCCTTTCTATTCATTATCATGGCCGAAGCCTTAAGTAGAGCCATCACTAAGGAACATGAGAAAGGTAACATTGAAGGCATAGCCATCACATCAGAATTAAAGCCCACAACTCATCAAAATTTTGTTGATGATACATTGCTATATGGGGCTAGCAAAAGGAAAGAAGCTAGAGCCTTCAAAAGTATCTTGGACTCCTACTCCAAAGATTTTGGATAGGAAATTAACTCGGATAAATCCAAAGTTTTCTTCTTTAACACAGACAAGGAAGTTGAAAGGGATATTTTCCATATCCTCAATTTCAAACAACGCAAGCTTCCTTGTAAGTACTTGGGCTTCCCTTTGATCAAGGATAACAGGAATACATATATTTGGAACCCTCTGATTGAGAAGATCAAGAACAAAATGAACTCATGGAAGGGAAAATGGTTATCTTCAATAGGCAGAGTAACCATGGTTAAATCTGTCTTGGCATCCATGCCAAATTTTCAATTATCATCTGTCCATCTCCCTGCTAATAAAAAATAAAAAATTAACAAACATTTGATAACTTTCTTTTGGAAAGGAAGTGGAGACAAAAAAAAACCCCCTTATTTCATGGGAAAATCTTTTTAAACCAAAAGATGAAGGTGGTGTTGGTCTTAAAAATCTTGAGGATCAAGGGAAAGCTCTAGGAGCTAAATTGGTATGGAGATTGTATAGGAACCCAGAGGCTAAATGGGAAAAGATTTTGATTAGTGAATATCTCAAATATTCCTCCTCCATCAACATCTTTAGGGAAATTAATCCCCCAAGAGGATCCAGAATATGGAATTTTTTGTTAGATTGTAGGAACATCATAAGGGATAAACTGACATGGAATTTAGGTACTGGTGAAGAAGTACTCTTTTGGATAGATTCTTGGGGATGATATGAAATTTTAAATAAAGAACTTAAATATGTAGCTCTCCAAAACTTCCTAGAATCTTGATTTGGGTCCTTCCTCAAGGATTACATAGTATATAATGGGGAGGAATGGTGATAATGAGATCTTCTCTTCACAAGCCCTACTTCCTCTAGGACTTATCTAGGTCTTCACTTGACCTATCTTAGGGTTCCCATGACCCTTCAAACAAAGGGATTCTTCCTAATCTCCTCTACTCCACAAGATCTCACTACCAAGGATTCAAACTCTCTCTAGTTCCCACAATTGCTTCAATGAATTCAACTAAGGAATTCATCCCTTAATCCAACTTCTTTTTTCTAGGTATTCAACATGGGAGAGGACTCTAATGGTCTTAAATTATCTCAATTTGGGGTGCTCTACCTTGTAGTATCTTTCTTCTAGTACTTGATCTCCAAGTTTTAGCCTTAAAAGGCTACTAGGCCTTGTAGGTCTTCTAACACCTAAATCAGGGCTTAACTCTGCAACAGTCCACACAAGTGGTCAAAAGAATCACCTTTTTAGACACCCTTTTCAAGTTTACAAAGGATTCCAAGACCCTTATCGCTCCAGATCCTCTGTACAAGCCTTTCCTATCTTCTAGCCTTGTTTTTAGGCCTAATTAGGCCTCATTGGTTCACAGCAAGGGTTTTATTTCTTCACCCATTTTCCAAGTATTTCATGAGCTCTCCTTCATAGCATTGAGTCTCTGAACATCATATAACACTCTCCAAGTGTTGGATTGGCTTTCCCAATCTCCAAGCTCTCTCCCATTTTCTAATCCAAGGCAAGTTTCCTAGCCGGGCTAACTCCTACTCGCCTAGGGCTTGCTGTTAAAAATCACTCTCTTGCAACCTGAAGCACAAAAAACATATTTAAAATGTATATATAGTGCTCTAATTTATTCTAGGTGGTCGTGCAAAACCAACCATGGAATCTTAAGTTAGAGCCATTTCTATGGTCTCCACTCTGAACAATCCAACAAGTTGGTCTCAGAGGAGATTTTAAATTACAATGCTTAAAAGAAGACTAATGAACTTAAACAAAGAACTAGAATAATTCTCAAAACATAAAGAATGAAAACTTGTAAAATTTGGTTCTGGTTCAATCCATGATTAAGGATGACTGAGTTCTCAATTCATATAATTCACAGATACAATCCTGACAGTCATAAAAACTTAAAAGAGTGCTCATAAAAATGAATCTCCAACCCTTGGTATTGATGAAAACAAGCCATACATAGGCTTTGGAAACCTATATTGGTTGGTATTAGACCTATAACCAACTCCTAGGCTCAGACAGGCTGAAGACCAAGTGTTGTCATGACAACTTTTATATTTCGCTTGACTACTTTGTCAAGGTTGAACCATGAGGTCTAAATAGACTCTCTTAACTACTCCCAGCCTTCTTAGACCCTTGTTCCATTTAATCACACCCATTTAATTCCTTTTCATAGTCAAGATACACCTTTGACTGATTAGAAACTCCCAATGGCATACAAGCTATATGCTTTGGGTCTCCACCAAGACTATCAAGACCAATTACTAGGACTTAGACCAACTACCTAAGAACTTTATAGGAATACTAACATACTTACTAACTAAGACACAAAACCAAAAGTCCTTAAAGGATAGTGACTAGGTTAGAGTCACTACAAGACAAAACTAGGTGTCTAGGAGCTAGGTTGGCCAAGAACCTAAGTGCTCCTACACCATACTCCCCTGCAAAAAGAACCTAAGTCCCATTAGGAGAAAAAAGTGCCACATCAATGCCAAGGTTCTTGAAGTTGTTCTCTTCAATCCATTGAGCCTCTAATTTAGGGAGAGACTTACACTTCGTAAGGTGCTTCATGTACACTCCATGTTTAGTTTGCTTCTTGACCCTTGAGTCTAGGATCTTCTCAGCTCAAGGCTTCACTTGGAGTGGTATTATGAGATATTTCACATCATTATGAACATTAGGGATATTTTCTTCATCCTTCACATTAGGTCCTTTATATTTCACCAAGTCTTGAACATTGAAAACCAAAGAGATAGATAGGTCACTAGGTAGGCCTATCTTATATGCATTTGAGCCATACTTGGCTAGAACCTTACAAGGTCCAATTCTCCTCATTTGTAGCTTTCTAGGTATGCCTTTTTGAAGTCTTTCTTTATTAAGGTGTGCCATCACCCAATCTACCACTTCAAATTGAATTTATTTCCTCCTTTCATCAACTCTAGCCTTCACCTTTTGATTGGCTTCCACCAATGTCCTTCTAACCTACTCATGGACTTCTTGCATGGATTGGGACAAATACTTAGCATGTCCACTCACTCCACCTTGATTACCAAGTTTTCTTAACTCACACACACATCTTGGGTGCATGCCATACACCACTTCAAATGGACTCTTTCTGGTAGACCTGTTTATGCTATCATTATAGGAAAATTTAGCTTTTGGTAATACCTGGTCCCACACTTGTCCATACTCCTTAGTAAGAAATCTTAAGAGGTTTCCCAACACTCTATTAATAACCTCTATTTGGCCATTTGTTTGAGGGTGATAGGCTGACCCAAAGGCAAGGTTGGTTCCCAATCTCTTCCACAAAGTCTTCCAAAAGTGTCCCATGAATTTTACATCCCTGTCTAAGACTATGCTGATTGGTAGGCCATGAATCCTTACCACTTACTTAAAGAATAGATGTGCTATGTAGCTGGCATAATGTGTGGTCTTGCATTGTATGAAATGACTCATTTTTCTAAATCTATCTACCACCACATAGATACTATCAAAACCAATAGTTGTCTTTGGCAAACCAACTATGAAGTCCATACTTAGACACTCCCATGGCCTCTTAGGGATTGGTAAAGGCTGGTATAATCCTGCATTTGAAGATGTGCCCTTAGCCTTTTGACAAAAAATACATTGTTCTACATATTTCCTCACATCTCTTGGCATCTTGGGCCAATAGTAGAACCTTTGTACTAGGTCCAATGTCTTGTTCAAGCCAAAGTGTCCACTAAGGCTGCCATTATGCTTTTCTTGTATAAGGTTCTCCCTCATGGAACCTCTAGGTACACATAGCTGGTTACCCTTGAATAAAAATCCATTTTGTAATGTGTAATCATCATACTCACTATGAAAGCGATTCTCAAAATCTTCACATACCTTGTAGGCTTTGGAGAAATCTTCATCCTCCTTGTAGAGTCCTTTGAATCCTTCTATGCCAATGCTTTGGAGCTGAATTTATTGGATAGTCAACAACCTTCTACTTAAGGCATCAACTACCTTGTTGTTAAGGCCTTTCTTGTGCTTGATAGTAAAGGTGTAAGCTTGAAGAAACTCCATCTATGTGCCTATGGCTTAGCTTGTCTTGAGTGTTGATGTACCTCAATGCTTGATTATTTGTATAGACTATAAAATCCTTAGGCAATAGGTAGTGCCTCCACTTTTTGAGTGCTTGAACCAATGCATATAACTCTAAATCATATGAGGAATACTTTGATTTAGTCTCATTTAGGCTTTCACTAAAAAATGCAACCGGTCTCCCTTATTGATTCAAGACTGCTCCCACTGCTATATTGCTTGCATCACATTCAACAATGAAAAACTTGTCAAAGCTTGGTAATACCAAAATAGGCTGAGTTTCTACCCTTTCATTCAATTTATCAAACCCTTCTTGAGCTGCCTTGGTCCACACAAACTTGGTTTCGACTCCTCATTTGATAGTGTTGAGCATAGGTGCACATATCTCGCTGAATCCTCCTATGCAATTTCTATAAAACTGAGCTAATCCATGAAAGTTCCTCACTTCAGTCCCTATTTTAGGAGTGGGCCAACTCACTATGGCTTCCACTTTGCTTGGATCCATCTTGAGGTCAGCTTTAGAGACCACAAAACCTAGGTACAATAGTTCTTGTTTAAGGAACTCATTCTTCTCTAGGTTGATGGCCAACTTCTCCTCATGTAATTTTCTTAGGAAAACTTCTAGGTGCTGCATGTGTTCCTCCTTGGTCTTTCTAAATATGAGAATGTCATCTAGATACACCACAATGAACCTACCAATATAATCTTTTAGGACCTCATTCATTAACCTCATGAAGGTACTAGGTGCATTGTAAGTCCAAAGGGCATAACTAACCATTCATAAAGACCCTCATTGGTTTTAAAGGCTGACTTCCATTCATCCCCTTCCTTCATCCTAATTTGGTGATACCCTCTTTTAAGGTCAATTTTAGTAAAGAATTGAGACCCCCCAAGACAATCCATAAGGTCTTCTTGATGAACTATAACTGATTCAGAACCTAATTGAAGAATCAGTGATTAGAGATAACCGAGTTGATTGATTAGATATGTAATATGATTAAATCAGTATTATGTTGTCATTGATGTCAACTAGTTTGACAACACTTATCTTGTAAGTTACTATACCAAAACATCTGTAGAAAAGGAGTGAAAAAGATGAAGTACATAAATATCTACATGAGGAAGATGGATATGACAGATGAGGATAAGGAATACATTGAGTAACTTTTTGATGAGTCTATGACCTTATGATATTGACTTGATTATGTTGCATTCATCTATGATGAGGAAAAGAGCCTAAAGACACAAAGAAGTGTTGTCGGTTGATGAAGCATTTCAGTATACACCAACAGAGTGTAGTGTATACCGAGCATAGTGTAAACTGTGCTTGTGTTCACTGACGCATTTCTTTGTTAACCAAGCAGAATAGAAAGAATTAAAAGATTAGTTTAGCCGATAGGATTGATGAGCTCGAAGTACCTCAATTTCAGTGTTGAAGATAAAGTTTGTTATGATGATCGATGGCTAACAAAATTCAAGGAAGATCTAATGGAGCAGATTGAAATGCGTTATTGACACATCAACCAAAGAAGGTTAAAGTGACAAAATTGGTGGATGAGATTAAGCTACAAAATTTGATGGACAAGAAGAAAATAGTTTACATGTCTATATAAGAGACTGATGATTTCATGATGAAAGTAGCCAAGAGAAAAGAAGACTACAAAATTATCGCGTGAACAAGTTTTCATGCACTCTAATTATATAGGTTAAGGAGAACCCAACTATAGAGCATTACCGAGTGACATAAAGTAATTAACGACAGACAGTAAGCTGATATATTGTTGAATCAAAAGTGTTACATTGATCAGAAAGATTTGTATGAGATGAATATTGATTTGTATATCTGCAATTGAAGTTGTAATAGATCAAATCACCTACTATTACATATTTAACCATTTTACATAGTCAAATCTCTTAACCAAGTGGACTAAGAAAGTCTTATTATGTATCATTCATAGAATGAACATTATTATCCTGTCAACCCCATAGTGAATGCTAGTTGGATGATAACGGTTGGTCTTAAATCCTCTAACAAGGTCACACCTAATAGTGTGTTTGTAACCTTTAACAGGGTTGGGTCTTCACCAACCTCACTTTAGAAGAGTGAATATTTTTGGGTTGCCATTCCCAGGTGGTTTTTCCCTTCACAGGGTTTCCATATTAAATCCCTTGTGTTATGTGTTGATAGTGATATTTGTTTGATGTCATATTTACATGTTGCATATTGGATTTGATTGGTAGCTACTATATGTTTTAGACTAGTAATCGGTAAAAGAAAAGACAATACAATATTCTAAGTTATCAAGTATCAAAATTTTTAAGTATTTGTTTTTGGATTATACATTTTGTATTGGGACACTAGATAACTGATTCACCCCCCTCAGTTATTTGAACAATTGGTATCAGAGCATTGGTTGCTTAGAATAGAGTTTTAAGGACTTTAATACAAAGATCTCAAAATGTATAAGAGAGAAGTGCCAAAGTTGAACAAAGAGAACTTCACAGTATGGCAAAGCCGGATGAAGCTGCACATATCTAGAATTGGGAATTTTGTGAACTAATGGAGAATGGCTATATAGAACTAACCACTGGTCCCCTGACACTTGATCAACTGAGAGACATGCATGAACATAATTTTACTATGATGGAGATTGTTGTTGCCTGTATTGATGCTGAATTTGAAGATATTAAAAGCTACACTACTACAAAAGCCATGTAGGATAAACTTTCTCAAGTTTACAGTGGAGATGTGAATGTCAAAAGAGCCAGAGTTGAAATCTTAAGGGGTAGATTTGATGATATGAAGATGAAGGAAGGTGATAATATTATGCAATACACAAATAGAATGAAAGAGGTAGTACATGCTATTAGAGCATCTGATGAAGTTATTACTAAAGAGACAATTGTAAGAAAAGTCCTCAGAACCTTATTGCTAGTTTATGCAATCAGAATATCTACTATTCATGAAACAAGGTCTGTAGCTAGTAATGTCCTTACACTTGACAATCTGATTGGTAAACTTACAACCTTTGAATTGAATAACTTTGAAAATAGTGTTGTTCCATCTATGGAATCCTCTTTCTTGTCTTCTCTAAAGATTGGTAAGTCTAGCAGGAATAATAAGAATGATGATAATACTAGCATTACTGATGAAAAACTTGATGAACTTGAAGCTCTTATGGCCAGAAGGTTACCCAAAGTTAAAGGAAGGTATAGAGGTAAGCTATGTTTGGCATGCTTTAACTGTAAAGAGGTTGGCCACATCACTGCTAGATGTCCACATAAGAAAGATGATGATAGATCCAAATACTGATATGAAGAAAGCTATGGGAGGAGAGTCAATAGAGGCTACCAACACAACAACAGAGACAACCAAAATAGTAATGAAAAAGGCAAAAAGGTATGTTACATAGCCGAAGATAATGAATCTAAATCTGATTCTAATGATGATGTAGAAGTTGTATTTGTTTCTATGAAAGATAACTCAGAGGAAGAATAAAAACATGTAGAAACATCACTGATCTCTAAAGTTAACAAAAATAATACATGGATCATAGACAATCGCTTTACATATCACATGACTGGTGATGAAGAGAAATTTGATCAACTTGAAGAATATAATGGAGGATCAGTTAATATGGGTAATGATACACCCTATATGGTAAGAGGTAAAGGCTCCTTGATGATAAATGATAGGATAAAATGTGATAATGCTTAATGGGTAGACGGTCTAAACTATAACTTGTTAAGTGTGGCACAACTGAACAATTTAGGCCATTGAGTTTCTTTTGAGAGAAAGAAAGTGAAAATCTTTGATGATGGTGGAAGACTAGTTGGAACTAGTGTACAATCAAGAGGTAAAATGAAGATGCTAATGAATCTTCTTGCCTGATGATGAAAAATGAAGATGCTTGGCTATGGCATAAAAGGTTATGCCATGTGAATTTTGATAACAAGATTAAGATCAGTAAAAGGAAAAGAGTTAGAGGTCTGCCTAACTTGTCAAAACCTGATCATGTTATGTGTCATGAATGTCAAAAAGGTAAGATGACTAAATCTAGTTTCAAAAGTAAAAATTATTCAACAAAGAAGATACTTGAGTTGGTTCATACTGACCTATGTGGTCCTATGAGAACTCAGAGTTATTATGGTGATAGATACTTTATTATTTTTGTTGATGACTATACTAGATTGATGACTGTCATATTTTTAAAAGAAAAATCTGAAGCATTTAAGATGTTCAAGTGGTATAAAGCTAAAGTGGAAAAAGAGACTGGTAAGGAATTGAAATGCCTAAGATCTGATAGAGGAGGTGAATTTATCTTTGATGAATTTACTAATTCTGTAATGAGCATGGTATTAAAAGATAGATCTCTGCACCAAGGACACCTCAGCAGAATGGGATTGTTAAAAGAAGGAATAGGTCAATAGTTGACTGTGCAAGGACACTAATGTTACAAAAGAATATTGCCCAGATATGCTGTAGAGAAGTTGTCAGTACAACTATTTATGTTCTGAACCGAGTGCAACTGAAGAAGGACACCAACAAGACACCCTATGAGTTATGGTTTGGACACAAACCTACTGTAAATTATTTCAGGATTTTTGGAAGAAAATGTTTTATTCTGAAAGATGAAAGAAATGGGAAATTTGACTCAAAAGGTGATGAAGGGATATTCCTAGGATATTCTACTAAAAGCAAAGCATACAAGTGTCTGAATAAAACTACTAATAAAATGATTGAAAGTACTAATGTCTGAGTTGATGATTTTGATGAAAAGAATGCAGAGGAAAGTACAAAGGAACCAGAAGACTATGGTAGATTCACTTACATTTAACACCCAGAGTATCTACCAAAGCTACAGCTTGTGATAACCGGTCAGCAGGAAAACAATGTAGAAGAAAATGAAAGAGAAACCGATGAGGAGGATGGACCTATCGAGAAAGCAAATGAACCTGCACAGGATGAACAAGAAAGAAGCAATAGAGTACTAGCAAGATTTGTCAAGAGACATCATACTGAGACAAATTATTGGAGACAGACAAGTTGGCATGCAAACAAGGAGTAAGATAAGACAAGGCACATGTCTAGTTTGTGAATATGAACTGAAGAATGTAAAAGTTGCATTAGAAAATGATGAATGAAGAATGTTATCGGTACTAAGTAGATATTCAGAAATAAGCTGAATGAAAATGGTGAGATAACAAGAAACAAAGCTAGATTAGTATGCAAGGGATACAGAAAGGAGAAAGGGATTGATTATGGTGAAACATTTGCACCTATTGCTAGATTAGGAGTTAGAATGCTACTTGCATATACTGCACACAAGAAATTCAAAGTTTATCAAATGGATGTTAAGTCAGCATTTCTAAATGGAATACTTGAAGAAGAAGTCTACATAGAACAACCAGAAGGGTTCATTGATCCAGACAAAAAAGACATGGTATGTAGATTACATAAAGCTTTATATGGTTTGAAGCAAGAACCGAGAGCTTGGTATGAGAGGCTGCATACTTATTTGTTAAGTATTGGATTTGTTAGAACTAGTGAGAACAACAATTTGTACATGAAAGGAGATATTGATGATACTATTCTTATTTTTGAGATATTTGTGGATAATATTATTTTTGGAGGTCAAGATCACATATGTAAATCTTTTGCTGATGAAATGAGAAAAGAGTTTGAAATGTCTATGTTTGGAGAGATTAAGTTCTTTCTAGGACTACAAGTGATTCATTAGAGTGATGGGATATTCATCACACAGTCTAAATACATAAAGGAATTATTGAAGACATTTGGCATGGAAGATGCTAAACCTGTGGGAACACCAATGGTTAATGGATGTAAACTGACTAAGGAAGATGAAACTATAGAGGTAAACCAGACACTATACTGATCTATGATTGGTAAGTTAATGTATGTAGTTCATAGTTGACCAAACATAGCACATGTTGTGGGAATTGTTGCTAGATTTTCTACAAACCCTAGAGAATCACACATGATTGCTACTAAAAGAATCTTAAGATACCTAAAGAAAACAAAGGATTATGGCTTATGATATCCTAAGGAAGGAAAGTTTGAACTAAAGGTATACACTGATGCTGATTGGGCTAGAAATGTGGATGAAAAAAAAAGCACCACCAAAGGAGCATTTTTCTTTGGTGAAAGACTTGTTACTTGGACAAGTAAGAAATAGGCTTGCATTTCTTAGTCTACAACTGAAGCAGAGTATGTTGTTGCCACTACAAATTGTTCAAACATTGCATATATTAAGCAAGTGTTGGGAGGTATGAATGAGGTAATCACTGAGCCGATGATTATATATTGTGACAACACTAGTGCTATTAATATTTCAAAGAATCCAGTGATGCACTCTAAGACAAAGCATATATCTATTAAGTATCACTACTTAAGAGAACAAGTATAGGAGAAGCAAGTGAAGTTAGAATTTGTTACATCAACAGAACAACTTGTAGACATTTTTACAAAGCTGTTACCGAAGGATACATTTGAGTACTTAAGGACTAGACTTGGGGTCTGCCCCCTGTCTACCAATCACTAATGTGATCTGGATGTTGCGTCAACCTAATCTTATCAGAAGATCATTCATGTTGATGCAACATAGTTCACACTTTGGATCTTGTCCAAGGTTGTGATAAGTTTGGAGAACTGGAACAGATTGGGATATTAGTATATAGAGATACAGAGAATGCATTAGACAACAGAGAGTTACTTGGCTAATAAAGAGAAGTGTGTTTATTTGTTTCTTTGGCATTGGTTTCAAAGGGAGAGATAAACAATATGAAACAATTACACCAATAAGAACTATTTGAGGGAGAGATAATCTGGAAGAGCATTGAAGATCAGGTACTGAGAACAGAAGCAGGAACTTGAGAGCTGAAAAGAGCATATCTACAGAATGACAAAGCTATATTTTGTAATGCTGTTTAGTAATGTAGTGATTAAACATATTAATCTAGGGAGAGCTTGTACAACATTTTCTCACAGAGTTGTAGATTACATGTTTGGTATGTGTATGGTATATTTCATATTACTTGAGTTTCCATCAATTCCAAAGGGAGAGATTGATGAACTACAGCTGATTCAGAATCTAATTGAAGAATCTATGATTAGAGATCACCGAGATGATTTATTAGATATGTAATATAATTAAATCTGTATTATGTTGTCATTGATCTCAACTAGTTTGAGAACACTTAACTTGTAAGTTACTATACTGAAACATCTGTAGAAAAGGAGTGAAAGAGATGAAGTATAGAAATATCTACATGAGGAAGATGGATATGACAGATGAGGATAAGGAATACATTGAGTAAATTTTTGATGACTCTATGACCTTATGATATTGACTTGATTATGTTGCATTCATCTATGATGAGGCAAAGAGCCTAAAGACACAAAGCAGTGTTGTCAGTTGATGAAGCATTTCAGTATACACCAACAAAGTATAGTGTATATTGAGCACAATGTAAACCAAGCTTGTGTTCATCGATGCATTTCTTTGTTAACCGAGCAAAACAAAAAGAATTAAAAGATTAGTTTAGCCGATAGGATTGATGAGCTGGAAGTACCTCGATTTCAGTGTTGAAGATAAAGTTTGTTATGATGATTGATGGCTAACAAAATTCAAGGAATATCTAATGGAGTAGATTAAAATGTGTTATTGACACATCAAATGAATAAGGTTAAAATGAAAAAATCAGTGGATGAGATTAAGCTACAAAATCTAATGGACAAGAAGAAAATAGTTTACATGTCTATATAAGAGACTGATGATTTCATGATGAAAGTAGCTAGAAGAAAAGAAAACTATAGAATTATTGTGTGAACAAGTTTTCATGCATTCTGATCATACAGGTTAAGGAGAAGCCAACTACAGAGCATTACTGAGTGATAGAGAGTAATTACCGATAGACAGTAAGTTGATATATTGTTGAATTAGAAGTGTTACATTGATCAGAAAGATTTGTATGAGCTGAATATTGATCTGTATATCTGCAAGTGAAGTTATAATAGATAAGATCACCTACTGTTACATATTTAACCATTGTACATAGTCAAATCTCTTAACCGAGTGGACTAAGAAAGTCTTATTATGTATCATTCATAGAATGAACATTGTTATCCTGTCAACCTCATAGTGAATGTTGGTTGGATGATAATGGTTGGTCTTAAATCCTCTAACAAGGTCACACCTAATAGTGTGTTTGTAACCTTTAATAGGGTTGGGTCTTCACTGACCTCACTTCAGAAGAGTGAATATTTTTGGGTTGCCGGTCCCAGGTGGTTTTTCCCTTCATAGGGTTTCCACGTTAAATCTCATGTGTTATGTGTTGATTGTGATATTTGTTTGATGTCATATTTGCATGTTGAATATTTGATTTGATCGTTAACTACTATATGTTTTAGACTGGTAATCGGTAAAAGTATAGATAGTACAATATTTTAAGTTACCAAGTATCAAAAGTTTTGAGTATTTGTTTTTGGATTATACATTTTGTATTGGGACACTAGATAACTGACTCACCCCCCCTCTCAGTTATTCTAACACTTCTATTCAAGAGATTAGAAACCTATATCTAATGATGATCCTATTGATTTCCCTAGAATCAATACATAACCTCCACTTACCTCCCTTCTTTGGTGCCAAAACCACATAGACAACACATGGACTAATACTTTTCCTTATCAGCCCTTGATCAAGAAGTTCTTGAATCTGCCTTGCTATCTCCCTGTTTTGGTCTAGGGTCACTTTTTATGCTACCTTGTTAGGTAAGGATGCTCCCGGTACAAAGTCAATTTGATGATTGATTTCTCTTTGAGGAGGGAGAGTGGCTAGTGTCCTATCACTTATGATATCCTTAAACTGATCCAATAATTTATGCACTTCTTTAGGAAAGGTAGTGTGTAGGATCTTGGTCTCCTCCTTAGGTTTCAAGACTATGACTAGTCCTACTCCTTCTTCCTTGAGTTTATGAAAGAAATCATTTCCACTCATCAAGAGTACATTAGGATCAACCAAACTTGTAGCTCCTTCCTCCACTAGTGACTAAATTTTATAAGTCACTCCATCCTTCTTGAAGTTATACACATTTCTCTTTCCATGATAAAAAAACATCTTAGTCATATTTCCATGGCCTTCCTATTAACAAATGGAAAACATCCATTGGTAGGATGTCACATAGAATCTTATCTTGGTAGCCACCAATCATGAAGTCTACCCATGCTTGTTCATTCACAAGAACATTTTTCCCCTTATTCAACCAAGTCACTTTGTAGGGGTGAGTATGTGGTAGTCTCTCAAGTTTGAGCTTTTGGACTACCTCCTATGATATAATGTTATCAGTTGATCTTGAATCACTGATGACTTTGCAAACTTTTCCAAGGATCTTGCACTTGATCCTAAAAATAGCCCTCCTATGTTTAGGTTCTTCTTTAACAAGTTCCTTGAGTAGAACTCTCCTAAACATGAGATTCTCTCCATGTTTTGAATCCAAATTCACTTTAGGTGACTTCACACTACTTTCATCCTCTTGAGCATATGCTATCTTCTTCTTTCATTGAGAACCAGAGGCCTTATCTAGACATCTATATGCAGGATGGCCTAGCTATCCACAATTGTAACACTTCATGCTTGCAAAGTGTGATCACCTGCTAAAGCCACTTGATCTTCCTCTACCTCTACCCTAATTTCCTCTTGTACTTGGCTCACTAATTTGTTCCACCAACTTGGAATCTCCATTATTTCTAAGCTCATTACTCCTACGACCATGGCCACCTCTATGTCCTCTAGATTCTCTTCCTCTACCCCTACCTTTGTTGGCAGATTCTTGTTTCTTTTTGTTCTTTTCTTCTACTTTTAGTGCTAATTGGAAGCACTTGTGGATAGTAGTAGGAGTCCAAAGACTAATTTCTTCTTGGATACTCCATTTCAGGCCACTCAACTATCTAGCAAATACAATACTTTCCTCTTCTTGAAATTTAGACTTCAAATAGATTTTTTGAAACTATTTGGTGTAGGAAGTCACATCTATCTCTTTTTGTTTGAGATTATGCTTTTTCTTGTGCATTTGGATCTCATGATCCTCTGACAAGTAATTCTTCTTGATCTTAGTAACCATAGCTTTCCAATTTGCACTGGGTCTCTTCCCTTCTCTTTCCCTCTCTTCTTGAAGGGACTTCCACTAGGTTAAGGCTAGTCCCCTTAGCCTTGAGTTGTCTACCATCACTCTTTGTGCCCCTAAGACACCTTCACATTCAAAGTGATTCTCCATCCCTTCAATCCAATCCATTACTAGCTATGAATCCATCTTGCCTGTGAACAGGGGTATCCCTTCTAATGCTTTTCCTCCCAATGCCTTGATGGCTTTTGGGAAAGGTTCTTCTTGGATAGGTGGATCAGGTTCAGGAACATAGTCTTCATCAGCAATTGCTTTACCCTTGTCATCTATTACCTCTATCTTTTCTTTCATCTTTTCAGCAGCCTCTGCCACTAGCTCAAGCTTATATTTCAAAGCTATCACAGTCTCCTCTAGGAGTCTATTTTTTTCTTTTTGGTCAACCACTTCCCCTGGCCAATTCAACATTGGTCACCATTGTGTTGTCTCCAATGGATTCACTCCTTTCTAACATACACCATTGACCAAGCCTTTTAATGGCTCTAATACCATTTTGATAGCGAGATCTTCTCTTCACAAGCCCTACTTCCTCTAGGACTTCTCTAGGCCTTCACTTGACCTATCTTAGGGTTCCTATGACCCTTCAAATAGAGGGATTCTTCCTAATCTCCTCTAATCCACAAGATCTCACTACCAAGGTTTCAAACTCTCTCTAGTTCCCATAATTGCTTCGATGAATTCAATTAAGCAATTCATCCCTTACTCCAACTTCTTGTTTCCACATATTAAACATGGGAGAGGACTCTAATGATCTTCAATTATCTCAATTTGGGTTTCTCTACCTAGTAGTATCCTTATTCTACTACCTGATCTCCAATTTTTAGCCTAAAAAGGCTACTAGGCCTTATAGGTCTTCTAACACCTAAATCAAGGCTTAAGTCTAAAATAGTCCACACAAGTGGTCAAAATAATCACCTTTTCAGACACCCTTTTCAAAGTTACTTTTATACACTAAGTTTTCACCCTTAGTTCAAGCTCTCTTGGTCTTGATAACTCAGTATAACTTGGGAATCATCTCCAGGTTTTGGGACCTTTGCTAACTGAGATGAGACCTCCAGGTTCTAGGCTAGTTCCTCTTGGATAATCACCTTAATTTTCTTCTTGACAGGAAAAGTAAAACTTGAGGGGAAAAGGGATAGAAGGAATGCTTGAAAGGGAAATGACTTGAAAACAAACTACCTACTAGGTGATACACTAAAATTAGGGTTTGGATCTTAGTATAGAGGAATGGAATCAATGAAAGACTTAGGTCTAGTAGGTCACAACTTATTGAATAGTCTTGCATAAGTGTTTCATAGGAGGGCCTGAACATAAGACACAACCCATGACCTGCAAACAGACATTCTCTTCTACAACTCGGTGTAGGATTGAGACAAGATTGTTAGGGGGTTGAAGTATACCCACAAAACATCTAAATCCAATCAAACAAAATAACATCATATATCATTGAAAACATCATATACTTTAATCCAATAAGAGATAATCCAAACAAGGAAGCATAGGGACATAAAGGATTGTCACAAAATACCTCTGCAATATTTGTATTATCAATGGGAATTTTTACAATTGTATAAGCCATAGGGTAGAAATGATACCACAGATTACCCTTAAGAAAAGATGAATTTCTTCCACAATTATGAACCTCTCTTTTTACAGAAAAAGTCAATTCTGAGCTCAAAAGCTCCAAAAATACAATATATACATCTCCTCTTGCATGCAGGCAAGAGTCCAAAACCTAACTAGGGTTACATAATTTGCATAAAATGAACAAACCCTAAATCAGTCAAATCTGGTCATAAATACAACTCTATAAATATTTCAACTGATCATATATTCATCCTTGCGTGTCCATCCCTATACTGAAATCAACCTACAGACAAGCAACCTGGATCCATCAACCTTCCTGCAACTCGGCGTGAAATTAATAACATGGTACTCTGAGAAGCAAGAATCGACCCATGATGGCAATCATCCCTTTAACACCAACCTCCCAATTGCAAATGTCCTTAAGAAATAACTCTGAGCTACCCACTTCATCGTTCATGGCTTGCTAGAACAAGCGCTAGCAGAAAACCTTTGCAGAAGATATTCAAATTTGAAAGCAAACGGTTACTGGCTCGGATTTAAAATGCCACCGTCGATCTTCATATTTCCTAGCAAATTGGGTGGCTCACATCAACTTCCTGATAGCTATAAACCATTTGAAAAGTCCATGGCCCTCTCAACAGTCCATCCAATTAGAAGAGAGCAAGTCAGCAACATGTAGCACGTCAGACCCACGACACCTAGCAAAGCTTGAGCAAGATCGACAACTATCATTATACCATGATGTTAATCAATGTGTATCTTACCCCAATGGTATAGTGACAGCCACATGATCTTGTGTCTCTTTAACACCCTTCGTAAGCCTGAAAAACCTCAGGCCCATTGACAAATTTCCACTTGTCAACATTTCATTCATTCCGACTGCCTCATCAGCAAACACCTTGACTGCTCTCTGACAATAGACCCACTGACATTAGATTCTAATCTAACAACAGGTGCATGATCGCATAGCCTCTGAATATTCCTTCTGATCATGCACCAGCTATTGATCCTATTAAGCTGGGACCCCACTGACATGTAGGTCCTCCTAGAAATCTTCATCATCTCTCAGCACCAATTGTATTTGAACACATAAGCACACCTGGCAACATGGTCCCATAGACAAGTCTGAACACTTGGTGAATCTAACGGCTGGTGCATGATCGCAGGGCTCTGACACAATGCATGAGATCATGCGCCAGCCGTCGGATCAAAAGGAAACCAATTTATCAGGCCTGCTCTGACAAGCTTTACAAATCATCACCTCTGGCCAATGAAAAACTTCCACATCGGACAATGTGGCAATGGACCCACTGATAGTGGCATTTTCTTGGAAGATAGATCTACGACTATCATTATATTGCGAGGTTAATCAGTGCGCAACTTCGCTTAGTGGTATAGCGACAACCACAAGATTTTGCTGAGCTTTAACTTCTTGAGGAGAAAAATAGGTCCACTGAGCTAGGTGTCGTTAAGTCACAAGATCGCATGTCAAAAGGTCTGACAGTTGTAGAGTCATGCGATTACATGATAGCCACAAGTTTAAAAGGGGGAAGACTTAGGAAATATTTTCTGGAGGACTTAGGAAAATGCAAAAAAAAAAAAAAAACAGACCCACCGATGGCTTAGAGGTAAAATATGAAGGTGGTTGACTTTTAAGAGCACATGCATTTTTTTAAAAGTTTAAGTAGCCTGGAAAAGGTAATGAAGAATTAAAACAGGACTTAGGGTTTTTAGGTTTTATGCCTCCAATAGCTATTTTTTGAATTTTTAACTTGACAATCAGAGACTTGAAATAATTGCAGAGGCCAAGAAATAAAAATTGAGCCCATGAAATTTTCAGAATGGCTTGGCAATGTAAAAATAGAGACCTTGGGATGGATTTTGGCCAAATTTTCATGCATATGGAAATTAGGGTAACATTTTTGTGATTTTTGCTGGATGTCAGCCTGCTAGACATTAGAACCAGTGGCCTTGCCAAAAAATCCATTGGGCATGGGGTCATACAGGAACATAAAAATTTGATAGAGACAAAAACTAAATAGAGGGATAGAACCTGTGCATAGACACTTCTTGGAAAGTAGGAAACTAACCTAGAAAATAGGGAAAGAAAGTAGGAAAAACACATATTTACAAGAATTTACAAAGAGGGATTAACCTGAAAATAAGGCTTCAGATGGAAACCATTCACTAAGATTGGCAAGGCATCACCCTTAAGAGTTAATAGCTGAAAAGTATTAGGTCCCTTGCACTCTATTATAACAAATGGTCCACCCCAAAATGAATCAAATTTTGTATGCCTACCAGGCCTTGACTTGAACTCATCCCATTTGAGAACTACATCTCCAACCTTGAAATTTATGATCCTGGCTCTTTTATCAAAGCTCTTCTTTGTTTGATTCTGATGGAACTCCATATCTTACATTGACTTATTCCTGATTTCCTCTAATTCCATCAATTGAGCATGCTTGATTTGCAGTGGATCTCCTTCTTGAAATAGGGCATACTGAGTGGCTAAGTCTAAAGCTGGTAATTCAACTAAGATAGACAATTTGGCTTCTTTACCATATACTAGCATGTAAGGAGAATTAAAAATGATTTTCTTTGGGGTAATTCTATCTAACCACAAGGTAGACCTAAGCTTTGTATGCCAATCCCTCTGATTGTCTTGTAGAGTCTTCTTGATTATCCTAATCAAATTCTTATTTGTTGATTCTGCCAAGCCATTGCACTGAGGATAATAATTGGAACTTGTATTCAGATAGATGCTATTCCTGATTGCCCACTCTGAGATGTTGAGGCCTATAAATGCTAATGCATTATCTGATATTATGGAGTCAAGAGTGCCAAACCTATGAATTAAATCATCATAAAAACCTAGGACAACACCCTCATTGGCCTCTTTCAAAGAAACTACCTCTGTCCATCTAGTGAAGTAGTCAGTTGCTATGAATATCCACTTATGTCCTGCAATAGATGGAGGATTAATCATACCAATGAAGTCTATGCCCCACTTCATGAAGGGTTTCCCTATTCTGACTGGCTGTAGGGGCAAGGCTGCAAGCCTTTCTTTTCCTGCAAACATAGCACACTTGATACATTTTCTTACATACTCATGACTATCCCTAAAGATAGATGGCCAATAGTATCTAGCCCTCATGATTTTGAAAGCAGTAGTCCTATGAGAAAAGTGACCTCCAGAAGGTCCATCATGAAATTCAAATAGGACATCAGCTATCTTTTCTTAATCAATGCATCTTAGAAGGACACCATTGTGATCCTTTCTAAAAAGAACTTCATTTATCAACACAAAAGGGATAGATTGCAATCTATAATACTTTCTTTTTTTCAAATCCAAACCTGTAGGACATTGTCCTATCTTTAAGTAATGAACCATGTTAGGAAACCAACTTGATGCCTCAACACGTTCTTCTGCAGAATATACCACCAAAGATGCATCCATTTGTTTTGATTTCTTTGAACTTTCATCTCCTGCCAAATGTTCACAAAGACCTCTCCCTCTAACTAGCTTGGTAGTTTGGATATCAATATCATACTCCATCACCTTGGTGATCCAACTAGCTCTTTTCTCATTTAGATCTTTGGAAAGCAAAAACTCTTTGACACTAGGATGAGTAACTTTCAAATGTACCTTGCTATGGGTTAATAGATATTTGAACTTCTTAAGGCTCTTTACCACAACAAGCACATGTTTCTCTACAAAAGAGTATCTCTGTTCATACTCTTCTAAACCTTTACTAAAGAAAGCAACAGGCTGCTCCAATCCATCTAAATTTTCTTGGGTCAGCATTGCAGATATGGCATCATGACCTCCATAAGCATAAAGGATAAAATCCTTATTGAAGTTTGGGTTTAGTAGGGTAGGAGCCTTTGTTAAAGCTTCCTTGATGGCTTAGGAATTGACTTTCCATTCTTTGGTCCAACTGAAAGCTGAATTCTTTTTCAACATGGCTATCAAAGGTTTGAGCAACTTTGCAATGTTAGGCAAGAATCTCCTAACAAAATTTATCTTTCCTATGAAAGATTGAAGACTTTTCTTATGATGGGGCAATGGTAGCTCTAGGATGGCTGCAATTCTCGTAGGATCCACTGTAATTCCTTTCTTGGATACTACATATCCTAACAGTTTTCCCTCATGGACTGCAAACACACATTTCTTGGGATTAAGAGATATCCCGAACTCTGTACATCTTTCAAAGATTTTCATAAAATGTTTGATATGGTCTGCTGCATGTTTAGAATAGATAGTTATGTCATCCAAGTAGACTAGTAAAAACTTGTACATGAGGATTTTAAAGGCCATGTCCATTGCCTTCAGAAATGTAGCACCTACATTTGACAAACCAAAGGGCATCTTTTGGTAAGCCATGGTTCCCCACTTGGTTGTGAATGCAGTCTTGTATTGTTCCTCTTCATTTACTAGGATTTGATTGCATCCTGAATAACCATCCAATAATGAAAATCTCTCAGATCCAGAGACACATTGTAAATTTTTTTTCATGGAGGGTAATGGATGGCAGTCTTTTAGAGAGGCCCTGTTGAGATCCCTGAAGTCAACACATAACCTTAACTCCCCATTCTTCTTCCTGGCATGAACAAGGTTGAAAACCCAACTAGTATGTTTGATGGGGTATATGATACCACTTTCTATTAATTTGAGCACTTCTTTATGCATAAGTGGCTCAATCTTGGGATTAACAGGCCTTTGTTTTTGCCTCACTGGTTTGGCATTGGGCTCTAATTCAATAGTGTGTTGAGCAAGGGACGGATCAAAGCCTTTGAGGTCTTCATATTGCCATGAAAAAACATCACTGAATTCTTTGAATAATTGAGTGTAAGATTGCTTTTCCAATTCAGTGTTTACCTTGCCAAATTGTAAACTCTTACCTAGTTCCAACTCTAATTCAACACAATGCTCTTGTTGAATTACCAGGCCAACTTTGCTCTTCTTGACTTCATCATCCTTGTTGAAGATAGTCTCTAAGGTAACAAGACCTCTAGGAATCTTATTGGACCTAAGTTGTATCACTTGATCACCATAGTTTTGTGATAGCCTATCTTGATTATACTATGAAAAAACATCTTCTTCAAACAAGAACTATAGAATTTGTTCATCATTGTCAAACACATACCAATTGACATTGTTGTCATGGATAGAGGGTCTAACAATCACTTTAATATGTTGTTAATCTATTTATTTTGAAATGCTATTGAGAATGTCATACTGAGATCCAATAGCAGTTAATCTGTCTGCATTTTGATTCAGCTTCCTAGGGATAGCAACAATATTGAAAGCACAAAAATATTCAATTGCATCCCAAACTTTATGTTCGTATGCTTTCAAAGTGTCATTTTTGGTTGCACTTATCCCTCTTACTTGGCTGACAACTAATTCACTATCACCATAAACTTTTAAGGCCTTAAGCCCTCTTTTTCTAGCCCACTCCAGTCCATTCACAAGGCTTTCATACTCTGCAGTGTTGCTAGTGTAGGAGAAACTGAATCTAAAGGTAGTGTAGTATTTTTCTTCTTTTGGGGACACTAACATAGCACCGCCACCAGAACCATGTCTACTTCTAGCACCATCAAAAAATAGTTCCCAAACTTGATTATTCTGATCCTCTAAATTAGTGTCTTCTTTGAGAAGGTTTGTCTCTATAGATCCACTCTCTTGTATTAAATAACTTCCCAAACCAAAATCCCAAATAATATTTTCTTGGCCTTCTGAAGCTCTTTCATCTAGAAGAATATCAAGGATATTCTCTATCTTAGTGTCTGCTTCTCCAATGGTTTGGAAGTCACCATCATCAAATATGGGGTAATTTACATTGATGGTGTTGGATACATATGGTTCTATATGGTGTACTACCAATGGTTCTGATTTAATGGTGACCCTGGTACCATATCTTGTGTGAAAGAGCATGTGAGACCAATCAGAAGATAGATAGCCTCCTATTTTGGTTGTAAACTCCCTTGAAAAACATACGACAAATAATGTAGGGAGATCTATAATATATATATCAAGGAGGATGGAGAAGTTAGGACTAGCATGGAGGATTAGACTGGTATCCTTAGCCACACCTATAGTATTGACTGAGGACCCATCAAGTTGTGTAACCTTCTTTTGGAAGGGTTCATATTTTAGTCCTAATTGGTTAGCTACTTTCTTGGGAATTAGAGTGCTAGTATCTCCACTATCTACCATGCAATTATGTACTAAAGATTTTCCAATAATTAGAGATACATAAAAGGGAGGTGGCTTTGATTTCCTACCTTGAATGGCACTGGCTTTGGAGTTTCTATTTGAAGTCTCCTTTTCTTGATCAGTGTTAACCAACACTGGCTTTGCAGCTTCTTTTATAGGTTGAGGAGTTGCTACCTCTGTCATGGCCTTCTTCAAAATGTTAGATTTCCTTGGAATAGCCAAAGAGTCCCACATAGACAAGGTGAAATTCACCTTCTTCATGTTATCCATGATATTATAAGGTGTCACAGTGTGTACTCTTTGTGGTAGTTTCACTATGTTGGGCTCTGCTTCCTTGAGAGTCTGACCTTCTTTGCTTGAGATGATAGGAACCTCCTTGAATGTGGTAGGAGCAATTTGTTGCAGTGGCTTTGTAGATGTAGTGGCCTTAGCATGGGAATCTACCCTCTCCATGTCTTAGCTCTTCTCTTCACTCTTGTATAGGCAACAAGAGCAGCTTCATCATTGATTCCATTGAAGTCTGGCTGCTCCCAATTGAAAAGAGCAGTCTCATTTTCTTGTGGTTCTTGTTGAGGAACTGACCCACTAGATAAAGCCTCTGATTGAGCTTGTGAGGTATTTTGAACCATTAGAGCTTGGTTCATCCATCCATTTGAATATGTATCCTGATTGTGAGGTTGATTACAAGGGAAACACCATTCATTATCCATAGCCATATTATTTTGACTAGGAACCATATCCCTCATTGGATTTATAGAATTGAGGGGTGCAAGGTTATATGGTTGGAATGGTCTTTGATTGAAGCTTTATCTTTGTACTTGATAACCTCCTTGGTATGGTGGTCTATTTTGTTGATAAGGATGTCCCTGATTTTGATATTGTTGATTAGGACCTTGGCCTTGTGGCTGAAAAGGTGGTTTGATTCCTTGACCCTATTTCTTTAAATTTGTGACCTCTTTAGCCAAAGTCTATAACAAGTTAGTCATTTCTTGCTGACTGCTTTGTTGGCTATTCTTTATTTCTTGCAACTCTTGAGAGAAATTTGTTGTTAGATTTTGACCACTTGTACTAGCTTGAGGTGCTAATATGGTGGGAATATGAGTAAATGGGGGTACTTGTGCAGGTGCAATGGTTTGAAGGCTAGGAAAAATGGGCATTGGAGGCCTTCGAGCTATCATGCCTGCTTGTATTAAACAATTTTCAGCCTTGACAACAATGTCAAAAGCTTGGGGTAAAGAAGTACCACCCATAGATTGGATCATGACAGAGATTTGACCATTCAGACTTTGAAAATAGTATAGGAAGGCATGGTCAGCTAATGGTCTTACTAAGACTAGGATTCTATTCCATGTCTTAAGGAATCTACTATTGTAATCTGTCATTTTCTCTTGAGGGTCTCTCTTAATAGTTGTTAACTACTCAACTAGAGACAAATTATTTGATTTATCCTCAAAATGCTTACTTAATGCATCCCCTAATGCATCCCATGAATTAATGGAGCCAACAGCTAAAGTTCTAAACCATTCAAGAGCCTTACCTTTTAGGGAGGCTGCTAACAATTTGGTGGCCACATCTTCTTGGGTTATGTTGTGTATGCTGCAGATGGTGGTCACATCTCTTATGTGTTCAAAAGCAGTGGTTTTCCCTTCACTTGTAAAGTCAGGTAAGCTCTTCAATTCCACCAAGGGCACATCATGATGTACTGCAAAAGTTAGTGGACTTCCCTAGTTGAAAGGTACAAAGGCAAACTGTCTTGCCATTGTAGGAGATATGATTTTAAGATTAACAACTATGTGAGTCGTATTTGCTAGTAGATTTGAATCCTCTTCTAGATCTCTGGTTATAGATCTTCCCCTTCTTTTGAGATGAAAGGGAAAAGGTCTCCTTTCTAATGTATTAAGAGGTGTAGACTGAATTCTCCTTGTAGGGGATGTTCTTTGATTTGACCCACCTTTGTGACTTCTTCTTGAGGGAAACTCTGAAAATTCTATAGGCTTTGAGCTTCTAGTCTCAATCTTTCTCATAAACTTTGAATAAATTAGCCCGAGTCTGTGAAATCAGTGGAGTCACTAGATATACTTGGTAGAACAACCTCTAAAGGTTTGTATTATGTAATCTGTATATCAGAGATGACATAACTTTCAATAATGAACTTCTTTACTGTCCCACTAGGCGTGCCAGAAATGTTATACACTAAGTTTGCACCCTTAGTTCAAGCTCTCTTGTTCTTGATAACTCAGTATAACTTAGAAATCATCTCTAGGTTGTGGGACCTTTGCTAATTGAGATGAGACCTCCAGGTTCTAGGCTGGTTCCTCTTGGATAATCACCTTAATTTTCTTCTTGACAGGAAAAGTAAAACTTGAGGGGAAAAGGGATAGAAGGAATGCTTGAAAGGGAAATGACTTGAAAGAAAACTACCTGCTAGGTGATACACCTAAATTAGGGTTTGGATCTTAGTATAGAGGAATAGAATCAATGAAAGACTTAGGTCTAGTAGGTTACAACTTACTAAATAGGCTTGCATAATTTTTTCATAGGAGGGCCTGAACATAAGACATAACCCATGACCTACAAACAGACATTCTCTTCTGCAACTTGGTGTAGGATTGAGACAAGATTGTTAGGGGGTTGAAGTATACCCACAACACATCTAAATCAGATCAAACACTATAACACACACAATTATAGAAATTAAGAGGGATCAGGAACCCTAAGATATCATTGAAAACATCATATACTTTAATCCAATAAGAGATAATCCAAAAAAGGAAGCATAGGGACATGAAGGATTGTCACAAAATACCTCTAAAATATTTGTATTATCAATGGGAATTTTTAAAATTGTATAAGCCATAGGGTAGAAATGATACCACAGATGACCCTTAAGACAAGATGAATTTCTTCTACAATTGTGAACCTCTCTTTTTATAGAAAAAGTCAATTCTGAGCTCAAAAGATCCAAAAATATAATATATACATCTCCTCTTGCATGCAGGCAAGAGTCCAAAACCTAACTAGGGTTACATAATTTGCATAAAATGAACAAACCCTAAATCAGTCAAATCTGGTCATAAATACAACTCTACAAATATTTCAATCGATCAGATATTCATCCTTGCATGTCCATCCCTGTACTAAAATCAACCTGCAGACAAGCAACCTGGATCCATCAACCTTCCTACAACTCAGCGTGAAATTAATAACATGGTACTCTGAGAAGCAAGAATCAACCCATGATGGCCGTCAGACCTTTAACACCAGCCTCCCAACTGCAAATGTCCTTAAGAAATAACTTCAAGCTACCCACTTCATTGTTCATGGATTGCTAGAACAAGCGTTGGTAGAAAACCTTTGGAGAAGATATTCAAATTTGAAAGCAAATGGTTACTAGCTTGGATTTAAAATGCCACCATCAATCTTCATATTTCCTGGCAGATCGAGTGGCTCACATCAACTTCCTGATAGCTGTAAACCCTTTGAAAACTCCATGGCCCTATTAGCAGTCCATCTAATCAGAAGCGAGCAAGTTAGCAACACGTAGGACGTCGGACCCACGACACCCAACAAAGATTGAGCAAGATTGATGATTGTTGTTATACTATGATGTTAATCAGTGTGCATCTTACCCCAGTGGTATAGTGACAACCACAAGATCCTGTGGTTCTTTAACACCCTTTGTAAGCCAAAAAAACCTCGGGCCCACTGAAAAATTTCCACTTGTCAACATTTCATTCGTTCCGACTACCTCATCAGAAAACACCTCGAATGCTCTCTAACAATGGACCCACTAACATTAGATTTTGATCCAACGGTGGATGCATGATCACATAGGCTCTGAATATTCCTTTCAATCATGTGCCAGCCGTTGATCCTATTAAGCCGGGACCCCACTGACATGCGGGTCCTCCTAGAAATCTTCGTCATCTCTTGGCACCAATCGTATTCGAACACATAAGCACACTTGGAAACATGGTCCCATAGAAAAGTCTAAACACTTGGGAAATTTGACAGCTAATGCATGATCACATGGCTCTGACACAAAGCATGAGATCATGCACCATCCGTTAGATCAAAAGGAAACTAGTCTACCGAGCCCACTCTGACAAGCTTTACAAATCATCACCTTTGGCCAATGAAAAACTTCCACATGGGACAACATGGAAATGGACCCACTGACAATGGAATTTTATTGGAAGATAGATCTATGACTATCATTATACCATGAGGTTAATCAGTGCGCAACTTCCCTGAGCGGTATAGTGACAGCCACAAGATTTTGCCAAGCTTTAACTTCCTGAGGAGGAAAATGGGCCCATTGAGCCAGGTGTCGTTCAGTTGCAAGATCACATGTTAGAAGGTCTGATAGTCATAGAGTCATGTGATTACTTGATATCCACAAGTTTAAAAGGGGGAAGACTTAGGAAAATGCAGAAAAAAAATAAAGGGACCCGCCGACGGCTTAGAGGTAAAACGTGAAGGTGGTCGACTTTTAAGAGCACATGCATTTTTTTAAAAGTTTAAGTAGCCCAAAAAAGGTAATGAAGAAATAAAATAGGACTTAGGGTTTTTAGGTTTTATGCCTCCAACGACTATTTTTTGAATTTTTAACTTGCAGACCAAAGACTTGAAATAATCGCAGAGGCCAGGAAATAAAACATGAGCCCATGGAATTTCCAGGAAGGCTTGGCAATGTAAAAAAATAGACCCTGGGATGGATTTTGGCCAAATTTTCATGCATATGGAAATTAGGGTAATAGTTACAAAGGATTCCAAGACCCTTATCCCTATAGATCCTCCGTACATGCCTTTCCTATCATCTAGCCTTGTTTTTAGACCTAATTAGGCCTCACTAGTTCACAGTGGGGGTTTTAATTCTTCACCCCTTTTCCAAGTAGTTCATGAGATCTCCTTCATAGGATTGAGTCTTTTAACATCATAGAACACTCTCCAGGTGTTGGATTGGCTTTCCCAATCTCCAAGCTCTCTCCCATTTGCTGATCCAAGGCAAGTTTCCTAGCCAGGCTAACTCCTAATCGCCTAGAACTTGTTAAAAATGATGCTCCTACAATCTGAAGCATAAAAAAATATATTTACAATTTATATATAGTTCTCTAACATATTCTAGGTGGTTGTGAAAAACCAACCATAGAATCTTAAGTTAGAGCCATTTCTATGGTCTCCACTCTAAACAATCCAACAAGTTGGTCTCAGAGGAGATTTTAAATTACAATGCTTAAAAGAAGACTAATAAACTTAAACAAAGAGCTATACTAATGCTCAAAATATAAATAATGGAAACATGAAAACTTTGGCTCTAGTTCAATCCATGATTAAGGATGGCTGAGTTCTCAATTCATATCATTCACGGGTATAGTCCTGATAGTCATGTAAACTTAAAATAGTTCTCATAAAAATGAATCTCCAACCCTTGGTCTCGATAAAAAAAATCCATGTATAGGCTTTGGAAACCTATCTTGGTCAGTATTAGTCCTATAACCAACTCCTAGGCTCAGACAGGCTGAAGACCAAGTGTTGTCATGACAACTTTCAAAGTTGTCATGATAACTTTTACATTTTTCTTGACAACTTTGTCAAGGTTGAACCATGAGGTCTAAATAGACTCTCTTAACCAATCCTAGCCTTCTAAGACCATATTTCCACTTAATCACACTCATTTAATTCCTTTTCATAGTCAAGATACACCTTTGATTGATTAACAACTCCCAATGGCATACAAGCCATATGCTTTGGGTCTCCACCAAGACTATCAAGACCAATCACTAGGACTTAGACCAACTACCTAAGAAATTTATAGGACTACTAACATAATTACTAACTAAGACACAAAACCAAAAGTCCTTAAAGGATAGTGACTAGGTGAGAGTCACTACAAGACAAAACTAGGTGTCTAGGAGCTAGGTTGGCCAAGAACCTAGGTGCTCTTGCACCAAATGGGAATGGAAATCCTTCTAAATTTTAGGTTTATCCTCATCAGACTAGGAAATTTTTGCAAGAATCCTTAATAAGAGAAAGATCATGATAAAAAAATAAGGACACTTTAGTCTGGGATGGATCCATAAATGGTGAATATAATACAGAGGGTTATGATCACTTAAATAAGAATCACAAGAGACAAAACATTGAAATTCCCACCATGCTATGTTGGAACAAAGGATGTCTTCCTAAAGCTAGTTTATGTACTTGGCTAGTCCTCAATTACATACCCTAACTGTAGAAAGATTTAGAAAAATGGGCTTCTTAGGTCCCCGTAGGTGCCCTCTTTGTGAAAATAGTGAAGAAGACACATATCACTTATTTGTTAATTGTCCCTTCTCTAATGAATGCTGGAAATGGCTCGTAGGAAACCTAGGATGGTCTTCAGCCTCCCCTTTTCCTCTTGTGAAAATTCTCCAAACATGGCCGATTATCAAGAGGGACAAAATTTATGCCAATCTCTGGATTTATACCCCATCTATCTTAATCTGGGAAATTTGGAAAAAGAGAAATAGAAGAATCTTCAAAGATGAGAAAATGGATTGGAGACAATTATGCAATAAAATTGAAGCGTCCATCATAGAAAACATTAATAGTAAATTATCCTTTATACAAAAAAATATCTTCATATGAGTCATTGGGATGAGAAAATGAGAAAGGCCTGGCAAGGTCTCTCCCTTCCTCCCTTTATTAGATAAGGGGATTTGGGGCTGGCATCCTCCAAAAGAAGGTTGGTTCAAAATTAGTTTCAATGGGGCTTCTAGAGGCAACCTAGGGATAGCAGGCATAGGTGGCAGTATTCACAACCAGGAAGGAAAATAAAAAGCATCCTTTGCAGCCCCTTTAGGAATTGAAACCAACAACTAGGCAGAATTTTCAACACTTATTAAATGTATTAGAATAGGCTTATCCCTAGGAATTCAAATTTTGGAAATTGAAGGGGACTCAATAATTGTTATCAACTCTTTGAGGAAAGGATCAACCCCTAACTAGAAATTAAAATCCCTTGTTTTACAGGCCTTAAATTTATGAAACTCCTTTGAATAGGTAACTTTCAGCCATATCTATCAGGAAGGAAATAACAAAGTAGATGAACTTGCAAATATGGGAGCAGATGGCATCACACTCCAAGAAAATTATCCTATGCATTAATGATTCCATAAAAGGCAGAACCTAGGACAATTTTGTAATAATGGAGCTTGCCTCTTTATATCTTTATAGACTAAGTGTACAAACTGATATAGTCACATCTCTGGATAGAAACTAACATATCCTAAAGATATCAAACATCCACTAACTAAATCTAGTTAAGATCATATGAATTTTTATTAACATTCACTTACAGGATTAGAAGATTCACTTACGTCTTAAAGCATATCTATATATCAACATATATCAACATCTTATTCACAGGAGAAGAATACTCTCTTAGGCCTGAAGTTTACTTCTATTTATACATATCTTCCCTCTAGGCTTAGGTCTAGTTATAAAAATTTAATTTTTATATACCTAAATATATTTTTGGACATACACATATCTTTTATAAATAGATTTATTCTACATATAAACATACTTCTTATATTCAAAGTTTCCTGCTGATCTCTATTATAAAATCTAGTGGCATTTCATATGGTCTTATTTAGCATATTTTTCTTTTTAGGATATACTTTATTGGAAACCCATTTATTTATACTTATATTTAATATGTACATTATAAAAAAATAGATATTTAAGGTAACCTTAATATTATATAAATTGTTTAGAAGCTCTCTCTCTCATCAAAATCTTTTTTGCATCCAACAAGGCACCGCCAGAATAGGTAAGCACCACCACACTTGGCAGAGGGTTAATTAATAATTATTACATTTTTTATGACATTGACACCCACTCTACTTTTTGAAAACCTAAAATACTCAAAACCAAACAGACTCTTATATTAATCTGCACAACAACTATCCCCCAGCTTCAAAGTACTTATTAATGATGAAATAGCAAGCTATCAATTGTGAAGTAATTTAACATGAGATCTAGCATAACATCATAATTAATTTTGGTTTCAAAGGAGGAATTAATCCTTATTTAACAATAGGAAACAATAGGGATAGCTACCTATCTATATTTTCTTGTTAAAATGGAGACTAGAGTGCTGACCTTCCACACGAAGGAGAATAGGAAAATGACCTTTCGTGGAAACATCAAGCTTGAGAGATGGAATAACATCCTTAATTCCCTCTTGGATATGATTCATAGATCTCTGGTGAAGGGAATCAAGGAGGGCCATTTTGACAATGACTACATAGTCTGTGTTAATGGGCACATTGTAGGGATTTTTATTGCCCTAACAAATTTCAATGGAATAGAAAAGGCGAGAATCATAGAAGCGGCTAAAGCGATATTCAAAGAGGAATTCCTAAATTTTTTGGAGATGGCACTGTATGACATTGAAAAAGACTTGAAAATTCCATATCCAAAATTATATATGAAGTCGGAATTGGTAGAATTACCATCTATACCTAGCTTCCAGAGATTTCCAATACCATTCTTCAAAGATGAATCCAAATTTGACAAACAGTGGCCATCATTGAGGATAAACTTGAATTTTCAAATTTCTATTGTGCTCAAAGAGGTGGTAGAACTAGAATGGGTTTTGGATTATTGGCGGGTGGAGGGCTTGGAAATCCCAGAGGAACTTGATGAGGACATTACCAACAATGTAAAGATTGCAGCACCCTCGGTGAAGAAGTCCTCAAGGGACTTTATGGAAGACGTGGAAGAGATCATCATTCTGCATAAGGAGGGTGTTTCTTGGAGCTATAGCATTATACATAAGGGATAGTGGAACTATAGGGTTTAAGGACACAAGAAAAATCACACTTTATGAACTTTCTGGATGATAGTCTCCTTTTGTTTAATATGTAATTATGATATCTCAACACAGGATTGGGAAACTAAATAGTAAGTCATAGATTATGATAGAATAGTAATGGTTTTTTGGTTTATATTAATACATGTTTCAATACATTTTAAGATTAATCCTTCAGACACTTTAAAAAGATCCTAGAAAGCCCTAGTAGAAATAGTCCAAGAGCCTGTTTAAATCCTTTGAAGCCTCTTAAATTCTATAGACCGGATTCTTTGGTAGAAGCCTTTTTGATTAGCTAACACAAAAATCCTAAAACCAAAAGACTAACAAATCCTTAGAGGTAAATCCAAGAAGCCTAACTTTAGGAAATAGTATGTTAAAATGTTCTAACTGTCCAATTATGATATCTTGCTCTGCTTGCTTGAAACCCTCAAGAAGATTTCTGGTGAACTTCTCACTCCATTTGATTTTAAAATTGTATGGTTTATTTCTTTCTATTTTCACTATTTAGGTTATTCAGTATCAATCAACCTACAGATTGGGGTTTTTTCTTCTAATTATACAACCATATGTCTTTACATAGAAGCTCACAGTATTTATATTTTTTAAATAAATATATATATGTTTGAATATTCATATATATATATATATATAACTATTCATTTATATATTTAAACATATTTATTTGATTATCTTATATATATATATATACATATAGGTATATATATTTATATATAAATATAAATATACATATATTTATATATAAATATATATTTGTATATATTTTCATTCTCCACATATATATATATCTATATCTATATCTATATCTATATATATATACTTTCTATATATATATATATACTTAAGCCATTTATATATATATTTGTTTTCAATCACTTTCTGGGTGGGTTGGTTTTGTCTTTCGTTCTTATGTACTCTAATAATAGAGCCCTCCTGCCTTTTTCATACATTCGGGCAAGCTTAGCACAAGGGGTCTGTTAAGATGAGGCATCTTGTCATTATCACCCTAAGAATTCTATCATTTGTTAGTTCCTCTCACAAATATATATGCATATTTATTTATATTCAGAGGATATGCTTTCTTATTTTGTTTCTTTGGCATCTTGTTAATTGTCATAATTATATCAGTTTTTAGAATTATTTTTGTAGCTTTCTATAATCATTTCTCTGTTCAGGCTCTAATAGCTGGTTCTTTGTAAGGATGTACTCTTTAGTGTATCAGCCTCAACTCATCTTCAAGATGGAATGCCTTATATATTTCATACATATATATATGTATACACACACACATATACATATATATACATATATATATATATATATATATATATATATATATACATATATATACATATATATATACATATATATACATATATATATACATATATATACATATATATACATATATATATATACATATATATACATACATATATATATATATATATATACATATATATACATATATATACATATATATACATACACACACACACACACATATGTATGTATGTATATATGTATTTTAATTAATTCTTATTTCTTGGAGAGTCCTATTTATGGATTTAATCTTTAGTCCTTGTAAGGTAGAGAATGAGAAAGGGGCATTAATCAAGTCTCCTTTTGTAACAAAAGCCATACCCTAATGTGCTGGAAAATTTATAGAAATAAAGTATATGCATGTGTTCCTTCTTGACTTCTAATTAGATTATGATCCAAAGAGAATCACTTGCATTGATTAGATCTCACTTTGCAATATACGCATTGCTGGTTTGATTTATAAACTCTAGACCTACCTGTCATTAGATTTATTTAAACATTATAAAGGTAAGTCTCTATGACATTTCTTTCCCTTTGTAATAAATCAAAAAATCTTATGTCAAATGCTTACTAAATAGGACTAAGTATACATTTACTCTTTGATATGATAGGATTAGTAGAGGAATATTGTCTCAATAAATTAAAGAAACCTTTCCTTCTATATAAATGCTTACAATAATTAATAGTACCTAATTTACATAGGATGTGCACACTTGTTTATTTTGAACGTATGGAAAGCAGGGCCTCTCATGTATTGCTTACTCATGTATTACTTACTCATGGTTTAAGAGGGTCAAAGTAAGGCTTAATTTAGTAAATTTTGGTCTGAGACAAGTGTACCTTGTTCTGAAAGCACAAAGTTAGAAAACAATACTATGACAAGCGAAGGTAGTACAAGATTCCAATACCTAACATCTTAATCTGGGATCAATGGCCAATATTATAAATATGTGCTTTAAGCTTTATTTAGATTGAAGCATAGTCCTTAGATTTAGATATGATCATCATGGTAATCTCTAATCTTGAAGTTGATACATAAACAATATGTATTGGCTTTAGGTAAGATATTACCATGGTGTTCTTATGTTATGTGTTTTTATCCTTCATTGCTGATTTCAGATTCTATTTATTACTCAGAAAGAGCAATGCTTTAATCAAGGGAGTTGTTAATATACTTTTTCTTTGATGTTCTAATGTAAGCCTCAGACAAAGGTCTTGATATCAGGAATTTTCATACATACATAGAGTGTTTTCCTTAGGTCAATACTTAGCCTCTAGTTTACTTGTTCATTCTATAGTGGCTCCTAGGTAAGTTTTGTTTATGTTTATATAGTGACTTCTAACATTGACTTTATTTGCTATTTTTAGATTTAATGAGACTGATGAATCTCTAGACTTTCTCTCAGGATCTATTTTCTTAAATCATGCTTATTGATAGGTCCTGTTTGTTTCTTGATTTATGTGCCTTAAATTTTCATGTTAGAATTTCCTTTATGTTAATTTTTTGCTATAAGATAGCGTTATTGGAAAAAATAAATTAAATCATCCTTTTTTCATACTCTCATTGGTCACGATTTACATTATGTTTTTTCACTAGATTATGTCTTTCTCCTAATGTCTGAACAATAATGATTATAATTCCAATTTAATTTATCTAGGAAAAATCATCTAGTAGTAGAGTTATAGCCACATATGAAGGGTTTGGTTTAAATAATGATTAACTAAATAGAATTTTATTTGATACAAATTTTAGTATTGACATGTTTGCAAGATAGTTTAATTTAATCCCAAGTGGGGACCTCCATCAATCGGTTATAAGTGAAAGTTTTAATTTATGTGTCAACATGGTTAATAACATGTCTTTCTTTGATATTTCATGGATGACTATGACTAAGACTATTTTAGGATGTTTTTTCAATACCTAGCTTATCTTCCATCTAATAATAGTCAGATTTGGCTCTCATAGGAACTAACCTAGTATTAGATTAGGCTAGGATTCTAGTATACTTTTGTAGGTTTGGAGTAGACATAGAAAGCTCTTCCCTGCTCAAGCTATTTTAAGAAATGGTCTCAATAAGATAAGATACACACTTTATTTTTAGGAAATTTAGAATCTATGATAAGTGACAAATACTATTTTTTGAATACACTAACAAGGATCTTAGATAGAATTTAAGTTTTTATAGGTAATGAAGAAACATTAGTCACAAAAGGAAAAACCGATCATGCTTCTTCAAAATGTAATCAAGATTGGCTTACATAGTTAAGCCCCAAGAAAAAGTAGGAATTTCATGAACACGAAAGGATGATTTCTATTGGAAATATAGATGTAGTAACTGAGAGGGGGGGTGAATCAGTTAACCACAAAAATATTACCACAGATCCCTTAGATATCTTATTAAATAATTTACTACTGTCACTCAGTAAACATACAGAGAAATACTGAAACTCGGTCTTTGCAGTGTATATTAATTAAAACTGTTCTAAAGCATTCATCATTGATTAACATGCATGTGTAAAGAAAATAACATGAACACAAGAGACACCAGATTTACCGTGGAAACCCAATATGGGAAAAACCACCAATGTAACTAGTTATTGTTTTTCACTCTTCTAAAGTGATGCTCGGTTAGAAGCCAACCCGGTAAAAGGTTACAAAACACACTGTTAAGTGTGACCTTGTTAGATGATTTAATCACCCTATTAGGAGTGGCCTTGTAAGAGGTCTTTTGAAACAATTCAATAGAACTGTCACCTTGTTAGAGGATTTACAAAATGGTTGTTAAACCAACTCGGTTAAGAGATTTTGATATCACTACTACAATTGTAAGAGAGTAACAATGAAAAGACCTGCAACTGAATTGCTGATTCCAGATCTCTATTCTGCTTCACTAGATCCTTCCTGATCAAATAAATCTTTGCTGCTCCTCAAGGATATCTAACCATCCTTCCAAATTCGCATACACCTTTCTTCAAAATGATTTTTGCATGCTGTATTTCCTCATTTACCACTTGACCTTCTATATATATACCATTTGGATTAATCATTTAGATTATCAAGTCAGGACTAATAATCATTACAACAGTCGGCTGGGATAAACAAACTTTAATAACAAAATCTTTTGAAGAGCCAACCTTGCTCGGTAAACATTAATCCTAAAAAGATTTCCTTCGGTGACCGAGGAGGCTTGATTAACACTATTTTCTGTCATGTTTTCTTTCGACACCTAAGAGGTTTTGGTAGACACTAAAAAATACCCTAGCTTACTGATTGAGCTTGGTAACCATTGAGAATCACCTAGCTTACTGACTGATCTTGTTAACCATTGAGAATCGCCTAGCTTACTGACTGAGCTCGGTAACCATTGAGAATCACCTAGCTTACTAACTGAGATCGGTAACCACTGAGAATGATAATTGATATGACATTTGTGTGACATCAAAGACAACACATAGCTAATCCAACAATGTCCTTCAGACACTTGTATCCAACAATCTCCCTCTTTGGCATTGATGGAAATACAACATGTCATAGCACAATGAAATTTCACAAAGAAACATAAAGTAAGGAACATATCCTTAGCTTCATTCTGATTCTCATCATCTTTAAACTTCTCTCTCTGACTAAGAAATCTCCCTCTTAATTTCTCAAATTATTCTCCTTAGAAATTTCTTGAAATGATAGCAAACTCTCCCTCTTTGACAACACATGCCAAAGACAACTTACATAGTTTCGGTGAATATCAATGTACCTTAAGTACTGATTCATATGCAATGATTCCTTGACTCTGTTGCATCAACTGATTGATCTTCAACATGTTCTGGTTGATGCATCACTAAAAATTTATTTAGTGAACCTCGGACAGGGGAGTTACCCCTAACTTACCTCTTAGATACAAGAATGCATCCTTAGGTAGTGGCTTGGTGAAGATATCTGCAATTTGTTCTTTTGTATGAACATATTCCAATCTGATTTCCTTGTCTTGCACCAATTCTCTAACAAAGTGATATTTTATATCAATGTGCTTGGTTTTGGAATGCATTACTAGATTCTTTGAAATATTTATTGCACTTGTATTATCACAAAACATAACAACTGGTTCATTGATCTCAACCTTTATGCCTTCCAATAACTATTTAAACCATACAATATTAGAGCAGTTTACTGCTACAACAACATATTCTGCTTCTGCTATGGATTGGGATGTGCAATTTTTCTTTTTACTAGTCCAAGATACTAACCTCTTGCCAAGAAAGAATGCTTCACCACTTGTACTCTTTCTGTCATCAATGTTTCCTGCCCAATCAGCATCAGTAAACACTTTTAAGTCTAGATTGACTCCAAATTTATACCACAAGCCATACTCTTCAGTTCCCCTTAAATACCTCAAGATTCTTTTGATTTCCATCATGTGATTTTCTATAGGTTTTGCTAAGAATCTTGCTACTATACCAACTGCTAAGGCAATATTAGGCCTTGTGTGTAATACATACTATAATTTTCCAATCATTGATCTGTATAAGGTCTGATCTACTTCTTTTGAATTATCATCTTTGGTAAGCTTTAGTCCAATACACATGGGTGTACCTACTGGTTTTGAATCTTCCATACCAAATTTCTTATGTATTTCCTTGATATATTTAGACTGAGTAATGTAGATACCATTTTTGTTCTACTGAATCTGAAGTCCAACAAAATTTTTTATCTGACCAAACATAGACATTTCAAATTCTTTGTTCATATGCTCTAAAAATTATTTGCACTGATCATCATTTCTTGTAAACACAGTATCATCCACAAATATTTCTGCCAAAATAATTTTGTTATTTGATCCTTCTTTGATGTATAAATTATTGTTGTCATTAGCTCTTTTGAAATCAATCTGAGTAAGATAGTTATGTCATCTTTCATACCATGCTCTAGGGGCTTGTTTTAGACCATACAATGCTTTGTGTAATTTGTAGACCATATCCCTTTTGTCTGGATCAATAAAACCTTTAGATTGTTCAATGTAGACTTCTTCATCAAGAATACCATTGAGAAATGTAGATTTTATATCCATCTGATATACCTTAAATCCTTTATATGCTGCATATGCAAGTAAAGTCCTCACACCTTCTAATCTTGCAATAGGAGAAAAAGCTTCTCCATAATCTATTCCTTCTTCTTGAGAATATCCTTTACATACCAATCTTGCTTTGTTTTTTGATACTTGACCATATTCATTCAACTTATTTCTAAAAACCCATTTTGTCCCAATTACATTTTTATGTTTAGGCCTAGGTACAAGAGTCCATGTCTTATTTTTCTCTATTTTCTCTATTTCTTCATTCATAGCCTCAATCCAGCTTTCATTTTCTAATGCATCTTTGACATTTTTAGGTTCAAAATCAGAAAATAAACATGTACCTTTTAGTTTACTTCTTGTCATAATACCATCTGTTTTGTTTCCAATAATCTGATCTGGTGTGTGATGCTTCCTGACATATTTGGCCAATACAGGTTCGTTGCTTCCTAAATGAGTTACATTGTCATCATCTTGAATTTCATCTTCAGGTTCAGATTTCTCTGGATTGGTAGATACTTTCTCGGTAGCTTCAGACTGAGACTCGGTACTCTGTGACTTGGTTTGAACTTCTTTTTGTGACCGGGTTACTATACTGGGCTCGGTAGATGTAGTTTCCTTATTGATAGATGTGTCTGGCAATGTATCAGGTTCAATGTAAACAAATCTTCTGTAATCCTGTGGTTCCCTTTTGCTTTCTTCTTCAGTCTTTTCTGCAAACTCATCAATTCTCACATGTGCACTTTCTATGATTTTGTGAGTAGACAAATTTAGACATCTATATGCCTTACTTTTGCAAGAATATCCCCAAAATATTCCTTCATCACCTTTTACATCAAATTTTCCTTTTCTAGATTCTTTCAAGCTATAACATTTACTACCAAATACTTTTAGGTAACTTACATTGGGTTTATAGCCATACCACAGCTCATAGGGAGTCTTGAATGTGTCTTTCCTCAACTGTACTCGGTTCAAGGTATGAACTATAGTGCTGATAGCTTCCTTCCAATATTTTATAGCAATGTTCTTTTCAATCATTAGAGTCCTTGCACAATCCATGATAGATATGTTCCTTCTTTCAGCTATTCCATTCTGCTCAGGAGTTCTTAGAGTTGATACCTATCTTTTGATTCCTCTTTCAATGCAAAAATTATTGAATTCATGGGAGATGAATTCACCACCTCTGTCTGATCTTAAACATTTTATTCTTTTTCCTGTTTCCTTTTCTAATCTTTCCAAATACCATTTGAATTTCTCAAATGCTTCTGCCTTTTCTCTTAAATACATAACAGTCATCATTCTAGAGTAATCATCAACAAAGAGAATAAATAATTTTTCTCCAGTATAGCTCTCAATTCCAATAGGTCCGCATAAATCAGTATGCACAATTTCCAAAATATCTTTAGACTGATAGTTTTTACTTTTAAAACTAGACTTTCCCATTTTACCAATCTGACAATTCTTGCATAGACCAACATCAAGTTTCTTCAAAGTAGGAATACCTCTTACTTTCTTGAATTTGGTTATTTTCATCATGTTATCAAAATTTACATGACATAACCTTTTGTGCCATAACCAAATTTCTTCAATTTGAGCTATAAAACATGAGTATTCACCAAGATCAAGATAAAACAAGTTACCTTTGGTTTGTTTGCCTGATCCTATCAGTGTTCCTTTGTCATCCAACAGTCTTGCTTTGCCATTCATGAATTCAACTTTGCATCCAATGTTAATTAGCTGTGCTACACTCAGAAGATTATGCTTTAGTCCTTCAACCCAATATGCATTATCACATATAAGTTCTTTGGCTAACAAAATTCATCCCTTTCCTTTTATACAACAAGGTTCATTGTTTCCAAACCTTACATTACCACCATCATAGCTTTCAAAGTGTTCATACTTAGTCCTATCACCAGTCATATGATGTGAACATCCACTATCTATGATCCATGTATCATTATTTCTTATATGAGAAATAAGTGCCATCTCATCTTCATCATCATCAGATTCATCTTTTAAAACAATGAAAACAATTTCTTCTTCGCTATCATCAGAATCTTTAGCCAAGAAACATGTTTTCTTACCTTTATCCTTGAATGATTTGAAATTCTTCTTGCCATTGTACTTGAAACCTTTCTTCTCATCTTTGTTTTTCTTGTTAGGGCACCTAGCTGCAATATGACCAATTTCTTCACATGAAAAACAAATTAAGGGAGTTTTACCTCTATATTTTCCTCTTCCTCTTGAATATTTCTTTGCAAGTAATGCTTCAATAACTTCAAGATCACTATCAGAACTCTCCTCTGATTCTTCTTCACTTTCTAATTGAATTTTCTTTCCCTTCTTAAGTGAAAGTTTGGCCTCAAAAGATGATTCAATATTTTTAGAAGTTGGAACATAGTTGTCATAATTATCCAGTTCAAATGTTGTCAATCTCCCAACTAAGGCATCTAAAGTTATATTGTGATTTTCTTCACATCTTCTTTCTTGAATAGTAGATACTCTTATTGCATAGATAGGAAGTAATGTTCTAAGAACCTTACTTACAACAGTTTCATCATCAATTGTTCCTCCAGAAGCTTTGATTGCACTAACACTTGCCTTGATCCTTTCAACATATCTTGCAATGTTTTCATCTTCTTTCATTGTCATCTTATCAAACTGTCCTCTTAGGCTTTCTGCTTTGGCTTTTTTCACATTGTCATCACTGCCATAGATTTTCTTTAGCTTGTTCCACATTTCATGAGCAGTTGTCCAGTCTTTGATTTCATCAAATTCTTCATAGCTAAGAGCTGATGAAATGTCTATCATCATAATGTTATGGTTCTTCTCTGTAATGTCTTCAACAGTTAATGTGCCAGTAGGAACTGTATATTCTTGATCAATGTATTTGCATCCTGAATCACCAATGGAAGCTAGATGAAGTCTCATGAGACCTTGCCATGTTGAAAAATTATTTCTATTAAGCCTTGGAATTTCTCTCTTGTAAGACATCCCGATCTTTAGCTTAGGTTCTTGAAACCCTTCCTACAAGCACCAAAAGCTCTGATACCAATTGTTGGAAATATAGATGTAGTAACTGAGAGGGGGGGTGAATCAGTTAACCACAAAAATATTACCACAGATCCCTTAGATATCTTATTAAATAATTTACTGCTGTCACTCGGTAAACATACAGAGAAATGCTGAAACTCGGTCTTTGCAGTGTATATTAATTAAAATTGTTCTAAAGCATTCATCACTGATTAAAATGCATGTGTAAAGAAAATAACACGAACACAAGAGACACCAGATTTATAGTGGAAACCCAATATGAGAAAAACTACCAATGTAACTAGTTACTATTTTTCACTCTTTTGAAGTGATGCCCAAGTTGAAGCCAACCTGGTAAAAGGTTACAAAACACACTGTTAAGTGCGACCTTGTTAGAGGATTTAATCACCCTATTAGGAGTGGCCTTGTAAGAGGTCTTTTGAAACAATTCAATGGAACTGTCACCTTGTTAGAGGGTTTAAAAAATGGTTGTTAAACCAACTCGGTTAAGAGATTTTGATATCACTACTACAATTGTAAGAGAGTAACAATGAAAAGACTTGCAACTGAATTGCTGATTCCAGATCTCTGTTCTGCTTCACTAGATTCTTCCTGATTAAATAAATTTTTTCTGCTCCTCAAGGATATCTAACCATCCTTCCAAATTCGCATACACCTTTCTTCAAAATGATTTCTGGATGCTATATTTCCTCATTTACCAGTTGACCTTCTATATATATATACCATTCAAATTAATTATTCAGATTATCAAGTCGGCACTAATAATCATTACAACAGTCGGCCGGGATAAACAAACTTTAATAACAAAATCCTTTGAAGAGCCGACCTTGCTCAGTAAACATTAATCCTGAAAAGATTTCCTTTGGTGACCGAGGAGGCTCAGTTAACACTATTTTCTGTCATGTTTTCTTTTGACACCCAAGAGGTCTCGGTAGACACTAAAAAATACCTAGCTTATCAACTGAGCTTGGTAACCACTGAGAATCGCCTAGCTTACCGACTGAGCTCGGTAACCACTGAGAATTGCCTAGCTTATCGACTGAGCTCGGTAACCACTGAGAATGATAATTGATATGACATTTGTGTGACATCAAAGACAACATATAGCTAATCCAACAATGTCCTTCAGACACTTTTATCCAACAGCTTTCCACCTTTTGACCAATGAACAAGTAACAACAAAATCAACTTATTTCAACTGAGAACATTGATTAACTTTTTGTAAAATGTGTAACCTATGTATATCAAATGAATCTGTACTCTAAGGGAATGCCCTCATAGAATATCATGTATCAGAATCTAGACTATAGTCCTAGGCAAGGCTAGAGGTTTTCTCAGCCCCACTCTTTCCTACCAGCACCTGCACTGAGCAGGGTTTTTGTATCTTTTGTTATATGATTAATAAAATTGTTGGCTTCGGCCTTTTACCAAAAAAATAAAATAAAAAATAAAAAATAAAGGTACTAGTATTATTGTTAATATATTGATATTATATTTTATTAATATAATTATTTAATATACAATTATATTAATATATAAGATTGGTGTCCCTTGGTGAAAGGGCACCTCTTGCTTATTTATAATGAGATAGGTGATCGCATTTAGAAAAAGTACAATGTAATTAAGAGATGGAATTGAATACTAACAATAAGAAATTTCAACAAAACACACACTAGATGCATGGTGAGTGATTTAGTAAGAGAGTTAAAGAAGATTGTTTAGGGTTTGACAAAGAGAGTATTTTCTCCAAACCCACAAATTGCCCAATATAAAATTAGGATCTTTGTCAAAAGTAAAAACAACAATTAAAAATCCCTTTGCACAAGGAAATAACTCAATATTACCAGAGACAAATGATTGCCAAAAATCTCTCATCTAACAATGTAGATTCAGGAGAGGGATAGAAACCAAAATATATATAGAACAACCTACAATGTTGGTAAAAATATACATTATCCACCACATCTGGACCACAAACCACCACAAGGAAGGTATTGGAACAAGAAAACAAATTAATATTAAAATAAATTAATAATGCAAGGGCATTCTAGGGTACTCAAAAAATCTACATGGTGGTGTGTTGTTTTGGTTCTGTGTTACTCGGTTGTAGCTTTAACCGATGGTCTTGATTATTGAAGGGAGTTTGGTCACTGAAGGAACTCTGTAAAACCTCTTGTGCTTGGTGGAAGCTATACTCAGTGATTCCTATTGATCTCAGTGATGCCTATTGCTCTCAGTGATGCCTATTGCTCTCGGTGATGCTTGGCATGGTTGGTTGTTTCACTGGTGCTCGATTGTTTCTATGGTGCTCGGTGGTTTTGGTTTATAGACTAGAGTTCTTAGAGATTTGGCTAGCTGACTTGGTTCATTTATTGTTGGTAGGTTTTTTTGTATTCTCCTAGGTAGATCTAGAGGTTGACATGGGGAATTAAATAATTTTAAGGCTGTTTGAGAGCCGACTGTCATTGCATTTAATATTTGTTTTGTTAGGAATGAATGCTAGATGTTGGTAGTCATTCTGTAGTAGTTTTTATTTCATTCATGACTATGATTGTCATTGATGTCAACACAATGATCTTCTGAAGACTAGCAGAGAAGCAGACAGTGTTTTGATTAGCACACATGGGATTTTGCTGTTGGAGCTATGCGATGTTGAGGTTATATTCTTTGATGTTTTATTTGTCTATGGTTAAGAGCACAAATGAGAATTCATTTATTCATGGAAGTTATGAGCATTTTGGTAGAAGCAGTATTCAGGCAGTGTTCCTGAGTAGCGGTTTGTGGAAATCAGATGATATCTCCTAATCAGGATGGAATATGGTTTTGGACAATTAAAGGGAAGTTTGAGACAAATTGATAGTGATGTGGTTCATAGTGAAAACTTTGAGGTTGCATGAGTGAAGAGTTATTGTATTTGGAAGCTGACAGTTTTATGTAATTTTGATGTAGCGTATGGAAACTTTTATTTTGTATTTGTGTGCCGACTCATTTGTAATTATTTGAGTGTGGTATAAAGGAAGGAATGTTTTTCCTTAATGAAGGAGAGAAAGAAGTTGAAATTAGTAGTAACATGAAAGAAGTATGAGCATGGTATGGTGGAATGCGAATGTAAGCATGAAGTGAAGAAAAGAGCTAATGAAGTTGTGAAAGTGAGATTATGAAGGAAGACATGCGAAGTACAAAGATTTGGAATTGAGATCTGGTGTAGCAATGAGTGCAGTTTGGCATAGTGAGGAGGTAACATATTTCATATTATTTTGTTGAATAATATTAAGGTCATTTGGATAGTGGTTTCAATGATCTTACCCTGAAGCTGTTTGGGCAGTAGGTCCTTCTGTCTTCCATAACTCCTAATAGGGTTAGAATCTTTTAACAGGGATTCAAAATCTCCTAACAGAGATTCATATGTACTGGATGTATTTCATAAGACTCCTAAAAAAGTCCATCCTTTCACAAGGAATATTTATATTAGTGCATCTTTTGTGGGCATCATTCCCACCAAGGTTTACTCTTTGATCAAGTGGTTCCCTAGTCAACATATCTTGTGTTATTTTGTCATTGTGTATGAATATCTTTCTATGGTTAGTAATTAAATTGCTTACATGGTTAAATGCTATTGAAGTTGATAAAGGTTATAATTATTAGATAATTGATTCACCCCCCCCCTCTCAGTTATCTTGGTGGACTTTAATTTCTAACAATTGGTATCAGAGTAGCAGGTCGTTGAAAGAAAAGTTTAACAACTTAAGGAGATCCATGGTGAATTTTAGGAAAGAAAGCCCTAAGTTTGATGGAGTAAATTTTGACAGATGGAAAGAAAAAAGAAGACACATCTACTGTGTTTAGGACCAGGTTATTGGTTGATCACAAAGAATGAGAAGACTATAATTGGAGAAGACAATCTTGAGGCAGGATCCAAAGATGAGCTAGATCTATTCATGTTCAACATACTTGCAAGAGAAGCACTTTTGATAGCACTTCCAGAGAATGAATACAATCAGGTAAAATGTTTAACAAAAGCCCATGAAATTTGGAAAGCTTTACACTCTACTTTTGAAGGTGATGAACATGCAAAGAGAGCTAGATTACATAATTGGATATGTGCATTTGAAGATATAAGAATGATGGAAGATGAATCTGTTAGAAGCTATATTGGTAGAATGTTAGAAATTGTTGCAGGAATAAAAGCTTGTGGAGGAACAAAGACAAAGAATGAAGTGATATGAAAAATTATGAGGACATTGACTCCTGTATTTAAGAAAACAACATAGATGATTGAACAAATTATACCTTGTATAGAAAAATTTACAAGAGAAACTCTTCTTGGAAGATTGGAAGTGGTAGAGATGAACCTAAGATTATCAGGAGACTTACCTAGAATAGAGACAACATTCAATGCTCTTAGTATTTGCCCTACTTTGTCAAAAAGTACCAGTATGAGTGGAGATTATGCCAGCAACAACAGATCTATAAATGAAGAAGATAAGAAGATTGAAGAAGGTATTACCTTGCTTGTGAAAAGAGAACCAGACAGTAAGAAATTTTTTAAATGTTGGACTTGTCAAGAATATGGTCATTTTGCATCTAAGTGTCCTAAGAGAGTTAAGAAGTACATAAATAATTTGAAGCCTAGAAGATCTAAGGAATGTTATTATGCTAATGATGAAGATCTTGAAGCTAGTGTAGAAAGAACTTTGAGTGAAAGTGATACTGAGAATAATGATGAAATAGGATTTGTAGCAATTAAAGAATAGAACTCTGAATCTAATGTTAAGGAAGAAAAAGCATTAGTTTCCCAAGTTGAAAAGAAAGATGATTGGATTATAGACAGTGGTTGTTCACATCATATGACTGGTGACATGAAGAAGTTCATAAAACTTAACAATTATGATGAAGGAATTGTTAGAGTTGGTAACAATGCACCTTGTTTGATTAAAGGTATAGGATCTATTACTCTTGATGGAAAGACTAATACTAATGATGTTTACTTTGTTGATGGATTGAAACATAATCTTTTGAGTGTTGGATAGTTAGTGGATAAGGGATATCAAGTTTGGTTTACTGAGAAAACTTGTGTGATAAAGGATAAATATTGAAATCTAATTGGAATTGGATCTAGAACTAGAGGTAATGTATTTCAATTAAATCCTACTGAGATGACATGTTTGATTACTAAAATTGATGATAGTTGGTTATGGCATAGAAGGTTTTGTCATATAAACTTTGATAACATTATGAAAGTGAGTACTACACTTGCAGTAAGGGATTTTCCTAAAATTATGAAGCCTACTAACATGATTTGCAAAGAATGTGTGATGGCTAAGAAAAAGAGAGGTTCATTTCCTAGTAAGAAGTTCACATCGATAGAGAAATTGGAGATTGTTCACATAGACTTGAGCGGTCCTACCAGGACTAGAGGATTCTATGGAGAAAGGTATTTTATGATTCTTGTTGATGATTTTACAAGAATGATGTGGATTGCATTTCTGAAAGAAAAATCTGAAGCATTTGATAAGTTTAAGATCATTAAGAATAAAGTTGAGAATGAATCTGGAATGAAGATTAAATGTTTGAGATCTGATAGAGGTGGAGAATTTACTTCTAGAGAGTTTAACACTTTTTGTGAAGTGAATGGTATTAAGAGACAGTTTTCATCCCCTAGAACACCTGAACAAAATGGTATTGTAGAAAGAAGAAATAGGTCAGTAACTGAAGTAGCAAGAGCTATGTTATTTGAGAATGATTTGGAAAAGACATTTTGGAGAGAAGCAGTGAATACAATAGTATATACAATGAACAAAGTACAAATCAGAGTAGACACAAACAAGACACCTTATGAATTATGGTTTGGACATGCACCCTCAGTTAAGTATTTTAGAATTTTTAGAAGCAATTTTATATAAAGAGAGATGATGATATTGGAAACTTTGATCCTAGAAGTGATGAAGGTATTTTTCTTGGATATTCTTTGAAGAGAAAAGCATATAGATGTTACAATAAGAGAACTAAAACTATTGTTGAAAGGGAAAATGTTAAAGTTCATGAGAAGTTTAAAATTCAAGAAACAATGCTTGATTATGAATCTGATGAAGAAGCTCATCCTCAGCCTAACATTGAGACTACTGAATTATTCTATGAGAATGACAGTGAATTGCTGAATGAAAGTCATACTGAAGAAACTAGAGAGGAATCTAGAGAAGAATCTATAGTTGAAGTAAGATCTGAGACTATGACACCAAACAGGTACATATCGAGACATCATCCTGTTGATCAAGTTATTGGAAGTTTGGACAAAGGAGTTATGACAATAAATAAGGTACATTTATGTTTGATTTCTCAAATTGAACCTAAGTTTACTAATGAAGCTTGTGAAGATGAACACTGGATTAATGCTATGAAAGAAGAACTAGATCAAATTGAAAAGAACAAGACATGAGAATTTCTCCCTATACCAAATGACAAGAATGTGATTGGAACTAAATGGGTATCTAGAAACAAGATGAATGAACAAGGAGAAGTAATAAGAAACAAAGAAAGATTAGTATGTAAAGGATACTCATAGAAAGAAGGAATTGACTATGAAGAAACTTTTGCACCTGTGGAAATAATTGAAGCAGTAAGAATGTTCTTGGCCTATGAAGCTTTTAAGAAATTCAAAGTATATCAAATGGATGTGAAGTTTGCATTTCTAAATGGTGAATTGGAAGAAGAAGTCTACATTGAGCAGCCTGAAGGTTTTCCTTTGACTCAAGAAGGAGACATGGTATGTAAACTGAAGAAACCACTATATGGACTAAAGCAAGCACCCAAAACTTGGTATGCAAGATTGGATAAGTATTTGTTAAAATTAAGATTTACTAAAGGAACAACTGATAGAAACCTATACACAAAAGAAATTGAAAATGGTTTGTTGATTATAGTTATTTTTGTTGATGACATTATCTTTGGAGGAGAAGATGAAGCTAGTGACAAATTTTATGATGAAATGAAGACTAAATTTGAAATGAGTATGATTGGTGAGATGAAATACTATTTGGGATTATAGATAACATAGAACAATGTTGGTATCTTTGTAAGTTAGACAAAGTAATTGAATGTTTTGCTGAAAAGATTTGGAATGGAGAACTGTAAACTAGTTGGAACACCTATGGCTATAGGACATAAACTATCTAGCAAAAATGAAACACTAGTAGTTGAGCACAAGAAATACAGATCCATGATTGGAGGATTGCAGTACTTGACACACACTAGACTTGATATAGCACATTCAGTTGGAATGGTAGCAAGATTTCAAGCTGAACCTAGAGAATCACATTATGCAGCAGTAAAGAGGGTACTAAGATATTTAAGAGGTACAATGGACTATGGATTATGGTATGAAAAATTTGATGATTTTACCCTATGTGCATATACATATGCTAATTGGGGAGGCAGTGTTGATGATAAGAAAAACACTAGTGGTGGAGCCTTTTTTCTTGGAGGAAGATTAGTTTCTTGGCTAAGCAAGAAGCAAAATTGTATTTCATAGAGTACATCAGAAGTAGAGTATGTACCCGTAGCAAACAATTGTAACCAGATAATTTAGATGAAGCAGATGCTTAAGGATATTGGAATTAGGTTTTTTGAGCCTATTGTCATACATTGCAACAACACTAGCATAGTTAGTATGTCTAAGAATCCTATTTTACATTCTAAGACTAAGCATATATAGATCAAGTATCATGTTGCAAGAGAGAAAGTCATTGAAAAAGAAGTTAGACTGGAGTACATAAGCACAAAGGAATACATAGCAGACATATTTACAAAGCCTTTTCCTAAGGATACATTTGAGCATCTAAGAGGTATGCTTGGGGTTATGCCCCAGCCTACTTTTGAGCAAATGATATAGTTGGTTGCATCTGTCCAGTGGTATATGAGCCCTATTTTTCTTCTAGATTGGAAATTGGTACTTCCTCTATGGGGGAGTATGTGTATCTGAGCTGAGTCATGAGGACTCTTGTAATTGTATTTTCTGAACAGTGTCTTTTGACATTAAGTTGTTGTTGACATAATGATAAAATTTCTATCATTGATGTCAATGGGGGAGAAGTGTACATGAAAAACCATCTGTACCATCTATTTAGAGAGAACTGATTAAGAAAACAAAGCAATATTTTATTGATGAAAAGATTTGAAATGTTTATCAAAGCAACAGTGTTGCAGTATTGGATTTTTGGAAAATTGGATGTTTTTCATCTATGTTACCATCAATGCCAATGGGGGAGATTGTTAGGAATGAATGCTGGATGTTGGCAGTCATTCTATAGCAATTGTTATTGCATTCATGACTATGATTGTCATTGATGTCAACACAGTGATCTTCCAAAGACCAACAGAGAAGCAGATAATGTTTTGATTAGCACATGTGGGATGTAGTTGGAGCTATGCGATGTTGAGTTTATATTCTTTGATGTTTTATTTGTCTATGGTTAAGAGCATAGATAGGAATTCATTCATTCATGGAAGTTATGAGCATTTTGGTAGAAGTAGTATTCAGGCAGTGTTCCTGAGTAGTGGTTTGTGGAAATCAAATGATATCTCCTAATCAGGATGGAATATAGTTTTGCGTAGTTAAAGGGAATTTTGAGACACATTGATAGTGATGTGGTTCATAGTGAAAAATTTGAGGTCACACGAGTGAAGAGTTATTGTATTTGGAAGTTGACAGTTTTATGTTATTTTGATGTAGCATATGGAAACTTTTATTTTGTATTTGTGTGCTGACTCATTTGTAATTATTTGAGTGTGGTATAAAGGAAGGATTTTTTTTCCTTAATGAAGGAGAGAAAAAATTTGAAAGTAGTAGTAACATGAAAGAAGTATGAGCATGGTATGGTGGAATGCGAATGTAAGCATGAAGTGAAGAAAAGAGCTAATGAAGTTGTGAAAGTGAGATTATGAAGGAAGACATGCGAAGTATAGAGATCTAGAATTGAGATCTAGTGTAGCAGTGAGTGTGGTTTGGAATAGTGAGGAGGTAAAATATTTCATATTATTCTATTGAATAATATTAAGGTCATTTGGATAGTGGGTTCAGTGATCTTACCCTGAAGCTGTTTGGGCAGTGGGTCCTTCTGTCTTCCATAACTCCTAACAGGGTTAGAATATTTTAACATGGATTCAAAATATCCTAATAGGGATTCATATGTATTTAATTTAGTTCATAAGACTCCTAACAGAGTCCATGCTTTCACAAGGAATATTTATATTAGTGCATCTTTTATGGGCATCATTCCCACTGGAGTTTACTCTTTGATCAAGAGGTTCCCTAGTCAACATATCTTGTCTTATTTTTTCATTGTGTATGAATATATTTCTATGGTTAGTAATTAAATTGCTTACATGGTTAGATGCTATTGAAGTTGATAAAGGTTATAATTATCAGCTAACTGATTCACCCCCCCTCTTAGTTATCTTGGTGGACGTTACTTTCTAACATGTTTGTTGTAGAAGTTGACTTGGATTAGGAGTTAATTGTTTCTTCCATCTGACTTGTGGTTGAGGAAATATATTTAAGGGTGTTCTTGGGTATATGTTTAAGGGAGGAAGATTAGGAAGGTAGATTTTAAAAGATAGATTGGGATCCTATGAGATCTTGAAGATTAGATTGTTATTTGATAGTTGTAATAGAAGAGCTAGTGGTTGTTTTCTTGGAGACAAGGAGATTGCTTGGAGGCTTGCGAGATCAAGTCCAGATCTATCTTAGGGTTTCCATCAAGTGCTTATTTTTTTTAGAGTTGGACTAGCTGAGAGGTTTTAGAAATATTTGATCATATTTGGCCCTAACTTGGAAGGCGTTACAACTGGGTATGTTAATGAAAATTCAGTTGACTTATTATATTATTGGTTTATTCTACTATGGTTGTTGTTTGGATTCTTGTTTGGACTATCCTTAATTAGATCCTTTGGACATGTGCTATGTCAGGTGGTATTAGAGAGAAGTTGATCTTGTTGGGAGAGATTTGGTGAAGAAATTAAGTGCGATCTAAGTTGCAGACCCATGTCACTGAACTTGTGAAATCCTAGGCTAGTTGTTCATGCAAGGTGGAAGCTTGATCTGAATTGCATACAACTTGGAGGTTGTCATAAGGTGGTTAGTGAAAGGTTTTTTTGGAGAGGGTTTCTTATCTTTGAGGATGCCTCCAAGAAGATTGGACCCTAGGGTGATTGCGGATCTTGGTGATATTGTGGAATCTAGGATTAAAGAGAAGGTGAAATCTGATTTTAGATCAAAGATGGAGTTGATGAAGAATGACATGATCACTAAGATCATGAGGGATATGAATGGTATACATTAGAATATTGGTACTGATGATGGTTATAAGGAAGATTCTAAAGACTTTAAAGTAGCGAGATCTAGTGGTGATGAGAGAGCTGATTAGAGGGACAGATCTGGTGAAGACAAAACTGGTTGGTTGTAGAGATCTAGAGCTTAGTTAAGTACTAGTTACCAACTGAAAGTTTCTAATTTCTTTGGTACTTTGAAACCTAAGAATTTAATTGATTGGATTGGTGAATTAGAAGACTTCTTTGAGCTTGAAGAAATTGAAGATCCTCTTAGAGTAAGGTTGGCACAGACTAAGTTGAAAGGACATGCTGCTCTTTGGTGGAAGGAATTACAAAGAGATAGAGAAGATGGAGGTGAAATGAAGATCAATTGGTGGAGGTTGATGGTGACTAAATTGAAATCTAAGTTCATACTTTTTGACTATGAGCTTGACTTGTTTAAGAAGTTGTAGAATCTGGAGAAAAAAATTTGACTGTTGAAGAGTATACCGAGAATTTCTACAAACTTACTATTCATTCTAGACAAAGAGAACTTGGAAAGGAAAATGTAGCTTAGTATGTGAATGGTTTGAGATTCAATATTTAGGATAAGATTGGTATGTTGAAGATTGATTCTATTGAAGATGCTTATCAGTATGCTCTGAAGGCAGGAGATAAGTTGAAGAGGAAACAACATAGTAATTCCTGAGGGAAGGAGAAGATTGATCACTTGGTGAAGTACAAACTGACTACAGAAGATAAACTGAAACCTATGGAATTGAAGAAGAAGATAGGTAGGATTATCTTTAAGGGTACTTGTTATAATTATGGTGAAGAAGGACACTAATATTTTGAGTATACACAAAATAAGTTTGGTGATCATAGGAATACTGTGGTTAATGAGAATATTTAGAATGAGCCTGAATCTAAGAACTTTCTGGTTCAAAGAACATTTATCAGTGCAAAGGTGGAACCTTGTCAAAGGAGTAACTTGTTCAGAACTCGGTGCAAGTCTAGATGTAAAATTTGTGATGTTATTGTTGATAGTGGTAGTTGTATCATCTTAAAATAGAAGCACTTCCATGATAAGAGTGTTTAGCCCTCTGAGTAAGTGGTCTGGGGTCATGTTAAGTGCCTTGATTGGGTCTTTGCATGTATCTAGATTTTCCCCCCTATTCTGATTTCCTTTGCACCTAATTTTCCCTTTAATCTGCATTTCCTAGCATTCTGGGCTAGGATTTTGAGGTTTTTGACCAAAAGGTCAAAGTTGACCTTTTGGGGTCAAAGTTGACCTCTATCCTGACTTGGTCAGGATCAACCTCAATCCTGACCTAGTTAGGTTTGAGCTCAATTCTACCCCCTATTAAAATTTCAATTTTCCTTGAATTCTTGGTGTCAAGTTTCAGGGATATTTGTTTTCCCACCTCTAGGTTGGCCATTTCAAGTTTCAGAATGGTAAATCCTTAAAGTGCATTTAATCTAGGTATATTTTCTAAAGGTTAGGACCTAATTGGGATTTAATTCTCCAAGGTGGCCCCTCTAGAGTATTTTTCCCTAGCTCACTATAAAAGGAGGCCTTCCTCTCTCATTTTCTCCATCAAGTTTTGTGAGAACATCTCATCTCAAGCATTCAAGAAAGCCTTCAAGCATTCAAGAGTTCAAGCATTCATCCATCAAGGAGATCCATTGTTAGCCATTGAAGGATTCAATATCTTGAAGATCCATCCTTCTACATTCATCCAAGCCTCCTCATATGCAAAGATCAATTCAAGATTGATGTTGAAGATCAAATGCCATTGATTTGAGACATCCTACATTCATTCTACACCCACTGGAGCATCCATACTTGTGGATTTGAGGATTTGAATCCTCTACAAGGAATTCAACATAAGAGAGGTGATTTGTTTCAATTACTTTGTTTATGCACACTACATTTCAATTCAATTTCAAGGTTAATTCCTAAATTGGGGTTTGACCAAGGCAAACTGCCCATACAAACAAAACCCCCATTTTCTTGTAGGTATAGGTGCAGAATTTTAGATTTGAGAGTGGATTTGGACACCCTTTTTAGAAAACTTCTGAGATCTGTGAACAAGGTCAAAATTGACCTTCAAATAAAGAATCTAGCCTTTGAACTTTTATGAGGGTCAAAGTCAACTTGAGCTCATCTTGGAGAAATATTTCTAGGTTTTCTTTGTCTCAACATTTCCAGTCTGAAACAAGTTGTAGAATTGCCCGAAAGTACACAGTCATAAGAAATTGGCATTTTCTAGATTTTCCCTAATTTGAGGTTAGTACTTGTATTTCAATTATTTTAGATTTCAAGCATAATTCAACCATAGGGAAATATAATATTTCTCCCTCTTGTTCATATTCTTCATAGATTGATTTGATTGTGCATTAGCCTTTTGGTTGATCAAATTGGATCTCTCCTTTGGGAATTTGGATTCGGGAGTAGATCTCATTTTTCCCCATACACATACATTTGAATAGGTGTGATGAAATTTCACCCTCATTCAATAGTACTAATAACCTTAATGCTAAGGATTTGGTTTAGAAACTTGGTTTGAAGAGAATGAAGAATCCTTATCCTTATAGGATTGGTTGGTTACAAGATACTCATGCTATGGAAGTGAGGGGATAGTGCTTTGTTGATTTTTAGATTGGCCAGTATAAGGATCAAGTGTTGTGTGATATTGTGGAGATGAATAGTTGTCATATATTGCTCAATAGACCTTGGCAGTATGATTGCAGAGCTATGTATGATTTTGTGAAGACTAAGTTTTTTGTTGAGAAGGATGACAACACATTTTCCCTAATGCCTTTGCTGGATACAAAACTTGGTAGGAGAAGCTTGAGTATTGCTAGCTAAGTTGAGTTGTTGGATCTTGAGAGGATGGATGATCAGTATGGAGAACATACCTGTGCGTTATCAAGGAAAGACTTGAAAAGATAGAGGAAACATAAGTGGAAGAGTGTGAAAGGTGAAGAGTTGAAGAGATTGTATGTGAAGAACCAATTTAGAGTTTATGTGCTGAATCCTAGAAGATGTTCTTCTAGCCTATGAGAACATCTTTTTGAACCTAGGGTGTCTGATGCAGGGGCATTCTAGGGTACTTGACAAATATGCATGGTGGTGTGTTGTTTTGGTTCTACGTTACTGAGTTGCAGCTTTAACTAATGGTCTTGGTTATTGAAGGGAGCTTGATCATTAAAGGGACTCTGTGAAATCTCTTGCACTTGGTGGAACTCATACTTAGTGATGCCTGTGGTTCTTAGTGATGCTTGACATGGTTGATTATTTCACTAGAGCTCAGTTTTTTCTCTGGCCCTTGATAGTTTTGGTTTATCGACTCGAGTTCTTGGAGATTTGGCTGGTTGACTTGGGGCATTTATGTTGGTATATTTTGTTGTATTCTCCTAGGTAGATCTAGAGGCCAACATGGAGAATTAAATAATTGTAAGGCTATTTGAGAGCTGACTGTTATTGCATTTAATATTTATTTGTTATAGAAGATGACTTGGCTTAGGAGTTAATTGTTTCTTCTAGCCAACTTGTGGTTGAGGAAATGTATTTAAGGGGGTGCTTGGGTAGATGGTTAAGGGAGGAAGATTGGAAAGGTAGATCTAAAAGATAGACTGGGATCCTACGAGATCTTGAAGATCAGATTGTTTTCTGATAGTTGTAATAGCAGAGCTAGTGGTTGTTTGCTTGGAGACAAGGATATTTCTTGGAGGCTTGCAAGCTCATGTTTAGATCAAACTTAGGGTTTCCATTAGTTGTTGATTTGTTTTAGAGCCAGAATAGCTGAGAGTTTGTAGAAATAATTTGATTGTATTTGTTCCTAATCCAAAATTCCTTACAACCGGGCATGTTAATGAAAATTTAGTTGAATTATTATATTGTTGGGTTATTATACTATGGTTGTTGTTTGGATTCTTGTTTGGATTGTCCTTAATTGGATCCTCCAAACATGTGCTATGTCAATTAAAGATTAATATATTAATGATATCCACTTTTTTTAATATATAATTAGAAAGGTGGTAGTAATTTTACAAATACCCTAGCCAATTCCTTGTTAGATAACTGAGAGGGGGGAGGGGGTGAATCAGTTAAGTCTAGTTATCCTATAGTCCTAAATACTCCCAGATGTATATAACAAAACTTTCAAATCAAATAATCAACTCGGTAAAATATCAACTGTGCCTTTCTCTTCATATACCGATTGCTAATAAATTGAATACTATGTGTACTAATCTATTCAGTTGTAGAAATGTGTAAAGTAAAATAACAATTCAACACATCCATACACATATAACACATATATTTTTAACGTGGAAACACTATTAGGGGAAAAACCATTTGGGACCGGTAACCCAAAATAATTCACTCTTCTGAAGTGAGCTCGGTTAGGAGCCAACCCTATTAAAGGTTACAAAACACACTGAGGTGTGACCTAGTAAGAGGATTTATCACTAACTTTTCTCCTTTGACAAATCATTCACTATGGGGTTAACAAGAAAACAATCAACATTCATTGAATGATATATTGAAATATAAAAACTGTTAAGTCCTACTTGGTTAAGAGATTTATGTGTAGAAATGGTTAAACTGATAAAATAATGATCTGATTCAAATACAAATTGATTTGTAGATTTTTAGATCTATGCTAAGCTCAAAAATACCTTTGATCAATAATTAATTCAATATCTTTGTTTCCACCAACTCTGTTCTTCTTTGTAATTTCTTTCTCTGACGCTCGGTGTTGTTTGTAGTTTTTATCGGTTCTATCTTCAACCAGTTTGATCAACGTTGCATGAAATTAATCATTTTTTAAGAAAATTCTCCTGCAACATCAAGAATGCCATACTCAATAATGAATCTCATGTCTCTATTAGAAATTATAAAGAAGAAGTAGAGCAAAGGAAAGAACCCAGGTGTGAGTGCATGAAAGGAAATTACCAAGATCACCAAGAGAGAGAGAGAGAGAGAGAGAGAGAGAGAGAGAGAGAGAGAGAGAGAGAGAGAAAGAGGAAATACTCTAAATAATCAAGCCAAAAGATCACCAAAGTGCTCCAAGAACAACAAGAACTCAAAGATTTTGAAAGGGAAAATAAAAGAAAACCCCTTGTGAATTATCAATGAGGCTCAAAGCCTAAGGAAGAAGGGAATGGAGCTCAAATCTCATTACAATATGGAGAGCAAGAATGAAAGAATAGAGAAGATTTAAATATTTAAAAAGATGAGCTGAAAGCCACACATATTAGAGAATATATATATATATATATATATATATATATATATATATATATATATATATATATATAAAGAAATCTAAAAAAAATGTAGATAAAGCCTACATATAGTTAGAGAAAAAAAAATTATGAAAATAGATTTGAATGAACTTAGTTATGGCGGCAAGCCATCCATAAAAAGTTAGATCTTAAAAAAAACTTGAAGATAGATGAATAAACTTAGATATGCAAAGAGAATGAAAGAAATCCCTGCAGCAAATGGTTAGAAAAAAAACTCTCCTTCACAACTGAAATATCTTACACATTTACCTACATGTAACACTCAACAAACAAGGGTTAAACCAGCACTGATACCATGTTAGAAATAAAAATAAAAATAGTAGAGAAAAGGAAAGAACCCAAGTGTGAGTGCATGGAAGGATTTTACCAAGATTACCAAGATAGAGAGGAAATGCTTCAAATAATCAGGCCAGAAGATCAAAAAAGTTCTCCAAGAACAACAAGAACTCAAGGATTTTTGAAATTGGAAAAGAAAAGAAAAACCCCTTGTGAATATATGAATGAGGCTCAAAGCCAATGAAGAAGAGAGAAATGGAGCACAAGGCTCATTATAATGTGGAGAGAAAGAATGAGGGAAGAGAGAAGATTATTGAGCAAGTGTGTGAGAGGCATCTCTTAAGTAGAGATAAGTGAAGGATTTTGCATGTAACTCCCATCTTAGATGAATGCCACATTCATATTGTGTGTGTAACAAATGTGAGATTCCTCTTAAGGAGGAAAATCTAATTTCCTTATTAAATGAATTACAAAAATGTGACTTGTCCTCCTACTTAGACTAGAGGATGAATGCAATATAGGATACCTTGGTTTATCCTTTAATTAAATATTCTACCAAGGAAAGATTAATTTCTAATAGTCTCCTTATATAGACATCATAAATAATTTTCTTTCCATCCATAGATTTTGCCTCTTAATCTTCACCATTGATATTGCCACTTTAACCTTCCTTGGTAGTTGTGTCAATAACACATTTCATTCTCCTTCATTTGATCATCCTTGAATTTTTTTAGCCATTTGATCATCATAAAAAACATTATCTTTTACCTCATAATCATAAACAATTGTCCAAGTCATCATCTTTAGTTGGCTATTGCAAAACTCCATTTATTTATTTCACTCAGTCAATACCAAAATGCATCGGTGATTACCAGCTCAGTTAATACTATACTTGGTATACACTAAACTTACTCTGTGTATACTAAAATCTTCATTTACCGACCACATGAGCTTGTTCAGTCCCGATCTTCAATACATTATAGAATCATGTAATACAATCAAGTCATCAACATAATGCCATAGACTTATCAATAAGTTACCCAATGTATACTATATCAATATCTTTCTTATCCATCTCATCTTTATGTAGATATCTCATTCCTTTACCATTTACCTTCTTAAGATGTTTGTAACCATCATGATAAGTACAATCAAAACTAGTTGACATTAATGACCGTACATTAACTAATTTAATTATCTCACATATACTTTAGTATCTTGGTGATCATCAATCATTGTCTTTCAACTATCCATTCCATTGTCAAACTTTCCTTCAAGATATTCAATCAGTTGTAGTTTATCAATCTTTCCCTTTAGAATTGATGGAAACACAATATGAAATATGCCATAGAATACCAAGCATCCATTCTACAATTCTTTAAGGAAATGATATAACTTGGTAAGCTCTCCCTAGCTTGTACATTTAATATGTTTAATCACTACACAATATTAATACTCCATCTCCATGCAGTCTCTCCCTACAGATTTGATCTTCTCTCCCAATGTCTTCTCCAGATAGATATTCTTCTCTCCCTTGTAATATTTCATTGATTCTTCTCTCCCTTTGAAAATAATGCCAAAAAAAAAAGAATCTTCAATAGCCAAAATATTATCTCTGGTGTTTAGTTTAGATCAAGTACCTTATATGTACTGATATGCAGTTTCAATCTATCTTTCTTTTTTCAGCTTTCACAACCTTCTAGGAAACCTAAAGTGTGAACATCGTGCATCAACATCATTTGATATTATAATAAAGTATATATTGATGCAACCTCCTGATCACCTTAGTGACCAATAGATAGGGGATGGACCCCTAGTCTAGTCCTCAAGTACTCAAATGTATCCTTAGGTAAGGGTTTAGTAAATGTAATTCTGCAAGTTGCTCTTTTGATTTCACAAAATCTAGTTTCACTTGCTTTCCTTGTACTTGTTTCCTCAAGTAGTGATACTTTATAGATATATGCTTTGTCTTTGCATGTATAACTAGATTCTTATAAATATTTATAGCATTAGTATTATCAGAATATATTATCACTGGGTCAATGATCTCTTCATTCATACCTTTCAAAAGTTATTTTATCCATGCAATGTTTGAACAATTAGTAGCAAAAAAAAAATATTCTATATCTACAATGGATTGAGAAATGCATCCTTGTTTCTTTCTTATCCAATTAACTAATATTTCTCCTGAAAAGAATGCTCCACCAGAAGTGATCTTTCTATCATCAATGTTTCTAGCCCAATCCACATCTATGTAAACTTTCAGTTCAAAATTGCCCTCTTTCTTGTACCAAAAACCATAGTTTTTAGTGCTCTTCAAGTATCTCAAAATTATTTTTACATCATTCATATGTGATTCTTTATTATTAGTATAGAATCTTGCTACAATTCTAACTGCATGTGCAATATTTGGTCTACTATGTACAACATACATCAACTTACCAGTCATTGATCTATATAGTGTCTAATTTACCTCAGTTGACTGATAATCCTTTGCCAATTTGCATCTGGTGACCATAGGTGTACCATCTAGTTTTGAATCCTCCACACCAAAGGTCTTTAATACTTCTTTTATGTACTGTGATTGTGTAATGTATATGCCTTCATTTTGTTGTAAAATTTGCAAGACAAGAAAGAATTTAATCTGTCCAAACATTGACATTTCAAATTCTTTTCTCATTTCATCAACAAATGATATGAATATATTATCATGTCCTCCAAATATGATATCATCAACAAAAATTTCATCAATAAGAATTTTATCATTAGTTTCACCTTTTAAGTATAAATTGTTGCTGTCACTTGTTCTAACAAATCCAATACTAATAAGATAGGAGTTCAGTCTTTTATAGCATACTCTCAGTGCTTGTTTCAATCCATATAGTACTTTGTATAATGTACATACCATGTTCTTATGACTTGGATCAACAAAAGCTTTAGGTTTTTCAATGTATACCTCTTCCTCAAGTATCCCATTCAAAAATGCAGATTTAACATCCATCTAATAAACTTTAAATCCTTTGTAAGAAGCACAAGCAATAAATATTCTAACTCCTTCAAGTCTAGTAACTGGTGCAAAAGTCTCACCATAGTTAATACCTTCTTCTTGTGCATAACCTTTGCATACAAGTCTTTCTTTATTCCTAGTGACTTCTCCATTTTCATTCAACTTGTTTTTGAATATCCATTTGGTTCCAATTACATTTTTATCATTCAATCTCGGTACCAATGTCCATGTTTTGTTTTTCAGTATCTGCTCAATTTCTTCATTCATGGCTTCAATCCATTCATCATTTTTAAGTGAATCTCTAATAGTTTTAGATTTTTATTTCAAGAACATGACAATCATCATTCTAGAGTAGTCATAAAAAAAAAAGATAAAGTATCTGTCTCCATAATAACTTTGAGTTATCATGAGACCACACAAGTCGGTATGAACCAACTCCAACATAGCATTAGATGAATAATTTTTCCTCTTAAAACTAGATTTTGACATTTTTCCCATTTGACATTGTTTGCACATGACATGGTCAGGTTTAGATAAGCTCAAAAAACCTCTAACTCTTCTTTTCTTACTAATCTTAACCATGCTGTCAAAATTCACATGACATAACCTTTTGTGCCATAACCACACATCTTTGGTTCTAACCAATAAAAAAGAAGTTTCAACATTGTCAAGATAAAATAGATTACCTTTAGATTGTTCACTAGTATCAACCAAATTTCTAGTCTCATCATAGATTTTCACCTTTCTATTCTCAAATGCAACTCTGTGACCTGTGTTATTTAGCTGTGCTACACTCAATATATTATAATTAAGTCCCTTCACCCAATATGAATTCTCACATCTGATCTTATTGTTCAACAATATAGACCCTTTTCCTTTTACTAGACAAGGTGTATCATTTACCATTTTAATAGATCCACCATTATTATGTTCAAGGTATTCAAATTTTTCTTCATCACCATGATGTGTACAACCACTATCAATAATCCAAGTATCATTCTTGCTAACTTTAGAAATAAGTGTTGTTTCAACATACCTTTCTTCTTCTTCTTCCGAATCTTCTTTCAAAGCTAAAAATACCACCTCAATTTATTTATTAGTGTTAGTGTTGGTGTCATCATCATCATCATCTTCAACAAGATAACATGCCTTCTTGCCTTTGTCTTTAGAATCTCAGTTACTTCTTCTCTATACTATTGGTTACGTTTGTGTTCTCAATTATCTCTTCTATCATATTTCCTTCAACTAGATCTATCATTTTTTTTCTCATCTTCTACCCATTAATGCCTCAATCTCATCAAGTTCATCCTCATCCTCATCCTCATCACTATCACTATCACTATCACTATCACTATCACTATCAATATCACTATCACTATCACTATCACTATCACTATCACTATCACTATCACTATCACTCTCATTTCTTATCATGTGTTTATTGCTTGATTTACCAATTTTTAGAGATGACATAAATGCTAGCTCAATAGTAGGAACACTACTATTATCAAAGTTATGTACCTCAAAAGAAGTCAATCTACTAATTAGACTATCAAGTGTAAGATGATTACTCAGAGTTGATCTCATCTCATGAATTGTAGAGACTCTAATAGTATAAGTAGGCAGCAAGGTTATGAGAATTCTACTTACAACTTGTCTTCTTCAATAATACCTCCTGCTCCTTGGATAGCATTGAAAATATCCTTAACTTGATTTCTATACTGTGATATGTTCTCTCCTTTCATTTTCATGTCATCAAAATTTCCTCTATGACTTTCAGCTTTAGCCTTAAGCACATTCACATCTCCTTCATGAACTAGTGCAAGCTTGTCCCACATTTGTCTAGTAGAAGTACATGTCTTAACATCTTCAAATTTTACATCTGATAAGGAAGAAAAAAGATCTATCACTGAAACATTGTGTTCATGTCTATCTCTTATCTAATGAATAGTCAAGGGTGCAGTAGGCAAGATGAATTCATTGTCCAGGTAGTATATTAAAAATTCTCCAATTCTTGATAGATGTAATCTCATTATGCTTTTCCATGTTGAGAAGTTGTCTTTGTTCATCTTTGACACCTCTCTCTTATACATCTTATGATATTTAGCTTAAGTCCTTCAAAATTTTTCTTTCCAAGCACTCTATGCTCTGATACCAATTGTTAGATAATTGAGAGGCAAGGTGAATTAGTTAAGTCAAGTTCTCCTATAGTCCAAAATAATACCAGATGTATATAACAAAACTTTCAAATCAAATTATCAACTTTGTAAAATAGAAACTATGCCTTTCTCTTCATATACCTATTACCAGTAAATTAAATACTATGTGTACCAATCTATCCAATTATAGAAATGTGTAAAGTAAAATAAAAATTCAACACATCTATACACATATAACACATAGATTTTTAATGCGGAAACCTTGTTAGGGGAAAACCCACCTAGGACTGGTAACCCAAAATAATTCACTCTTCTGAAGTGAGCTCGGTTAGAAGCCCATCCTTTTAAAGGTTAAAAAATACATTGTGAGGTGTGACCTAGTTAGAGGATTTATCACTAATAGTTATCCTTTGACTAATCATTCACTATGGGGTCAAAAAGAAAACAATCAACATTCATTGAATGCCATATTGAAATATAAAGACTTTTAAGTCCAACTCAGTTAAGAGATTTATCTATAGAAATGGTTAAACTGATACAGTAATGATCTAATTCAAATACAACTTGATTTGCAGATTTTTAGATCTATGCCAAGCTCAAATATCCCTCTAATTAATAATCAATTCAATATCCTTGTTTCCTCCAACTCTATTCTACTCGGTATTTTCTTTCTTTGAAGCTTAGTGTTGTTTGTAGTTTTTCTCGACTCTGTCTTCAACTAGTTTGATTAGTGTGGCATGAAAAAATCATTTTTCACATGAATTCTCATGCAACTTCAAGAATTCTAGACTCAATAATGAATCTCATGTCTCCTTATATAGACATCATAAACTATTTTCTTTCCATCCATAGATTTTGCCTCTTAATCTTCACTATTGATTTTGCCGCTTTAACCTTCCTTGATAGTTGTGTCAATAACACATTTCATTCTCCTTCATCCAATCATCCTTGAATTTTTTCAGCTATTTGATCATCATAAAAAATATTTTCTTTTACCTCAAAATCATAAAAAATTGTCCAAATCATCATCTTTAGTTGGCTGTTGCAAACTCAATTTATTTCTTTCACTCGGTCAATACCAGAATGTGTTAGTGATTACCAGCTCAGTTAATACTATACTTAGTATACACTACACTTGCTCGGTGTATATTGAAATCTTCATTTACCAACCACATAAGCTTGTTTAGTTCTAATCTTCAATACATAATAGAATCATGTAATATAATCAAGTCATTAACATAATGCCATAGTGATGAACTACAACTAATTGAATATCTGGATGAACTGAAGAATCAATGATTAGAAATCATTGAGGAATGAAATGATATGTAATATGATTAAATCCATCAATATATTGTCATTGATCTCAACTAGTTTTGATAGTACTTATCATGTTAGTTACAAACATCTGAACATCTGTGGGAGTAAGAAAAGATGACCTGAGATATCTAGATGAGAAAAAGATGGATATGATAGATGAAGATAAGGTAAAACATTAGGTAACTTATTGATGAGTCTATGGCTTCATACTGTTGATTTGATTATGTTACATTAATTTGTTATGAAGAAAAGAACTGATTTTGAACCAGATAATTTGGTTGGTAATTGAAGACTTATGTATACACCGAGCCAGTGTAGTGTATACCAACTGATAGTATTAACCAAACTAGTTTAACTAGTTATCATCGATGCATTTATGTATTAACCGAATGTGGATGTAAACATTAAATGCTAAGAATAGCTGATAGAATTTGATGAGCTAGATATTATTATGATTTTGAGGTTAATGAATAAGTTTATTATGAGATCCATGACTGAAAAAATTCATAGAAGATCTAAAGGATGAGAGTGAAACATGTTAATGACACATCTACCGAGGATGTTTAAGAGGAAAAACAAATGAAGGAGATTAAGCGAAAAAATCTAATGGATGGAAAGAAAATGGTTTACTTGTCTATTTAATAGATGTAAGTTTCATTTTTGAAACTATGCTGAAGGAAGAATATTATAGAGATATCACCTGAAGACTATTCATGCATGCCTAATCAGACTAGTTATTGAAAGAACTGAACTACTGAGACAACTGAGTGTTAGAGAACTAATTACCAAGGGAAAGTAAGTTGAAGAATATTGAAGAAGTGAATTTGAATATTGATAAGAGGATTTGTATGGGATTAGCATAGATCTGAATATCTACAATTGAGTTGTATTTGAGTCAGATCATACTATATTAGTTTAACCATTGATTCAGAAAATCTCTTAACCGAGTGGACTTAACAATCTTTATTTCTTCCCTATGTCATTATGAGAATGTACATTGTTACCTTATTGAACCCATAGCGAATGTTGGTCAAAAGCTAATGGTTAGTGTTAAATCCTCTAACAAGGTCACACTTAATACTGAGTTTGTAACCTTTAATAGGGTTGGCTCTTCACCGAGCTCACTTCAAAAGAGTGAATTATTTTGGGTTACCAATCCCAGGTGGTTTTTCCCTTAATAGGGTTTACACATTAAATCATTGTGTTATATGTTATTTGTGATGATTATTTTATTGTCATACTTTACATACTGCATACTTGATTTGGTCAGTAATCTCAGTAAGCTATTAACTAGTAATCATTAAAAGAACAGATAGTTGAATATTTTATGTTAGCGAGATGCATAATTTGTTAGAATTGATTGATAAGGTACATCTTTGTATTTGGGACTATAGGATAACTGATCTAATTGATTCACCCCCCTCTTAGTTATTCTAACAATTGGTACCAGAGTGTTGGTTTCTTGGAACAAAGTTTTAAATACTTCAACATAAAGATTACAAGATGTATAAGAGGGAAGTGCCAAAGCTAAACAAGGACAACTTTACTACATGGAAAATTTGGATGAGACTTCACATATCTAGCATTGGAGAATCTACTATAAATTTATTGGACAATGGGTACATTTAGCCAACTGGTCCTTTGACTCTTGATCAATTGAGAGATTGACATGAACATAATATTACTATGATAGAGATTGATGCTTCTCTATTTGACGCTCAAATTGAGGATGTCAAGGTGTGCATTACTGCGAAGAAAATGTGTGATACAATTTCTCTAGTTTATGGTGGTGATAAAAATGTGATGAGAGCCTGAGCTGAAAGCCTAAGAGGTAGGTTTGATGACTTGAAGATGAAGGAAGGAGAAAATATTACACAATAATCAAACTGGATAAAAGAGGTAGTTAATGCTATTCGAGTAGCTAGTGGTATCATTGATGAAGATACAATGGAAAGTAAAATTATAAGAACCTTGTTGCTTGCTTATGTGATCAGAATATCTTCTATTCATGAAATGAGGTCTGCACCTGGTAGTGCTCTTACTCTTGATATTCTGATTGGTAAGTTAACAAATTTTGAGCTGAACAATTTTGATAATAGTGTGGTACCAAGTGTTAAGTCTACTTTTATGTCTTATCTGAAGATCAATAAATCTAGTAGTAGACATAATATAAGGAATGAAAGTGATAGTAATACTGATGATGAGGTTGATGAACTTTAAGCACTTATGGACTAGAGATTTCCGAAAGGTAAATGTAGATATAAGGGAAAATTACCTTTAGCTTGTTTTAATTGTAAAGAAGTTGGCCATATTGCTGCTAGATGTCTGAATAAGAAAGAGGAAGAAAAAGACAAAGACCAACTTGCTGATGGAATCTATGGAAGAAGAAACAAAAAAGGTTACCAACACTACATGAGAGATAACTGAGATCATAAAGATAAGGGAAAAAAGGCATGTTATTTGGTAGAAGATGAGGACACAAACACCAACACTAATGATGAAATTGAGGTAGTGTTTGTTGCAATGAAAGATGATTCTGAAGAGGATGAAAGGTATGTAGAAACAACACTTATTTTGAAAGTTAGTAAAAATGATACTTGGATCATTGATAGTGGTTGTACACATCACATGACTGGTGATGAAGATAAGTTTGATCATCTTGAGCATTATAATGGTGGTTTAGTGAAAATGGGTAATGATACACCTTACATGGTTAAAGGAAAAGGATCTATTCTACTGAATGATAAAATTATATGTGACAATGCATATTAGGTAAAAGGACTAAATTAAATTTTTTTGAGTGTGGCACAATTTAATAATTTAGGTTACTGAGTGGAATTTACAGCAAGAAGGTAAACATATATGATGAAATTGGAAAGCTTGTTGGAATAGGAGGACAATAAAAAGGTAACTTATTTTATGTTGACAATGTTGTAAATTTGGATAACATGATTAAGATTAGTAAAAAGAGAAAAGTTAGAGGATTGCCTACTCTAACCAAACCTGATCATGTTATGTGTCATCAATGTTAGAAAGGGAAGATGACAAAATCTAGTTTTAAAAGTAAGGACTACTCATCTAGAGGAATTTTGGAGTTAGTTCACACCAACTTATGGGGTCCCATGAGAACTCAAATATTTTATGGAGATAGATATATATTTTTTTTGTTGATGACTATACTAGATTGATGATAGTCATGTTATTAAAATAAAAATATGAGGCATTCAAACTGTTCAAATGGTATAAGGCTAAAGTAGAAAAAGAAACTAGAAAAGTATTGAAATGCTTAAGGTTGGATAGAGTAGGTAAGTTTTTTTATGATGAATTCACTAACTTTTGTAATGAGCATGGTATAAAAAGATAGGTTTCTGCACCTAGAACACCACAATAGAATGTAATTACTAAAAGGAGAAATAGATCTATTGTTGATTATGCTAGAAAATAGATGATATAAAAGAATTTTGTACAAGTATATTGGTGAGAGGCAGTTAGCACAACAATATATGTCCTAAACCAAGTACAATTGGAGAAGGATATGAACAAGACACCTTACGAGTTATGGTTTGGATACACACCAAGTGTAAGTTATTTCAAATTTTTTGATAGCAAGTGTTATATTCTAAAAGATGATAGGAATGGAAATTTTGACTCTAAAGGTGATGAAGGTTTATTCTTAAGTTATTCTACTAAGAGTAAAGCTTACAAATGTCTCAATAAGGTTACTAATAAGATGATAGAAAGTGCTAATGTAAGAGTTAATGAGTTTACTAATAAGAATGATGTAGAAAGCATAAAGGAGCCAAAAGACTATTGGTAGGTTCACTTATGTTGAAGATATAGAGAATCTACCAAAGCTGCATGATGAATTTACCGAGCATCAGGAAAAATAGACCAATCATTAGCAAAGGGAAACAGAGAATCAAGAAGAAGCTACCGAGCAAGAAGTTGTACCTAAACAAAATGATCAATAAAGGAAAGATTAAGTGCTAGAAATATTTTCTAGAAGACATCATCTTGAGAACCAAATCATTGGAGATAAGCAAGCTAGCATGCTGACCCAAAGTAAGTTGAGAGAAAACACATGCTTAGTTTGTGAGTTTGAATAGAAGAATGTTAAGGATGCACTTGAAAATGAAGAATGGATAAATGCTATTAATGAGGAGATTGAACAAAATGAAAAGAATAAGACATGGACTTTAGTACCTAGACTGAAAGATACAAATGTTATCTATACTAAGTGGATTTTTAGAAATAAGCTAAATGAGAATGGAGAAGTTACAAGTAATAAGGCAAGGCTTGTTTGCAAGGGATATGCACAAGAAGAAGGTATTGATTATGGAGCAACCTTTGCACCTGTTGCTAGATTGGAAGGAGTTTGAATATTGCTCACCTATGCTGCACATAAGGGATTTAAGGTATATCAAATGGATGTGAAATCAACATTTTTGAATGGAATACTTGAGGAGGTCTACATAGAACAAGCTGAAGGGTTTGTTGATCTAAATCAAAGAAACATGGTATGTAGACTGCATAAGTCTTTATATGGACCAAAACAAGCACCGAGGGCATGGTATGAAAGACTACATGGTTATCTTATAAGTATTGGCTTTGTAAGAACTAGTGAAAACAGTAATAAGTAAATGAAAGGAGATTTTGATGACAACATTTTGATTGCTTCTATATTTGTTGATGATATAATATTTTGTGAACAAGATTAGATCTACAAATTGTTCATTGATGAAATGAGAAATTAATTTGAAATGTCTATGTTTGGAGAGATTAAGTTCTTTCTAGGTTTGCAAATTATACAATAGAAATATTGGATTTTCATCACACAATCAAAATACATTAAGCAAGTACTAAAATTTTTTGGTATGGAAGATGCTAAACCTATGGGAACAATGATGGTGACTGGTTGTAAACTAACAAAAGATGATGAATCTACCAAGGTAAATCAAACCCTGTACTAATCTATGATTGGTAAACTGATGTATGTAGTACATAGTAGGCCTGATATAGCACATGAAGTGGGGATTGTGGCAAGATTTTCTACCAATCCTAAAGATTCACATATGGTTTCTATAAAGAGAATATTGAGATACCTAAAGAAGATAGAGGACTATGGATTATGATATACATTGGAAGGGAAATTTTAATGGAAAGTATACATTGATGTTGATTGGGCTGGCAACATAGATGACCAAAAGAGCACATCCTGTGGAGAAATCTTTTTAGGGGAAAGGCTTGTGACTTGGATCAGCAAGAAACAAGCATGCATTTCTCAGTCCACAGCTAAAGTAGAGTATGTTGCTAATGCTGAAAATTATTCAAATATCACCTAAATTACACAAGTGTTGGAAGGAATGAATGAGGTAATCACTGACCCAGTGATTATATATTGTGACAACACTAGTGCTATTAATATTTTTAGGAATCCTATGATGCATTCAAAGACAAAGCATATATCTATGAAGCATCACTATTTGAGAGAACAAGTTTAAGAGAAGCAAGTACAACTAGAATTTGTAACATCTAAGGAACAACTTGTTGACATCTTTACTAAACCATTACTGAAGGACACATTTGAAAATTTGAGATCTAGAGTTGGGGTCTATCCCTTATTTATTGGTTACTGAGGTGATCAAGAGGCTGCATCAACCTACACTTATTAGAAGATCATTCATGTTGATGCACATAGCTTGCACTTTGGATTTTTTCTAAGGTTGTGAAAGATTGTAGAAGATGGAACAAAATTTACATATCAGTACACTGAAGGAACATGATGGGAACTGAACAAAAGAAAATACTTAGCTACTGTAGAGCTATTTGTATATTTTCTTTGGCATTGTTGTCAAAGGGAGAGAGAATGAATATGAAAAGATAGAGAATGAATCAGTTACCGAGAACACATAAAGGGAGAGATAGAAAAAAAGGAATCAGAGAGATGAAAAGATCAAATCGATAGGGAGAGTCTACACTTGTAATGATGTTATGTTTTGTAGTGATTAAACATATCAAATGCTTATCGAGATACAACATTTTTCTTACATAGTTGTAGAATACATGTTTGGTATGTGTATGACATATTTTCATATTTCTTGTGTTGTCATCAATGCCAAAGGGAGAGATTAATGAAATACAACAAATTGAATATCTAGATGAACTGAAGAATAAGTGATTAGAGATCACCGAGGACTAAAATGATATGTAAGATAATTAAATCAGTCAATATATTGTCATTGATATCAACTAGTTTTGATAGTACTTATCATGTTAGTTACAAACATCTGAACATCTTTGGGAGTAAGAAAAGATGAAGAACTGAGATATCTGATTGAGAAGAAGATGGATATGAAAAATGAGGATAAGGTAAAACATTGGGAAACTTATTGATGAGTCTATGTCTTCATACTGTTGATTTGATTATGTTGCATTAATTTGTTATGAAGAAAAGAACTGAAATTGAATCAAACAACATGGTTGGTAATTGAAGACTTTTGTATACATCAAGCTAGTGCATTGTATATCGACTAACAATATTAACCAAACTAGTTTAACTAGTTATCACAAATGCATTTCTGTATTAACTGAATGTGGATGTAAACATTAAATGCTAAGAATAGTTGACATAATTTGATGAGATGGATATTATTATGATTTTGAGGTTTATGACTAAGTTTATTATGAGATCCATGGCTGACAAAATTTAGAGAAGATCTAAAGGATGAGAGTAAAATGTATTAATGACACATCTGCTGAGGAAGGTTTAAGAGGAAAAACATATGAAGGAGATTAAGTGGCAAAATATAATGGATGGAAAGAAAACAATTTACTTATCAATTTAAGAGATGTAAGTTTTATTATTGAAACTATGTCAGATGAAGAAAAATGCATAGATATCACATGAAGACTATTCATGCATGCCTAATCAGATTGGTTATTGAAAGAACCAAATTGTAGAGACAACTGAGTGTTAGAGTACTAATTACTGAGGGAAAGTAAGTTGAAAAATATTGAAGAAGTGAATTTGAATATTGATTAGAGGATTTGTATGGGCTTAGCATATATCTGAATATCTACAATTGAGTTTTATTTGAGTCAGATCATACTGTATCAGTTTAACCATTGATTCAATAAATCTCTTAACCGAGTGGACTTAACAATCTTTATTTCTTCCCTATGTCATTCTGAGAATGTACATTTTTACCTTATTGACCCCATAGTGAATTCTGGTCAAAAGCTAATGGTTAGTGTTAAATCCTCTAACAAGGTCACACCTAACAATGTGTTTGTAACCTTTAACAGGGTTGGCTCTTCACCGAGTTCACTTTAGAAGAGTGAATTATTTTGGGTTACCGGTCTTAGGTGGTTTTTCCCTTAATAGGGTTTCCACATTAAATCATTGTGTTATGTGCTATTTGTGATGATTGTTTTGTGATCATACTTTACATACTACATACTTGATTTGGTCAGTAATCTCAGTAAGCTATTAACTGGTAATCGGTAAAAGAACAGATAGTTGAATATTTTATGTTACCAAGCTGCATAATTTTCTAGAATTGATTGATAAGGTACATGTTTGTATTTGGGACTATAGGATAATTGATCTAACTAATTCACCCCCCTCTTAATTATTCTAAAAATTGGTATCAGAGTGTTGGTTTCTTGGAGAAAAGTTTTAAAGACTTCAACATAAAGATTACAAGATGTATAAGTGGGAAGTGCCAAAGCTAATCAAGGACAACTTTACTACATGGAAAAGTCAGATGAGACTTCACATATCTAGCATTGGATAATCTACTATAACTTTACTGGACAATGGATACATTCAACCAAATGGTGCTTTGACTCTTGATCAGTTGAGAGATTGACATGAACATAATATTACTATGATAGAGATTGATGCTTCTCTATCTAATGCTGAATTTGAGGATGTCAAGGCTTTAATTACTGTGAAGAAAATGTGGGTTAAACTTGCTCTAGTTTATGGTGGTGATGAAAATATGATGAGAGCCTGAGCTAAAAGCCTAAGAGGCAGGTTTGATGACATGAAGATGAAGGAAGGAGAAAATATTACACTACTCAAACTGGATAAAAGAGGTAGTTTGTAATACTCTCTCCTATGATGATACTTAGACTTTTCTAATTTGGACATTTTATTATGATGGTTAGAACTATACATTTACATTTATATTTTGTGGATGATGATATGATTGATATGTTCATTTATGGTTATCATCTATATGTTTATGATATTAGAAAACCATCTATTCTGATATGTTTTATGGATCTAACCCAAGGATTTGAATCTAACCATTATCATGATGTTTTATGTTTCATGGATATGTGTCTGATGTGTTTTCATGACTCAGGATGAAGTTGTAGTTACTCACTTAGCTGAGGTCCACATGATGTATTGATCCTGGTCATCTTCTTGCATATATCTAATTTGTATATCCATATGTATATATATGTATCTCTTCTTGGTGATGCAAGATTGTAGGTACTGGGTATCATCTCCACCTGGCTCCATAGGTCTGAACGATCCCTCAAAATCCTCGATCATTGTTGTTGTTACGGAGATATCACTAGGTTCCACATGAAGGAACTCTACCGCTGACTCTTTTACCTTTAGGTGGGGAGTACCTGAGTCAGTCCCTTGTGTGGATGTATTGTGTGATCTCGTAGTTGTTGGATTTGTGGATCTTGTAGTTAGTTCTTGCCTTCATGGTATGTTCAATTATGTTAGTAGATTATTGATATGAATTATTGTTCATTTGAGGGTATGATTTAGTAATTTATCTTAATTAGAAGCTACTATTATACTAGCATATCTAGTTAGGAACAAGATGGTGTGATTAAATCATGCAATTTTAAATATCAATAGTAATGAATAATTTTATGGTATTATTTTATAATACTCATAATAACAAAGTGTCTATGGCAATATTAATAATAAATATTTTAAATAATAGTGGTAGAATCTAACTTATGTTAGTAGCTACCTAATATATATTTTAAAATGTGGATTAGTGTATAAATAAATAATATATTTTATAATAATGTTACTCTTAATATTTAATATGAATAATAATGTGTCTTATTTATGATATATGTACCATAAGCATATGGGTGCACACATATGCCTATGAATACATACATACATACATACATACATATATATATATATATATTAATAATAATAATAATAATAATAATAATAATAATAATATAATATAATAAATTAATTGTCTGAAAGAAACTATTCTTATAAATCTATGTTATTCTTAAAAATGGTAAATAGGATTAGTAGATTCTATTACCATAGTTAAATAAATTAGTAAATTATTTTAAGATTATATTATTTATTTTGACACCCTTAAATTTAGGGAAACAAGATTATAGTTTTATTTTAAATTTTATTCCTCCCTTTATGGGAATGGTTTTGCAAACCACCTCATTTATTAGAGGTCCTAGTTCCAATCAGTCCAACAAACCCAAGCGACATCTAAGAATGTCCCCACCAAGTTAGCAGTCAACCCTGAAATAAGCTACAATCTTGTTGACCAATTACAAAGAACGCCAAACCAAATCTCAATTTTTAAACTATTAGAATTGTCCCTGAGACATAAGCATGTCCTTGAGGACACTTTGCTTATAGCCAATGTTCCTAACATCATAGATGTTGACCAATTCCAAAACATGGTTAACCACCTTGCCAGCCCTCATTACCTCGCATTCTCAAAAGAAGATGACAAAGCCTTGAGCCATCTGCATAATCTTTCCCTTCATATCGAAGTCATAATCCACAAGACCCATGTTAGGCATGTGTTGATTGATGGGGGTGCTGGGCTCAACATTTGTTCCTTGAGTCTATTGAAAATATTGGGTTACTTTGAGCAAGTTATTGATACCTAGAAGAAAATCACCATTAAAGCCTATGATGAGGTAGAGAGAAGCTCCAAAGGCTTGGCCATCCTTCCTATCAGGTTTGGCCCTGTGGAAAAGGACATTTTTTTCCAAATTGTTGATGCTGGTCCTTTAGCATATAATATTCTACTTGGTCAGCCATGGATTCATGACATGCAAGCAATGCTGTCCACCTACCATCAATGTGTTAAGTTCTCCTATAATGGAGTAGAAGTTTGTATACTCGGGGATAGCACATTATCTGTTAATGCAATTTCAACAGGAACTCATGTTCCTCTCAATAGAGAAGTAGATGATTTTGATGACACTTTAGCACAATGCCAGAATAAGTTCAAATCCATAGACCTTGGTATGGGAGGATATCAAATTGACTCCTTTACAAAACTACCGGTATCACCTAGGTCCTATGGTAAACCTTCAAAAGAGATGCATCCTTCATCTTTAGCTATGACCTTGTTTGATACATTTGTAGAGTCTTCAGTGCCCATCTAGGATGAAAAAGAAGAGGCGACTATTAGAGATTGGATTTACAAAGAGGAAAAATACAAGCACAATGAAAATTTGTCCCCATCCCCTAAAGCGTATGGGAGAGGATATACTTTGGTAAAAAACATGGGTTACTTAGGTCATGGTCCTCTCAATCACAAATTAGATGCTATGGCCAAACCACTCAATCATGCTCTTTTTGGATGAAGATCTAAGACAACGGTTAGCCTAGGTTTTGAAATTTAGAATAAGAAAACTACTCCTATCCTTGCTACGATGGATAGTGATGATGAATCAAACTATATACCCAATTTGAAAAATCAACAAGATAGGTGTGAAGATTGAGTCCCTTCCACCAATCTCCTTTGGGGAGATTCAAATACTCTAGTTATTGATTCAACAAATTCAAACCTAGAACAAGAAGAGTCCACTTTTGAAGACTATGTTGAGGATCCTATTCAAGAACATCAATACACAAATGGCATTCAAGAAGGTGTTACCCTTGGTGACATCAAAGTTTCTACCTCAAGACCTAGAAAATATGCTTGGTGTAAACATCCCAGTCAGGATTTGTATACAGACTCACATGAGTATGAATGGGAATCACTCTCCGATTCTTCTACAATTGACATGGAAATTGCTGTTGTTCATGCTTATAGTACCCAACCTAAGGTAGCTAATGAGTCTAGTGTAGGATTGATGGATTTGAATCCACAATTTTCTTTAGTGGATGATGCTTTTCTTGATAGGATAAGTCTTGATTTGGGTACCTTAGAGGGATACTTGATAGATCCTAACTCTGCAATCACCAGAGATGATACCATTCACATATACAATATTAAACCAGTCATTGATCTACCCCTTTCCAATCCTCACCTAATTGATTGGTCTCAGCACTATCAAGAGCCTCAGCTCCTAACCTTTCAAAATGACTATGAGATAGCATGTTACTTAAATGATCTTGAACCCATAGTCTCTTCCACCAGTGAACCAACTAGAAGCATGATAGAACCAGATATCAAGTACCTTAGTCGCAAAATGAAAAGAAAAGAAAAAAAGAAAAAGGGTCCTGATGGTGAAAACCACTATGTGGCGGTGTTAGAATAAAAAAAGTACAAATAAAGGATGTATCCAAGGGTGAAAACCTCTCTCAAGCACCTAAGGATGAGGTACTTGATCATCTCCCAAGTTACTTTTAGGATAGATCTTCGGTGCTTGTTGAGCCTACACAGCCAGTCAATTTGAATATAAAAGAGGCTCCACAAATTGTGCATTTAGCTTAGTCTCTATCAGTATAGGAAAAAGAAGCATATACCAAGTTTCTACAAAGAAAGAAAGTCAATTTTTCTTGGAATTACTTAGACATGCCAGGATTGGACACCAATCTCATTATGCATCACTTATCCATTACTCTAGGTATCAAACCAGTAAAAAAAAAATTGAGGAAGATGCATCCTCACATAGCTCTTCTTGTCAAAGTTGAATTAGAAAAACTCCTCAGTGTAGGATTTATAAGAGCCATTGACTATGCCAAATGGATATCCAATATAGTATCAGTTTTAAAACATGACAAATCCATTCATATCTGCATGGATTTTAGAGATCTTAATAAAGCATGCCCAAAGGATGATTTTCCACTTCGAAACATAGACATGATAGTGGACATGATCACAGGATATGAGATCTATTCTCTGATGGACGGTTTTTTAGGTATAATCAAATCAAAATAGCTCCTGAAGACCAGGAAAAGAATGCATTCACTTGTGCATGGGGAACCTATTGTTGGAACGTCATGCCATTTGGACTAAAAAATGCAGGAGCTATTTACCAAAGAGCTATGAAAACTATCTTCCATGACATGATGCATAAGAATATGGAAGATTATGTGGATGACACCTTGGCAAAGTAAAAAAAAAGGAATACACACCTAGGGGATTTAGAAGTCATTCTAGATCATATGGAATAGTTTCAATTGAGATTAAATTCCAAAAAGTGTGCATTTGGGGTCACTTCTGGAAAACTCCTAGGATTTATCATTTTAGCTAAAGGAATAGAGGTGGACCCAGAAAAAGTCCAAGCAATATTGGATATGCTGCCTCCCAAAAATATTAGCCAAATGAGGAGTCTTCAAGGATGCCTTTAGTCTATTAGGAGGTTCATTTCACAACTAGATTATAGAGCTCAACCCTTTAATAAGACTTTACACAAAGGGGTTAAATGTGTATGGAATGAGGATTGTTAGCAAAGCATGGACCAAATCAAACAATTCTTGGCCAATCCTCCAATCTTAATGCCTCCTATCCCAGGAAAACCACTCATATTGTATGTGTCAGCAACAAAATCTTCCCTGGGGGCATTATTTTCTCAACTTGATGATATTGGAAAAGAAAGGGCTATATATTACATTAGTCATACTCTTGTGTCATATGAGGTCAATTACACTAGTATTGAAAAATCTTGCCTGGGAGTGGTGTTTGCTTCCCAAAAGTTGTGAAATTACATGCTTGCACATACCATACACCTCATTACAAAAATCAATCCTCTCAAATACTTTCTTGGTAAGGCTGCTCTCACAGGTAGAATTGCTAAGTGGATGATGATCCTATCAGAATTTGATATAGAGTATGTTGAGTGTAAAGCTATAAAAGGACAAGCCATTGTAGACCAATTGGCTGATTTTCCAATTCAAGCTAGCATGCCTATACAAGTTGAATTTCTAGATGAGCATATAATGTACATGACTACAAGAACATGGAAGATGTTCTTTGATGGCTCTTTCAGGCATAATGGTTTAGGAGCTGGAGTGTTATTTGTTTCCCCTCATGGGTACATGATCCCTAAATCCTACAAATTATTGTTCCCTTGTACAAATAAATTTTTTGAATATGAAGCCTTGACAAATGGACTAAAAATGGCTATAGAATGAAGAATTACAGAGCTGCATATTTATGGGGATTCACAACTAATTGTCAATGAAGTTAATGAAGAATATCAAACAAAAGATGAAAAATTGGTACCCTATAAGAAAATGGTTGATTCATTGCGATGATATTTCACCTTTGTTACATTTCAACAAATCCCTAGAACAAAGAATAAAGTAGTAGATGCTATGGCTACTTTGGCTTCACTTCTCTAGCTAGAACAACATGAGTCCAAATTCAAATTCCTGGTGGAAGAGCTACACTATCCCATTTATGACTCCCAAGAAAGCCAAGTCATTTTTACACTTGTTGGCCATGAGTCATCCCACTATGGTGCCATTTACTCATATCTCCATGATGGCATTATTCCCAAAGCCTTCAATCATTCTGAAAAATGACACCTAACCCAAAATGCCTCTCGCCATACGCTTATCTCTAGTGATCTATATAGGAGGGGTTTAGATGGGACACTTCTTAGGTGCTTGGAAAAGGATGAGTCTGACCAAGCATTAGATGACATTCATGAGGGCATTTGTGGAGGACATTCGAATGGTCTTGCCATGGCCTGAAGGTTGCTTAGAGAAGGATACTATTGGCCTACCATGCAGACATAGGTAGTAGATTTTGCTAAATCTTGTGAAAAGTGTCAAAAACATGGTAAGCTGATACATGCTCCAGGCAGGAAGATTTTTCCTTCTATCTCTCATTAGCCATTTCAGTGCTGGGCCTTTGACCTTGTTGGGAAAATTAATCCCAATTCATCAAGTGGACACAAATTCATTATCACTGCTACTGACTACTTTACCAAATGGGTAGAAGCTGTCCCACTTTTTGTTGCCTCAGGAAAGATAGTGTCTTTATTTATTTTGAACCATATCATCTGTCAGTATGGAGTGCCTTCTGAAATAATCACTGACAATAGAGGCCAGTTTAAAAACAAGGACCTTAAACATCTCTACAAGAAATTTAAGATAAAATAGCATTGGTCCTCCATTTACTTCCCACAAGGAAATGGATAGGAAAAGGCTTCAAATAAGACTATTATCAAGATTATCCATAGTACAGTTCACAAGAATGGTAGAAATTGGCATCTATAGATAAATCCAACCTTGTGGGCCTACAGAATGAGTATTCATACTCCAATAGGGGCTACTCCTTTCACCCTCACTTATGGTGCTAAAGCAGTGTTACCTTTAGAGGTGGAGATTCCTTCACTTAGAGTTTCCCTTAAAGGTTTAGTGATAGATGAAGACTACCGCACCATGAGGTTGCAAGAACTAGAAATTCTAGATGAAAAGTGTAAAGCATCTTTTGATCCCATGAGAGTCTAGTAGAAATGTATGACCAAAGCATATGACAAGAAGGTTCGCCCTAGAGAATTCCAAGTGGGGGATCTTGTCTTGCAAGAAAACCCTAAGAACCAACAACATAGAGAGAAAAAAGGGAAATTCAAACCTAATTGGCTTGGACCATACATTATTATTTCTACTTTTGGTATAGGTTCTTACTTGCTATCTGATCCAGAGGGAGAACAGCTCCCTAATCCCATTAATGTTTTGGACATAAAGAAGTTCTATCCATGATGCCTATTTAGTATCGGGGCATCCCTTGTACATATTTTATTGATCCTGAAAAGATTCCAAAAAATTCATATATGATGCTAAAAAAAATCCTAAAAAGCATATAAAGTCTTGAAAAAATACAAAAAAATCAAAAAAATTAAAAAAAAAATTAAAAATAGAAAAAGTGCCTTTGTGAAAACTTGGAAATAGGTGCCTTGGTAGAAAAAATACAAAAAAATTTGAAAAATAAAAAAATAATAATATCTAAGTAGTGAAAACCTGGAAACAGGCGCTACTTGAGGCCTTTGCACCCTTGTTTCTCAGCACTCGTCCTTGACACTTAGCCTTTCTCCATCATGCCTTGACCTTATTGCCTTGGTTTGGAATTGGTCTTTGTCTTTGTCTAGGGGGCATAACTATGTTAGCTTTGGTCTCTAGGATGCGTTGGCCTTTAGGACATCTTGCAAATGGTGTTTTTCAACACCACCCAAACTATGTTTTTCAACACTACCCTAGCGTCAAGTGTTTCTCAACACTTATCATATATCTTACCCACAGTCTAGCATGATATGATATTTCCATTGGCATAAGTGATACTCAAAGTTTGACTCTATGACCTACACACACGTACTTAAACACTCAACTCGCTGAGACTTGATTGACTTTATTTCTTTGTGTGCTATCTATGATGATTTCTTTAATGAGTGTTCTCTCCCTAATAGTTTTTGATGATGCTGAGCTAGAAGACTGGGGGCATGAGGACATGTTTTATTTATTTTTCTGCTTGTGGATATATTCTGTTGGTCCTAACTATCTGATGAAGGATGCTCCCCTTAATACCACAAACACATAATAGAAATAGAGAGACAACAACAATAGGCAAGAACAAAAAATTGGCTTCTTATTATCTCCACAAATGTGGAATTACAAACTTTCAGAATTATAATATGCAAAGACACATGGGCATTCCCTTACAATATTCTGTAGGAATAAGCCTCAAATTATTACCTAGATCTACTACCTAGAACTGCCTCAGACAACACTACGGGCCTTCTTTATATAGGCAATTTCCACCGCCTGAGAAGGTTCTAGAAATTTAGCCCAAAGGGCCAACCAAACTTAGAAGTAGTTTATTTTACAATTTATTACATCAAAGTCAGCTCAAAATAAATTTTGAAACCCAAACATAAATTTTGAAAGAAAAATTATTTTCTGCCATTTCAGGTGACTCAATTTCCGAAGACCATAAGTCATCGCCAGTTGCTCCGATTGACTATTATAGCCCCAATTTGGAAAGGCCATGAAGCGCTCTATAGGCTTGACTCATGCAAGTGCCTATCACCCAAATTCTTGGCCTCATCCAGGGCCTCTAAAGCCTTCAAAACTAAGTTCAAAGTTTTTGTACCCTGCTGCCAATACCAAAAATCTTCAATATCTACAAAGCTAGACTTGATCTGTTAATGAAACTTTACTAGCAGGATGATATGACTGAGATGAACTTCCATATGTGAAATTAGAACATTCTAAGATTTATGACCAACTTACTAAAAATAGCAAGTTTCCATAAATAGCAGCTCTACACAAGATAGCCCTTATTGAATACAAAAATAGAAATATTTTTGGGTGATGCAAGATTGCTCTTACACCCAAGATGCTCTTGCATCAGACACCTGGGGTAATTTGAGAAGTGACCCTGTTACAACTCAGGTGTGCAGAGGAAAACCAAGATGGTCAACCTCCTTCTTTGTTAGCCATGATGAATCTTCAATAGGTCATCCTTTCCACTTGACCAGATATTCTTCATATGTCCCATTCCTTGTGCATCTACCAACATGACTATCTAGTATATCTTTAATCTCCTTAGTGTCTGAACTAGTTGCTAGAATACTCCACTGTGCTGCTATGATGTCATCTTCAACACCTCCTTCATGATACTCTGTCAAATCTAAAATGTTAAACACTGGTGAAATATTTAGCTCACCAGGCAATTCTACCTCATATGCATTTCCTGAATCATGTTTCTTCAGTATCTTACATGGCCCAAAATTCTTCATTTTGAGCTTGTTATATGTACCAACTAGAAATTTCTCCTTCCAAAAATGAACCATGACTTCATCTCCAACCTAAAATTCCTTATGCCTCCTTTTCTCATCTACCCTAGCCTTATACTATGCATTCATCTTGGTAATATGCTTTCTCACTTCCCCATGGATGTTCTTAAAGTATTCTGTAAAATCCTCAGCTTTAGCACTACTTATTTCTCCTTTATCTATCTTCCTTAATTCAGATGCGTTTCTGGGACTGCTACTATATACAATCTGGAATGGTGATCTACCAGTGCTCCTGTTAACAGAATTATTGTATGAAAATTCTGCCTGTGGTAAAATCAAATCCCATCCTATTGGATTGTCTCCAACCAAACATCTTAGCAAATTTCTCAAACTTATATTCACCACCTCTGTCTGTCCATTAGTCTGTGGATGATGTGATGAACTAAACTTCAAATCTATCTTCAACTTCTTCCACAACGTACACTAGAAATATTCAATGAACTTAGTGTCTCGATCTGAAACTATGGTCTTGGGCAACCCATGTAGTCTCACCACTTCTCTGAAAAACAATTCTGCTACATGAACAAAATCATTAGTCTTCTTGTAGAGAATGAAATGTACCATCTTTGAAAATCTGTCAACCAGCACAAAAATTGAATCATGTCCCCACTGAGTCCTCGGTAAACCAAGAACAAAGTCCATGCTGATATCCTCCCAAGGCTTCTCTGGTACAGGTAATGGCTGATACAACCCTGTATTATGCTTCACTCCTTTCACCATCTAACATACTCTATAACTCTGTACAAACTTCTTCACATCTTGCTACAATTGTGGCCAATAATAATTCTCACTAACCAAACCAAGGGTTTTATCATGACCAAAATGTCTAGCCAATCCTCCGCTATGCTTCTCCTTGATGAGATTCTCCCTCATAGAACTTCATGGAATGCACAACTAACTCCCTTTGAATAGAATATCATCCTAGATGATGAAATCTATCCATTTCATCCTATCTAGAGTAACAGGTTTTGTACAAGCTTTCCAAGCTTCACCAAAATTAGGATCCTCTGGATACGAATTCTTGAGTTCCTTGAACCCAACCACTTCAATCTACATTTCTGTCAGTAATAGTTGCCTTCTGCTAATAGCATCTACAACCCTATTAGACTTTCCACTCCTGTGTTTCAAAACAAATGTATAACTCTGCAAAAATGCAACCCATTTCAAATGCCTCTGATTCAACTTTTCTTGACTATTCAAATATTGCAAATCTTGATGATTAGTATACAAAAAAAACTCCTTAGGAAGCAGATAATGTCTCCACTTCTTTAATACCTGAAGTATAGCATAAAATTCTTGATCATAAATAGAATATTTCCTCTTGGCATCATTTAACTTCTCACTGAAATAAGCAATAGGTTTACCTTCTTGGCTCATAACAGCTCCTATTGCAATACCACTAGCATCACAATCTACTTGAAACACCTTATTAAAATTTGGAAGTGCTAAAATAGGTTGTTCTATAACTTTTTGTTTCAACAATTGAAAACTCTTTTCTGTCCCATTAGTCCACTTAAACTCTTTTCTATCCCCTCTCATTGTTTTAGTCAAGGGTCCAAAAATACTGCTAAAATTTCTGATAAATTTTCTGTAAACCTGGCTAGACCATGAAAAGATCTTACCTCAGTAGCACTCCTTGGAGTAGAACATTCAAGGATAGCGTGCACCTTCTCTGGGTCCATTTTTAGACCTTCTGCTGAAACTACAAAGCCCAAATACACCAACTCTTTCTTCACAAAACTGCACTTCTTCAAATTAATCAACAATTTCTCTTCTCTCAGCTTCTGAAATACCATACAAATATGCATCATATGCTCCTCCAATGTCTTACTAAAGATCAGAATATCATATAGGTAAACAATGACAAACTTACCTAGAAATTCTTTCAGAACCTCGTTTATGAGCCGCATGAAAGTGCTCGGTGCATTGGTTAGCCCAAAAGGCATGACTAACCACTCATATAGTCCTTCCTTTTTCTTGAAGGCATTCTTCCATTCATCTCCTTCTCTGATCTACATCTGATGATATCCACTCTTCAGATCTATCTTTGAGAAATACATAGCTACACTCAAACAGTCCATAATATCATCCATTCATGGCAATGGAAACCTATACTTGATTGTGATCTTGTTTATTGCTCTTGAATCTGTACACATCCTACGCTCTCCATTCTTCTTTGGTGCTAATACCATTGGTACAACATAGGGACTCAGACTCTCACAGATCAATCCTTTGTGCAAAAACTCATGTACTTTCCTATTCAACTCCTCACTCTCTACAGGTGTCATTTTGTGTGCTACCTTATTTAGAAAACTCACTCCTAGGATCAAGTCCATCTGATGACTAATCTTCTTGACTGGTGGTAATCCATCAGGTACATTATCAGATACAATATCCTAAAACTTATTCAACAAATCTGCAACTTCTATAGGAATGTCTTCTACTTCCTCTTTACCAGCTTTTAGAATTAAAGAAAAACATACATGCTCATGCCTCATACCATCTAGGAAATTTCTTCCATAAAAAAAAGTTATTCTTGCACTACCACATACCTTTTCTTTTGTGTCATTCAATGGCTTTAGCTTATGTTGCACTCCATCCTTTTTCAGGGAGTAGGTATTCACATGACCATCATTTATAACACATCTGTCAAACTGCCATGGTCTACCTAACAACATATGACATACATCCATAGATATGATATCACACAGTACCTCATCATGATATCCACCAATCTTGAACTTCACTAGGCATTGTTCATTGACCATGACCTTGTGGTCATCCTGTACCCAAGCAATCCGATATGGATGTGGGTGTTTTTGTCTCTTGAGCTTCAACTTTGTCACCATCTCTTCTGACACCAAGTTATTAGTACTACCACTATCAATAATCACATCACAAAATTTACCTTCACACTTGCACCTGGTGCAAAATAGGCTCCTCCTTTGCTCAGGTTCATTCTCACCACTCAGCAAGACTCTTTTGTTAATCAACATTTCTCCTCTTTCAACATCTTCAAAATTTGATGATCTGGCATCTTCATCTACATGTACAACTCTGGCCTGGCCTTCATTTCTCCTGTTTGTTCTACCTTGGCGCTAAGGACATTCAAATTCCCTATGACCTTCTTCTCCATAGTGAAAACATGTTCCACGGAAGCCTCCTCTTCCAGATCCTTGTCCTCTTCCTCTTCCTCTCTGATCTCTATTATTCTAATCTTGGAAATGATTGGAATTGTTTCCTCTCTAATTTTGACTGCTACTGGCCTCATCCTTCTTTTTCAAATCTTCATTTTGGCCTCCATAGGACTGTCCACCAGATCGTCCACTGTGACCTCTTCCATTTTGTCTACTCTCAAACTTCTTGTTCAACTTTTCGTCTACTTTTAGGGAAAACTAGTATGCCTCCTCAATACTGTTCATTCGAACCAAATTCAACTCCTCTTGAATGCTTGGCCTTAACCCATTAAGGTATCAGGAAACTTTCTCCTTATTAGCTTCTGCATGACTTGTTCTGATGAGGAGTCGATAGAACTCCTCTATATACTCCTAAACAGATCTTCCTTCTTGCTTCAAACTTTGCATTTTCTTTAGTAGGTCAAGCTCATAATCAACAGGAATGAACAGTCACTTGAATTTATCCACCATCTGATCCCATCTTGTGATTTTATCTTTCCCTCTTCTATTTCACTCCAATTGAACCTCTTGCCACCACATCTTCGCATGACCTTTCAGTCTGGCCTTTTCAAATTTGACCCTATCAGGATCCTCAACATCTTCATACTCAAAATATTCCTCACATTCATTGATCCAGTCGATCAATTCTTCTAGGTTAAGATTTCCAGAAAATGTAGGAACCTCAATCTTAGGTCTTTTCCCAATCTTGGAAATGGCCTGAAAAAGTCTTTCTTCCTCCTGCTTCACAATTTCAACTTCTTGATATTCTTCTTTGGCTTCATCCTCGCTTTTGTCTCTGACATTAAGATTTATTCCTCTACGAATCTCTTCTTGTAATTCTCTCACTTGTCTCTACAGTGCCCTAACCTCAAGTGTTACAACACTAGCTCTTCCACCATGTTCCCTTCGTGGAGGCATTTTCACGATGCGCGCTGAAACCCTAACCACAATCTTGGTGAAAACTGCCTCATAGTTGGCGATCTATTTACACACTCAGGAACTCTTGTTCTGATACCACTTGATGAAGGATGCTCCCCTTAATACCACAAACACATAACATAAACAGAGAGACAACAAAAATATGCAAGAATAGAAAATTGGCTTCTTATTATGTCCATAAATGTGGAATTAAAAAATTTCAAAATTACAATATGAAAAGCCACATGGGAATTCCCTTACAATATTCTGTAGGACTAAGCCTAGAATTATTACCCAGATCTATTACCTAGAACTGCCTCAGACAACACTACAGGCCTTCTTTATATAGGTAATTTCCACCACCTGAGAAGGTTTAGGAAATTCAGTCCAAAGGGCCGACCAAACTTAGAAGTATTTTATTTTACAATTTATTACATCAAAGTCAGCTCAAAATAACTTTTGAAACCCGAACATAAATTTTGAAGGAAAAATTATTTTTTGCCATTTCAGGTGACTCAACTTCCGAAGACCATAAGTCATCACCAGTTGCTCCGATTGACTATTACAACCCTAATTCAGAAAGGCCATGAATTTCTCTACAGGCTTGACTTGCGCAAGTTCCTGTCACCCAAATTCTCAACCTCATTCAGGGCCTCTAAAGTCTTCAAAACTGAGTTCAAAGTTTCTGTACCCTACTGCCAATACCAAAAATCTTCAATATCTACAAAGCTAGACTTGATCTATTAATGAAACTTTACTGGAAGGCTGATACGACTGAGATGAACCTCCATATGTGAAATCAAAACATTGTGAGATTTATGACCAACTTACTAAAAATAGCAAGTTTCCATAAATAGCAGCTCTACACAAGATAGCCCTTATTGAATACAAAAATAGAAATATTTTTGGGTGATGCAAGATTGCTCTTACACCTAGGATGCTCCTACATCACTATCATTAACATTTATGGTTGTTCCACTTGACATTGGGATCCACAAGGTATTATCCTTGACTATTTTCAGAAGTGCATACTTATAGCCATCTTGAATCTTCTTGTGTCTCAATGCAAGTATAATCTTGCTATACTAAACTTAGGTAATCTCACTGCACTAGTCATCTTGACCTATATGTCTTTGGTGCCTAGGTGGGATTCCCACATATCTATCTGATATAGATCATATTCAAATTGAAATAGTCATACTAGTGTGTATTGTATGATCTTGCGACGCTACCAATAACACTTGATGATGATTATTAGATGTCTATTAGCATTGTGACCTTGCAAGTCAACCACTTTCATTGTAGATTACATTTTTAGGTTCATATTAGATTAGTTTTTGCACATCACATATGGAGAGAGCTCTCCTTTCATCTTTCATGGACCTATCGGTCAACTGCGCTCACCTTTCCTTTTCTCGATCATGTATTTCGCTCCTTGTCTTTTTCATCACATCCTGTTCCTATCATCATAAGGGGTTAATCTTATCATCATACCTATCCTAAAGAGATCATTTTCAGAAACATGAGTCTATATCATATACATGAGAATTAAACATACATCTATGAGAGAGATTATATATGAGCATTTATAACATACATTTTGAGTAATATGACAAGATAATATAAAAACTAATACATCCATCACAAGTGGGACAAGTACACAAGATATATCACCAATCTAGTAATCTCATATATATATATATAAATGTCATGATACAATGTGAGATACAAAAATCTGAACAAAATCCTAGGATATGTCTCTAAACATCTAAGCCCTAGACCTAGGACTTGCTGGCACCATCATGTGGAGCTAGTGGTGGAGGAGGTGGTGCTACATCTAGTACCATGTTAGATCTTCCAGCTATCACTAAGTAGGGAGGAGCTCTCTGACCCTCTGGTATTGCCTGTATATAGAGACCATGATAATATGCAGCTCGTGTTGCCTCTCTCTGGCTCTCTACAATGGAAACCTATATGGCTCTATCTCACTGATCTATCTCAGCTCTCAGATTAGTCAACTACTACTCTCTAATGGCTATGGTAATTTGCATCTACTACATCTCTATCTCTAGTGCCTAGACTCTCAGGTCCTCTCCCCCTATAGGTTGATTCTACCTAGCATCCACATGTCGATGAGCTAGCCTTGCCACATCATCACCCTCATTTGTAGAACCCTATCCCCATGGCCATTTCTAGCCACTTGATCAAGAGCTCTATCCTGTATCCCTAGCTCTCCCTCTCCCTCCTTCATCCCCTCCATCCCCATCATCTCCATCATCTCCCTATGCTACCAGCTATGCATTAGGTACAATGAATCTAGGAAATGGAATGCTTTTCTACTCTGCTCTATAGGCTACATCAGGGCTTGCATCTTCCATGTCTGGGAGGTAGTCCCATGGCTCCCTATGTATGGCTGCTATATACTATACTACCTGCTAGTAATCTAGCATTGGTAGCCAACCCTGGCCCTCCTCATCCCTAGCCTGAGCATAGGTGGTGGTCTCATTGGACACTCTCTATTGGCACCCAGACTATCTCCAGACATGGGTAATCACAAATATCTCCACAATATTTGAGTGTCGACCTAATAATGGCTAGTTGCATAGCATATAGCTCAGCTCATCCTCATGATCACCCCACTACTCAACCTGTCGGTATGGTCTCCACTAAAATGAAGAGAGCTCATCCAATTCCTCCTATAATATGTCACATCCTTGCTATGAGGCTGTGATAGGAACCCTACGCACTTGTAGATAAAGGGGCATCTTTGGTCCCTTAGCTGCACACATGGATGCACAATAGTAATGTGCTCCCATGCCCACACCTATGCTAAGATAGGACCGCATGCCCATGTCCTACTCTCCCAGTAAACAATCTCATAGAGCTCATGATACATATCGACCAATATGGCTAGTCCCATGCTAATCGACGTGGATGTGCCACTAGATCTACCAACAACCTGCCCCATCCTAGTGAAAATCCCTTCTGACTCCTATCAGTAATAAGGGCCTGTGCAATAATGGAACAAACAATGCAAGGCACTAGGAAGTCCCTTTCATACTCCTCCATCAGCTGATCCCAGCTGATGTGTGTGTCAATAATGGTAACATCCTAGAACATGTCTAATATGGCTTGCCATCCCTTGGTAGGATCCTAATCATAGTATACCTATGATAAAAAACAATCATGTTAGTTTCTATTATATGGAAACTTTACATCTATGACTATCTATAAACATGATTATACTTATAGGATCACCATGGCTAGCCACACGGAGAATCCGATAGACATCCTCCAAGGTGATCGATGCCTCTCTAGTAGGAAGATGGAAAGTGTTCTGCTCACTTTGTCATCTCTCAACTAGTGCAGTCAACAACCCATGGTCAACTTGAATGTGGGGCATCTATAGCAAGTAGCCAAAGCCCATAGCCCTCAAGTCTACCTATCCTAGATCATCAAGATCTTGGACATACCGTAACCTAGTCACTTGTGGCACTTTGATCAGTAGTTCTGGGAATACCTCCTGCAAGCCATCAACCCAAACCAAGTGTCAAAACATATCATGATGAATGTATAACATCAGTACAAAACATCTTAAATATCAAATATTGTTTGGAACCATGTCATTTTTCTCAAAAATATTATAACATGTCATTTTTTTATGCTGTGCGATACTATTTTTTTGATCAAGTATCGTGTGATACTTTCTTCAATAGTAGTATGATAATATCTTGGAGTGTGGTAGTTCGTATAGCATAACATGATATTTCATCTGGTATCATGTGATACTGGATTAAATAATGATGCGATACTATCTCAACCCACGAAGTATCACACGATAGACATTATCAAAGGGTGCAATACTTTCCAAGTATCATACGATTGTTTGTATGGATAAAATTTGAAAATTTAAAACATCATTAAAAACATGTTTTAATTGTATTAAATACTCATAAATGAGTCGAAAAGGGAAAGTTTTTCTGAAAACATACCAGGGCACCATACTGTGGAGGTCAGTTGTGCAACCGGGTGCGCTCAAATCGATGTTTGTGAATTGGAATTGCTACTTGCTAGGCCATTTTCTCTCTCTCATCTCTTAAGATTCTCAAATCGCTAAAAGACAAATGAATTTGAAAATGACCTTTTTACCCCTTATATAACATTTTGACTTTTTGACCTAATTTTCAAAACACCTCAGAATAGTGCAAAAAATGTACCCCTAGCTAATTTTGACATCCTAGATCCATTTTTGGACTCTAAATCAAAATACAAGTTCATCTTGATAGTCAAAATTGTATTTCAAAATTTTCCCTTCTTCTGCATAGTTGGCTGACCATTTGAGGCCTAATCCTTTGATCTTCGCTAGGGCATCTTCATTTATTCACCCCCATCTCTTTCAAACTCCTAGTCTTTCATTCATTTTCATTCGCTTCATCTCTTTGAGGTTTGAATTCATCTTTATCCTATATCTTTCCTAGTCAAACCTAGTCAAACTTGGGCATATCTTCACTACTTGATGGTTATTTTGTTGTCCTTCACCTTCGATTATGATTTTTAGTGATTTGATCAAATTTGTCAATTTATTGTTTCTCCTCTACTTGATTTCAATTTCGATTCTGAGGGGGTAGTACCTATCATCTTAAATTCTGGATTCATCTTATCAATCAACTTTTCTTGAGATTCGTATCTCTATTTTTGAGACTTGACAATTACTCACATACAATGGTGATTGGTCTTGTCTTTCAGATTATCTTTGTCAGCTTATGCTTATGCTTATCCTGATGTGTCCCCATTCATCGAACACACATCTAAGTTGTCTTGTGATCCCAAATTGATCTCACATTTCAATTCTTCTTTGGCCACATGTGATCCCAAATCGATCTCACATTACCCAAAGAGGGGTAAATGCATGCACCCTAAAATGGTCGCCTAGACTTTGGGCCCCCATTCAATAATTTATCAAATCCCTTAATCAATATTTTCAAAAAATCAACATTCTCATCTTAATATCAATTTCCTTGATCAAATCCTATTTTATCATTTATTTGATTATTTTCTATGGGCTAACCATTTTATCCTAAAGTCTTTATTTATTTAAAAGGAATTTCCTCCCCTTTTATTAAATAAAAAACACCTACTTTTCCTCTTATCCTAAAGTTGCACAAATAAATCATTATTCTTATTTTATAAAAAGAAGAAAAGCACTTTTTGTCTCATATGGACACAAAAGTCAACTCTTAGTTTCTCATTGGAGGAATCTTGTACACATGGATTGATCTTCTTTCAAGCTCCACCCTTGATTAAATCTTTTGCCTCTTAATCTCCATGGTCCATTCCTTTTCAATTCCTTTAAAAGGAGAGCTCTCTTCTCATTTTAGGATCCATCTTTTTATGCTAATGTTATGCTGCAAGTTTTCTAGGTGACTTTGGAGCTTTGGAGAATTCTTGGCTTTTGCATTTACATGCTATCTTAGTTTCATTTCTTGCATTTCAGTTTCATTATCATGGCATACATAGCTTAATTTCCTTTGTGCTTTAGATTAGTTCATCTAGCTTAACTAGGAAGGCTTTGTAATACTTGTTCTTTCATTTCCATATCTTAGCTTGTACTTTCATTCATAGTATATCATTGCATAGCATTCTCATTTTGATTCTTGAGGATATTGGCCCTCTTTCCCTTGTCTTCATTGAATCTCCCATTATATGGTTGACTAGCAAGGTCACAAGTTTTATAGCTCTAGCTGAGAGCAATCTTAAAATCCTTGCAACTCCATTCATAGGGAGCTCTAGGTCACTTTCTAAGGTTTCCCATTCATGGATTCCCTTGGATGTAATGACTTAGAGAAGTGTACTATTTAGTGTGTACAATAGAAAGTGCTAATGTAAGAGTTGATGAGTTTGCTAATAAGAATGATGTAGAAAACATGAAGGAGCCAAAAGACTATGGTAGGTTCACTTATGTTGAAGATCCAAAGTATCTACTGAAGCTGCAAGATGAGTCTACTGAGCATCAGGAAAATGAGACCGAGCATCAAGAAATGGAAACTGAGAATCATGAAGAAGCTACTAAGAAATAAGTTGTACCTGAATAGAATGATCAACAGAGGATAGATCGAGTGCTAGCAAGATTTTTTAGAAGACATCACCCTGAGAACCAAATCATTGGAGATAAGCAAGCTGGCATACTGACCTGAAGTAAGTTGAGATAAAACACATGCTTAGTTTGTGAGTTTGAGCTGAAGAATGTTAAGGATGCACTTGAAAATGAAGAATGGATAAATGATATGAATGAGGAGATTGAAAAAATTGAATAGAATAAGACATAGACTTTAGTACCTAGATCGAAAGATAAAAATGTTATCGGTACTAAGTGGATTTTCAAAAATAAGATGAATGAGAATGGAGAAGTTACAAGGAATAAAGAAAGACTTGTTTGCAAGGGATATGCACAAGAAGAAGGTATTGATTATAGAGAAACCTTTTCACCTATTTCTAGATTGGAAGGAGTTCGAATATTGCTTACCTATGCTGCACATAAGGGATTTAAGGTTTATCAAATGGATGTGAAATCAACATTTTTGAATGGAATACTTGAGGAGGAGGTCTACATAGAACAAGCTGAAGGGTTTGTTGATCTGAATTAGAGAAACATGGTATGTAGACTGCACAAAGATTTATATAGACTGAAACAAGCATCAAGGGGCATGATATGAAATACTACATGATTATCTTATAATTATTAGCTTTGTAAGAACTAGTGAAAACAATAATATGTACATGAAAGGAGATTCTGATGACAACATTTTGATTGCTGCTATATTTGTTGATGATATAATATTTGGTGGACAATATTAAATTTGAAAATCATTTGCTGATGAAATGAGAAGGGAATTTGAAATGTCTATGCTTTGAGAGATTAAGTTCTTTCTAGGTTTGTAGATTATACAATAGAAAGATGAGATTTTCATCACACAATCAAAATACATTAAGGAAGTACTGAAAAATTTTGGCATCGAAGATGCTAAACCTATGGGAACACTGATGGTGACTAGCTATAAACTGACAAAAAATGATGAATCTACCGAGGTAAATCAAACCCTGTACCAATCTATGATTGGTAAACTAATGTATGTAGTACATAGTAGGCCTGATATAGCACATGAAGTGGGGATTGTGGCAAGATTTTCTGCCAATCCTAAATATTCACATATTGTTCCTATAAAGAGAATGTTGAGATACCTACAAAAAATAGAGGACTATGGATTATGGTATACGTTGGAAGGGAAATTTGAATTGAAAGTATACACTGATGATTATTGGGCTGGAAACATAGATGACCAGAAGAGCACAACCGGTGAGCATTCTTTTTAGGGGAAATGCTTGTGACTTGGATCAGCAAGAAATAAGCATGCATTTCTCAATCTACAGCTAAAGCAGAGTATGTTTCTCCTGCTACAAATTGTTCAAAAATTGTTTGGATTAGACAAGTGTTGGAAGTAATGAATGAGGTAATCACTGACCTGGTGATTATATATTGTGACAACACTAGTGCTATTATTATTTCTAAGAATCCTATGATGTAATTGAAGAAAAAACATATATCTATCAAGTATCACTATTTGAGAGAACAAGTTCAAGAGAAGCAAGTACAACTAGAATTTGTAATATCTAACTAACAACTTGCTAACATCTTTACTAAACCATTACTGAAGGACACATTTAAATATTTGAGGTCTAGAATTGGGGTCCATCCCTTGTCTATTGGTCACTGAGGTGATTAGGAGGTTGCATCAACCTACACTTATCAAAATATAATTCATGTTGGTGCACATAGCTCACACTTTGGATTTTGTCTAAGGTTGTGAAAGATTGTAGAAGATGGAACAAAATTTGCATATCAGTACACTGAAGGTACATGATGGGAACTAAACAAAAGAAAATATTTGGCTGCTGTAGAGCTATTTGCATGTTTTCTTTGGCATTGTTGTCAAAAGGAGAGAGAATGAATATGAAAAGATAGAGAATGAATCAGTTATTGAGAACAAATAAATGGATAGACATAACATAAATAATTAGAGAGATGAAAAGATCAAATCTGTAGGGATAGTCTGCACTTGTAATGCTGTTATGTTTTGTAGTGATTAAACATATCAAATGCCTACCAAGCTACAACATTTTTATTACATAGTTGTAGAATACATGTTTGGTATGTGTATAGAATATTTTCATATTGCTTGTATTTTCATCAATGCCAAAGGGAGATATTGATGAACTACAACTGATTGAATATCTGGATGAAATGAAGAATTAGTTATTAGAGATCACCAAGGACTGAAATAATATGTAAGATGATTAAATCAGTCAATATATTGTCATTGATGTCAACTAGTTTTTACAATACTTATCATGTTAGTTAAAAACATTTGAACATTTGTGGGAGTAAGAAAAAATGAAGAACTAAGATATCTACGTGAGAAAAAGATGGATATGATAGATGAGGACAAGGTAAAACATTGGGTAACTTATTGTTGAGTCTATGGCTTCATACTGTTGATTTGATTATGTTTCATTAATCTGTTATGAATTTTTTTTTGAAATTGAACTAGACAATGTGGTCGGTAATTGAAGACTTATGTATACACCAAGCCAGTGTAGTGTATACTGACTAACAGTATTAACCGAGCTAGTTTAACTAGTTATCACTGACACATTTCTCTATTAATCGAATGTAGATGTAAACATTAAATGCTAAGAACAACTGACATAATTTGATGAGATGGATATTATTATGATTTTGAGTTTATTGATTAATTTTATTATGAGATCCATGGCTGACAAAATTTGGAGAAGATCTAAAGAATGAGAGTGAAATGTGTTAATGACACATCTATCGAGGAAGGTTTATGAGGCAAAATAGATGAAGGAGATTAAGTGGAAAAATCTAATGGATGGAAAGAAAATAGATTACTTGTATATTTAAGAGATGTAAGTTTCATTTTTGAAACTATGCCAGAGGAAGGAGACTGTAGAGATATCACGTGAAGACTATTCATTCATGCCTGATCAGACTGGTTATTGAAAGAACTAAACTGCAGAGACAACCGAGTGTCAGAGAAATAATTACCGAGGGAAAGTAAGTTGAAGAATATTGAAGAAGTGAATTTGAATATTGATCAAAGGATTTGCATGGTCTTAGCATAGATTTGAGTATCTAAAATTGAGTTGTATTTGAGTCAGATCATACTGTATCAGTTTAATCATTGATTCAAAAAATCTCTTAACTGAGTGGACTTAACAGTCTTTATTTCTTCCCTGCGTCATTCTGAGAATGTACATTGTTACCTTATTGACCCCATAGTGAATCCTAGTCAAAAGAAAATGGTTAGTGTTAAATCCTCTAACAAGCTCACACCTAACAGTGCATTTTTAACTTTTAACATGGTTGGTTCTTCATTGAGCTCACTTTAGAAGAGTGAATTATTTTGGGTTACCGGTCCCAGGTGGTTTTTCCCTTAACAGGGTTTCCACGTTAAATCATTGTGTTATTTATTATTTTTGATGATTATTTTGTTATCATACTTTGTATACTGCATACTTGATTTGGTCGGTAATCTTAGTAAGCTATTAATTGGTAATCTGTAAAAGAATAGAGAGTTGAATATTTTATGTTACCGAGCTGCATAATTTTTTGGAATTATTTGATAAGGTAGATCTTTGTATTTGGGATTGTAGGATAACTGATTTGACTGATTCACCCCCCCCTCTCAGTTATTTTAACACATAGACTCATCAATAAGTTACCCAATGTATACTATATCTATATCTTTCTTATCCATCTCATCTTTATGTAGATGTCTCATTCCTTTACCATTTACCTTCTTAAGATGTTTGTAATCATCATGATAAGTATAGTCAAAACTAGTTAACATCAATAAGAATACATTAATTGATTTAATTGTCTTACATATACTTTAGTAGCTTGGTGATCATGAATCACTATCTTTCAACTATCCATTCCATTGTCAAATTTTCCTTCAAGATATTCAATCAGTTGTAGTTTATCATTCCTATTTTGTGTAGAGGCCCATTCTTATTACAAAGACAATTTATAGAAAAAACCCTCACATTACATGCTGTAATGCATAAAAATAGATTTTGATTTGATGGTAAAGCTCATAGAATAATATTATTCGCAATGCTTTTTGAGGAAAAACATGGGTGTGATAAAATGCCCAAAATATTTACCAAGAAAAATAATACTTAAATAGTATAATCTTTAGTTTCAGAAACACAAATATGGTGGATATCCATTATAGAATGATAATAATGTATATTCTTCTCAAAATATGATTTTGGGTTGTGATTCCAATGGGATGATGCAATCCTCTTAGGGTAGGTCCCCATGTTGCTGCTTAGCTTATTTTTGCTTGCAGAAGTTGCTCAATTTTTTGTGGCACAATTTATGGAGCTAGTGGCTCCATGGATGGTAATGTTTGCTACTTAATTATAAGCTATTCCTTAAATATTATTTTTTAATCAAAATTTTAGTCGCATTTCTTGCAAATAAATCTAAAATCAAAATTGTAGCAAATAAAATGGTGATGGAAAAAATGGTGAAAACATTTGTCACTTTTGTCAATAAGTACTTGCTTCTTATTTCTAGCCACCCTATTTTCCCAAAACCTATTTTGGTTTACTAAAAAATAGATGCTCTAGAAAAATAGAAAAGGATTCTAAAATTTCCTTTTCCCACAATTTTTATTTTGCATGAAAACACTCTATTGCTTAAATTTAAGTAACAACATGGGGACATGGGGTTACATTCGTTTATATCAACATAATCTCTCAATACTTTTTAAATATTCATTTGAAACTGAATTTTAATGTCAAAATATTATTTTCATAATAGATTTTTAGTGTCCCTTATAACGATTTCTACCTACAACGAATTCAATGCCCTTTATTCAGATGATTTAGTTGTGATTGTTGTGTTTTAATTTGGTACAATAATATTTAATACTGCTACACAATGGGATTTAAAAATACTTAGACAAAACAATAATTTTATGAGCTCTACACTAATCTCTACCCAATTATTACATCTTCTTTTATTTACCAATGTACATTTGCCTGGGCACAAATATGTTTAATGTTTCAACTATGCTGGTTGTTTTCTCGATTTTAGGTTTTTGCCTTTCAAAATTTTGGGTTCTAATTGCTGTCCCTAGTTTTTGTGGTTCAATCCCTAGCTTTTTTAGCCCCAGAAGCTTTGAATTTGTTTGAAAACTGAAGAAACTCTAGGTTTTAGGTCTAATTTTCTTTGAAAATCCAAAAGGTCCTAAAATTACTCACCTAAGTCTATTTGGCCATTACTTTTTCAAATCACTTAAATAGCCTTTTTTTTTGCATGTGCTCTTTATATTCACAGTTGCTCGCTAAGTCTCTCAAATAAATTAGCATATTCCTTATTACTTAGTGATCACCTGAAATCCCTTTGTCACGTAATCTCCTTAGGTTGGAGGAATATTCCTTCTTTTCAAACTACTTAGCGGTCTCCTTTTAGTTGCCAGACCTCTGGATAACTATTTGAGATTTAGCTACTGTTATAATAAAGTCTTGCAAAATAACTATGGTTGCTTTATCTCCAGATCAAAAATACCGTCAGTCGGATGATCTCTGAAAGAAATAAAAGATTGATATATTATTCAACAATAATGAGATTTACGATTGGTCCCTGAATCTCTAGATGCAGGTGGTAGTCTCTTTGTTGGTTGCTGGGACTCTAGTTATTCAGCAGTTAAGCTCCTTTATCCTGCAACTTGGAAAAATTAATGGTCCCATATTCTCATGGTTCTGGTGGTTATGGATTAAGGGACACGGTTATCTCTAGATCTCCCAATAAAGCAGTTAAGTTATAAAAGATATAGCGACTTAGCGAGGACCATTGGATGAATTTTTAACCAGTGGTTGGTATTTAATCTCATTACATGACTAAGGTTAGAAAATTCTTCTGGTGACTTAGAAAATAAAGGTGTTTGCACAATCTCTAGTTTTAACCATAGTTGAAAAGGATATCTAGTGATAAGGAGTTGTCTTTGGTTGCGTGGTCACTAGATAAGGATGAGTTTAGAGGAGGGTTTTTTCAGATGGTGATTCTTGGCCATTGATTTAAGATTGATCTAGTGGTGGTAGTGAAATATCAAAATCAGACCATGGGTTAAGAAATGATCTAGCGACCTTGAGTTTTGCATTGTCGCTCATTCTCTGGGTCAAACTTGAGTTAACAAAGGTATTCAATGATTTAGAGATTTCCTTTAGTCTTGTAATCACCAAATAATCTTGATTTAAAATGTTGACCAAGGTCAAAAGATTGAAGAAAATGTGAGTTTCCGTTTGTTGGATTATATGATGTGTCCCCTTTGATTGGTTGGCAGAAAGAAAAGATAGGAAATCTTGACTATAGTCACTAGATCTCTAGAAGAGATAAATTGTAAACTTCCTCTCTTTAGTAGCTGGGTCTCCAAATGGTTAAGTCAAAAGGTCTCAAGAAGAAATTCAAAAAGTCAACCGGCTTCAGTGACTAAAAGGTATATTGTAGTCGCCAAATCTCATGATGGAAAATATAAGTGAACTTAGTCACTCAATCTCCAAATAAGCTCAAAAGGTTTTAAATTATTCGGCAACTTTGATATTTGACTATAGTCGCTAGATCTCAAGATAAAATAAATCATTCAGTGACTGAGGTTTTCCTTAGTCGCCAGATCTCTGAAAGCATAAAGAAGGCACCAAATATTTAGCAATTGTGAGAACATGTTGTAGTCACTAGATCACCAGAAGTCAAAATTTTATTACCTATCATTTTCTTAGCTTATGGCTAGTGAATTGAGTTCTAAGCATGCCAAGTAATGGAAAAAGTATCATACTGTTCATCTTTTTGATCTCTAACAGATTGTTGCATTCAATTCAGCTGAATAAGTATGATTGTTCTCTATTCATTTAGAATTACCAAAGTTTTCAGAGAGCAAGAGCGATAGAATTTTCAAAATCTAGGACATCAAGAATTTGATGAAGAAGTTTAAGTTGTCAGACAAAATGAGCCAATTACCAGTCAGTGGTGCTTCCACCAGCAAGGGAGGAAGGGAGAAAGTTAAGGAGAGTTTTTCAAATGAATTCCTCATCTTGCTATCGGGCTCATCACAGAATAAGAAGGTGAGTGATGATTGTTTTGTGGATGAACTTGCTTATTGTAGAGATGCTAAGAAACTAGAGGTCACTGGAATGTGCTTGTTTAGATATTTTTATAAAAATGATGAGAGTTCAGTCCTTGTCTCAAACCCTTGGACAACAGGGTAAGCAAAATTGACAGTTCCTGAGGTCTTCCTAGATGTAGATGTTTTAATTGTCTTATCCCATAGCTATGACCCTTTATCCAGAATGATTAGGAAAGTTGATGGTTCTCCTCTGGCTACTTTAGTTTGGAGTTCATTCATAAGGGCTTTTGGTTTCCAGGTTTCTATGGCCATCGAAATTAATTTACAGACCCTGGCTAATAGATATACTAGAGAAGCTACTATGGTGGCAAAATAAATTCAAAACCATGCGCCATGATAAAATAGAAACTATATTGCAGCAGTGGCTAGGTCAAAAAACCCATATTTCTATAAGGATTTCAAATTTTACATAAAGTATATTGGCTATGGGTTGTGTAATTTACTAGGAATTGATGGTGGGGAATGAATCACCTCAGATATTTTGATGTTGGTTTTGGACTCCCAAAGTCTTCAAGCAACGAAGGGATATGATTATATAGGTTTCATAATAGAAAGAATGCATGAGGGTTTAATGGCCTTGAAGAACCACGTGTCTGGTTTTGGTTCTACACCTAGGTTTTTGCACTACTCTTTGCTAATGCACCTTATTTTTTACTTCAATTATGATATCATGAACATGGAAAACCTAGAGTCACAAATGATGTATAGAGGGAAACCAAACCTGGTGCAATTTTGGATAAGGGCTTGGAGTCCTTCTTCCACAAGGAGTGATTTTTGTGTGTTTGAGAATTGGATAGTTCGGCCTATCCTCCTCAACTCAGGGCTTAATCTTTCAAGGCTCTCTACCAAAGTTTTGCAGCTAGTGAGGCCTCAACAATTTGTTGAAAAATGGGATAAGGGTCACAAATGGGGAGATATATACTATGAAAAGGTCTATACAATGATTAGAGTATATGGATGGCCTTAACCCCCTCACCTACTACCATATTTTTCTCCACCAAGGGTGGCATTTTTTGAAATTATCTAGTAGCTAATGTTGACTAAAAAGGAGCATCTAGCCTCACACAAGAAGGGAACCTTCACTCCAAGGCACTTGAGGCTGCATAGTATCACAATAGGCAAGAATGCCTTCAACGAGGTTAATGACTAGTTGGGATAGTTTCGAATGCATGCCGCTTCGAATAGGTATGTGGATACAAAATGATTCATGGTTTCTGCCAGGAAATATTACATGCCCAACATCCCATTTATTAAAAGACATGAGGAGTATCCTAAAGAAGATGTGCTTAGGAACATAATAGAAGAAGAAGTAGCAAGAAGAGGTGAGGAAATAGATGAACTATATGCCATGGAAAAATGGTTGAAAAAAAATGGATTGGCATTTAGTGGCTTCTTCCCAAATTTGTCTTATCTTCAAAGGCTTGAACAAATGATGTCCCAGTTCCATACTTTGATGAGGACTTTTGAGGACCAAATTGATGAAACAGATAGGAAGAAGAGTGTCCATTTTGAGTCCAAATGTGATGAGGATAGTGATGATGGCTACTCTATGCATAACATCCCTCCCTTGGAATACACAATGGCTAAAAGGCATCATGATAGGGAAGATGTAGTTGATTTAGTAGAGCTCCATAGCTCTCAGGATACAAGTGAACCTCCTGCAAAGAAGTAGAAATTGTTAATGGGAAAGTCTTCCCAAGAAAAGAAAAAAGAAAAAGTGGGAGCCCTCTTTACTAGAACTGGTGTCCATGATCACCAATTAAGAAAGAAAATAAGAGAAGAAAAGAGGAAGGAAAATATTGAAAAGCAAGATATTGAGTTGCCATTGGCCTTGTGCCAAGATGAAAGAATGATAGAGAAAGATGCATTCTTGAAGGATGACAACTTTATAGAATCATAGGAATTCAAGAGCTTCTTGATATGGCATAAACAACAAGAGGTTTCATCCAGTGTGAAAATCATTGAAGAAGGTTAGATCCCTGAGGAGGTAGTGCAGACATTAAGAGAGTATGACCCAGAAATTGAAAAGTTTACCCCAGAAGAAGCTAGACAACTTGTAAAGAATAAACATATGTTACTTGTGCCTGGGTGGAACTTGTATTCAGATTTTATCATTGATCAGATCAAAAGAAAGGATTATATATCTTTGTCTTTAGAATCCCAAGTGGGAGACAAAATCAAAGGATTTGGGTATAGCCCAAGAAACCAAGCATTGGCTCTACGGAGTCTTTATCCTAAGGATAAAAAGCCTTCAATCCTAAATGTCAAGGAACAGATGGACGGAGACAAAATTGTATGGTCCATTCATAATATAGGAGACCATGAGATTTCTCAAGTGCTAACCCATTTTTCCAAACTTAATGAAGACAAAACAAAGAAATTCTTAGAAAGGTATGGTTCCCTGCTAGAGGATTACATTGCTTTATTGAAGGATAGGGATCTCTGAGTAATAAAGGATAGGGCATTGGAGAAATGTTTGGTAGATTTAGAATTAAAAATAATGAATACTTTGGTGGCTCCACCTACACCCCCTCAACAAACTGCATTAATAAAGGACAAAGGTATGAGTGAGGAAGAGGTTGCTACAGAGTTAGACAAAATAAATGTGGAAAAAAATGAGGCTATCCTACAGGCCTTGTTAAAGATCTTGCAGCACAGGATTGAGATAATAAAAGATAAGTACGATTTGGTTTTTAATGCTTATAACAAATTGCCTGAATTACAGCTGGAAGTAAATAGTTATGTCATAATTTTGAATGGTTATTATGCAACTTGGTTTGTTAGGGCACCACTTTTTGAAAGATTGGTAGTTGTTCAATCTTTAAGGAATGATATACAAGAGATAGTTCTAAGAGTTGGTGAAGAAATAAATAGAATTAAAGCCATATTACCACTTTTTAAAGGTAAAGAAAATCAGATTGAGGCTAAGATAGCCATGCTCATCTTTGATTCCAACAAGTTTATTCCTTCTATCAAGAATGCAGATGGAGCCATAAAGAGCCTTGATTAGTGGAGATTAGATTTTGATCTTATACTGGCTAGAAAGGAGGCATTTTTAGGTGGAAGCAATGAAGTAGATGTGGAAAGATTCAATAAAACTCTGGATGAAGCCATTAAGGCAGAAGTAGAGCTCACCAAATTTGCAACAGATGTCAAAGCAATCATAGATGCCAGGTGGGGAAGGCAAAAAGCATAGATAGAACTTGTTAAAAATTTTAAATAGCCAATAGAGGAAGAAGTAGCTTCATGGGATGAACTAACAAAGCCCTAGAAAATCAAATCCACTACAGTTGACTTGGATATCTTGGATGAGGAGTGAGGAGGACATCTGGAGCACTTGACACCTAACCTCAGAGCACATGGATGATAAGCTATAATTTAAGAATGGTGTAAGTTAGCTAGATGGAAATTACCATATCTTGTTATAACTAAAGAAGTTATCATGAATATCAGAAGACAAAGGTGTTAGCGGAAGGTGAACTAAGTGTAGATCAGTCCAAGAATATTTTGTCTTTCCACCACCTGAGGGCCTTTTTGTAAATTGTCTTATATGATTTTTAGGGTTAGGGCTCCAACCATCTAAAGCTTGTTGCATTCTCATTGATAAGAGAATTCCTAGATGGTTGAGCATATATATAGGTGATATCCTCATTTTGTAGAGAGTGGAGAGTGGAAAGTTTATGAAAAAACAATATTATTGCTATAGAGCAGACTTCTAAATTTTTGCATCTAAGCTTCTAAGAAAGAATTTTTACATGTAATTGGAAAGTCTATTTTAATACTAATACACTGTAGTTTCTATCCCATATCATTTTTATCTCTTTTGTTTATATGTTTTACTTTTGTATGTTTTATTTGCAAAGCATTTCAAGTATACTAGTTGCCAAGCAACTTGTTTGATTGATTGTGAGTTTCTCTCAAGGGGAGAATTAAAATTCTCACCATCAATTATTAAAAGTAAACATATTTACTTAGATGTTGATGATAATGATATTGGATTGACAAAGTAGTTTGTAAGGCATTCTATTTAAATTGCAGATAGTTTGCAAGGCATCTTGTTGTATTTCTTTTGAAATAGTCTTGTTGATTTGCATTCAGACTCTTTTGTCCATTGGATTAGGCATTGGTTTAATTTTGTTCTTGTATGTTACTTCTCAAAATCCTTAAGAGAATTAAAATTCATTTAGTTACCAATATTTACTTTATAAAGAACCTCTTACATTTTTTAAGGAACTGTGTCTAATCGGTATAGTTCCAATTTGTTGATTCCTTGGAGAGAGAATCAAAAGGTTAGCCTTCCTTAAGCCAAGCTTACAAAAAGAAGAAGGATGAATATCCTTATCCCATTTTTGTATGCTATTACATTTATCATCTCCATTGTTATACTTTGTATCAGGATATTCTCAGCTATTTTCAAAGTGATTTTTTGTTAGAATAATTCAAAGGCCTAGATAACACAACAGTGAAGACCCAATCCACAACATAGAAAGTTTACTTAAAATATAGTAAATCAACTAAATAGGCTATACCCACCTAAGTCTTGTTGAGCTTGAAGTAGAAGGAGGATCTTATCAATCCTCATCAATTAGACTATTTCTTGTCAAACTTGAGAGTCCCTAAATATGAGAATCAAGCCTATATGTTTACCAAGTCTGATCCCACAAGAAAAAATTCTAACAAACTGGAGATTCTGCTAGGGATTTAATAAATATCTTTTACAAAGTTATAAGTGACACAGGTTTTAAGTTGAGTGTGACTCCTAGCTTGCTCATTTCATACCAGTTAGTCAGCCTGAAAAGATCACATGTATCTTTTCATCTTCTTGTATCTGGACCTTTTGTGAGCATTGCTTATATATTCTCCTAAGGGTAGTGTCTCCAAATCCCCAACCAAGTTGGGTGGTGACTCTATAAATCCCTGTACTAGTGAATTACATAAGTAATATTTTCAAAATGACCCATAAGAATACAAGTTCTTGGAGAAAAGAACATCAAAAAGAAAATTTATAAGGAGAACTTCTAGCTACCTCAAGATGAAATCAAATGAGGGGGGAGATAAATAATAGTGATATGTCTTTCACATAGAAACAGAAAGGAAATGTGAGGATAGAGGATCCTGTTCAAACAAATTAGGAAGGAAATAAATTAGAATATGAGAAAGTAGTTGATTTAGGTTTGAATCAATATGATGATTACTAGTTACCCTCTAAAAAAGATGGAGGGAGAACCCTACCCCATAGGAGAGGAATCCCTAGAAATAATAGAAGATGTAGAAGACAAAGTAGGAATAGATAGGGCTTTGTTCCCTATTTTCCCCTTGGTTCCTTTGTATAGGATCACCAAGTACTTAATGATCACCAAGAACAAGTCCTTGCCCAAAATTCTTCATTAGAAACAAACCTTCCAAATTCTCAAGAAATTTTTGAAGAAGTGTTTGAACTAGAAAGAAAGACCCGAGAGCAAGTTGCAATAAGGAAAAAAAGAGAGAAAGAAAAGGAAGAAAATATTAGACATGTTATGATAAGAGCTGAACAATTGAAGAAGCAACTGTTGGATTTTGAAGCCATAAATTATGTTCCTATAGTAGAACAAATAGAGGAGCAACCTATTATCCAAGAAATACATGAAATAAGAAACCCTAGGGATAGGGGTAAACAAAAGGTTGTAGGAATTTCAATTAATGAACCAAATATTACCAAGAAAACTTTAGATCAAGCAATAAGATTAGATGCTAACCTTGAAAAGGCCAAAAGGGAACATGAATTATTGGCTAAAGAATTAGAAAAGGCAGAGCTAGAAGCTACTCCAGCTGAGATGAAAAGAAAAATTGAGTTCCTTAGGCAGTCTTCTGGACCCACTAATACAATTTCCACTTCTCTAGCATAAGGTACCAATGATTTGAATATTTCTAGAACTTTCCCTTCATCTACTACCCATAAGGTCTCCAATGTTTCAAATATTCAGGCATCCACATCTTTAGGTGCAGGCCCATCTCAAATGGGATCTACTCATGAGAGACACAAGGTTTCTCATAAGAAAGTCTAACCACTTGAGGAAAAGATCTTAAGATGGAAGCTTACAAACTTGGGAAGGTCATAGAGAATCAAAAGATTGATGTACATTGGCATTACAACAACTAGAAGCAGCCAGAGGGGAATTGAAGAAATCTTTGAGCAAGAGAAGATAAATTGCTATTGAACAAAATAAGCCACAATACAAAGAAGAAGACATCATTGGACTATTTGATAATGGTAACTCTATAGAAAGTGATAAAGCTATGGAAGAACTAGTAGATAAAAATACCATGCTAAATGATGACATTAGAACTCTAAAGAGAGAACAAGAAATTCAATCTGTCAGACTTTGTGAAATAGTGGAACATGAAAAGAAAGTTGAAGATGACAAGGCAATGGTTGAAGAAGACAAAAGACAAATTGCAATCAGGCTGGATGAAAGAACAAGTGACATGCAAAGGTTGACTAATAATCAAATAGATATGGTAAATCAACTACTGATGGTTAATCAGGAATTGGGAAGGAAAGATATGGAAATTAATCAGCTGAGGTTTGAAAATGATCAGCTAAAACATGAATTGAGAACTGAAAAAGAAATCAATGAAAGGATGAACAAACCCAATGAAGCTACAAAGTATTTTGTAGAATTGTTGAGATGACCTAGAAGATCTGGTGATAGATCTGGACTTGGATTTAATGAACATTCTTCATTCACTGAAGAAGGAGAATCATCAAAAAATAAAGAACAAAAGAATCCTAAACCAAAGAACACCAAGCCCACATGCTATCATTGTGGAAAGCTAGGACATACAACCAACATATGCAGAAGAAAACATGGTAATCCTGATCCTAAACCTATGTTTAATGGACATTGTTTTAACTGCAAGAAACATGGACATCAAGCACATGAATGAAAATATAAGGTTAGCATTTCATTCACCTCACCTAAGTTTCAAGAAAGTTGCTTCATCTGTCATAAATATGGGCACAAATCTTTTGAATGTAGATCTAAACCTAGGTGGTCATGAAATGAACAAACTAAGCTAGTCAAGAAGCATAACTCATACAACTAGGATTACAAAACTTGGTATAGCTATCATTACTATGGAAAATATGGTCACATTTGAGAAAATTGCATGAAAACTCATTTTTGAGGCAAATCCAAAAGCTATATGAATGGAAGCATGGTTTGTTACAAATTTAATAAGGTTAGTCATCTAAAGAAAGATTGTAGATCACCCATGCCTAGCAATGATAAAAATTTGAATAAAGATATTCATGAGAAATTGAAGAATTAGATGGACAAGACATGGAAGAAGAAAGAAGGAACCAAAATTGGAGCAAGCACATCTACGGTCACCCAATTTGATGGATTAGGTGATCACACTTCTTCTAACCAAGTATAAAAGTTATGTTTGGAACTAAGTCTTACAAAGTTTTATTTTTCATTAGTTCCTAACATAGAGTTGAGCAAAAGTCCATATTTGCATAGATAAAGATGCATTAGGACATATCTGAGCAGAATAAAGAATTTCATTTCTAATTCCAAGCATCAGTGTCTTGATCGAGCTATCAATGTATGCCAAGCACCTATTATGGTCGAAATGCTATAGATGCCAAGCTGTATCGCAATGGTTATATCGACCAAGCTTGTGGTTAACTTGACTTTGCCGAGACAACTGATTCCACCAAAACCTATACGGAGCATTTATGAGGCCCTAATTTTATCTTTTTTGTATCTATAAAGTGGAAAGTTGCCATTAATTTCATTTCACCAAGCTATTTGAGATTTCAGAGAGTGATTTAGAGTTTTTGCAACTAGAAGAAGAAAGGCGATTTTGAATCTTTTAGCATGCCGTCGACAAAATTTGTCTACAGGTTATTAACGAAAAAGGTACTTTACCAAGTAAATATTCAGTTTTTAATGGCATCATCATCATCTATACCAGTCAAGAAATAAGGGATGGAAGTTTTTAATGTGCAATTAGTAAGGAATGAAGTATGGAAGCCAAAGGTATTCAATGCAATGTCGAAAAGTGCGATCAAAGGAGATCTAAATGGAGCCCTATCCTCCATTCTAGAGAATGTATTGATGATCAATGATATTAGGTCTTGCTACATGTGTAAGATTGGAGAAATTGGTGATTAAAAGATCAGGGAAGCATATGACAGGTTATGTGTCAATGGAGTGCTAAAGCCGGAACATAAGGTTGTTGCCAACCAAGGGTTAGTGCATGCCCTAGACTTCCCACAAAATTTCAAAGTAGAATGGATAAAGATTGTTTTCTGTCAAGTACATGACATGCATTTATGGATGGAAGATGGACCAGTGAAGATTACAAAGGAAATGATACACAAAGTCATTGGTTACCCTACAATTGAAGGAAAAAAAATGATGAAATGCTTAAATAAGAAAGAAATTCAAGCTAACACCTAGGCAATTTGGAACAAACGAGGAATGACAATTTCCACTATAACTGATCGAGAAATTGACTTTGTTGTTAGATTCATCTCACACAAGTTCTATCAATCTAGTCAGTTGGACAATGTCCCTTGTATGGTAGTGGACCAGGCATAGAAGATAATCAAGAAAGGAAACACATATGACCTTTCCAAGCTCTAGCTGACTCAACTTGCTGAGAACTTGAACTTGATTTGGACCGCAAACAATTCAATGTGTAAGTTTGGTTCCTTACCGATCTGTTTGTTCTTTTATGAAAAGAAGTGTTTTCCTACAGATGGAGGTGTTATATGGGATAAGAATAGACCTATCACTGTTCAAATCAATGAATTGATAAGTCAGATAAGGGACAGCTATAATGGAATTATGGATAACTATTTTGTTGAGTTTAAAAAGAAGATGAGAAAGAGAACTCGGGTCCCTGTATCTTTGATTGAAAAATACAGTAAAGATATATTTTTTCTGGTAGACACATACTTCACATATGCACAGGTAGTCCTACCTAGGGTTTCATGGTTAATGCCATTACCCTATGAACTAAACATAGATGAAGCTACTGCCACAATCACAACCCTCTTAGCCAAAGAAAAAGATACTAAGGCACCTTACTTTGGAACCTATGATGAAGCTAAATCCAAAATCATGATGGGATTAGTAACTACCACCATAAAGAGGAGAAGAAAGAAGACTGTGAAGAATTTGGAAAAATATGTCAAGGAATCAGAAAAAGATGCACCATTGGAATTAACTGAAGGATTGGGAGAAGATGAACCGAGTGAAACCAATGATAGTGAAGAAGAAGAAGAGATAAAAAAAACAAGTGATTGCTGAGCCCCCAACCAAGAAAATAATTTTGAAACCTACAGTGTCATTGACACTAGTACTTAGGTATAGAAAAAGGAAAGGTGCTACTGAGACTCTTAAGTTACCACCTGTGTCTGCTAAGCATAAACCCAATATACCTAAGGCATTGTCGAGTAAGGCATCCAAGAGGCCTAGAAGGAAACTTATTTTAGAACAAGAATATGATGAAGAGACTAAGAGTGATGAGGAAATGAAGAAGAAGGTGACTCAACAAGCTCCTCTACCCACTATAGATGAAATATGCTATAAGGTCACTAGCTTTGCAGTAGTGGATGAGGTGAAAAGATTAAAATTTGGAAATTTGAGCATCAGAGAGAAAGAGAAAGTGGAGGATGCTATTCTTGAAATGTTGTGCACTTTCAAGATGCTGCCAATTCAAATTGAAAATAGAATTCCCAAGGAATTAAGTAACATAATTACACAAAAATGGGAATATGCCCTGCAAACTAAAAAGGAAATAAGGGAGGGCACCCTAGCATAAGTTGAGACCACTCTCACCCTTGATGACATAAAAAAGGTAATGGAACAACATAGAACTAAGTTTTATCCCAAAATTAGAGCCTACCGAATCCTTCAACACAAGGCTGAGGATGTTGTACAAGAAAGTACCAAAATCTGGAAAATAGTGTTTGGATTGTTGATTGATAAGAATGAAGGAAAGGATGCTAGTACCTCAAAAGTTTCTAGACCTGAAATAAAGCAAAGTAAAATGGAGGCTAGAACTTCCAAGGTATTGGAAGATCAGGACAAGTCAGAGGTCCACATTATTGACATCATAGAGGTGAGTCCCATCAAGAATTCAGTTTTGATAACAGAAGATTTACATAATGAGGAAGCAAATGACTCAGCCCTACCAAGTAGCAACACTGTTCTTCTATAAGTTAAAGATTATCCAAAAATTGCTAGCATACAATTTATTGATGAGAGTCCTACTCTACCTGAAGTTGCAACTATTGACTAGTTAGTCAGTACAAGCCTTACCGAGGAACCCATAAATTTGGTACTAGTTCAAAAACCTACATCTACTGAGGAAGAGGCCAAAATAGACAAACATGAAGGTAAAATCCAAAGTTCTCTTTTGGAAGGAACCAAAAAAGAAGACCCTAATGTAAAAGGGAAATCTATTGAGGTACAAGAGCCTAAGGAGTAAGAGGTAATCCAAGCTCTTATACACATGCTAAGTGGATGCACCCCATTGAGAACATAGAAGGAGCCAACAGAGGTAACAATTGATGAGGTCATTGTTGTTCCTAAATGGGATACCGATAACCTATCTTATGAATAGATGAAAATACTGAAAAATCTATTGACGAGAAAGAGCAGACAAGCAGAACTTTGAAGGGAACATCTATAGAAATAGGTTTTGTATGAGATAAAAGACATATTTATTGAAGTTTATGACCTATCTGATGTACAAAGTTCTACCCCCATATTGGAATGACTTGTACATATTTTTCAAAAAGTAAATAATGATGCTAGCTATGAAAGTGAAAAATTATTTGAATGGTCTGAATGAAAGTTTGAGCTGAAAATGCTAGAGAAAGTGTCTGCTGAGATAGCAGTTAAGTAGGTTGAGTTGTCCACTTTGGTAAAGGAGACCAAAGACCTAGTTGTGTATGGATAGTCTCTATTAGCCAAATTCTATAATGTTGAGCTATTCACTGATGAGAATCAACGACTGGTTGATTCATTGAAACAAGAACTTAAGGTTACCAGTCAGTTTCTAAACATGGATGCAGACACTAGTGCCGACCATTATGCCAAAATTATGCATACCCAAGGCAAGTTAGCTAAGGTAGTAGCTAATGATGGTAAATTCCACTCATGACTACTTTCTATGCAAACTATTTTGACACCTCATCTAGAGGCTATACAAAGAAAGTTAGTCAAGGCCAAGGAATTGACTTAGCGCAATCCAAATCTGTCAACTACCAAGAGCCTAGTCAATCTAGCTACCAAGCTAGAAGTGAAGACAAAAGTCCTAAACCTTGCTCCAATAGCTTGGGAAACTGCACTACACATGGTCATGGTGCTGCATAAACCATTTCTAGAGAAATTTTGGGAACTTCCTACCATTGAAGAAATTCATCGTGTCAAAAACAAGGGGGAATCATTAGGACATTATAAAAAATAGAGAAAAGCTAACACAATTTTGAATGTATATATCTCAGGTGGAGTATTAGGCTAGTAAAAACATACTTTTGTAATTGCAAGTATAAATGTCATGACAAAGTGTTTTTTCCACTAATGTCAAAGGGGGAGATTGTAGATCTCTATAGTTTTGTTGACTATTAGTGCTTCACACTTAGTAGTCATATATCTAGGCAATGATGGTCGATCATCACTGCAACTGAGTCATTTTGTAAAGGCCGAGTTGTGTATTATATACTTACCGAGCAGTAGTACTACCAAGTAAAGTCAAGGTCACTATATGTTTGTATTATACCGAGTATAGTTCTTGCCAAGTTACATATGCAATGATTACTGAGTGATAGAAAGTTTAATAGATGCTAAGTACAATAAATGCTGAGTACCAAGAAATTTTTTTTCTGAGTTAGACAGAGATGACATACAAGTTTGAAATGGCACAATAATCGAGGTAAACCATTTTTGGTGACAATGGTATTTTATATTTTGTATTTTGTTTTTTGAGATGATTACAGAGGTAATTATGCATCTATCTTATAATCATTGATCCCTATGTAATACCTAGAGCCAATCAAAAAATTGTATAGCTTAAGCGGCAATATAAATAAATCTGAACCATGGATCTTGAATTGTTGAGATGTTTTGGTTATTATATAAGGTCAAGACCTAAATTAAGAAGTGTGTGTGAGTCAAAGAGTAAAAGAGATATTGTGTATGAGAGAATGATCATAAAATTATATTCAGAATAGTTAGTATTCAAAAAAAATTTAGTGACCAAGCTAAGCAGTGAAAGGACTGAATCAAGAGAGATAAGATAGAAGAGATCACTAAATAGTAAAGAAGAGATCACTAAATAGTAAAGAGGAGATCTGTAATCTGCATATAAGTGAAAACTGAAAGATCATGTACTAAGACATTCTAACTAGTGTATTAGGGTAAATCTCTTAATCGAGTAGTCTTAACAGACTTTATAAAATCTCTTTACCGAGTGCTTACTTTGTTGTAAGTTTTGAATCCTTTAACAAGGTAGATTGTATAAGTCTTTTAGCTTTTAACAAAATAGGCCTTTCATAGGGTAGATCATGAATTGATCACATTTTTGTAAGCCTTAACAGGCAAAACTTATTACTGCAGTAGTGAAGATTTGTGGGTGTCATCCCCACCCCAGTTTTACCTTTCAAGGGTTTCTGGGTTACCAAAATTACGGTGTTATGAGTGATTTCATGTATGCTTCTTAACATGTTTTGTTACTTAGAATGATCAAGTTTTGTTTATGTCATGCATGGAGTTTTATCAGTATGGAAAAGATTAAAGTAGGTGAAATCTGATTCAGCCTCCCTCTCAGTATTACTTTCCCATTTATATTTCCAAAAAATCCTACCAAGAAAACTTTAGATCAAGCAGCAAGATTAGATGCTAACCTTGAAAAGGAAAAAAGGGAACAAGAATTGTTGGCTAAAGAATTAGAAAAGGTAGAGCTAGAAGCTACTCCAGCTGAGATGAAAAGAAAAATTGAGTTCCTTAGGCAGTCTTCTGGACCCACTAATATAGTTTCCACTTCTCTAGAAAAAGGTACTAATGTTTTGAATATTTCTAGAACTTTCCCTTCATCTACTACCCATAAGGTCTCCAATGTTTCAAATATTTAGGCATCCACATCTTTAGGTGCATGCCCATCTCAAATAGGACCTACTCATGAGAGACACAAGCAGTTAGTCTTTACTGGAATCCCTAGGTATCCAAATCCTATTCTTGATGAAATTAGGAAAAAACTCCCAAAATTCACTGGAAGTAATGCAGTTACTTGTGAGGAACACTTAAAGAGATTCATTGATGTAATAGAAAATTACAACATAGAGCCTGATGATGTAATTATGAAACTTTTTGTTCAATCTCTGACTGAGGATGCTAGAGATTGGTTTAGGAATTTACCTCATGCTAGCATAAGTTCTCGGGAATAGTTCAAGCATTGTTTCAAAGAACAATATGGTGATAAGACCAATCAAGGTTTCATGCTTAATGAATTCAATAACATTAAGAAAAACCAAAATGAAGGCGTTGAATTTAATGTCAGATTCCAGAAAGCTATGCATAAATTGTTACAAATTATTAGGTTAGATGACAAAATATGTTTGGTCACCTATTTGAATGCTTTTGACTCAAAGATGGGATACCTTTTGAGAGATAAGAACCCTAGAAATCTCACAAAGGCATATAAATTAGCCATTAACATAGAAAGCAATAGAAGGATATCTAGAAAATTGGGGAGAAGGGATGATTGTAAACCTTAGGTTTCAAATAGGAAGGAATCTGAGAGGTCTGATAAAAAAACATAAGATGAAGATAGTATAAAGGAGATCTTAAAAGCTATAAAGGATTTGAAAATAGGAGAAAGTAGAAACAACAAAGTGGCAGGAAATGACAAGCCATCTTTCAACAATTTTAACAAATTACCAAGAATGCAAAACTATCCCTACAATACTCAATGGAAGGATGGAAATTTGGTACTTCCTAAAAGAAGGGATAAACCAAATGATAAGACCCTAGACCCCTTGCACAAAAACATAGTCAATATGAATGATGATGTTCCTTGGTGTATTGTCTATTAGTCACCTCATGACCCTTATTATTATGCAGTTGCTCAAAATATCTCTGTAGATGGGGAATGAGAAAGTAATGATGAAGAGTCTTATGATGATCAAGGATGTGCCATGACCTCTTATTATATTTATGATGAAGTGGAATCCACTGAAGAAGATGAGGGTCAGGATGTTTCTAGTTCCCAAGTCAGAAATCAGGTTTACCATCAGCAAGTTTTTTCTGATGAAGAAGATAGTCAGTTGGATAGAGTCCAGTGTAATACTTTAAGAGATGATGAGTCTGTTGTGTTGAGAAGGCCTTCTGATGAAGAAATTGCACAAATCATAGTAGTTATGTTCACTCAAGAAAAAGGCAATTACAATCTAAGGAACAGAGTGGTAGGTGATTTGAACCATAAATCAGCTGATATATTCATAAAAAAATAAGAAAAGGATGTGAAACTGCCTCAAAATAAATAGAAGGTTGCTGAGTTTGTCAACAAGACCAAGGTGAAGAAAATTGTCAGATTCACCCCAAATTTGACTTATAAAGTAAAGGCTAAAATTCTTGAAGAAACTATTGTTTCTTCTCAAAAGGAGGTCAAGGTTCAAAGTAAAGATCAATCTAGCCCCACTGAGCATGAAGAAAACAAGGAAGTTTCTATAATTAAACAAGACATAGTTGACCCAAAATATATTACAATAGATATGAGTAAGTTGTCACAAATCACTGTCAAGGTTCCTTTATTAGAAATGATGAGAATAGAGGAACACAAAGAGAAAGCTTTAAGTTGGGTAAATGGAGTTGCTCCTATTGATACCCAAAATATCACGAAGGCCAATAAACTAATTATCTTAGAAAATGATTCAAATGAAAACTAGTGTGGGGAAATTATTTCAGAAATTCCTCAAATATATTTGGATACAAATGTTATTAATTCTATGACAAGAATAGTTGATCCTTTCTTTCTTTCTTTGATAGTAAATGGGAAGCTTTTAAAAAACTACTTGATTGATTCAGGAGCTTCTAATACTATAATGCCTGTAGAGGTAATGAGGTCTTTGGGTTTGAAAGTAGATACACCTCATGGAAGATGTCAAGCCATGGACTCAAGAGAGGTGCCAGTTATTGGTACTATAAAAGCATTACCTTAGAGGCTATTAGCTTACCCAAATAGGCTATTATCCATGAGCATTTTGGTAGTTGACATCCCACCTCAGTATGGAATGTTACTATCCAGGAGTGGAGTGCTTCTATGGGAGGTAGTATCTAATGTGATTTATCTTTTGCAACTTTCAATATTGATGGAAATAATGTCAAAGTGTCCAGAGAAAGTCGAACCCCACACATGATTGAATTAAATGATGCCAATGATTGGAATTGTTGTGTGGGTGTTGAAATGGAAAACTTTAGAGTGGAAAAACTCATTCCACAAGAAGAAGATGTAGACCAGTTGATTCAAGAACTAAAAGAGAAACAAAATGGATTATGGAAAATGTATTTCAATGGAGCTTGCTCAAAAGAAGGTTTAGGAGCTGGAGTTCTATTCATATCTCCATTAGGTACCACTTTCAATTTTTATTTCCTATTGACTTTTCAATGTACGAATAACACTACTGAGTATGAAGCACTATCTTTAGGATTGAACATTGCCATAAAACATGAGATAAAATGTTTAAAAGTCTTTGGTGACTCTAAACTTTTGGTAGCACAAGTTAGGTCCAAATGTGCTATAAAGAATGATAGATTAAAGTTGTATAAACATGCTATTTGGGATCAGATTGAATTATTTGATGCTTTCAACATTTGTTGGGTACAAAGGTCAAAAAACATAATGGCTGATTTTTTAGCTAATGTTTCCTTAAAGGGAGATGATGTAACTTTGTCTGGAGTATCAATTGTGGAAATAAAAAGTAGGCCAATTATTCCAGATAACATCTATAACTGGTAGGTCTTTGAAGATGACCATGACATTTTAAGATTTATTCAGTGCCTTGACATATATGAAGATCAACTCATTGACTATGATGCTTTGGTTGAGGAAATAGATGGTAAAGATATGGTTTTGGGGAGTGAGGTGATCCATTTGAGTACAAATCATATTCTTAAGGGTCTAACTGAACTAAAAGCATTATATAGTAGTCAGGATGATCACATGTCAAAGACTAATAATGCTAAGATAGAAGATTTAGAAGTAGTAAATTTGGGATCACATAACACACCCCAAATGATTTATATTGGACAAGGTTTAGATACCCAGATAAGATGTAGTTTGATAAAGCTATTAAGAAAGTACAAGCATGTGTTTTCCTAGTCTTATGATGATTTAAAAGCCTATAGGGAAGACTTGTTTGAAGATGAGGTCCCATTAAAGCTAGATAATAAGCCATTCAGGTAAAAATAGAGGCCTATCAATCCATTATTGGCCCCAAAGATGCAACAAGAATTGAGTAAGTTGAGTGATGCAGGAATAATTCAGCCCATAAGGCACTCAACTTGGGTTTCTAACTTAGTCCTAGTAAGAAAGAAAAATGGTGACATTAGGTTGTGTGTGGATTTTAGAAACCTCAATGTTGCGTCTCTAAAAGATAACTATTCTTTGCCAAACATGGAGGCAATGTTACATAAGGTTACTAGCTGTGAATTATGATCTATGATGGATGGCTTCTCAGGCTACAACCAGGTGTTGGTGAAAGAATCTAAACAATTTAAGATAGAATTCACAACACCTTGGGGAACTTATGTGTATGTAAGAATGTCATTTGGTCTTAGAAATGCTGAGGTAACTTTCCAAATAGCCATGGATATTGCATTTAAGGAGTACATAGACTTGTTTATGGTTGTCTACCAAGATGACATGACTGCTTATTCCAAAAAATCTCAAGATCATTGTACTCATCTTGAAAAAATATTTAATAAAGCTTTGGAGTATGGTGTGTCCTTGAACCCAAAAAAGTGCAATTTTATAGTCAAGGAAGGAAAATTATTAGGGCATATTGTATCAAAAGAAGGTATAAGAATGAATCCAGAAAGGGTAGAAGCCATCAAGAGGGTTGTAGCACCAAAAAATCTTAAGGGTGTACAGTCTTTTTTGGGGAAAATCAATTTTGTTAGAAGGTTCATTGCCAACTTTGCTGAAATTTTCAAACCAATAGTTAAGTTACTAAAGAAAGATGTTAAGTTCCAATAGACTACTGAAGCCCAACATGCTTTTGACAAAATTAAGGAAGTTATCCAAGAGGCACCTGTGTTGAAATCTCCTAATTATAGCAAGCCTTGCTCATTATTCTCCTTTGCATCATTTCACACTATTACTGTTGTATTGTTACAAAAGGATGAAGAAAATTTTTAGCATCCAATTTCCTTTTTTAGTAAGTCCTTGCAAGCTACTAAATTAAATTATGAGATGATGGAAAAATAAGCTTATGCATTAGCAAAAGATGTGAAATCTTTCAGGCCTTATCTAGTGTGTGCTAAGGTTATTGCATATGTTCCACATGCAATAGTGAAAGATGTTCTTACACAATCAGAGGTTACTGGTAAAAGATGTAAATGGATTACTAGGATCCAGGAATTCAACTTGGAAATCCATGTCACTAAGCTAGTAAGAGGATTAGGCCTAGAAAAATTGGCGACTGAGGAAAATATGGATTTGATCCAGGTTAACAGTGAAGGGATATCATATTTGACAATAACAAGTATTGAGATGCAACCATGTTATGCTGACATTGTTTATTTCATTAAGAATGCCAAATGTCCAGAGCATATGACTGACAACTAGAAGAGAGCCTTAAGATTACAAGCTCATAAATACACATTAATACAAGGATATTTGTATTGGAAAAATGGAGATGGATTTTTACTATTTTTCCTTGAAAATATTAGGTAAAGAAGATTTTGAATGAAATGCATGCTGGAGTTTGTGGAGGGCATTATTCTGCAAAGACCACTGCCCATAAGATTTTGAGAGTTGGCTATTTCTGGCCCACATTATTCAAAGACTCTTTCCAATTTTTTAAGAAATGTGAGGCCTACCAGAAGTTTTCTTCCAAATTAAAGAATGCTGGAGCATTGTTGTTAAACCCAGTAGTTGCAGAGGCACCATTTACAATGTGGGGAATGGATTTCATAGGTGAGTTTGCTGAGAAATCTACTGGTGGGCACAATTGGATACTTTTTGCAACTGATTATTTCACAAAATGGGTAGAAGCTATCCCTACCAAGAAGGAAACAAGTAGGATAGTAATTGATTTTTTACTAGATAATGTTTTTACCATATTTGGTGTTCCCATGAAGCTAATCACTGATAATGCAATGTGCTTTAGATCAGATGAGTTCAAGGATTTCTGCAAAGAGAATGAAATAATAACATCTTACTCATCTCCTTATCATCCTCAAGAAAATGTACAGGCTAAATCTAGTAACAAAAGCATTTTGACAATCCTGAAGAAGACATTAGAGAAAAATAAAAGAGCTTGGCATTCAAAGTTAAAACTTTCTTTGTGGGCAGATAGGATTACAATAAAGAAAGCTATAGGGAAGTCTCCATTTGAGCTTTTGTATATATTGTAGTCAAGGTTACCTATCAATAACTTGATGCCTATATACAAATTCATCCAAGATGAAGAGCTGGATATTTTAGAACCAATGCAAGACAAGATCTTGCAATTGACTGAGTTGGATGAAATGAGAAGAGATAGTAAAAAATGAAATATCAAGTTACAACAGAAGGTCAAATACTTATTTGATAAGAGAGCCGCTACCAGAAAATTCCAATCAAATGACCTAGTGCTTCAGTGGAATGTTAGGGTGGAAGATAAAGGAAAGCATAAGAAGTTTGAGTCACTATGGCTTGGTCCCTATGTAATTCATGAAAATTTTGGGAAGGATTCCTACTTGTTAAAAACTATGGATGGAGAAATTTTTGAGTTGCCAGTGCATGGGCAATTCTTAATACCCTATTTCAACTAAAAGTTCTTCTCCTTATGCACATGTAGATTCCTTGTAAATCCTTGTACAATGTCTTTTCTTTTAGTTGTGTGTTTCCTTTCCTGCTTTAGGTTAGTCATCTTTGGTCTTCTTTTCCAGAGATCTGTGGTTCTTGCATAAACTTGCACTTAAAAATCCTCAGATCGAGCCATTGTCGGTTGTTTTCCTAGTTTTAGGTTTTTTCCTTTCAAAATTTTGGGTTCTAATGGCTATGCCTCATTTTTGTGGTTCAATCCCTAGCTTTTTCAGCCCCAGAAGCTTTGTATTTGTTTGAAAATTGAAGAAACTCTAGGTTTTAGGTCTAATTTTCTTTGAAAATCCAAAAGACCCTAAAATTACTCACCTAAGTCTATTTGGCTGTTACTTTTTCAAATCACTTAAATGACCTTTTTTTTGCATGTGCGCTTTATATTCCCAGTTGGTCACTGAGTCTCTTAAACAAATTAGCATATTCCTTACTACTTAGCAATCACTCAAAATCCCTTTATCACATAATCTCCTTAGGTTGGAGGAATATTCCTTCTTTTCAAATGATTTAGTGGTCCCCTTTTACTCGCCATACCTCTAGATAATAATTTGAGATTTAGCGATAGCTATAATAAAGTCTTGTAGGATAACTATGGTCACTTTATCTCTAGATCAAAAATACCATCAGTCGAATGATCTCTCAAAGAAATAAAAGATTGATTTATTATTTAGTAGTAATGAGATTTACGGTTGGTCACTGAATCTCTAGATGTAGGTGGTGGTCTATTTATTGGTCAATGGGTCTCCAGTTATTTAGTGGTTAAGTTCCTTTATCTTGCGACTTGGAAAAATTGATGGTCGCATATTCTCATGGTTTTGATGGTTATCGATTCAGCGACATGGTTATCTCTGGATCTCCAAATGAAGCAGTTAAGTTATAAAATATATAGCAACTTAGCGAGGACCATTGGATGAAGTTTTAATCAGTGGTTGGTATTTAATCTCATTACGTGGCTAAGGTTAGGAAATTCTTCTGGTGACTTGGAGAATAAAGGTGTTTGCGCAATCTCCAATTTTAACCATAGTTGAAAAGGATATCTAGCAATAAGGGGTTGTCTTTAGTTGCGTGGTCACCAGATAAAGATGAGTTAAGAGGAGGGTTTTTCAAACTATGGTTCTTGGCCATTGATTTAAGATTGATCTAGTGGTGGTCGTGTAATCTCAAAATTAGACCATTGATTAAGAAATGACCTAGCGACCTTGAGTTTCACATTGTCACTCATTCTCCAGGTCAAACTCAAGTTAACAAAGGTATTCTGTGATTGAGATATTTCCTTTAGTCTCATAATCACTAAATAATCCTGAGTTAAAATGTTGACCAAGGTTAAAAGATTGAAGAAAATGTGAGTTTCCATTTGCTGGATTATATGACGTGTCCCCTTTTGATTGGTTGGCAAAAAGAAAATATAAGCAATCTTGACTATAGTCGCTAGATCTCTAGAAGAGATAAATTGAAAATTCCTGTCTTTAGTCATCGGGTCTCCAAATGGTTAAGTCAGAAGGTATCAAGAAGAAGTTTGAAAATTCAATCGGCTTCAGCGACTAAAAGGTACACTGTAGTCACCAAATCTTAGAATGGAAAATATAAGTGAACTTAGTCGCTCAATCTTGAGATAAGCTCAGAAGGTTTTAAATTATTTAGCAACTATGATATTTGACTATAGTCACTAGATCTAAAGATAAAATAAATCATTCAGCGACTGAGGTTTTCTTTAGTCACTAGATCTCTAAAAGTATAAAGTAGGTGCCAAATATTTAGCTATTGTGAGAACGTGTTGTAGTCGCTAGAAGTCAAAATTTGATTACCTATCATTTTATTAGCTTATGGCTAGTGAATTGAGTTCTTAGCATGCCAAGTAATGGTAGAAGTGACATATTGTTTAGCTTTTTGATCTCTAACAGATTGCTGCATTCAATTCAGCTGAATAAGTATGATTGTTCTCTATTCATTTAGAATTACCAAAGTTTTCAAAGAGACAAAGCGATAGAATTTTCAAAATATAGGATGTCTAGAATTTGCAGAAGAAGTTTAAGTTGTTAGACAAAATGAACCAATTACCAGTCAGTGGTGCTTCCACCAGCAAGGGAGGAAGGGAGAAAGTTAAGGAGAGTTTTCAGATGAATTCCTCATCTTGCTACTGGGATCATCACAGAATAAGAAGGTTAGTGATGATTGTTTTATGGATGAGCTTGCTTATTTTAGAGATGCTAAGATGCTAGAGGTCACTAGAATGTGCTTGTTTAGATATTTTTATAAAAATTCTAAGAGTTCAGTCCCTGTCTCAAACCCTTAGACGTCGTGGTTAGAAAAATTGATAGTTCCTAAGGTCTTCCTAGATGTAGATGTTTTAATTGTCTTATCCCATAGCTATGAACATTTATCTACAATGATTAGGAAAGTTGATGGTTCTCCTCTGGTTAGTTTGGATCAGAGTTCATTCATAAGGGCTTTTGGTATCCAGGTTCCTATGGCCACCAAAATTAATTTATAGGCCTTGGCTAATAGATATACTAGAGAAGCTACTGTGGTGGCAAAAGAAATTCAAAACCATGTGGCACGAGAAAATAGAAACTATATTGCACCAGTGGCTAGGTCAACAACCCCATATTTCTATAAGGATTAAATTTTTTTACATAAAGTATATTGGCTATGGGTTGTGTAATGTACTGGGAATTGATGGTGGGGAAAGAATCACCTCAGATATTTTGATGTTGGTGTTGGACTCCTAGAGTCTTCATGCGACAAAGGGATATGATTATATAGGTTTCATAATAGAAAGAATGCATGAGGGTTTAATGGTCTTGAAGAACCACATGTCTGGTTTTGGTTCTACACCTAGGTTTTTGCACTACTCTTTGCTAATGTACCTTATTTTGTACTTCAATTATGATATCATGAACATGGAAAACCTAGAGTCACAAATGATGTATAGAGGGCAACCAAACCTGATGTAATTTTGGATAAGGGCTTGGAGTCCTTCTTCCACAAGGAGTGATTTTGGTGTGTTTGAGAATTGGATAGTTCATCCTATCCTCCTCAGCTTAGGGCTTAATCTTTCAAGGCTCTCTACCAAATTTTTGCAGCTAGTGAGGCCTCAACAATTTGTTGACAAATAGAATATGGGTCACAATTGGGGAGATATATACTATGAAAAGGGCTATACAATGATTAGAGTATATGGATGCCCTCAACCCCCTCACCTGCTACCATATTTTGCTCCACCAAGGGTGGCATTTTTGGAATTTATCTGGCAGAAAATGTTGACTAAAAAGGAGCATCTAGCCTCACAAAGGAAGGGAACCTTCACTCCAAGGAAATTTAGGGTGCATAGTATCACAATAGGAAAGAATGCCTTGAGCAAGGTTAATGACTGGTTGGGATAGTTTCAAATGCATGCTACTTCCTATAGGTATGTGGATAAAAAATGATTCATGGTTGCTGCCATGCAATATTACTGCCCATCATCCCATTTAATAAAAGACATGAGGAGTATCTTGAAGAGGATGTGCTTAGGAACATAATAGAAGAAGAAGAAGTGGCAAGAAGAGTTGAGAAAATAGATGAGCTATATGACATGGAAAAATAGTTGAAACAAAAGGGATTGGAATTTAGTGGCTTCTTCCCAAATTTTCCTTATCTTCAAAGGCTTGAACAAATGATGTCCTAGTTCCATACTTTGATGAGGACTTTTGAGGACTAAATTGATGAAATAGACAAGAAGAAGAGTGTCTATCCTGTGTTCGAATGTAATGAGGATAGTGATGATGGCTACTCTATGCATAACATCCATCCCTTGGAACAAATAATGGCTGGAAGGCATCATGATAGGGAAGATGTAGTTGATTTAGCAGAGCTCCATAGCTCTCAGGATACAAGTGAACCCCCTACAAAGAAGCATAAATTATTAATGGGAGAGTCTTCTCAAGAAAAGAAAAAAGAAAAAGTGGGAATTCTCATTATTGGAATTGGTGTCCATGATCACCAATTAAGAAAGAAAATAAGAGAAGAAAAGAGGAAGCAAAATCTTGAAAAGCAAGATATTGAGTTGCCATTGGCCTTGTGCCAAGATGAAAGAATGATAGAGAAAGATGCATTCTTGAAGGATGAAAGATTTATAGAGCTAGAGGAATTCAAGAGATTCTTGATATGTCATAAAAAACAATAGGTTGCCTCTAGTGTACATATCACTAAAGAATGTCAGTTCCCTGAGGAGACAGTGCAGACATTGAGAGAGTATGACCTAGAAACTAAAAATTTTACCTTGGAAGAAGCTAGGCAACTTGTAAAGAATAGAAATATGTTACTTTTGCATGGGTGGAACTTGTATTAAGATTTTATTATTGATCAAATCAAAAGAAAGGAGGATCTATCTTTGTCTTTAGAAACCGAAGTGGGAGACATAATCAGAGGATTTGGGTATAGCCCAAGAAACCAAGCATTGGCTTTGTGGAGTCTTTATCCTAAGGATAAAAAGCCTTCAATCCTAAATGTCAAGGAGCATATGGATGGAGACAAAATTGTATGGTCCATTCATAATACAAGAGACCTTGAGATTCGTTGAGTGCTAACCCATTTTTCTAGACTTAATGAAGACAAAACAAAGTAGTTGTCAGAAAGGTATCATTCCTTGTTAGAGGATTATAGTGCTTTGCTGAAGGATAGGGATATCCGAGTAATAAAGGAGAGGGCATTGGAGAAATCTTTGGCAGATTTAGAATTAAAAATAATGAATACTTTGATGGCTCCACCTGCACACCCTCAATAACCTGCATTAGTAATGGACAAAGGTATGAGTGAGGAAGAGGTTTCTGCAGAGTTAGAGAAAATAAATGTGGAAAAGAATGAGGCTATCCTACAGGCCTTGTTGAAGATATTGCAACATAGGATTGAGATAATAAAAGGTAAATCTGATTTGGTTTTTAAAGCTTATAACAAATTTCCTGAATTATAGCTGGAAGTAAATAATTATGTCATAATTTTGAATGGTTATTATGCAACTTGGTTTGTTAGGGCACCACTTTTTGAAAGATTGGCATCTGTTCAATCTTTAAGGAATGATATACTAGAGATAGTTCTACAAGTTGGTGAAGAGATAAATAGAATTAAATCCATATTACCACTTTTTAAAGGTAAAGAAAATTAGATTGAGGCTAAGATAACCATGCTCAGCTCCAATTCCAACAAGTTTATTCCTTCTACCAAGAATGTGGATGGAGCCATAAAGAGTCTTGGTCAGTGGAGATCAGATTTTGATCATATATTGGCTAGAAAGGAGGAATTTTTAGGTGAAAGCAATGAAGTATATGTGGAAAGATTCAATAAAACTCTGGATGAAGCCATTAAGGCAGAAGTAGAGCTCACCAAATTTGTGACAGATGTTAGAGAAATCGCAGATGCTATGTGGGAAAGGCAAAAAGCACATATACAACTTGTTACAAATTTTAAGTGGAAAACAAAGGAAGAAGTAGCTACATGGGATGAACTAACAAAGCCCAAAAAAACCAAATCCACTATAGTTGACTTGGATATCTTGGATGAGGAGTGAGGAGGAAATCTAGAGCACCTGACACCTGACCTCAGAGCATAGGGATGATAAGATATCATTTAAGAATGGTGTAAGTTAGTCAGATGGAGGTCACCATATCTTGTTATAACTAAAGAAGTTATCATGAATATTAGCAGACAAAGGTGTTAGTGGAAGGCGAACCAATTGCACATTAGTCCAAGAATATTTTTTTTTTCCACTGCTTGAGGGCCTTTTTGTAAATTATCTTATATGATTTTTAGGGTTAGGGCTCCAACCATCTAAAGCTTGTTGCATTATCATTGATAAGAGAATTCCAAGATGGTTGAGCATATATATAGGTGATATCCTCATTTTGTAGAGAAGAGAGAGTGGAAAGTTGATGAAAAAACAATATTATTGCTACAGAGTAGACTTCTAAATTTTTGTGTCTAAGCTTTTGAGAAATAATTTTTGCATGTAATTGGAAAGTATATTTTAATACAAATACACTGAAGTTTCTATCCCATATCATTTTTGTCTCTTTGTTTTATATGTTTTATTTGCAAAGCATCTGAAGTATACTAGTTGTCGGGTAGCTTGTTTGATTGATTGTGAGTTTCTCTCAAGGGGAGAATTAAAATTCTCACCATCAATTATTAAAAGTAAACATATTTAATTAGATTTTGATGATAATAATATTGGATTGACAAAGTAGTTTGTAAGGAATTCTATTTATATTGTAGATAGTTTGCAAGGCATCCTGTTGTATTTCTTTTGAAATAGTCTTGTTGATTTGCATTCAGACTCTTTTGTCCTTTGGATTAGGCACTGGTTTAGTTTTTTTCTTGTATGTTACCTCTCAAAATCCTTAAGAAAATTACAATTCATTTAGTTACCAATATTTACTTTATAAAGAACCTCTTACATGTTTTAAGGAATTGTGTCTAATCGGTATAGTTCCAATTTGTTGATTCCTTGGAGAGAGAATCAAAAGGTTAGCCTTCCTTAAGCCAAGCTTACAAAAATAAGAAGGACGAATATCCTTATTCCACTATTTTATGCTATTAAATTTATCATCTCCATTGTTATACTTTGTATCAGGATATTCTCATCTATTTTCAAAGTGATTTTTTGTTAGAATAATTTAAAGGCCTAGATAGCACAATAGTGAAGACCCAATCCACAACATAGAAAGTTTACAAGTAAAAAATAGTAAATCAACTGAATAGGCAATCCCTACCTGAGTCCTATGGAGCTCCAAGTAGAAGGAGGATCTTATCCAATCCTCATCAATTAGACTGTTTCTTGTCAAACTTGAGAGTCTCTAAATATGAGAATCAAGCCTATATGTTTACCAAGTTTGATCCCACAAGAAAAATCTCTAACAAACTATTCGCTAATTTGTTGTCTTTGAAGTCATATTTGATTTTAGGGGTTTTTTGCTATTTATGTTTTGTTTTCCTTAATGTTTTGAATTATATTTTTTAATTTATTATTAAGATGAGAAAATTTTATAAAACAATTTGACATAAATGATTTTTAATGTATAATTTTGATTTTGAATTTTGCATAATCTTAAAAGATATTTTTATGTATAAATTCTTGAGATCTATCTAGTTAAGAGCCAAGAATTGAACACTCACAACAAAACCTTTGAGTCCATGATATTTTTTTGTTTTGATTTTAGATTTTGAAACTAGTGATCCTATAATTGTGGGTTACACTTTTTTGGACATGCTAATTTTTTCTTAAATAACACATTTTAAAGAAAATACGATGATTTAAGCCTTGAGAGGTCCCATTTGAAGGAAATAAATAAAAATAGCTAGAACAAAACCTCTTAGATAACAAATTCTTTGATATAACTTCTCTATTTATAATTCACACCTACAATGGAGTCTCCTTCACACCTATTAAAATGCTGAAAAAAAATCACTTTGACTTTAGCTTTTGGTAGATCAAAAGAATCCATTTGACAAAACTATTTATGCATTATGGTACTAATCAAAAAAATCTTTCCAATGAATATAATGTTAATATATATTAAGTTTATTATAACTTCATTTTTTTAGTTTTACTAAATATAGATATTTCACTGTACATCAATCTCTATGTTTGACACTTATGGAAAACAGTAAATGAGAGAAACAAAATTCTAAAAAATATCCATGCACTAGGTATTTAAGTCTTCTTTCTATAAAAAATAATAAAAAATTGAAATTTGACAAATACACAACAAGTTACAAGCTATGAAGTGAATGCATGTCAAAATTATAGTTAACTCAACTTAAAACATTAACAAAATATGAAATATTGAGGATAGAATCATGAAACCAATTGAAAACATTAGATATGGATGTTAGAAAATTAAATTTGAAATAATCAACTTGATATCTATTTTAGAAAAAAATTATGCTCTATGAAGTGAGTGTCACTCTTTAAAAATGTTGTTTTCAACAACTTACTAATTTTCGTGGGAGATAGAAAAATTTATTCAAATCAATTCCAAAAAAAAAATAAAAATATTTAGAGTCTAGACAGAAAATCCTAAAAGACTCTAATTTACTTCATCTTCTAATTTGTAATGGTTTAGTAGAAATATATGTCCAAAAGTGAAGGTTTTTTTTTTCAAAATGTACATTTCAGTGTTTGTTTAGGCAAAAAAGTGTAACTCACTATTGTGGGTTCACTTGTCATTACACTAAGAAACACTCAATGTATATGGGAAGTCTTGAGAATTGTCATTGAGTTTGCATGATTTGGATATATCTACTGGTTGGAGTTTTACAAGCAACCCATTTATACATGTTTTCTTTACTTCTTTCTGGCCTTTTCTCTTTATGGATTTATAAATTCCATTTTATTTTCATAAAAAATATTGAATTCAAGATAATTGACACTAAAGTTAGTAATATATTCAAACAGATTAGCAGAATTTTTTTTTAAAGTAAATATAATCTTAAAATACATAAAAGTTAGCATAAACAATATTTTCATGAAATAATCCCCCTTTTCTTTTAGTTCTCAAATGTAATATATTTGCTAACTATAATTTTCTTAATCCATAACACTACACTAGGAGCACCACCCATGTCCTTAGAATGAAAAAATCCACCAATGTTAAGAAATTTAAACTATGACTTAAGTCATTACAAAAATAGGCTCCATGTAATGAACTATTGCAGATCATTGAAGCTATAGAATCACTGTCCACCTCAATATTATCAATCTAGTGAAAATCCACTTATGTTGACTATCATATAGGAAACATCACCATAAAAAGGTCCTACCCATGCTATATCATCATGAAGCTCATACATTTCTATGATTCTTTATAATATAATCTTGGATAAACCAATAGAATATGTTGACATATTAATATAGCACCCTTATCTCAACATCCCTACTAGTGCCTTGAAGATGGACTCTTAGTTAGCTATGCATACAACTGAATTCAGAATGAAATGTCCTGACTCTCATTCACCTTGATTTTGGAGAAATGGAAAGAGATCAAGCATCAAGACATTAGTAGATATCTTGACATCCCTTTTGAAATTGGATATTCCTTCAAAGGCATGTGGAGATGGTTTTTAAACTGGTTCAATTCCAAATGTTTAGCATGAAAAAAATATTTTTTGTCCATGGTTGGCCATATATAAGTGACTAAAAAAATCATATTGGATAGCTGTGTTTATATCTCACTCTATTGGTTACCCTCCAAATCTTGTTACAAATAGTTCACATAGCTCATCTATGGTTTTTTGGTCTAAATGAGAAAATAAAAAAAAACAATACTTGCCAATTCTTTGTCCCACTATATACTCTCAGAGGAGAAGGGTGGATTGGGCATCATTGATCCTTACATACAAAGGTTGCGTCTTTCAACCAGATAGAATACCAAAGATTCATAAGGAAATTCACCTTGGAATGATTGGTTCAACATCATATCCAAATAACTACTTCATGCAAGGCATGGAGAAAAATCCAATAGAATGATGGAATTCTCCCAACCCCTTACTTTAAGATCTATGGATCATCACCTCAAAATTGCATAGATGGAAAGGTTTGTAATTAGTTTCACACAAGTTTTCCAAATTTTATCACTCATTTAACCATGTATTTGTCTTTGTAATTTCATTAATACTATTGAGCACTCTTATCTATGAGAATAATACTCATTTGAAAAGGTTAGTAGATTCAAATCTAAATCCCATATAAGGAATGCATTCAAACCTTCAAGGATCTATGAGATTCTATATGTTTTATATTGAAAATATGGCACCACTCTAATTTTTTATTAATTAATTAATTAATTTATTTTTATTTAAGTAAAAAATACAAGCTTGTTGTGAAGAAATTTCAAAAAATTGTGCTGCCAACATCTTTGTACTTAATTTCTTTAACACTCACTTAGGATTTCTTAAGGATTGTAGATGGCCCAATGGCCACACCCTCAATTTTTCCCACTCAAATCCACCTATAAATACTTCTACCTAGTCTCCTCATGATTTTTTACTATCTTAGTTCTCTTTAGAGATGAAATTTCAAACAAGCTAGTTAGAACAATCTTAGCTTTCAAATCTTAAAATTAAAGGTTGATGTCCAATCCCATATCACCTCATGGAAACTTCTGGATGCCAAAATTTTAATGGTTACCCATATCAAATTATTTTGACTCACCCCTCCCTATTCTTTCCATGGTAAGAATGAATCCTTCAAGCATTATTCATGTTTATTTCCAAATAAGTTATTATGAGATGCTTTAAATGTGTTCATGCCTATTATTTACCATTTCCCTTTGTCATATAAATCTATTGTTTGGTTGGTTGAGTGCTCACAATATGATTTTCATATATTCTCATCTCAATATTATCAAAATAATTTGGAGCTTATGATGTCTAATTATTTTGTCATAGTCATTTTTCCCTAGAGTTTGAACTTCATATATTTTCCTACTCTTTTCACACCCACATGGTCAACATACTTTCATCTTTTAATAAATATGATACTTCTCATGATGATATAAGGTTGTACAAGATATATAATATTAAGAACACAAATATACTAATAATGGGGGGATGTGAATATATATATATATATATATATATATATATATATATATATATATATATATATATATATATATATATATATATATATATATATATATATATATATATATATATATATATATATATATATATATATATATATATATATATATATATATATATATATATATATATATATATATATATATATATGTCAATTTCTACTTTCTCAAAAATTAATTACCATTAATAATTTCTCCAAGCATCACAACCAATATCACATCCAAATCATTATAATAATTATAGGATTTAAAGTTATCATTAGTGTATCTTAGAAAGCAATAAACACAATCAAACATCAACAGATAAGAACATTAGATATATGTAGAAACTTTGAAATGAAAAAAAGCCAGTGAGACTAGCTACTTGGATCTACTATCCAAATAAATCCTCACAAGAAATAATATAACAAGGTATTTACAATATGGATTAGGCACCAATATATTTGAGACACCAACCTATAGGATACACCAATTCCCAAAATGAAAATCTGAGCACCTACTCAAGATGTAACATGTCACTCTTAGCAATATGGAAGAGATATGAAATGCAAACCTCCATGAATCACTCCATAAATTCATTTGAAACTAATCAAGTTCAATACTTCTTCACATAGAACATATGATATTTAATAATGATTAAGATGTGACTCACATTACCATCACCTGTCTACGCATCACTTATTAAACCTTTAGATAATCGTATAAAGTGTCAAATCTAAGAATGAACCTAGACCAACTAAAGATACATGTTATAATGATTATTTCATTCATATGTTGACTTAGATCAAGATTGATCCATTCAAAATTCATCCACAAGAATAAACCCAAATTAAACATTTAATAGACCATATCCAAAAATCCACACATTATTCCAAAAGAAGAGACATGATATGTATTACCCAATGTAGAATTATCTAGTCCAAGTAGTCATTGACATGCTACTTTTGATAAGCACATGTTACAAACTTTTGGTGCATCAATCTGGAAAAAAACCTATTTTTCCAAACTACATAGTGAACACTCTATCATTATTATCTTTACATCTCATGAATCTCAACCTGTAAAGCTCTTAAATTTGAGACATGTGTATAAGGGTGGCTCCAAAAATGTGTCCCACTTTTGGGTAAAAAGTAGAAGTGTTCTCCATGCTCTCCAAATTTCATGTCAATTGATGTCAAACATTAATGAACTTAAAGATTGAATATAAGAAAACTTTAGTAATAGAAAATGTAGTTCTTGGAGTCTACGTCTCAAATATATAATTTATTTCAATACCCACATGGTAGAAATTTCTTTTTAGTAGACATGTTTTAAAACCACTTTTTTAAAATGTCTATTTCAAGATCATACCACACACATGTATGAACACCATATTTTTGTTAGGAATAGTCCCAAGAGATAACTGAGAGGGGGGGAGGGGGGTGAATCAGTTATCTACAAGATTCAATTCTTTATCCAATTAAGTATACTTAAACATAAAGCATAAAAACAATGAAAGAACACATGAACACAATACCAATATTTTGGTTACGGGGAAACCCAAATAGGTAAAAACCCTGGTGGGAATTGACACCCACTAATATTCTGTACTAGTGTATTATGATCCTTGTTAGAAGATCCTTTACACTGTTAGGATTTTCTTTACAATATATTAAGTATAGTAGACCTGGTCAAGGGTTAGACCCTGTTAGGAGTCTTTTACAATTGTCCCTGTTAGGGGAGAGGATGCACTATCCAAGAGCTCACTTCTCAAAGGGGCAAAGGCTACAACCTTTTGAATAACAGATACACACTATATCTGGATCTTGGTGAACTGCACTTTGACCTACTATCTATATCAGTTCCAATGTATGATAAAAATACTTTACTTGGTCACATAGGCCTTCCTCTAATGGTTCAACACTTCACACACTCTGCTCTGCTCTTCTTAATCAACCATGACCCACACTCCAGCAATCACAAATGAATGCCTATAAATATCTTCCCTCTAAATGATATGATCAAGTCGGCCTATTAGAACCACCTTGAAATCATATTAGAGAAACCATAAAAAACTTAAATAATTTTTTTTTTGGCTCTAGTATGCACGCAACACTTTTTGGGACTTGTTCAATAAGATAATTGTAGACGCACGCTACACACTATCGGTTCTACCAAAACAACTGGATCTTTCTTCTCAAGATAAATTAATTCATGTGCTCTTAACCAAACATCAATAACTCTCCTCTAAGCTTAACTCCAAGGGTGCATACCCCAAAGATAGGTGCAACTCCGAAACCAATAAAATCTCTGTCGGCTTTTCTGAATAAACATAGGAAACTGCTACTAGCGAATAGTGACTGCATAACTTCACTTCTAATAAATATCAAATGATGCATCCATCAATAAAACATCACTAAAATGTCATCAACATATATCCAAGTTCTCAAGGCTCCATGATAACTGTACTGATAACCATACACTGAACACTACCTGTTATTCTGTCAGGAACACTGCTAACACAAGCTACTATATAACTATCTATAATAATAGTTAACCTATATTCCCATGATATCATGTTGATATCATGCCCATGCTACATATACTAAAAGCTTATTGCATAAGACTTCGCCACATGCTACTTTCCACATATTGTCATCAATGACAAACATACAGTCAGTACTGGCCTGCTAGAAAATCTCCAACAATCTCCCCCTTTGGCATTGATGGCAACATGTGGAATGAAAAACCACCACCAACCCAAATGAACATTTATTTTATAACATTCTCCATTTCCTCTACAAAACTCCCCCAAAGATGAATCCTCCATCTGCTACAATATTTTCCAACATTCTCCATTTCCTCAACTGCCTACTATCATAACTGAATATTGCTCCCCCTTAGTATATTACTCCTTTTTACTTCTATTTTTCATGACTCTATATTACTCCCCCTTTGACATCAATGGAAAAGGGTACCATTCATTTTAAGCACTGGTACTACTCTTGAGGTAGAGTAGTCAACCTTCCATTAGTCCCTGAGGACTGATGCCTTTCCTTCTTTCTTCTAAGTATAATCAAGGAAGGGAATTACTCCCAACTTCTCCCTGAGATACTCAAAAGTATCCTTTGGCAAGGGCTTTATGAATATGTCTATAACTAATCTTTAGTACTTACATAGTCCAACTTGACTTCTTTCTCTACCACTTTCTCTCTTAGGAAGTGATACTTGAATTCAGTGTGCTTTGTCTTTGCATGCATCACAAGGTTCTTTAACATATTGATAGTGCTAGTGTTATCATAGTGAATAACAATAGGATAATCAATCTGAATTCCAAAATCCTTTATCATATGCTTGATCCAAACAATTGTAGAATAATTCAAGGATGCTGCAACATATTACACTTTGCTATTGACTGAGAGATACAATTTTGTTTCTTTCTTGTCCAAGTGACAAGTCTATCACCAAGAAACACTGCTCCACCTGATGTACTTTTTCTGTCATCAATGCATCCTACCCAATCTACATTTATGTATACATGAAGCTCGATATTATCTAAATTATGATAACATAGACCATAGTCTATAGTGCCTTATAGGTATCTAAATATCATTTTTATTGCCATGAGGTGACTTTGTTTAGGCTCTACTACAAATCTTCCAATATGCCAACTGCATTGGAAATGTTAGGTCTAGTTTGAGTAAGATAAATGAGTTTTCCAATCATAAACTTGTACAAAGTTATGTCTCCTACTCGTGAGTCATCTTCTTTTGTAAGCTTGCATCCAGTAATCATGGGAGTCCCTACTAGCTTGCAATCATCCATCTTGAATTTCTTTAATATTTCCTTCACATACTTGGATTGGTTAATGAACATACCTTTCTTTGTCTACTGCACATTCAATCCGAAAAAGTATTTGATAGGACCAATCATACTCATCTCAAAATCATTTTGTATCTCCTTAGCAAATTCAGTACTAAGTTTTTCATTACCTCCAAAGATAATGTCATCAACAAATATGGCTAAAAGTAATAGACCTTCAGATGTCTCTCTTATGAATAGATTATAGTCTGCTATTCCTTTGTTGAATTTGATCTTTTTTAGATATCCATCTAGTCTCTTGTACCAGACTCTAGGGGCTTGCTTAAGTCCATAGAGGGCCTTCTTCAACCTACATACCATATCAGGTCTATCTAATAAGGTGAATCCTTCGAGCTTCTCAATGAATACTTCTTTCAAATCTCCATTTAGGAATGCTGACTTGACATCCATCTGATAAAATTTGAAGTTTTTGACTATAGCATAAGCTAGAAACAATTTAATAGCTTCTAATATGCTCACAGGTGCAAAGGTGTTTGAATAATCAATGTCTTCTCTTTGTACATACCCTTTACATACTAATCTTTCTTTGTTTCTTACTACTTTACCATCTTCATTCATCTTGTTTCTGAATATCCACTTTGTTCCAATCACATTCTTATCACTAGGTCTTGGGACTAGTTCCCAAGTGTCATTCTTAATATTCTGATCTAGTTCTTCTTTCATAGCATCATGCCAACCTGAATCATTACAAGCATCTTCAACACTTAAAGGTTCAATCTAAGATAGTAAACATACCACTTCACTATTAGTTGAGTTCTTTGCTTGTGATCTTGTTAACACTTTGCCACTCTAATCTCCAATGATGTCTTTCTTGGAATGGTTTCTAGATGTAAAATTTGGAACCTTAGTTGATGCTGACTCATAAGCCTTAGGAGTTTCTTCTTCACTTGTCTCAGGGTCATTGAACAACACATTAATTCTATCAAACATTTCTTCAATAACTATCTCACTAGTAGAGGGTCTAGGTTCTTCTTCAATCATGGGTGAGTAATCATGATATCTTTCTTGAACCATGAAATTTTCATCAATCTTGACATGAGCACTTTCAATGATCTTTTTCAATCTTAAATTGAAGCATATATAAGCTTTAATTTTAGTAGAGTAACCAAGGAAAATACCTTCATCACTTCTTGCATCAAACTTTCCTATTGCTTCATCCCTCTTGATGCAACACTTTCTTCCAAATATTCTAAAGTATTTTACTATGGGAACATTACCAAACCATAGCTCATATGGGGTTTTGTCAGTGCCAGGCCTCAATTGAATTCTATTGATGGTGTAGATTGCTGTATTGACTCCATCTCTCCAATAGGTGTGTGTAAATTTTCCTTCAGTCATGATGGTGCATGCTATATCAAGGATGATCCTATTCCTTCTCTCTACAATTCCATTTTTTCAAGGTGTTCTAGGTGCACTCAACTGTCTCTTTATGACATGTTCTTCATAGTACTCATAGAATCTATCAGAGGTGAATTATCCTCCTCTATCTGATCTTAAACATTTTATCTTTAGTACAGATTGATTCTCAACCTTAGCTTTGAATATTTTGAACTTCTCAAATGCTTTTGACTTATCTTTTAAGAACACAACCCACATCATCCTAGTATAATCATCAAAAAAATGAAATACCTTTCTCCATATTATGATCTTGTTTGAGTTGGACCACATAGGTCAGTATGTATCAGATCCAACTTTTTCTCTACTGAATTGTGCTTGCTCCTAAATTAATTTCTCACATGCTTTCCCATCATACATTCCCTTCATATAGTATCAACTATATTTTCTATGCTAGGTAGATCTCTTACTGCCTTTACATTGCTTATCTTTACTATATTATCAAAATTGGTATGACATAGTCTTTTATGCCACAACCAACTGTCATCAACTTTAGAAACAAAACAAATTGCTTCTGAATTGAGTTGGAAAACATTACCTCTTGTCTTTGAACTTGATGAAATCATAACACCATACTTTTTGTTAATGATTCATTTTTCATCTTTGAACTCCAACTAATAGCCTTTTCCAAGTAACTATCCAACACTGAGAAGGTTATGTTTCAATCAACATAGAGAACATCATCAGTACTATTCTTTCCATCCAAGGTGATGGCTCCTCTACCAACTATGGGTTTAGGAGTGTTGTCCCCAAATCTAACCATGCCACCATTGTATTTGTCTAGATGAACAAATCCATCCTTATCACCTATCATGTGATGTGAACAACCACTATTTATAATCCAGTTTGTCCTTATATCTGCTTGGGAAATTAATGCTAGCTCTTGTTCCTCTTTCTTATCTTTGTGATTTGTTTTATCATTTATTTTATCTACCATAGAAATGAATCCAATTTATTCTTCACTTGATTCTTCATCTAAAACTCCATCTCTAGCATAGTAACATTTGTTAGAGTACTTAGGCTTGTAATCCCTTTTGAACTTTCTAGGTCTAGTAGGACACTTAGATGCAAAGTGACCGATCTTATTACATGAGAAGCACTTAAATGGTAATTGAACTTCATATTTTCCTTTTCCTTTCTTTTCTCTTTTGGAAATCATAGCAATAAAATCATCTAAGGTTTTCTCTTCATCATCATCATCAAAATTACCAGAAGTGTTTGCAGATTTCTTACCATGAATTGTTGCTTTGAAAGCTGTCTCACTCTTAGGTTCTGTCTTCAATCTTGAAATATCAAAAGTAGAGATTTTTCTAATCAAGGTCTCTCTCTTGAAATTAGATGTAAGCTACATGGTCTCATCAAGGATGTTGATCTTGTTTTCATATTCTAGAGTGAGAGTAGTCATCAACTTGTCCATAATATCTTCCTTTGAGATCTCTCCACCATTGTTCTTGATTCCAACAACTGCTTCATTGATCCTTTGATTATAAGCTATGATGTTTTCTTTAGGAAACATCTCTAATGCATTGTATCTTTTCTTCCATGATTTTCTACATGAATCTTTTTCTTTTTTGTCACCTTCAAAGATGTCTTCTAGGTGCTTCCATATCTTATGGGCGGTGTCTACTTTCTTTATCTCTGAAAATTCACTATCAGATAGGGTGCTGATAAGGGCTTCTTTAGCTAGAGTATTTTTATGAAACAATTCCTTTTTCCTTTCATTAGCATCATCCTTTCCAAGATCTTCTAGGGTAGGTTGCTTTGATAATTACATCAAAAACTTCAAAACCAATGCACTGCAAATGAGTCACCGTCTTGTTCTTCCAATCAAGATAATTATCTCCATCAAACTTAGGACTTTCTTTTCTAAAGTAGGTCATTTGATCAACTTCAAGCTATTAAACTTTCTCTCTGAGGCACTTGGATCTGATACCAATTGTTAGGAATAGTCCCAAGAAATAACTGAGAGGGGGGGGGGGGTGAGCTAGTTATCTACAAGATTCAATTCTTTGTCCAATTAAGTATACTTAAACATAAAGCATAAACACAATGAAAGAACACATGAACACAACACAAATATTTTGGTTACAAGGAAACCCAAATAGGTAAAAAATCTAGTGGGAATTAAAACCCACTAATATTCTGTACTATTGTATTATGATCCTTGTTAGAAGATCCTTAACCTTGTTAGGAGTTTCTTTACAATATATTAAGTAAAGTAGACCTGGTCAAGGGCCAGAACCTATTGGGAGTCTTTTATAATTGTCCCTATTAGGGGAGAGGATGCACTATCCAAGAGCTCACTGCTTAAGGGGGTGAAGGCTACAACCTTATGAAAAATAGATACACACTATATCTAGATCTTGGTGAACTATGCTTTGACTTTCTATCTAGATTAGTTCCAATGTATGACAAAAATACTTTACTTGGTCACATAGACCTTCCTCTGATGGTTCAACACTTCACACACTCTGCTCTACTCTTCTTAATCATTCATGAACCACACTCCAACAATCACAAATGACTACCTATAAATATCTTCCCTCTAAGTGATATGATCAAGTCATCTTGTTAGAATGACCTTGAAATAATATTAGAGAAAACATAAAAACCTTAGATAAACATTTTGTCAGCTCTATTATGCATGGAACACATTCTAGGACCTATTCAATAAGATAGTTGTAGACACATGCTACACACTATCGGCTCTACAAAAACAATTGAATCTTTCTTCTCAAGCTGAATTAATTCATGTGCTCTTAAGAAAACATCAATAACTCTCCTCTAAGCTTAACTCCAAGGGCACATACCCCAAAGATAGGTGCAACTCTAGAACTAATAAACTCTCTATTGGCTCTTCTTAATAAACACATGAAACTGCTACAGGAAAATATCGACTACATAACTTCACTTCTACTAAATATCAGACTATGCATCCATGACTGAAACATCACTAACATGTCATCAATATATATCCAAGTTTTCAAGGCTCCATGATAACTGTACAGACAATCATACACAGAAAACTGTCTGTTACTCTATCAGGAACACTACTGACACAAGCTGCTATATAATTGTTTGTACTAATAGTTAACCTATGTGCCCATGATATCATGCTGATATCATGTCCATGCTACATATAATAAACTCTTACTTCATAAGACTTCCATGCATGCTACTTTCCATATGTTGTCATCAATGATAAACATACAGTCAGTATTGGCCTGCTGGAAAATCTCCAACAATTTTGACATAAAAGAAGGAATTTTTGTGAATCCTTTTGGGGAAACATACCTAAGATACCAAATATTGATGAGCATACTTTTTTTTATTGAATATTTTTTTATTAATTTTTAATTGATCTAGTAAAGTGTATTTTTGAAACCTCTAGTGTGAAACCACCACAAATTGATGAAAAATTAATACTTTTTCAATTTTTTTTTACATATTTACAGAAATTCTATGTAGATTGATATCTAATAGTGTAGGAACACCTAGGATTCGGGCTAAGTCCTATCCTATTTTGGATTTTATAGATCCTAGCTAGATCAATAGTTTCTAAGGATTCCTTATGAGTCCTAAGTGATGTAGGAGGTTTTCTAGATGTCTTGGTTTCCTTAGGGATGAGCAGAGGTTGTGCAGGGGTAAGGTGTACCTAGAAGTTACTCTTAACCTAGACTATAGGATAGAAATAAAAGTGCCAAAAGACCTCATCTTTGTTATGAGGCAATGTGGAAATTTCTTTGAATCAAAATAGGGATTTGAGAGGCTAGTATTTCTCCCTAGGTGGTTAAGAGTGTTTTATTCAAGAAAGGAAGAAAAATTGCTAAGAAAGAAAGCAAAATTGAAAAGTTGAAATTTTTTTGTTAAAGCCACACTTAGGGTTTTCTTAAAGCCTTGATCACACTTGCATGTGGGAAGGCACTTAAATACCCCAAAAATATTAAATCATGAGGTCAAGAGTTTTTAGTTTCAAGTTCTATTATTCTAGTTTGTGTGGACAGTGTCTCAGTCCTGTCATAGTTTACATTGTATTTTGTGAAGATTAGTGATGGATTGAAGGAAGGTTCTTGTGACCATTTTTAGTTTTTTTTACTGCATTTTTACATTCTGAAAAATTTGGGATTTTGTAAATAAGTTTTTCTTTTACATTTTAGAACTTTTGTTTTAATCCAGTTTACTAGTCTACATGTAATAGACTATGTAATCATGGCTTCCTCATAAAATCCCACCATGAAAATCATTACAAATTGTTGGAAAATGGGAATGAAGCCAATGTATAGTTTACATAGCCAAGTAGGAGTGCTAAAAAGGAGATCTTCCATTTTTAAGACCTTTCCCTAAGTGAGCCAGAGCTATGCCTAGCTAGGAACAAGGATGAGAAAAGTGATGTGACTTGAAGGGGTGACCAGAAAAGTTGGGTATGAGACTTGAGACATATAAATTATGTCCAAAAAAATCTTTTATTAAGAGTTTAGAGCCATGCCAATTCATTTAGAAACTTATTTAGGTCTTGGATAAGGGAAAGCCAGGAAGACCCCTAAACCCTCCTAAAACCTTCACTGGTTTGTTATGGTACTGTACGGAAGTGTGGAAACCTAAGACCCAAAAAAAATCTTGGGCATACCTAAGGGAAGAAGTAATCCATAATTATTTTTAGGGATCCTTTGGAGTGAATTAGTAAAAAGGCCTAAAAACTCAGATTAGGAGGCCTAATAGGGGCAAAATGGCTACAAGGCCTAAAAGAACAAATTTAGAGATCAGTAAGGAAGCTTACCAAATAAATTGATAAAATGAACCAAGAACTCACCTAAAACATAATTTTGATCACATCCAATCCCCTACAAGGACCTACACTTGTTTTAGAGGCTAAATTTATTTGAGTATGAGAAGAGGAGGAAATTTTAACATTGGTAGATACCCTAGGGACATGGGAATGTGATGCTCCAAGGAAGGACATTGAAGGTCCTTAGGAAATGAGGAAGCACATTGTTGTGGCCCTGATCAAAGTATTAGGGATTTGGAGATGTTAAGAACCTAAATTGGTTCTTACTCAAGAAAGTAACTCTATCATATTGGTATCAAATTCTAAAAAGATGTAGGGTAGGCAAGAGTGGATGTTGTATTCCAATGAATTAGTGGGTGAGAACAATATGGTGAATAATGTGGAATTAGCCAAGAAAGTAGATGAAAGAGAGGAGGAAAATATACTCTTGAGAGAGTAGATATCAGAAATGGCTAAGGATCTTAGAGAAATGAAAGTCAAGATGGAGGAAGTTAGTGATAGGGTTAGGGAAGTAAACGATAGAGGAAAAGTAGAGGATGAAGATGAGGAAATCATAGAACTTGAACTTGAGAATAGAGAGGAGCCTTTCTTGAGGGTACTAAGGGCTAGGAGTGAGAAATCCTTGGAGGGAATTCCATTATTTAGTTTCAAGATGGAGACAAATTTAGTAATTGAATGGATAGAAGGCATGTAGAATCCCTTTGAATGTGAAAAAATAAGTGAAGCTTAGAAGATTAAGGTTTCCAAATCAAGAATGAGGGGACCGAATCTCACTTGGTGGAAGTTTGTGTAGAATGAAAGAGAGAAGGAATGTAAGATTCCCATAGTTACTTAGAGGGGAATGATTGCTATAGTGAAGGAGAATTACCTCCCTGCAGATTATGATGTGCAACTAAATAAGAGGAGGAAAAATTTGAGACAAAAGGACCTATAGATCAGTACCTACACTGAAGAATTTAAAAATATATGTTTGAGGTCCCATGTGATAGAAGAAGAGAGAATAAAAGTGGAAAGATACCTAAATGTGTTGAAGCAGAGCATTCAAGAGGAACTAAGTCTCTTAAGTCCAAGAAAAGTCCACCAATGCTACTAACTTTCTCTCAAGGTAAAAGAGAAGCTTAAGAAGAAGCATGACACAAACAACCAAGGTAGAGGTAGAGGGAGAGATATCAGGGGTCATAGAGGAAGTTTTGGGGGAAGAATCTCAGAGAAAAGACCTCAAGGTGAGTCCAAACTCATATAGCATACAACACCAAGGTGAGTCAAGAAACAATAGAGGTGGCTATAATAGAGGCATAAATTAAAACAAAAGTTAAAGGGGAAGGTAAAATGGACTAGGAAGAGGTTACAACTATCATCAATTGGGGTACCCAACATATAGGTGTCTAGAGAAGGGCTCCACATATCAAAGTGGTGAGAGAAGGGTGAATTGTGTTCAGGAGGAGACCTCAATCAATAAGATAATAGAGGTAACATTGGATTCAAAAGAGGGAGATTATCTTATGATACTTATCAAGGAACCAATCAGAGAAGAACCAAGCCAAAGGAGAGCCCTATTTAGGGTCAAATACAAGATCTTAGGAAAAGTGTGCAAGGTGATAGTGGATTCAGGTTCCACAAATGACATAGTTTCAATGGATTTAGTTAACATGTTGAGTTTTCTAAAGATACCACACACAAATCCCTATAAGCTCACTTGGATAAACAAGGGACAACATGTATTAGTTAATGAGAAGGCTTGAGTGGACTTCACCATAGGGAGATACAAGGATAGGGTGCTATGTGATGTCCTAACCATAGACACATGCCATCTTTTACTAAGAAGGCCATGATAATTTAATAGACATGATATTAATGGTGGACACAAGAATGCTTATTATTTTAAGAAGGAAGGAGTCACATACAAGATTCAATCACTCCTAGAAGAGGGAGAAGAGAGGGAAATAGGGCTAAATGTACTTCTAGTTGGGGAAAAATAATTTGTGAACACTTTGGAGGAAGGAGGAGTGGGGTTTTCTTTGTTCTTGAAGCCTAAGGAAGATAAGAAGGAAAAATAGATGGACTTACCTAAGGAAGTGAAAGAACTCCTAAGTCATTACAAGGAGATTGTTAGTGAAGGAAAACATGCCACCTTACCCCCTAAAAGAGATATTAGCAATTAGATTTATTTTTTTCCCAGAGCCTCACTCCCAAATAAGGTAGCCTATAAAATGATCCCTCAGCAAAACGAGGAAATTAAAAAGCAAATACAAGATTTACTCAACCAGGGCCGCATTAGGAAGAGTATTAGTCCTTGTGCTATTCCCACTATTTTAGCCCCAAAGAAAGGAGGTACTTGGAGGTTGTGTATTGATTCTAGGGCCATAAATAGAATCACCATAAGGTATAGGTTCCCCATCCCTAGGATATAAAACCTTATAGATTACTTAAGGGAATCCAAGTATTTCTCAAATATTGACCTAAAAATTGCGTATCACCAAATTAGGATCCATGTGAGAGATGAGTGGAAAAAAACATTCAAAACCACATAAGGTCTTTATGAGTGGCTAGTCATGCCCTTTGGGTTGTCAAATTCCCTATCACCTTTATAAGGTTAATGAATGAAGTACTAAAGGACTTAATTGGTAAGTATGTTGTGGTCTACTTAGATGGCATTTTTATTTTTAGAAAAGATAATACATCTCATGCTGAGAGATTGAAAAATGTTTTGGAAAGGTTGCATGAAGAGAAAATAACCATAAATTTGGACAAGTGTGAATTTATGAAACAAGAGCTAGTGTACCTTGGTTTTTTCATATCCAAAGGAAATATAAAAATGGATGTTGACAAGGTGAAATCCATAAAAAACTGACCCACTCCTAGATCTTCCATAGAGGTACAAAGCTTTCAAGGCTTGGCATAATTTTATAGGAAATTCATTAGACAATTTTAGTGGAGTGAACAAGCCAACAAGGGGTTTGAGACCTTCAAATAGTGAATTTCCTCACAAACAATCTTGGTTCTACCTAGTTTTGAGATACTCTTCACAGTTGAATGTGATGCCAACAACATGGCCATTGGAGGATTCCTTAGTCAAGAGAATAGGGAAGTTTCATTTCATAGTAAAAATCTCAATGATGCAAAGATGAATTACTCTTCTTATGACTTGGAGCTATATGCCTTAGTCCAAGATCTAAAGAAATAAAGGCACTACCTCCTCCCCAAGTATTTTTTGGTTTATACAGACAACCAGGCCCTAAGCTTCCTAAAATCACAAGAAAAGCTCTGTCATAAAAACACAAAGTGGGTTGAGAGTCTCCAAGCCTACAAACTTTCCATCAAGCAAAAAAAGGGACAAAAAAACAAGGTAGTAGATACTTTGAGTAGGAGGATCTTTACAGTTCAAGAAATTAAATTGAGAAGTATAGGGATAGATAGTTTCAAGGACCTATACCTAGAAGATGAAGACTTCTCCACTATCTATAAGGTATGAAAGGACCATAAAAACCTTTTACATAATGAGTTCTCTGACTGTACACTTCAAAATGATCTTTTTTTTAGAGGAGGGAAACTATCTATTCCAAAAGGTTCAATGAGAGAGAACCTCATGCAAGAGAAGCACAATGGGTCACTTAGTGGACACTTTGGGGTACAAAAGACATTAGAGTTAGTCCAAAGGTATTATTAATGGCCTAAGATGAATTAAGATATTAGGAGGTATGTGGAGGCATGTTAGAAGGCTAAGGGAACATCACACAATGTAGGGTTGTAACAACCCCTCCCAATCCAAAGTAGACCATGGGAGTGTCTCAACATGGAATTTTTTGTTGGACTCCCCTAGACTGAGAAAGATCATGAGAACATCTATGTCATTTTAGATAGGTTTAGAAAAATGGCCCACTTTGTGCCATGCAAAACAACACATGATCCTTTTCACATTGCCAATAATTTTTTCAAGTAGTTAGTTAGGATTCATGGCCTCCCACTCAACATTATGTGAGATAGGGACTCAAAATTCATTAGCCATTTCTGGAAGACCTTATGGAAAAATCTAGGAACCAACCTCTCATTTGGGTCTTCCTACCACCCTCAAATGGATGGTAAGACCAAGGTTTTCAATAGGAGTCTAGGTAATCTCCTAAGGTGTCTAACCAAGGAACATGGGAAGAAATGAGACCACATCATTTCCCAATAATAATTTACCTATAATGATACCATAAATAAAACCATAAGGAAAAGACCTTTTGAAGTGGTCTATGGAATCCATCTAAGAGGTATATGTGAGCTTAGAGATTTTGGAGACAAGACCCCTAGAAGTGGTTATGCTAAAGATTTTAGCTAGTCAATGAAAGAGGTCCATGATGTAGTTAAGAAAGCTCTCACTAAGAACACCAGTAAGATAAAGTAGAAGGTGGATGAAAGGAGAAGATACATCCAATTCCAATTTGGGGACCTAGTCATGATTTACCTCAACAAGGCCAGGTTATAGAAGGGAGTACCCCAAAAACTATAGATGAAGAGACTTGGACCCTATAAAATCTTAGCCAAGTATGGTAACAATGCCTACAAGGTTGATGTACCCCAAGATATTAGATTGTCACCAATATTTAATGTGGAAGACTCAGTAATATATAAGGGGCCCATTCTAGTTGTAGAAAAAAGCCAAGAAAATGTGATTGAAGAGGTACAAAATCTCAGTTTACCAACTCCACCGCCACCATAGGCTGAAAATATTCTCAGTCCAAGAGTGGAAAAGAAGATTTGACACAAGATATACATAAAACTTATGGTAAAATGGAAAGGATAGGAAGATGAAAAAGCTACATGAGTATCAGAGACAGATTTCACCAAGTTAAGAATCAATCCTAACTTGATCAAGTCATAATGACTTGACTTCTTTTTTTGGAGAGTATGGTGTAGGAGCACCTAGGATTTGGGCTAACTTCTAGCCTATTTTTTCTTGTACTAATCCTAACCAGATCAAGAGTTTCTAATGATTCCTTATGAGTCCTAAGTGATGTAGGAGGTTTTCTATATGTCTTAGTTTCCTTAGGGATGAGTAGAGGTTGTGAAGGGGTAAGGTGTACCTAGAAGCTACTCTTAACCCTAGACTATAGGATAGAGCTAAAAGTGAAAAATAGACCTCATCTTTGTTATGAGGAATTTTTTTTGAATAAAAAGAGGGATTGGATAGGATAGTAGTTCTTCCTATCTGGTTAAGAGTGTGTTAGTCAAGAAAGGAAGCAAAATTTCTAAGCAAGAAAGAAAAATTGAAAAGTTGCAAATTTATTGTCATGATAACATTTCATGTTGTCATGACAACTTTTTTCCTAAGGTGACCAAAGAAAAACTTAGGGTTTTATTAAATACATAATCAACCTTTCATGTGGGAAGGCATTTAAATACCCCAAAAATCTTGAATCCTGAGGTCAAGAGTTTTTATTTTCAAGTTTTATTATTCTGGTTTATGTGGACATTGTCTTAGTCCTGTCACACTTTACATTATATTTTGTGAAGAAGATTAGTAATGCATTGAAGGAAGGTTATTGTGACCATTTTTAGTTCTTTTTAGTGTGTTTTTACATTCTAAAAAATTATGGATTCTATAAATACATTTTTCTTTTCCATTTTAAAACTTTGTTTCAAGCCAATTTATTGGTCTACATGTAATAGACTGTGTAATCATGGATACCCCATAAACTCCCATCATGAAAATCATCATGGCTTGTTGGGACCTAGGATTTAAGCCAATTTATAGTGTACATATTCAAGGAGTTCTAGAAAGGATTTTTTCTATTTTTAAGACCTTTCCCTAGGTGAGCCAAAGCTATGTCCGACTAGGAACAACGATGAGAAAAGTGATGTGACTTGCAGGGCTGACCAGAAAAGTTAGGTATTAGACTTGGGACATCTAAATTGTGTCAAAAAAAATATTTGGTGATGAGTTGAGATCTAGGACAATCCATTTGGCTACTATTTTAGTTCTTGGATCACGAAAAGCCTGGAAGACCCCAAAACCCTCCTAAAATCCTCACTGGTTGGTTAGGGTACTATACGGAAGTGTGGAATCCTAAGACTCACAAAATATCTTGGGAATACCTAAGGGAAGAAGGAATCCATTATTAGTTTAGGGTATCCTTTGGAGTGAATGAGTAAAAAGGCCTAAAAACTAGGATTAGGAGACCTAATAGGGGCAAAAGGCTACAAGGCCTAAATGAACAAATTTGGAGATCGATAAGGAAGCTTACCAAAGAATTTGATGAAATGAGCCAATAATTCATTTAAAACATGAATTTTATCACTTCCAATCCCCTACAAGTACCTACACTTGTTTGGGAGGTTAAAGTTATTTGAGGAGTATGAGAAGAGGAGGGAATTTTAACATTGGTAGATACCCTAGGGAGATGGGAGTGTGATGCTCCAAGGAAGGACATAGTGAAGATCCTTAGGAAAAAAGGAAGCACCTTATTGTGGCCCTAATCAAAGTATTAGGGAGTTGGAGAGGTTGAGAACCTAAATTGGTTCTAACTCAAGAAAGTAACACTAGGCTAACTCTATCATGTAATAATTTATTTTCCAAAAAATGTAAAAGCAAAAAAGTTATGGAAATTTTAGTGAACCTCACTATTTTAAGTTAATGTAAAACTTTTAATTAATAAATAATGAAAAAATAGTGAAATGGAACAAATCACTAAAAAATTTAGATTTTTGAATTCTTTATAGTAAGAAGTCTAATGGTTCTTGTTTCATCAAAAAATCCAATCGGGAAGGCCTTTAAAAAGTTATGGAAATGCATAAATATGGGATTCCAATGTGTTAGCCATTATTTTGTAGACCCAACACATAGGCTTGGTTCCACAAGCCTATCCCAACCCAAAATCTAATGCAAAGGGTAGCTTAAGAAGTCAAATTTTAAAAATGCATACATGTTTTAAAACATGTACCCAGTTCTTAAATATAATATATCAGTGTGTAAAAAAGAGTTTCTAGGTATAATTTAAAAAAAATCAAAACAAGTACTCATTTTTTGAATTTTTGGATCAAGCGTCCAAGGCTAAAATGGGTACCCACTTTTTTCAAAATGGATACCCATTTCTAGTGAGATTTCTAAAGTTGTAAAAAACTTTCGCTGAATTAAGACACAACTTCTTGCACTTACCCACAAATGTTCTCCTTCCAAACCACATCTCATAAATCTATAGTATGGTAGAAAATAGAATAAATAAAGTTGCCAAAATAAACACATATTTTAGGAACATGCCTTAGTAACATATCATACACCATTCTAAATCACCTTATACATAATTAAAAAATGTAAGATGATATTACAATACACTTCAATTGATCTCACCAATATAGCTATTTGTGGCACTTCTAAAACTCAAAAGATCACACATAGAAATGACAAAATTGCACTCTTCTAGATACCTTGACATCAAATGATAGAAATAACCAATATATTTAACATCAATGACAATCATTTTCTGGCATATGTCATCTTTCTCAATTTTAGAATAAGATCTCCTATTTTGTGTTACACTTCAATTCAGAGCATGCCATCCAAACCTTCCAAGAGTTTGGTGGCATTACTTGATAATGCTCAGTTCAGTTTGTTTCAGTCTTGTTTAGTGCTTCTACAAAGAATTAACTATTAATGTTTTTAGTTTTTTGGTGGTATTACTTGAAACTAAATATTAACCCTCACTAGAGTGATTGTAGAATCAAAAAAAGAAGAAAACCATTACACATGAAGCACAAAATTTACATGGAGAGAGAGAGAAGTATATTTCATATCATCTTTTGACATTATATTCTCCATCCTTTGAGTGTCCCCAGCTAAACCTATCTCTCCTATCTTTGTGATTGACCTATCTCTTGAGTAGAAATTGTACAAATATGTATTTCTCTTGAATAGATAAACTAATTTCTTCAAGAGATTTCCACTTCCATCCTCATGTTAGCTTATCATTGATTTTGATTTTGTAATCAGAAACTCACTGCCCCCAAAGATTACTAAGAGCATTTTTTTGTTGGTTGGTAGATTAAATCTATCTATGGAGGGAAGCCCATATGAAGAGTCCTCTCAAAATAATGCATCCTGACCTAGATCTATATCCCAAGTTAAGTTGTTAGCTATTAAGGAACGAAAAATCATCATAAAATTCTAAACTCTAGATCCTTTTGGAGGAATTTTTGTTTGAAATAAAGATAAGGGATCAGAACTATTCAAATATTTATGATATAAGATTTTGGCCCACTTGCTATCACATTATTTGTACATTCTCCAGATGATCTTATCCCCTAAAGCCTCATTTTGCCAACTCTAGTTTTTAACCCCCAAACCTCCATTTTCTTTAGGTATGCATATATTTTCCCATTTGATCATAGCTTGTTTCTTCTTTTCTTCAATATCTTTCCAAAATAAAATTTTCAATTTCCTATGTAGATATTTTTCAACTCCTTTGGGATGGGGAAAGCAAGACATTTGGTATGTGGGAATAGCAGATGAAACTGCTTTGATCATAGTTGATCTTCCTGCTTTGGTTAATCACTTGCCTTTCCAACTTTCCATCTTCTTATTGACTTTTTTTGAGATTTGATGCCAAGTTTTACCTCCTCTAGTGCCTTTTTCTAGATGGATTCCCAAATATTTGCAAGGGAAAGTCCCTTTCCTATAGCCCATTAGATTTCAAATAATTCTTTCCATTTTAGGGGTGGAGTTAAGAAAAAAAATATTTGATTTGGAAGCATTAACCATTTGACCTGATGCTTCCATACAAGTATTAATTATTAGTTTAAAGTTTCAAGCTTCATTTATGGAACACTCTCTTGGGAGAATGGTATCATCACCGAATTGTTGATGTGTAATGTTAGGAACTTCCTCAGTAACTAGTATTCCTTTGATTTTCTCTTCTAATTGTGCCTTCTTAATGGCTCTTCCAAAATTTTCTACCATGATAATGAATAGAAAAGGAGAAATTGGATCCCCTTGCCTAATTCCTCTTAAAATTTTAAAAAAATCTTTAGGGGGATCCATTAATAAGAAGGGAGAATCTTGGTGATGATATACAATTGTATATTAAAATGATCCATTGGTGAAAAAAACCAAAAGCTTCAAATTTTTTGCATAAAAACTTGCAATCTACTTTATCATATGCTTTTTGAATATCTAATTTCATTACCATACATGAATCCTTCTTAGTTTGTACTAATTGAATGAGTTCTTGGATTATAATAATGGCATCAAAAATTGATCTATTAGGAACAAAGCCTGTTTGTTCTTCCGATATTAATTTGGGTAAAAATAGTGTTACAAAGGGAAATTAGCCTAAAATCACTAGGGTCCTCATTGATCACTTCTTATAAAGGCTCAAAAACTAGGTATAATTACGAACTCAGGGATTGGACATCCAACTGAGTAGTTTATCCTCTTCATAAAAAATCATTTAATATGTCAACCCAGGGACGTGTTACTTGAAATGGGCTAGAAAAGTATATGCACTAGGTATTAGTTAGTCATATATTCTATCCTTGCTGGAGGAAAGTAATGTTAAAAGAAGACTATCCTATGATTGCAGGGAATAAATGCTAGAATGATTTTTAAACTAAAGATTCATAAAAGTTAGTATTGGAATAAAAATTATAGAAATGTAGATGCTATCAACACATGAAGACTCTTAAAACCTATGTCATAATACTTTTTCTATTCTGCTACTTTGGCTATAGGAAGTGCCAACTGGCCTATGGCTTTGACTGCAGGAATAGTTCAACACTTGGCACTAAAATAGTAGAAATGCAGGAAATGATTCTAACTAGTAAAAATTTATCTAACTATGGATTTATCACCAAGTGGGCCCCCTTGGATGAGTATTCCAGTAAAAAATACACAAAGTTAAACCTCAACACTTCATTTTCTCATTGATTGAATAATTGAGTACAAAGATTCAAAATCTAGAAAATAATAGAAAACTATATTGCTAGTAAACTTGATAATGACCTCCTTGTCTCACATAGGAGTGGGGGATTTATTTAAAGGACATATTCTAAAAAATTCTCTAATTGTACCATAGAAATAGGAAGACCTTTATTACAACACTACTGACTGAAAAGAAGGGAAATTATGAAGGCTGGAATAGATAAGATCTAGAAAAGAGGAAAGAGTTGCCATGACATCAAATTTGACTTCCCACTCTCACCTAGATTTTCTTAGGGAATTCATCATGCTTCCTTAGTCTTCATTGGATGACTACCACCTTGCTCCTCTGGAAACTGTCAATTGGTGTTGCGCTTAATACTTTCTCCGCTGGAACTTTCTGGAAGACCGGGTTGATCATTCAGTGAATGAATGTGCTTTACCTGGTCAAAACAACATTTTCTATTTTGATGCACTACACTTTAAATTTTAGGATAAGACATTCATGGTGATCAATTAAAAAAATACACACAAACATTCATATTCAAATGACTACTTTACTTATTAAAAACATAACTATAACTTCAAAACAAGTAACATAGTAATATATCCAAGTATAGCATATTTAAGTACATTTAAACCATGATATACGTTTCGTGGTAGCATGCCATATATTAACAAAAAGAGCATATAAGTCTTAAGGAAAATGTATCAAAACAAGGAAAAATGTCTAGCAAATATCATCCTAGGGCATCTTAAATATGGCATTAATATGCCTCATCACTCATGATCTTCCTTCTTTTGAATTAGTGCTAAAAATGTATTATTGATTTCAGATAGAAGAGATATGGAGTTTCTAGTAGCCTCAATTTCCTCCCATAACTCCTTACCTAAGATATCCCAACATTTTTGAAAAAAGAAAGCTTGGAAGCCATCTAGACTAGGTAACTTATCTGGATTTAATTGGAAAAGAGCTTCTTTAATTTATATAATGGTAAATTTGTTGTTTAGATATTTATTGTCTTCTACCATGATTATCTTAGGGATAATATTTAGCATTTTGTTTTGTGCTATCATATTTGTTGGTTCATAATTAGTTAGAATATCTATGTAGTATTTTACAAATATGTCTACTATTTTAATTGGATTTTCAGTAGACTCCCCTTCATTATCCTTTATTTTTAAGATTTTGTTAATATTTCTTCTGTTTAAGGTACTATTATGATTTGTTTTTTAATTTCTATCACCCTTTGATAGCCAAGTTTCTCATGATTTTTGTTTCCAGAATGTCTCTTCTTTTGCTAAGATAGTTTCTTTTTAGCGAGTAACTCTTTCTCTCTTAGATATGAAACATTATCCATTCCTTGTCTGATGAATTCTTCATTAAGTTTGTTCAATTCTTCTTCATTATCAAGTTTTTCTTTGAAAATGTTATTAAAATGGTCTTTGTTCCATATAAGTATTTTTTCTTTTAACATTTTAAGTTTTTCTACAAAACAAAACATTTTTGAGCCTTTGAGGTTGTCTTCTTGCCACCACTATTCTATCTTTTTGAGAAAGTCTTCATCTAAAAACCACATTTTTTCACATTTGAAATGATTCCTTTATGGTTTATGTGGTTCTCTAATCTCTAATCTTATCGAAAAGTGATTTGAGACCACATTGGGGAGGGTGTTAGTGTTGAATGAATAATTGAATGTAATTAAATCTCCTTTAAATAATAATCTATCTAATCTTTTTGCTTTGTTACAAAAACCCAATCTTCTATTATTCCACATAAACACCCCATTCAACGTTGGAATATATAATAAGTTATTGACTATCATTAGTACGATTTGCATCTATTTTTGATAGAGGATTGGTCGAAGTTTCTACCCAAATGGGTTGAATATTCGACCAACTGGTTCATCACTATTTTTCTTGTCAAAATATCAACATATCACTGTAACCGTAGAATGTTCGATGCCAATATTGGTTGAAAATGACATTAGCAAGTGGTGATATATTAGTCGAACATTCGACCAAAGTGGGTCACAATTTAGACAAATATTGAACAAAATATTTGGCCACTCTGACTAGGATGTCAAACTCACAACGGTCATATTTTGACCAAATTGTGTCACAATTTAGACCAATATTGGTCAAAATATTTGGCCATTTTGACCAGGATACCAAATTGATGACACCACATTTCAACACAGAATGGTCAATTTTTTGACCAAACTAGGTCAGAGTTTTGACATTGATTAGTTGAGACGTTACCTATGATTAGTCAAAATTTTGACAAAATATGGAATGTTTAAAAAAGAAATGAAGATAAACATCCAGACTAATCACCAACGTCATCCTAATTGGTGATTAGTCTAGATATTTATCTTCAGGTGTCCACACTTGTTCTGCTGCTTGTTGCCAGCGGGTCCCTGCTCGTTTTGTTTTCTAAATTGCTTTGGGCTCTAGCAATCCATCTACTTTGCTATATGTGAAATTGTGGGTTTTTTCATTTTGTTTGAACTATTTGAGGGATAGGCTCTAACTGGTGATGCATAATTAGTTTGCATGTTTTTAGTGAGGAAGCAGTGTTGGGGATGCTGGTGGTGTTGCAGATAGACTCCTTAAGAATTTGTTAACGAAGATGGATAGTATGACAACCAAGAAAATAGTTTTCATTATTAGTGCTACAAATAGACCCGATAACATCGATCCTGTATTGCTAAGGCCTAGCTAACTTGACCAGTTGATTTATATTCCCTTACCTGATGAGTCCTCATGTTATCAAAATTTTAGTTCTTGCTTGAGAAAATCACCCATCGTGAAGTATGTGGATCTAATGGCACTAGCCCGTAATACCCAAGGATTCAGTGGAGCTGATATTATATAGATTTTTCAGTGGGCTTGGAAGTATGCTATTAGAGAAAATATTGAGAAGGCGAGTTTCAATTGTGGTGTCTTTTGCAAACTAGATTTGGTTATGAATTTATGAATGGTTTTTTTTGAGCATGTGTGTTAGAATTTTACATTTTTTGATTCAATTTTCCTCAGCTTGTATCTTATTACTTCAATTTGTCATGTTCTCTTTCCTCTGCACTTTTATAGGATATTGAACGTGAAAGAAAAAGAAGTGAGAACCCTAAGACAATGGATGAGGATGATAGTGACAAGGTAGCTAAAATAAAGGCTGCTCATTTTGAGGAGTCAATGAAATATGCCCAAAGAAGTGTCAGTGATGCTGATATTTAGAAGTATCAAGGCTTTGCACAAACACTACAACAATCTCGAGGCTTTGGTTCTAAATTTTGATTTCCAGATAGACCTGCTGGTGCTTCAGATGTATTTGCTACAACAAATAATAAAGACGATGATGACTTATACAGTTAGGAAACTTAGTACACAATTGTCATCTTAATGAAGTGACAAATGTGTCTGTTCTAGCAGGGACCTTCTGCTGACAAATAGCCAATGCTATTCAATTTGGCTCCAGCTTTTTCTTGTATGAGTTTTATCTATTCATATGTTTGAAACTTTATTTAGTTTATCAGCCCTTTAGCTGAGGACTTGCTAACTTGTAAGTCTTTAGAGAAATATTAACTTTGTGGCAAGGAAATTTAGCTATGGAAATTTTTTCTCAAGTGGTAGATAATGCTATGAAAATGTTTCTTTTAAAAAAAAAAATCCTGCTAAAAATATTCTATACTAAATCAATTCTATAGCAAAGAAAGTCTAGTTCAACTAAGTTTGGTTTACCTCAAATAGGTGAGGCAGCATATGGCTAATCTAAGTTAGTTTTTTAGAGGGAAATGAAAAGTGGGCATGTGGAGTGGACATACAATTAATGTGTTTCATTTTGGTATCTCTCATGAGAAAGTTGTTAGTTTTTAGACCAAAGTGAATTATCATAAACATTAGGAGCTTAAAAAAAAAAATTCCAACCAAAATAGAAAATCTGATATGCTAATAGACAAACTCATTTTTCTGAAAATAAGAACAAGAAACAATCACATATCTGAAATCTCATGATTACATATATTGTCTATTAACAATGAAACAAAATTCATTGCACTAGATTAAAATTTTAGTAAAGACACTTTATATGCATCATATTTTTTACATTATAACCTGTATTAGACACCTAGGAACTGCACAAAATAGCATTAAGCATGGATTTTGGTTTACATGTGGTATGTCAATTCCTTCATCAAAGACATTATCTATTACATTTATAATTGTTTATTTAGGTTCCATAGCACTAGCATATACACAAAAAGAATCTGTATTAAAAAAAACATGGACACTACATATATATAAAAATAACCTGTTAAAAAAAGAGGCCACTGAGGACAATTACACAGGTCTCCAGAAACAACATTACCCAACTCTTTCTCTCAAGCCAAAGACTCGGTGTGTTCAATTGCCCAGAGTAGAATTCAATTCTATGTTGAGTATATCTATTAGGCCCTCCTACAGTTTGAACGAATTAAGAATAGAAGATAGGAATTGATTTAACTACTCAAAAACAAAAACTGATGAAATAATCCACATTAGGCCAAGAGAGGTTGATGCATTCAATATGAGAATACTTACACAAAATGAAGCCGAATCATGCTAGACAATGACAATGAGAAGTTGACTATTGACCCTTCTAGTTTTTTATTTGATAGTTTCCTAACAATGACACATTCAAAATGCTCTTATGAGAAAAGACCTAGAATGAATGAAATTGATTAAATAATAAAGGTATGTTGGTTTGAGCTTCACTTGGTTTCGAGAATAATTTAATATTCTCTACTTAACAAGGTCAACCACATGAAGGTGGAAGCTCATATGAACTCACCCCCCTCCCCCTAACATCAATCTAAATTCCCCATTAACATCTAATTACATACTTCATTCATTCATTCATTTATGAACTATGACATTCAATCAATACAATCACATAACATTCATTAATATGATATGACATTCATTAATACACAACACTAATCAATAATTCATTAACACATAAAAATAATCATTAAAATGACATATAATTCAATATTAATACATAACATTGATAGATAATTACTTAAAACAACATTCTTTCATTATCCAATAGAGTTAATCAAGAAAGTTTTATCAAAGACCATTTTTAAGAAATTATTTCTTTTTTGGGGTTTTCTTAGATTTCTTAATTAGGTAAAGGATGAGAGGAGCATCAATATTATCTTCCTCCTCTTGTAGTTTTGATCTCAAATTATGATGCTTCTTCATGTCTCAAGGAGCACAAGGGTGTTGCACTAAAGGGGGGTCCACTGCAATAACAAGTAAATGGGTTAAACTCACATACTTTTTTTACTGTTACATGTATTTCATTAACTAGTAGAAAATAACATGCATTTTTCTTTACCTCACAATGCCACATCATCATGTACAATAACATTTTGATCTTCTACCACCTCAACATGCTCAACATGCTCTAAAATATTCAAAAAAAGGTTACATGGCCAATTACAATTAAAGATGTTGAATCCTATTAATAATTACATAATTTATTTCCAATAGAAAATTAATACCTCCACCACTATGATGCACATCATGGCCTTCATCATGCCCATGTTCTGTGATAGGATTTGAAGGCTGTAGTGAAATGTTATGCACATTGTTATCATGAAATAGTTAATTTATGTTTGAAATTAACTATTCAATTTGATTTACTTTTCATTTGAACAATTTACCCGTGTCTCATCTGGTGTAGTAGCTTCTTTTTTATGGCTTTTAGATTCTTGGCATAGTCATGTAGCCACGAATTTATAGCCTTCCTTCAAGGCTATGTTAGTAATGGGAGCATTGAGGGGGGGGGGGGGTGAATCAGTGTTCACTGTATTTTAACTTTTCACTTTAATCTTTATAATGAATTATAAATGCTTAAGTACTAAATTAAACATTCACATAAAAATGAAACATGAAATCAACACATGACACCAATATGGTTATGGGGAAACCCAAATAGGTAGAAACCCCGGTGGGAATTGACACCCACTAATATTCTGCACTAGTGTTTTGTGATCCTTTCTAGAAGATCCTTTACCCTATTAGGAGTAGCTTTAAAATGCTTTAAGTACATTAGAAATTGTTAAGGGTCAAAACTTATTAGGATTTTTCTACAATGATCCATGTTAGGGGAGTGGGCTCACTATCCCAGAGCTCACTACTCAAAACGTGAAGGCTACTACCTTTTGATTTTAGATACACACTATATTTGCTGGTCAACTGTCACTATGACACTGCTTGTTAGATTAGTTCCTTTGATGCGCTAATGCTTTGACATATAGAAAAGATCTAATACATCTTATGCTATCTTTGTATACCTCTTCTCTACTTCTCACAACTCTATTACAACTTCCATACCAAATACAAATGGGCATATCTTATATTTATACACTCATATAAACAAAACAACTAGGTCGGCCCTATAACTAATTACAAATAATGCTTCCAAATGAATTGGCTTAAGTGTGCTTATAATTGTACATATAAACATGTTGGAAACCTAAATACAATGGGTACATGGCCTTTACAACATTGAATTAGAATCGCAAACCAAAATGCTAACTATCAGCTCTATGCTCTGTTCTCTGCTGGCACACACTGGCTGTGCAACTTCAACTGAGTGTAACTTTCACATCTTTGCATATATACTTATGCTATCATAGAATAAGAATAATTATAGTCTAAAAAACTTAATTTCTAGGTTGCATACCATAATTCATCTGTACACATGTGCGCTGATGCTCTGAGCTACAAGAACTCTGTACACTGTCCAATCTTCAACACTTAGCTGATTTCTGATCTACTCATTAGGTGCGCTGACCCCAAACTACTATATGATTTTTTTTTCATAATGAAAACACTATATCTAGTCATATACTTCAGTATAGACAACTTTCCAATAATCTCCCCTTTTGTCATTGACGGCAACAAAGGAATATGGCCAAGTTGATAACTATCCCTTTACACAAAAACTTTTGTCTTCTATGCATAATCTTATACATAACCTTATATCTCCCTATACATATATCTACTCCATATTCTATACAAAAATCCCCCTTTTACATTAATTACAAAGGTGTATAAAAAAACTATATATACGTACTCATTTTGGGGAAACATCCAGATAGGCAATCTTGAGGTTTTGGATCTCCTTCTTCCAAAAGGTTATCAGAGAGTTAACTATCTAGAGATGGGTGCGTAGTGCATATTGAAGCTTCTCCATGTTCTCCAAGTCATTTATGGGACCATGATCATAAGCTACCATGGTGGCATCAATCTCCTTTATATTTTGATTGAAGATGTATAAAGAGGGTGCAAGACCATTCCTCAACTGAGTCTGTCTAAACCTTATCCTTGTTATCTCTTTTTCTTCCTTCTCAATCTTGTCTATATGTCCTTGTTAGATATTGTTGTACATGTTCACATGAGTGGATGTATTTTCCACTAAGTTCTTTACCTGCTCAATCATTTCTTCTACCTCTTTTATCTTCTTGAAATGAGCATCGGTGAGTTTATCTTGATCCATGCATGCTACAATGATCCTTCTTCCTTCATCAGTAAATTATTTCAGTGATGCTTAACCAGACTTAAAAGAATTCAAGTCTAGTGAAAAGTTTCTCATTAGTTCATTGAGTTTCTTCTTTAAGTACTTCCATTCACCACTTTGGACGCAGATTCTTTTAGGTTAGAAAAATTTCTTTTGAACTGTGAGATGATTATACTCACATCATCAACTGAATGTACTTTTTGCACTTTCATATCTTCTAGCAGAAAAATATTCAGAATATTCATTGATTCCATAAGGAGAGGATTTCTCATGACTTTCTTCTCCTTTTCCTTCTCCATAGCTAGGACGCTGAACTTAATCAGGTCTTCTTCTTTCCAAGAGTCCAAACTACTTGTGTCAGGTGTTAAACTTGACAACAATGCTATGGACGGAGTGATGGGAGTGCAGTCCATCACTTCTGGTTTTGAAAGATCAATAGAAGTATCTTCTTCTTTCTTTTCTACCTCTTCTTCTTCTTTCTTATCAGATACATCTTCTATGAGTACTTCTTCTTGCTGAGTGGGAGGTGTATTACTGCATAAGATTTTAGCTTCTTCAGTACTGAAAAATGCTTCCTCAAACTTGTCCAAATCCTTACCAGTTGCCTCCATGGCTATCTCCACATTATCTATGATAATAGTGATGCCTTTGTGTGATTCTAAGATGGGCGCAGACTTATCTACCTTGAATTGAATTCCATCTATGGGCACTGAGTCCTGTGGACCCGTTATTGGAATATTGGAGGTCTCTGCTGCTCTGTCTTTCTCACTAGATGCATGAGTGATGGGCATAGTAGGTGGTTTTAGTGTTGTTCTAATAACACCTTTTCAAAGGCCTTATTTGTTTCCTTCATTATCAGCTCAAAGTCTTTGTTCATAATGTGTAGAGTTCTCATCTTTGTCCTTAAGTGCGGCTTCACCAAATTGAATATCAGTGCCTCTTCTTCTTTAGAACATACTGGCAAAGTATCTTGTAATAGTTTTTCTCTAATCCTTAGATCCTCTTCATTTTCTTGTCTCTTTTGGTATTCTAAAATATCCCATACTTTATCTAGTATAGAGGTTTTTAACTCAAGGATGGTCTTCTTGAACTTGATCATATGTTTGACAATCATACTATGTATTTTTGATTTTTCAATCTCACTATATGTGTCATAATACTTCCCTACTTGATCAATTCTACCCTCATCAATAATTCTTGTGCTCAAAACTTTAAGGCTTGGTCTTAATCCTACCTTAGGAGGTGCTTGAATGTTTTTCTTGCTCCTTGTTGCTTGCGAGGATGGATAAATAGTACTAGATTCTTTCTTCCTCATGACTATTGGCTTATACTCTAGAGGAGTGGTAAGGTCAATAGTATCTATGGGCATAGAAGGAGTGTTGTCTTCTTTACCCTTCTGTTTGTCATCTGATTCAGTGTTCATTTTCTTCAACTTAGGATCTTCTTGTTCTTCCTCTACTGTTGTGCCTTTCAATTATAAGGCAATCTTTTCATCCCTTGCTTTATCAAGGTCTTCTTGAGATACATCATGTATTCTCAAGATCTCAGATGTGACCTTAGAAAATTTTCTTTTAGTTGCTATGCTATTAAGTTTTGCATCAATTTATCTAGTCTTTTCCTCATAGGTTCCCAACCTAGGTTCATTAGGATCTTTGGAGGCTAAGAGAAGTACCTACACATATGCTTCAAGGACCTGTTCCTCTACCTCATAGCCAAGTGGATGAATCCACTTAGTTCTTCGTTCCATAGCTTCCATACAAGTAGTATCAATTTCCACCATAAAGCATATTGTATCCTTATATTTATCTATAATGCTTTCTAGAATCCTATACCTTATCTTCATCTTAGCTCTAAAGGTCTTCAATTCCAATGTGACATAGTGTCTTAGTGTGCTTTCTATGGATTATTTTTTGGATATCTGAGGCATGGTAGGAATGGACTTGTCCAAATATAAATCTGAAACTCTTACAACTATATGAAGGTACATATAGATGATTAGGGACCCAAACCTAAAAATATTTTTCTTTTCATGCTTGATAGCTTTGATGTTATCAATCTATTGTGCATGCAAGATCTCACACAAGTTGAACTCTCCATCTTCCTTTACAAGTCAGATGGATACAAGAATAGTGCCCACAGACACACTATTCACCCTATTGGTGTGATGAAATCTATAACCTAGTATCATTGACATCAATTTGATGTCTACTTGCTCAATAGGCTTGATGGTCATGCCACACCTGTCGCTCCTTGACATACATACTTGTTCTACCATTTTCCTGATATCCTTGCCCACATGAAGGATGGTGCTTGTCCTAGAAAGGCCTTTCATCTCATGTATCATATCACTTGTGATTCTTACTGGTACATCTCCAATCCAAAATAGATCATCATGGATTCTACTCAATAATATCTTTATCCATTCATTCTCATAGAATTCATATGCCATAGCATACTCAACAATAGGGTGATTATTCCATTTGGTGTATTCATCCATGAATGTTTTATCCTTTTTCAACATGGTATCCATGTGTTCCCTTAACCTATCTAGTCCAATAGGTTCTTTCTTATAGTAGATGTAAGCCCTTATGTCTTCCACATGCATGAAACCCATAGGTGTGCGGGAGAAAGATCCCTCTAAATCATATAGGGTTGATTTAAATGGGTGCCTCTTGAAAAATATCTTTTCTTCTCAATGACATCATAAATAATGGGAGTGGCCATGACTTGATAATTTCTTTCCAATTGATCTTTGAGATGATTTGATGACTTCTGAATCAATGCTATGAACTAAGGTTTCTACAACCAATCAAATGCACTCCAAATGTTGATAGCTCAATCTTGAAATATTCATAATAACTTCCAAGGCTCAATCTTCTCTTCAATCACTCTGAATGAAATGAGAGAACAAACAACTTTCTATGTACTTAAAGTGAGAAATTCACAATTAATGCAAGTCATGTAAACTGGGCTGTCACTTCAAAATTTCAAACTTGAGCTCTGCTAACAATCAGCATGTGTGCTCTTGCACAAAGGTTCCTAAACATTCCAAAAGATTAAGTCCAAAGGCACATACTTTGTGATGATTATACCAGCCATGCAGGGGTCTAGAGCTAAATTAGCTCCCCCTATGACCCTGAGGGTTATTCATGCAGATGTAGAGGGTGCGTCCACTAGAGATGCATCCAATACATTCTCATTAGTTTTTTCCTTATTTCCTTCTAACCAAATCAAGCTCACATCCTCTGAGGCTTTCACAAACTTGACTTCTCCTTTAGGATCCAAAATTGGTTCTACGGTCTTTTTAGGGCTTTCTTGACCTTGCATCCTTGATCTTCAAAACTTTGAGATATGTCCAGCCTTGTTACAAGAGTGAAAAATGATTGGAGGTCTATTATTCCTCAGCGCATTGACATGAGTCACCATTTTACATTTTTTGGCTGAGTGACCATTATAGTTATATATCTAACATGTAACATTCTGAGAACTTCTTACATTTGTCTGATTTTGATTCCTTTGATCATGTTGAGTCCTGTTCTTCTTACTAGTCTTGCAATTCATAACTTTATGACCAAATATATTGCATGAATAATAGTAACCATTAAAAGGTATTACCTCTATATAGTTCCTTGCAATATGTCCATGCTTGTTACATGCAAAATAGGTGCGTTCTACAAGTGTGCGCTCATTATTAGGAGGACCACCATTGTCTTTTGTTTGATCTTCAATATTCTCAATATCAGTAGAGTTCCTTTGTGTTTCCTTTCTTGATCACATATTATCAATCTGATTTTGTGCTTCATTGTATCCAATACAACTAGTGTCTCCTTTGACTCTTCTTGCATACAACTATGATTCTATCAAATCAGAACTAGTGTGAAATTTTTCAATGTGATTCTTTGCTTCTTTTAATTTAGACTCCAATCTTTCTTTGTAATTCCTTAGATCCAAGATTTCCAAATTGGCTTCCCTCAATTCCTCATTGAGTTGAAGGTTCTCCTTGACTTGTTCATTATAGACATCTTGATTGTTCATTAGTTTGTCATCAAATTCTCCAAGCTGACTTAATAGGGATGCATTTTCTTCATTCAACTTCTTGACTTTTTCTTCAAGATCACTGTTAGAGCATCCTTTCACATCCTTCCTTAGTCTTTTGATAACCAATTGAGTATCACTAATTTTTTCTTTTAGTTCTTCAATTTCTATTTTTTAACTGTCCAGATCTTCAAGAGTAGCTTCAAGATTTTTCTTCAGATGTTTCATTTCTACTTTGTCCATGATCTCCTCAAGTGGTTAAACTTATTTGTTGAGGACTAGTTCTCTGATACCAATTGTTAGGAATGGGAACACTATGAGGGGGGTAGGGGGGTGGGTGAATCAGTGTTCACTGTGCTTTAAATTTTCACTTTAATCTTTATACTAAATTATAAATGCTTAAGTACTGAATTAAACATTCACATAAACATGAAACATGAAATCAACACATGACACCAATATGGTTACGGGGAAACCCAAATAGGTAAAAAACCCATTGGGAATTGACACCCACTAATATTATTCACTAGTATTTTGTGATCCTTGCTAGAAGATCCTTTACCCTATCAGGAGTAGCTTTACAATGCTTTAAGTATAGTTGACCTTGTTAAGGGTTGGACCCTATTAGGATTCTTTTACAATGATCCCTATTAGGGGAGTGGACTCACTGTCCAAGAGCTCACTGCTCAAAAGGTGAAGGCTACTACCTTCTGATTTCAAATACACACTATTTCTGCTAGTGAACTGTCAGTGTGACACTGCTTGTCAGATTAGTTCCTTTGATGCTCTAATGCTTTAACCTCTAGAAAAGCTCTAATACATCTTATGCTATCTTCACATACCTCTTCTCTACTTCTCACAACTCTATTACAACTTCCATACCACATACAAATGGGTGCATCTTATATTTATACTCATATAAACAAAATAATTAGGTCGACCCTATAACTAATTACAAATAATGCTTCCAAATGAATTGGATTAAGCGTGCTTACAATTGTACATATAAACATGTTGGAAACCTAAATACAATGGGTGCATGGCCTTTACAACATTAAATTATAATCGCAAACCAAAATGCTAACTGTCAGCTCTATGCTCTATTCTTTGTTGGCACACACTGGCTGTGCAACTTTAGTTGACTATAACTTTCACATCTTTTCATATCTACTTATGCGCTCATAGACTAAGCATAATTATAGTCTAACAAAATTAACTTCTAGGGCACATACCATAATTCATCCATACACACGTGCACTGATGCTTTGAGCTGTAGGAACTCTGTACACTATCCAATCTTCAACACTTAGCTAATTTCTAATCTACTCATTAGGTGTGCTAACCCCAAACTACTATATGAAATTGTTTCCATAATGAAAACACTATATCTAGTCATATAATTCAGTATAGACAACTTTCCAATAGGCTATTATTTTGTCTTCATCCATGGGCTCTACATTGAATTCTATGCCTTGTATTTTTTGTTTAATATTGTCACTTTTACATGTATGATTTAATTAAATAGAATTGTTTACAACCTTATATATAAAAATTTGATATGAAATTCTAATGCTGCTACTTACAAGTCAAGAGTGAAGTTTCATATAGCCACCAGAGCCAAGTTTGTGTTGGCCAAACTTTGTTAATCTCGCTTGTGTGGCTTTTGACATGTCTTGCAGTCTATGAAAAGTTTGAAACATGTTAGATTATATATTTACAAAGATCACTAATTAGTGCATGATTACATTGTACTTAATACTATCACAACATACCTTCTTTTTCCATCTTCTGGTTGAATTCCACTACTCTTTAGCCTTTTCTCTTTTGCATCTTCCATTATTTCATTCCACTCCATTGGTGGAATCATAGGAGGACGCTCGTACTTTGGGTTATCCTTTAGATCCCTTCTATATTGGTCCCTCATATTATTTATATGTTTGGATTCTTTTTTAAGAATCATGACACTATCAAAAGTTTTATTTCCAAAGAGGTCCTCTAAAGATTTAATGAGCTAATTTTTTAAGTCAGCATCCTATTCATTCCACCTTTTTTGATTTTTTTTTTTTTTTTAGATATCATAACTTTAATATAGTACAGTAAATGGAAGATAAGAAAAATATTGTACCAATATTATGAAGCTATGTACCTTTTATGTATGGTGGGCCCAAATAGCTTCAATGTCATTTCAAAAATATGATCATAAAAAACATCATTTCCTACAAAAATATCATGGGATTATCAGTCAAAAATGAGTTATGTATAAGTAAACTACAATTACACTATAAATAATAACAATTTTAAAGCACCTGGAAGCTTTGGTACTTTTAACAGAAACATATTGTTCTTGTTCAATTACAATGTCCCCGCAAATGAACCAGTACTAGTAACATGGGCTGATCCAAGAAATGGTTGATCTTCACTAGTATTGGTTTGATCTATTCTTGTACTAGGTGTAGGTGTATCTATTAGTGCATAAAATAGGTCCATGTAGTGTATAAAATTCACACAAGAAAAATGATCAATTCATGATTAACACATAACAAAATATAGAAAAATAAGGTTTTACCAGTTGTAGCTAGTATAGAGGAAGATGTCTACAAGCACGTTGTTGCAGACAATGCTGCTGTCAATAGTGGAATGTTGATTGAAGGAGGCATCTGCACTTCATCATCAGCTAAAGAATACATTGTTAGCAAAGACATTTGCAATGAATAAAGATAAAATGGGGTACTAGAAGCATCCCAAACATAAGTTGAGTCAATAATGCATACAAAGGTTAAATAAATGGTTAAAGGTTTAAGGATTATTTACATGAAGGCTGTGCGACACTACAATCCTCACCATATTGACCACAATTCACAAGTGTCAAAAAATCCTGTAAGAAGAACATATCATATTTTAGATCATGATACACAAGATAATATAAAATATAAACATCTATTGAACTTTAATTATTGCTTAAGATTAATTACTACTTAAATTAATACAATTGACCCTACGTATCAATTTTTCTTTGAGTTCCTCTATCTCCTCATTTTTGTTTACTTCCATTATAAGGTTATTAATTTCTTTACTATATTTAGTTTTTATTTGAGTAGCCATGAATACATGGTCTAGAGGTGTCATACATAGTGACCCCATTCCATAAAATTGATAACTCATCAATAAGGGGCTCAATATACACATTCATATCTTTATCTTGGTACTTACCTAGTTGAATGAACAAAAACATTACATAATTATTATGACCATCTTGATGTAGTGTTTATAAATTAATTTACATAACTATTAAATAAAAAATACCTGGTACAATCATTGACAACATTATGTGGTCCCTCTTTATGGACATCCAAGGAGGAATGTTATTGTTAATAATAAAAATAGGCCACACTGAGTAAATAGATCTCATATCTCCAAATGGATTGACACCATCTATTACCATTGAAAGCTTGAGATTATGAGGTTCTTATTTAAAGTGTGGCCATGTTGTTTCTATGTCTTTAAATGAAGAACCATCCATGCGCATTCACAAAATGTCATCTTGACTTCTATTGCATGCATGGTAATCCATAGATTGCCAAGCTAGTGCACCTGAATAATCATTAAAGCCATGGAATAATGGGGATGTACATAAGAGTCTTGTGAGGAACCTTTTTTGTTATTTGATCTGACTGATATCTACTAATATGACAATTAGGGAATTCTATTGCAAATTCATGTTGTTTATGATATAGAATGTGATCATTGGGACATGCATGTATTGTCTAATACTTCATTCCAATTTGATTCATAATGGTAGATAATTCTTGATACAAATGAGGAAGAATGTTTGATGATGGTAACAAAAAATCACCTATGAACCTACAAAAACAAATCTGAATTGTTAATATATTGAATCATAATGGTATGCTAATATTGAAGATGAAAAAAATGGCATACCTTAGCATACATGACATTGCTACATTGGATAAACCATTCATAACCTTCAAGTTCACCAAAAACACTATAGCGGAGAGAAGAGTTGTTTGGGAGCCTTGGTATAGGGGCTTGTATGCCTTCTCAAGTATAGCTATATCAAGACCATCTTCATCATCATTATCAGATGCGCTAGTACCATCATCATGATCATCTTAATTAGCTACACCAATACCATCTTCTTTAATCAGGTCCTCTGGCACATTATCAGTTACTCCAATACCATCATCTTCAATTGTGTTCTTTTCCACAAGATCATCTTCTTCGATGGGAGCGTTATTTTCATCTTGGATATTCACACTTCCGTGTTCCTCCAATTAGAAATCCACATTCACCAATTGATAAAAATTCTGCCCCCCTTCAATATGACCATGTTACCTACAATGACTCTAGGTTGTTGTGATTAGAATTATTTGATTCTTTAAGCCCTTACACTTTTTGTAAGGAAAATTACATTTGTCAACATTTTTTCTTTGGAATTGAGACTACAATCTAGCAATTGTCTCATTATTTTGTTCTGGGTTCATATTGCCAGGTGTGGACCTTCTTCATAGGATATAAATATATAGAATGTAAACATACAAACATTAGTAGTATCTTGTATATAATAAAATAAAATAAAATATTATAAGATTATACAAGATTTAAAAATGCACACACAAATCATGCTCACTAGACCATGAAATATTCAAAAGGATAAGTAATTCAGGAGTTATTATTATATTGGGATTTTCACAAATCTCCTCACTAGACTACTAAATCTGTGGATATTATTCTTAATGCTGAAGTAAATCAAGAATGTGAAGTTGAAGCAATTACATCAAGCTGTAAATTATCAAGGCTGGAATTTAAAAATTATTCATTAATTGAGCATCATAAGGAGGCTGAATTATCTCCTTTAATGGAGGACTATGTTATTTGAAGGCTGTAAACTATTAAAGAATAACAATGATTTGTTTTTTAAGGAATTGTGTTTCATTGTGGAGGTCACATTTTAACCAAGGTTTTGTTTTCAACAAAGGAGGCTCACACCACCCTTTTTCATTCTTCACGTTGCAATTTGGGAGCCGACAAGCTTCAACCAACTCCTAATGTGACCACCTGGTTGTGTGCATTTCATGTATGGTGAAGATTTGATATCCCAATGACATGTGCGGTTATTGTTGGATAGCTAGTGAAGTTTTCAAAAATTTGAGAAATTTTATTGTTATGGGAGCAACTAACTGGCCAAATAGTATTGATCCAACACTTAGAAGGTTTGGAAGATTCACAGGGAGATTGACATTGGGGTTCTAGATGAAGTAGGAAAGTTGGAAGTGCTTTACATCCATACAAAGAATATGAAGCTCTCTGATGATGTATGTATATTGGGGCCTTATTTTTTGTTCTTCTATATCTAATGTTAAACAATTATATTTTGAAAGCATTTATTAATCAAGTGCAATAACATGATCAAGAGATGGTTTAATCATTAAGAGTCACAACTACCAAGAAATATAGCATCATGATTACATATAGAGAAGTCATCAAAAGTGCACTATAAATGAAAAAAAAACTAGAGGATAAAAGAGATGTTATAGGTTTACATCACACATGCTTAAGGAAAAAGTTCCTAATACAACTGAAGAGAGTAATTAATATGGAAATTGAATCAAATGTAAGCAACATATGGAATTAATTTTCAAAGACAGTGACAATTTAAAAGAATTGGAAAAATAAAGTGTACAAGAAATGATAGTGCACCATGGGAAGTCACAATAAGTATGAACCCATAGAGGATTTTCATTGTTTCCTAAAAGAAGATCATTTTCAGAGTGAGATTTAGCTACATAGAGGTGAAGCCATGACATACAAAAGGTAAGAGAACCTCAAGTTTCTGACATATAATGCTATCATGTCAAAATGACAACAAAGTGTAGTTTTTAGAACAATGGAACAACCATCTCTCTTAAAAGGAACAACCATCATGTTATAGAGTTTTTGAATATGGCCATTATCATGAGATCATAGGGAAAAACACATCTATCTACTATTAATGAAAAATTTATTCTATAGAGGCAATTTTGAATTCTATGCTCATCTGAAAAGGAAATGTCACTTAGTTTGAAGTCCTAATAGAATAAATACAATAAGAAGAAATTGACATATCATGCCTTAAATTGGCACCGATCACAATAAGAAGATGGAACAACCACAAGGTATAAATATCTACAAGTCATTGTAATCATTGGAGATATGTTAAAGGTTAAGTACAATAGTAGAACACAACCATGATACAATTAATGAAAGTTCCATAAAACACCATGACATTTATAATCAATCATAGAGAAAAGATACAGTGGCACAAATGATTTGTATTTTAGTGCGACCAAATACTGTCGAAATAGTCATCAATGTATTAAACCATTCCAAAGTATAGGATAGCAAGGTGCTTCAATACATAGCTACAGTGACCAAAATAGTATTTTACAATATCATGAAGTAAACAAATGCAATGTTCCAAAATAAGGCAAACTAAAAAAATAAATTACAAGCATTGTCATTAAACACAACATAAAAGGCATCTTTGATATTGAGCCCTCAAAGAATAGGTTTGATGTTTTCATGTTTTTAAAGTTAACAAGGTTTATATTTTCATTATGAATACATGAAAACAAGCACAAAGGATCACAATAAGTAATCTCTAATATAAAGAAACACAATGAGTAATCTCTAATATAAAGAAACACAATAAATAATCTCTAATACAAAGAAACACAATTTGAAGCTCGACTCTTCAGGACTCCTACCTTCACATACCTACTATACATTGACTCCCCTAAAACATTCATCCACCTTTAGCAAGTTCATACAATTAGATTTCATGAGGGAGCCATATAAATTCAAACTATTCTAAACTAGACAATAAACTCCCTTGTTATTAAACAATTTATTAATGCCACTAATCTACCTCTACAGTACTTGCAAAAACAAGGAAAAAGTATTGAATCTAACCTACTAATCTAGATCTAATGCTGTTTAGAAGTATTCAATCCATCTAAAGGCACTGTCACATAAAAATGCTCGAATATGTCTTCAAACCAGAATTGTAGAGCTTCCTTTCTATTTCAAGAACTTCCTTACATTCACACTACTTCAAGAAATGAGCCATAAGGTATCATAAGATGCTACTATAGGTTTTGGGGTGGACCAAACACCAATCTTGCAAACATACCTCTTTCTCTATTTAGGGAAAGAAGAATATGATTTTCACCTGTTATGAAGTATCTTCTAACAAAAAGTCATATGGCACACTTCTTATAAAAAATAGTCATATGGCACACTTGATGAATGAAGCATTTTCTATGGAACCCAAAAGAATTAGTGCATGAGAAAAGAGGAACTCCTATCAAATCTCCTTTCCATCAGCACTTTGTTCATAATCAGCCTAGTAGCAATAGGGCTATTAGTTAGAAGAAACTCTGTAACAACTAAAACTAATAGTAGGAACCAATAATTGTTCATCATGTTCCTTTCATAATTTCTGTAATACAATCCAAAGAAAAATTCTCTATCTATTCTTATTCATGGATTTGAAAGAGGTAGATGTTCTAAATAAAATATTAGCAAGATATTTGTTTCAGTAGTTTGAGTTTTTGTACAGAGCCTAGATTCTTGATTCATTACCATGGGATATTTTCTAACATAGGATAGAATAGATGGATTAGTATCTCTTATATTTCTTTCTAATGTGACATGTAAAGTGAAATCTTAAAATGCAATCAAAACTATCCCCTGTGACAGGACTGGTCACCAGTCAATTTGGCACGGTTTGGGCCTTTATGTTTAAACTTCCCAAAGGGCTCATTAAGATAGTCATTTTGACTTAATTTAAATTATTGGATAGAGTATCCCTCAAAGGCATAGGTCTTGGTCCTATTCAAACTCTGAATATTCATAAAACTCCTCCAAAAGCCAAGAGGCCTGATACTCGGTTTTATACAGTAGGTGCATCTTAGGATTTGTTCTTTTCCAAACCAATAATGGATTATTTTAGTGGAAATTAATTCAAGCCTAAATCCATGATTTTAGGTTCTAATTTAAAGCAAAACAAAAGTTATGGGGTCGGGTTCCTTCTAGCTATTCCTCTCTACCAGTCACATAGGGATGCTTAGTTAGATTTTCAACAAGAACTCTCTACAAACAAAACCATCCAATCCAAGACCACATTAAATTGAAACTAGACTCACATACCTCTCATTCAAGCCTAGAATCAAAATTTCTCCATGGTTGAAATGATAGATATGGGCCAGGAAAGTCGACAACCCTAGTTCTATGCCCAAACCCACCTGAAATCGACTGTCAGTAAATTTCTTCCAGATTTATCATCCAATGAATCTAAGACTTGCTACAAAAGGAATATATGAGGACCAAAAATCTTCCTATGGTGTTCAATTAGTTTTTCCAATCCACATGAGTATAGGAAAATTCAAACACCAGTAAAAAAATGTTAAAATACAGTTTTCTTCAATTTCATTTTGCAATATTTCTTAAATCTGTTACAACCAACCTCTGCAAGGTTCCTTCTAGATATTTCTCTCTACCAGTCACAAGAAACCCTCATAGGTGGTCCTCCTTCATGCACACTGCAAGCTTATCTAATAATGAAATGAGGTTTGAAATCTTTTTTTTTTAAGTTATGCCCGTGTTGGTCAAAATTTTGACCTACACAGTATTCGTCAAACTTTTGACCAACACAGGTATGGATTAAAAAAAACAAAAGTTTTCTTTCTATAATCCGACCAACCTAAACCTTTTTATTTGATGGTAAAATTTTTTTTAAGAAAAACTAGGTCAAATGTACTAGTGTGTAAACCAATTCTTAAAGTCTATCATTACTTGTGTGATCAATTTAGAACCTCCCAATTTTTTCCCTAAATTCAGAAGACATTAAAGTCTCCAACCAAGAAGAAATTATCCCTTGGAGATGTCTCCATAAAATTTCTAACCTCATTCCAAACCATGGTTTTCCAGGATGTTGGAGTAGGTCCGTAGATATTAATAAGTGTAAAGCCTACATCAGTCCTATATATAGCTTCTAATTTCCCCCCCATCTAGTTACCACTAGATGTTTGAGGTATATAATTGATCTTTCTATGATCCCAAAGAATCCCTATCCCACCAGAGCCCCCATCTGATTCTAGTAATTCATCTTTCCAAATTCCTAATTTCCTTTAAAAATTTTCTCCCTCAATTTTATTAAGTTTAGATTCTTGAATTAGAATAATGTCCAATTCATAGAGTGATAGATTATGCTTAAGTAAGAATTTTTTTTTAGGGGTGTTCAAGCCCCTAACATTCCATGTGGAGAGTTTCATGTCTCCTTGGGAAGGAACTTCTGCTTCCCTACATAAAGTAGATTGTTTAGTTTTATTTGATTTTTAGCCATCCCTATCATTGCTCTTAGTTCAACAAGAGATTTTCATCCTCATTTTTTGCCATGTTTTCCATAAATCAGATGCTTAATGCCATCCAAATTTGTTGTAGTACCCATATTTTAATTGTTATTATTTTCATTTTGAATGCTGATAGAAGTGATTTCATCTATTCTATCTTCCTTGTCCTCTACCAATTCCTATGATATTATGTTACTTAATTCTTGATTTAATTCTTTACTAGATCATCAACAATAGCTACAGGTTCTTTATGTATGTTGAGGTTACTATCCCATGAAGATTTACCCCTTTTTTCTTGAATATCTACCATATCTAATATAATAATTCCTCCTCGCTGAAAGGTGGTTTTGTATTATTCTCTTCCAATCTATCCTTCCCTTGTCTTGTCATGACATCATCCTATCCCTTAGGAGATGAAACCTTTAAGAAGTTGTCTAAACTTTGATGGGAATGTGAAATTGATTTGAATTCTTTGGGTAACCTTCCTCCTGACTATGTAATTGGACTTTATTCTTTAAATGATTATTTACTATTTTTTCTTTTTCCATATCTAAATGGTGCCAGTAAATTAGCTAATTTATGATATCATTTTGAACTTTATGAAAGTCTGACATCATTTGAATAATTGTAATCACCTAAAAATGGTCAGGGTCAAGCCAAGTGAGAAACTAACAAAAAATCAAAGCATTAATCAAATCAAGCCAAAATCTAATGATGATTGAAAATAAAAAACCAATTAAATAAATAAATCAAGATAAATTAATTACTTATGAAATTAATCTAATTAATTGTATTGTTCAATTAAAAATCAAATCAACCCATTCAAGGGGTACACATGGCTAAATAAATCAATTAAATTCAATTAATTAATTCCTATTTTCCCTCATCCACCACATGGGAGGAAAATAACTCAACCAATGAGAATTAAGGATTGGAATCACATGGATCAAACCAAAATTGAATCTCAATCACTCATAAGGTGAGAGCATCTTGACCAGTCATTTTGTCTCATTGTCCCAAGCTTTGAGGAAAAAATATTTAAATTGTCCCCATATTTGAAACTATGGACTTAACCTAAACCTTATCATGATCAAAGTAACTCCACCCCTATGCTTATAAAAATATATAAAGCCAAGGCTAAAATCATGAGAATCCATCCACATATCTAAGAATTGCATCCAAGTTATTGACAATTTGAGCTAGAAAGGCATTTTAGGCATAATTGAGCATAGTTTCTTGGAAATAGGCTTGAATTGTGTTAATATTTATCATTTTTCTGATTTTAGAGCTGTCACTAATGGAGGCTTGCTGAGATCTTTTCATTAGCATATCTAAATAGAGAGCTATCAGATGTTTATTATCATTATTTGTATTAAAATAGCTTGTTAATTGTTGTATTTTAGCTTAATTTGATTTAAATAGTGATAAACTAATTTTATAAAGGTACATCTAGTACACAAAGATGGAGAATGATTTTTATGCGATATCCTAAAAGCATACCTGAAAAGGAGAAGATATAAATTTTCATGAACAACCTAAACATGGAAATGAACTATAGACTTCAATTTCAATTTTCCCCCACATTCAAAAAGATCATTGAGAACAGGATAAAAATTGAAGAAGTGTTGGTAAAAATATGAGAGATTAAGATCTTTAAAGAAAACAAAGGTTATACCAACACCAATAATAACAATAACTTGAATAATTATAATAATAATAAGGGAGCCAACAACAACAATGCTAAACCAAGGTTATGGTTGAAAAACAAAAATAAGAACCTTGTAAACGATGGGGTTGTAGAAGCCCACAACCTAAAGGCTACCCCTTTTAAATTATCAAGTGGGTCAAACCGAATGAATAATGTCAACCAAACAACCAAGGATCCTTTCAACAAGAACAACAACAACTCTTTCAATAATCAGAATGTAAACAAACCTAAGCCTTTCTTTCCTTCATTCCAAAGGAGAAAATTCACATTCTTGGGTGAACCCTTAGAAAATGCTTTAAGAACACTTGTGGCTAATAAAATGATTGTTTTACCTAAATCAAGGCCATATGAACCTCAAGTTAAACCCACATGGTGGAATGATGCACACCATTGTGAGTATCATCAAAGAAAAGGACACAAAACTAATGAATGCATGAAACTTAAGAATTTGGTCCAAGATCTAATAGACAATGGCACAATAAAGGTTGTAGGGCCTCAAAACAATGAAGACCACATGACCTTTAAGAACCCTTTCTTAAATCATGTTAAAAAGGAGAGTCATCAAAAGCTAATCAAAATAACAAAAGGGGAAATGAAAAAGTGAACTTTTTCCATATCTATGACAAAACCATAAACTCTTTGAGTGGGTGTAAAAATGCAATCAATGTGATAGTGGTGAAGAAAAATAAAAAGGAACAAGCATCAAATGTTGTGACTAGGGGAAAGAATCTAAAATCACCTTGCAAGGAGGTGCTCCTAGAATCATTGTACCAAATTAAATATCATCTTCATCAAAACAATATAATTTGGTAGATCAACTCCAACAAACTCCCGCCCAAATTTCTATTTTGGATTTTCTAAAACTTTCACCTACTCATAAAGAGATCTTGGAAAAAGCCCTTGTTGAAACCAATGTGCCCTTGAATTCAGATGTGGAAAAATTTAAAAATATGGTAGGATACCTAGTTGCACCTCATTATGTATCCTTTTCTGAGAAAGATGATATGTCCTTAAATCATCCCCAAAACATTCTATTGCACAATGAGGTCTTGATTCAAAAGAATAAGGTTAAAATAGTCCTCATTGATGGAGGAGCTGGTCTAAACATTTTCACTTTGAACCTTGTTAAATTCTTAGGGTATTCTGAGGAGGCTATAGAGCCTAAAAGATAAATAAACATAAAAGCTTATGATGATGAAGAGAGCTCCACCAAAGATAAATAACTAGTTCTTGTAAAGAGAGAACTCACTCTATCCCTCTTCCTCTCTGAAGGCTCCCCAACAAACAACTTCTACTTTTTCCTTGGAGGCTCAGATGTATCCTCAGAGTTGGGTAGCTCAGTAAGGTCAACAGTTACATTCTCCTCTTCAGGCCCTCCAATCAATGGTTGCTCCATAGTGGTTGGGCTATACACTGGATAACCACCTTCACTATCATCCTCATATTCAGAGTTAGACTGGGCTCCTTTACCCTTATTAGTTTCATCAATTTGGTCTTCCAAAGATTTCACCAATGTGTTGAATTGAGCCATCATCTACTCAAGTCTTTGGAGGTAAGGCAATGTGGGAAAGAAACCATCAAATGCTAGTCCTTTAATTTCTAATTGTCTTTCTATATCAAATAAGTCACTTATTTGATTTGATCTCTTCTCCACCTCATCATCCTCAATGATTTTTCTGATGACATCTTCTTCAGGATACTCCTCATATTGTTTTTTGAAAGGAATGCTAGGAGTGTAATATCTCCTTGCAACAGCCATGAATCCCTTTGTATCCACATCTCTGTAAGATGAAACATGCATCTTGAACTATCCTAACCAATCATTCACCTTACTAAAAGTATTCTTTCCTATTGTGAGGTAGTGCACCTTAAAGTGTCGAGGTGTGAAAGTCCTTTCTCTATGGGGAGCTAGGTGTTCCTTATCAGTTAACATAAGTTGCCAGATAAACTCTAAAAATGCAATTCTAGGTGGGACAAAGAATGGTAGTAGATGGGGAGGCTGAGGGCACCCATAAACCTTGATCATTGTATAACCTTTCTCATAAAAAATATCTCCCCAATTTTGAACTTTGGTCGATTTATCAACAAATTGTTGGAGCTTCACGAGCTGTAGGACCTTGGTGGATAATATTGTGACATTTATTCCCAAACTTTGGATAATAGGGTATACAATCTAGTTTTCAAAAGCACTGAAATGACATTTTGAAGATGAAGGAATCCAAATCCCTAACCAAAATTTTACTAGATTGGGCTATCCATTCCACATCATTTATGGCTAAAGATCATCTAAGTTCATAATATTATAATTATGGAACAAAATAAGATGCATCAACAAAGACTAGTGCAAGAACCTAGGTGTAGAACTAGGTGTGAAGTTCTTTAAAGCCAACAAACCCTCATGCATTTTATTGATCACATACCCTATATAATCATATCCCTTATTCACATGACAACTCTGTGAATCCATGACCAGCATTAAAATATTAGAGGTAATCCAATCTGGACAGCCATCAACCCCCAAGACCCGACATAGTCCATATGTAATGTATTTTATGTAGAACCAGAGATCCTTGTAGTGATATGAGGTTGACCCACCCGTAGATGCAATTTAGTTTCTATTTTCTTTGGAAACATGGATTTGAATCTATTTAGAGACTAATACAGCCTCTTAGATATATCTGTTGGTTTGGGCTTGTAAGTTTATTTCATTATCCATAGGGATTTGGATACCAAAAGACCTCATGAATGAATTTTAGTATAGGGTAACTAGAGGAGAACCATCACCTTTTCTAATGGTTTTTGAGAGGGGATCATAGCATTGAGACAAAACAAGAAATGCATCTAAATCTAGGAAAAATTTAGGAATAATCAATTTGGCTAACCCTGACATCCAAGGGTTTGAGACTTGAACTAGACTATCAAAATTTTTATAAAAATATCTAAATAAAGACATGCCTATGACCTTAGAAGTCCTAGCATCTCTAAAATATGCAAGTTCATCCACAAAATAGTCATCACTAACCTTTTTGTTCTATGACAATCTGGGCAATAGAGTGAGGAACTCGTTTGAGTAGCTTTCCTTTGTTTTTTGTTTAGAACCTTGACTAGTGGAAGCTTCACTTGTTGTTTCTTGACTCATCTTGTTTAATAATTAAAAGCTCTCTACAAATCTCTGATCACACTAAAAATGTGGAAAAGTTCTAAAAACATGAACACTCTGTACTTTTCAAAATGCTTCATAATCTTCAAATTAGTAGCGGCTAACTGTATTTATTCTACATATTTAAATGCAGTGGCTCATCTAAAATTGAAAATCCATCAATAGTCTCACTTCTGCCATTACTCAGCATGAACCAAACTCAATTCACTAGCCGTAGCTTAGGAAAATGATATGTAATCAAATTTGATCTTTCAGAGACCTAGCGATTGGAGAGAAGTCTTGTAGTCATTGAAAGGGTTGGCACCTTTTAAAATGTTTATGAGATCTGGTGACTAGAAAGGATTTTCATAGTTGCTGAATGATTTAGCATTTTATGAATTCATCATGAGATCAAGCGACCACTATAATATTTAAAATTTTTGATCCAGAGACTTGGTGACTATAGTCGATCTCTTCGTCCATCTTTAATATTTCATTTGGAGATCTAGTGACTGTAGAGAAACTCTAAGTCACTGAAAGATGTTGACTTTTCAAATATTTTCTGGAGATCCTCTAAGTTGTTTATTTGGAGACTTGGTGACTAAAGAGAAGTCTCATGATCACCCAATATCCTTATCAAACTTCTTCTTAATCTGCAACTTCACGACAACCCTTAGATGATGATCTAACAATAGTCACTAGGTCTCAACAGCTTTGAGATGACATCATCTCCATTTAGCGACTAGGAAATAAGCACTAGATCATGTCCTTTAAAACTTGTGATTGATGGTAGTCGCGTAATCTCCAAAACTTTACTCTGACTTTGAATTTCTTTGGAGATCAAGCGATTAAGCATATTTAGAGATTTGGTGACTGAAGAAAGAGAATCCTCAATATATTTCATCTAGAGATTTAGCAACTATAGTCAACTTTCTCTTTTTTGTACCTTGTTAACCAATCACAATAACACACGTCACCCCATTCTGGCAAGTAGACATCCATTCTTTTAAATTTTCTATTTTTGGTCAATATTTCAACTTTTGCTTATCTATTGACTATGCAACTAAAGGCAGTCTCCCAATCACTGAGAAAACTTCTTAACTAGAGCCTGATCTGGAGATCGCGTGACAAAGAAAAACTCATATTTTCTAAATACTTTTCTTAACTATGGTTTAATCTAGAGACTTCATGAATATACTTATTTCTCCAAGTCACTAGAAGATTTTCTTAACCCCAGTCAATTCATGAGATTAAATAAGTCATCGATCAATGCTTCATCCGACAGTCACATTGAATCTCTACATCTTTGATAACTTAACCTCTACATTAAGAGATCTGGAGATAACCTTGTCACTAGATCACTGACCACTTGAAAGATAACTACAAAAATTATGAGAACACGTGACTATACAGATCGCTGGGTCACTAAATAAAAAACTTAATTTTTTAAGAACTTGGAGACCTCACAACTGAAAGAAATAAACTTCCAAAATATATTTAGAGACTTGGGGACCAAAAAGTCTTCACTTAATTATTGAGTGTTACATCAATTGTTTATTTCATTTAGAGATTACCCGACTAAAGGCTTCATGATCCAGAGATAGAGCGACCATGGCTGCTTCACAAAGTCTTATCTTAATGGTCACTAGATCTCAGGACAAAATACTTGGAGACTTAGTGACTAAAAGACGATCACTGAGTCATTAGAGAATAAAGACTATTCCCTTTCTTTGAATAGATTGCGTGATAATGGGTTTTTGGGAAATTGCTGAGTCTAATAGGATATACTAAAATTATTGTGAGACTGAGTGACTAAACAAGAGATAAAAATGCACATGCTCTATGACTTCATTAAGTGATCTAAAAAAGTAACAATCGAATAGACTTTTGATGGGGAATTTAGGGAGTTTTTTGATTTTGAAGACATTTTAGACCTAAAACCTAAGGTTTTCAAAATTTTAACAAGAACAAACATCCTAGGTCTAGAAAAATACTAGGGACTAGTTCATGAAATACAAAGAGAAGTTTCAAGAATCAAAATTTTGACATAACGAAAACAAAAATAGAGATTTGAACCAACAGTGACTCTATTTGAGGATGTTAAAATGCAATTTTAAACAAGAACCACAAATATCTGGGATAATAGACCAAAATGAGACTAATCTATAGCAAGAAGGGAAACACATGACCTGAAAGGAAACAAACCTATACAAATTTCACAAGAAATTTACATATGCATGAAAATAAAAAATTCTAGTTAAAGAAGGGCTTTAGGAATTACCCATGCACTGGCAATTCAAAAATTTCGTTATCCATATTTTTCAACAAGTAGGAGTCTTTTCCAAAACTATCATGGATTATGTAAGGACCAAGCCATAATGATTCAAACTTTTTATGTTTCCCTTTATCTTCTGCTCTGACATTACACTAAAGTACTAGGTCATCTAGTTGAAATTTTCTAGTAGTAGCTCTTTTGTTAAAAAGATATTTCATTTTATGCTACAACTTGACATTACTGTTCTAGCTATCCCTTCTTGTTTCATCCAACTCAATTAATTGCATAATTCTGTCTTGCATTGGCTCTGGTATGTCCAAATCTTCATCTTGGATGAATTTATATATAGGAAGCAAGTTATTGATTGGTAACCTTGACTATAATCCATACACAAGCTCAAATGGGGATTTCCCTATAGCTTTATTTATTGTAATCATGTCTACCCACAGAGAAAGCTTTAACTTTGAATGCAAGGCTCTTTTATTCTTTTCTAATGTTTTCTTTAGAATCTTCAAAATGCTTTTGTTACTGGATTTAGCTTGTCCATTTTCTTGGGGGTGATAAGGAGATGAATAGGATGTCATGATTCCATTTTCATTACAAAAATCCTTGAACTCATCTGATTTGAAACACATTGCATTGTCAATGATCAATTTAATGGGGACACCAAATCTGGTGAAGATATTGTCAAACAAAAAATCAATCGCTACTCTACTTGTTTCCTTCTTGGTAGGGATAGCTTCTATCCATTTTATAAAATAGTCTGTTGCAACAAGAATCCAACTGTGTCCACCACTATATTTATCAGAAAACTCTCCTATGAAGTCCATACCCCACATGGTAAATGGTGCTTTTGTAACTATTGGATTCAATAGCAATGCTCCTAAATATTTTAACTTTGAAGCAAACTTTTGACAAGCCTCACATTTTTTTACAAATTGAAAGGAATCCTTAAAAAGTGTGGGCCAAAAATAACCAACTCCTAAAATCTTATGGGCAGTGGTCTTGTAGAAAAATGACCCCCACAAACACCAGCGTGCATTTCATTCAGAACTTTCTTTGCCTGATATTTTTCAAGACAAAACAACAAAACTCCATCTCTATTTTTCCAATATAAATCCCCTTGTATCAATGTGTACTTTTGAGCTTGTAATCTTAATGATCTCTTTTGATTATTTGTCATGTGCTTTGGACATCCAACATTCTTTATATAATACATAATATCAGTATAATATGGTTTCATTTCAATGCTTGTTACAGTCAAATCTGATATCCCTTCATTATTAATTTGGACTAAATCCATATTTTCTTCAATCATTAACTTAGCTAGACCTTGTCCCCTTACCAACTTGGTAATATGAATCTCCAGATTGAATTGTTGAATCCTAGTGATCCACTTACATCTTTTACCAGTAACTTCTGACTAAGTGAGAACATCTTTCACTGCTACATGTGGAACATATGCAATAACCTTAGTACATACTAAATAAGGTTTGAAGGATTTTACAGCTTTCACTAATGCATATGCTTACTTTTCCATCATTTCATAATTTAGTTTAGCAGCCTACAAAGAATTACTAAAAAAGGCAATTGGATGCTCAAAGTTTTCTTCATCCTTTTGTAACAACACAATAGCAATAGTATGAAATGATGCAAAGGAAAACAGTGAGAAAGGCCTGCTGTAATTAGGAGATTTTAGTATAGGAGCCTCTTGAACAACTTCTTTAATTTTGTCAAAAGCCTTTTGGGCTTCAGCAGTCCACTGGAATTTCACATCCTTCTTGAGTAGTTTAACCATTGGTTTAACAATCTCAACAAAGTTAGCAATAAATCTCCTTACAAAATTAATTTTTCCCAAAAAGGATTGTACACCTTTAACATTTTTTGGAGTAGTAACCTTTTGTATAGCTTCTACCCTTTCTAGATCAATTCTCACTCCTTCCTTTGATACAATGTGTCCTAACAGTTTTCCTTCTTTGACTGCAAAGTTACATTTTTGGGGGTTCAAAGACACTCCATATTCTAAAGCCTTATTAAAAATATTTTCAAGATGAGAGAAATGATCTTGAGCTTTCTTAGAATAAACAGTCATGTCATCCTAGTAAACTACCATGAAAAAATCTATATACTCCTTGAATGAAACATCCATAGCTCGTTGGAAAGTTGCTCCAACATTTCTAAGACCAAATGGCATTCTGACATATACATAGCTTCCCTAAGGTGTTGTGAATGTAGTTTTGAATTGTTCAAATTCTTTGACCAACACTTGGTTATAGCCTGAGAATCCATCCCTCATAGATAGTAATTCACAACCAGCAACTTTATGTAACATTGCCTCCATGTTAGGCAAGGAATAATTATCTTTCAAGGATGCAACATTTAGATTTATAAAATCCACACATGACCTAATGTCACCATTTTTCTTTCTTACTGGGACTAGGTTAGAGACCCAAATTGAATGCCTTATGGGCTGAATTATTCCTGCATCGCTCAACTTACTCAATTCTTGCTGCATCTTTGGGATTGATAATGGATTGTTAGGCCTCTATTTTTTCTTGAATGGCTTAGTATCTAGCTTTAATGGGACCTCATATTGAAACAAGTCTTCCCTATAGGTTTTTAAATCATCATAAGACCATGAAAACACATACTTGTACTTTTTCAATAGCTTTATCAAATTATATCTTATCTGGGGATCTAAACCTTTTCCAATATAGATCATTTAGGGTGTGTTGCATGATCCCAGATTTACTTCTTGTAAATCTTCTACCTTAGCATTATTAGCCTTTAACATGTGATCATCTTGGCAACTATATAATGCTTTTAGTTTAGTTATACCCTTAGGAATATGATTTGTACATAACTAGACTACCTCATTCCCCAAGACCATATCTTTACCATCTGTTTCCTCAACCAAAGTGTTACAGTCTATGAGTTGATCTTCATAGATGTCAAGGCATTGAATAAACTTTAAAATGTTATGGTCATCTTCAAAGACCTGCCAGTTATAAATGCTGTTTGGAAAAACTGGCCTACTTTTTATTTCCACTATTGATACTCCAAAAAAAGTTACATCATCTCTCTTTAAGGCAACATTAGCTAGAAAATCAGCCATTATGTTTTTAGACCTTTCTACCCAACAAATGTTGAAAGCATCAAATAATTCAATCTAATCCCAAATAACATGTTTATATAATTTTAATCTATCATTTTTGACAGCATATTTGGACCTAACTTGTGCTACCACAAGATCAAAGTCACCAAAAATTTTTAAACACTTTATCCCATGTTTTATGGTAATGTTCAATCCTAAAGATAGTTCTTCATATTCAGTAGTGTTATTCATACATTGAAATGTCAATAAGAAAGAATACTTGAAAGTGGTACCTGATGGGGATTTAAGAAAGACTCCAGCTCCTGAGCCTTCTTTCGAGAAAGCTCCATAAAAATACAACTTCCACAATCCATTTTGTTTCTCTTTTAATTCCTTAATCAATGGGTCTACATCTTCTTCTTGTTGAATAGTCTTTTCTATTCTAAAATTCCCCATGTCAACATACACACAACAATTCATATCATCATCATTAGTCAACTCAATCATATGTGGGGTCCTACTTTCTCTGGACACTTTGACATTATTTCCATCAATGTTGACAGTTTCATAAGACAAATCACATTGGATACTACCTCCCATAGAAGCACTCCATTTTCTGGATAGTAACATTCCATACTGAGGTGGGATGTCAGCTACCAAGAAACTCATGGTTAACAACCTATTTGGGTAAGCTGCTAGCCTATAAGGTAATGCTTTTATAGTACCAATAACTAGTACCTCTCTTGAGTCCATGGCCTAACATCTTCCATGAGGTGTATCTACTTTCAAACCCAAAGACCTCATTACCTTTGCAGACATTATAGTATTAGAAGCCCCCAAATAAATCATGTAGTTCATTAAAAGATTCCCATTTACTATCAAAGATAGAAGAAAAGATCAACTGTTCCTGTCACAGTATTAATAACATTTGTATCCAAATATATTTGAGGAATTTGAGAGATGATCTCCCCATACTCATTTTCACTTTAGTCATCTATAGAAGCAGTCATCTTATTAGCTTTAGTAGCACTTTGGGTATCAGTAGGAGCAACTCCATTCACCCAACTTAAAGCCTTTTCTTTATGTTCCTCAATTCTCATCATTTCCAACAAAGGAACCTTGACAACAATTTGAGACAAAAACTTTCTCATATCTACTAGAACATATTTTGGGTCAACTATGTCTTGTTTAATGATAGCAACTTCTTGGTTTTCTTCATGCTCAGTGAGGCCAGATTGATCCTTGCTTTGAATTTTGACCTCCTTTTGGGAAGAAACAATAGTTTCTTCAAGAGGTTTAGCCTTTACTCTATAAGTCAAATTTGGGGTAAATGTGACATTTTTCTTCACCTTGGTCTTGTTGACAACCTTAGAAACCTTATGTTTATCTTGAGGCGGTTTCACATCCTTTTCTGATTTTTTTTTTATGAATATACCAGCTAATTTATGGTTTGGATCACCTACCACTCTATTCCTTAGATTATAGTTTCTTTTGGCTTGAGTGACCATATCTACTATGATTTGTGCAATTTATTCTTCTGAAGACCTTCTCAACACAACTGATCCATCATCCCTTAAAGTGTAACACTAGACTTTATCCAACTAACTATCTTCTTCATTAGGAAAAACTTGCTGATGGTAGACCTCATTCTTGGATTGGGAACCAGAAACATCTTGACCCTCATCTTCTTTGTGGAGTCCACTTCATCATAAATATAAGAAGAGGTCATGGCACATCCTTGATCATTAGAAGATTCTTCATCATTACTTTCTTGTTTTCTATCTGCAGAGATATTTTGAGAAACTGCATAGTAATAAGGATCATGAGGTGATTGATAGGCAATACACCAAGGAACATCATCATTCATATTGACTACATTTTTGTGCAAGGGGTCTAGGGTCTTATCATTTGGTTTATCCCTTCTTTCAGGAAGTACTAGTTTTCCATCCTTCAATTGAGTGTTGTAGGGATAGTTTTGCATTATTGGTAATTTGCTAAAGTTGTTGAAAGATGGCTTGTCATTTCCTACCACTTTGTTGTTTCTACTTTCCCCAGGTTTCAAATCCTTTATAGCTTTAATATTTTCTTCACACTATCCTCATCTTTTGGTTTGGTATCAGACCTCCCAGATTCCTTCCTATTTGAAACCTAAGGTTTACAATCATCCCTTCTCCCTATTCTTCCCAATATCCTTCTATTTCTTTCTATTTTAATGGCTAATTTATATGCCTCTACAATATTTCTAGGGTTTTTATCTCTCAAAAGTTATCCCATATTTGAGTCAAAAGCATTCAAATAGGAGACCAAACATATTTTGTCATCTAACCTGATAACTTGTAATAATTTATGCATAGCTTTCTGGAATATGACATTAAATTCAACAACACCTTCATTTTGGTTTTTCTTTCTGTTATTTAATTCATTAAGCATGAAACCTTCATTTGTATTATCACCATATTATTCTTTGAAACAATGCTTGAACTGTTCCAAGGAACTTATGCTAGCATGAGGTAAATTCCTAAACCAGTCTCTAGCATCTTTAGTCAGAGATTGAACAAAAAATTTCATAATTACATCATTAGGCTCTATGTTGTAATCATTTATTACATCAATGAAGCTCTTAAAGTGCTCCTCACAAGTAACTCCATTACTTCTAGTGAACTTTGGGAGTTTTTTCCTAATTTCATTAGGAATAAGATTAGGATGTCTGGGGAGTCTAGTAAAGACTAACTGCTTGTGTCTCTCATGAGTAGGTCGTATTTGAGATAGACCAGCACCTAAACGTGTGGATGTCTAAATATTTAAAATATTGGAGACCTTATGGGCAGCACATGAAGGGAAAGTTCTGGCAATATTCAAAACATTAGTACCTTGTGCTAGAGAAGTGGAACTATATTAGTGAGTCTAGAAGACTGCCTAAGGAACTCAATCTTTCTTTTCATCTTAGCTACAGTAGCTTCTAGCTCTACTTTTTTTAATTCTTTAGCCAACAATTCCTATTCCTTTTTGGCCTTTTCAAGGTTAGCATCTAATCTTGCTGCTTGATCTAAAGTTTTCTTGGTAGGATTTGGTTCACTAATTGAAATTCCTACAACCTTTTGTTTACCCTTATCCCTAGGGTTTCTTATTTCATGTATTTCTTGGATAATAGGTTGCTCCTCTATTTTTTATATTATAGGAACATAATTTATAGCTTCAAAATCCAACAATTGCTTCTTCAATTGTTCATCTCTTATCAATGCATGTCTAATCTTTTGTTCCTTTTATTTCTCTCTTTTTTGCCTTATTGCAACTTGCTCTTGGATCTTTCTTTCTAGTTGAAACACCTCTTCAAAATTTTCTTCATAATTTGGAAGGGTTGTTTCTGATAAAGAATTTTGGGTAGGGACTTCTTCTAGGTGATCATTAAGTACTTGGTGATCCTGTAAAGAGGAACCAAGGGGAAAAGAGAGAAAAAAGTCTTGTCTATTCCTAATTTGTCTTGTAGATCTTCTATTATTTATAGGGATTCCTCTTCTATGGGGTAGGGTTCTCCCCCCATCCTTTTCAGAGGGTGAATAATAATTTTCATACTGATTCATGCCCAAATCAACTACTTCCTCATATTCTGATGTATTTCCTTCCTGATTTGTTTGAACATGATTCTCTATCCTCACATTTCCTTTCTATTTCCATGTGAAAGACATGTCATTACTATTTCTCTCCCTCCTCATTTGATTTCATCTTGAGGTAGCTGGAAGTTATCCTTCTAAATTTTCTTCGAGATGTTCTTTTCTCTAAGACCTTATATTCTTATTTGTCATTTTGAAATAGAGGATCTCTTATGGAGCACTAGCACAAAGATTTTGTAGAGAGTCACCACCCAATTTATTTGGGGATTTGGAGATATTTTTCCTTGGGAAAGTATATGAGCAAGACTTAGGAGGGAAAAATATAGAGAATTAAAGGAATAACTCTAATCTTCAATGGTGACTGACTGGTATAAAATAAGTAGTCTAGGAGCTAAAATCTACTTGAAACTTTCATTATTTATGACTTGTGAAAAATTTGTTGATTCCCCAGCAGAGTCACCAATTTGTTAGAGCTTTTTCTTGTGGGATCAAACTTGGTAAACATATAGGCTTGATTCTCAATTTTAAGGACTCACAAGTTTGACAAGAAACAGTCTAATTGATGAGGATTGGATAAGATCCTCCTTCTATTTCAATCTCCATAGGACTTAGGAAGTTGTTTCCTATGATGATTTACTATATTTCAAGTAAACTTGTTAGGTTGTGGATTGGGTCTTCACTGCTATGCTATTTAGGCCTTTGAATTATTCTAATAAAATATCACTTTGAAAATAGCTGAGAATATCTTGATACAAAGTATAACAATAGAGATGATGAATGTAATAGCATGAAACAATGGGATAAGGATAATCATCCTTCTTCTTTTTATAAGCTTGGCTTAAGGAAGGCTAACCTCTTGATTCTCTCTCCAAGGAATCAGCAAATTGGAACTATATCATTTAGACATAGTTCCTTAAAACATGTAAGAGGTTCTTTATAAAGTAAATACTGGTAACTAAATGAATTGTAATGTTCTTAAGGATTTTGAGAGGTAACATATAAGAACAAAAACTAAACCAGTGCCTAATCCAATGGGAAAAAGAGTGTGAATGCAAATCAACAAGACTATTTCAGAAGAAATACAACAGGATGCCTTGCAAACTATCTACAATTCAAATAGAATGCCTTACAAACTACTTTCTCAATCCAACATCATTATCATCTAAATCTAAGTAAATATGTTTACTTTTAACAATTGGCAGTGATAATTTTAATTCTCCCCTTGAGAGAAACTCACAATCAATCAAACATGCTGCCTGTCAACTGGTATACTTCAAATGCTTTGCAAATAAAACATACAAAAGTAAAACATATAAAATAAAGAGACAAAAATGATATGGGACAGAAACTGCAGTGTATTTGTATTAAAATAGACTTTCCAATTACATGCAAAAAATCTTGCTCAGAAGCTTAGACACAAAATTTAGAAGTCTGCTCTATAGGAATAATATTGTTTTTACATTAACTTCCTATCTCTCCCCTTTACAAAATGAGGATATCACCTCTATATATGTTTCAACCATCTTGGAATTCTCTTATCAATGAGAATGCAATGAGATTTAGATGGTGAAAAACCCTAAACCTAAAAGCATAAAAGACAAAAGATACAAATAGCCCTCTGGTGGTGGAAAGACAAAAAATTCTTGGACTGATCTGCATTTGGTTCACCTTCTGCTAACACCTTTATCTACTGAATTTCATGATAGCTTCTTTAGTTATAACAAGATATGGTGACCACCATCCAGCTAACTTACACCATTCTTAAATGATAGCTTATCATCCCTGTGCTCTGAGGTCAAGTGTCAGGTGCTCCAGATGTCCTCTTGACTCCTCATCCAAGATATCCAAGCCAACTACATCAGATTTGATCTTCTTGGGCTTTGTTAACTCATCCCACACAATTACTTCTTCCTCTATTGGCTATTTAAAATTTTGAACAAGTTGTACCTATGCCTTTTTCCTTTCCCACCTGACATCTGTTATTGCTTTAATATCTACTACAAACTTGATGAAATCCATCTCTACTTTTATAGCTTCATCTAGAGTGCCATTAAATCTTTCCATATCAATATCATTATTTTCATTAAGAAATGTCTCTTCTCTAGGCAATAAAAGACCAAAATCTGATCTCCACTGATCAAAGCTCTTTGAAACACCATCTTCTCCTTTTATGAGGGATAAACTCATTGAAACTTGAGCTAAGCATGGCTATCTTAGCCTCAATCTGATTTTCCTTACCTTTAAAAAGTGGTAATATGGCTTTAATTCTATCTACCTCTTCACCAACTTGTAGAACTATCTCCGATATATCATTCCTTAAAGATTGAACCGTTGCCAATATCTCAAAAAGTGTTTTTCTTACTGACCAAGTGGTATAATACCCATTCAAAATGGAAACAAAATTATTTACTTCCTCCTGCAATTCAGGTAATCTTTTATAAGCATTAAAGACCAAATCAGATTTATCCTTGAGCATATCAATTCTATGTTGCAAGATTTTTAGTAAGGCTGGTAAGACAGTCTTGTTCTTTTCTATTTTTATTTTCTCTACATTTGCAACAATCTCTTCTTCATTTGTACTTTTATCCTCTATCATGGCAGGTTTCTCTGGTGGCCTAGGGGCATTTACTGGCATGTTGATGATTTTTTGCTGCAAATATTCCACATATTTCTCCAATGTCTTCTCCTTTATTATGTGCATATCCATGTCTTTCACAAGTGCACTATAGTCATCCCACAGGGTACCATACCTTTGTGATAGCTATTTTGTTTTATTTTCATTCCATTTTGGAAATTGGGTCAGTACCTGAGATATTTCTAGGTCCCCTATATTGTGAATGGACCACACAATTTTATCCCAATCCAACTACTCTTTGACATTCAAAATTTTAGGCTTATTATCTTTAGGGTATAGGCTCCATATAGCCAATCCTTGGTTCTTTGGGCTATACCCAAATCCTCTGATTATATCCCCCACTTGGGTCTCTGAAGATAAAGTTACATCTTCCTACCTTTTTATTTGATCTATAATAAAATCAGAATACAAATTCCACCCAAGTAAAAGTAGCATATTGCTATTTTTAACCAATTTTCTAGCTTCCTCTAGGGTGATGGTCTCAAATTTAGGGTCATATTGTCTCAAAGTTTGTACTGCCTCATCAAGCACTTGACCTTCCTCTGTAATTTGGACACTTGAGGCCACCTATTTCTTCTTGTGCCATATCAATAAGCTTTTAAATTCATATGACTTGATTAAATTATCATCCTTCAAGAAAGCATCTTGTTCTAACATCCTTTCATCTTGGCCATGGGCCAAGGGTAGCTCAACATCTTCTTCTGTCATCTTCTAATTTTTCTTCTCTTCTCTTACTTTTTTCCTCAACTGATGATGATGAACACCAGTTCCTATAAAGAGAGAACTCAATCTATCCCTCTTCCTCTCTAAAGGCTCCCCAACCAAAAATTTTTTCTTTTTCCTTGGAGGTTCAGATGTATCTTGAGAGCTGGGTAACTCAGTGAGGTCAAAAGTTACACTGTCCTCTTCAGGCCATCCAATCAATGGTTGTTCCATAGTGGGTGGGATATACAATGGATAACCACCATCACTATCATTCTAATATTCTGAGTTAGACTGGGCTCGTTTACCCTTATCAATTTTATGAATTTGGTCTTCCAAAGATTTTACCAATGTGTTGAATTGAGACATCATCTGCTCAAGTCTTTGGAGGTAAGGCAATGTGGGAAAGAAACCATCAAATACCAGTCCTTTTCTTTTTAACTATCTTTCTATATCAAATAAGTCACTTATTTTATTTGATCTCTTCTCCACCTAATCATTGTTAATGATGTTTCTGATGACATCTTCTTTAGGATACTCTTCATGTTGTTTGTTGAAAGGAATGCTAGGAGTGTAATATATCCTTGCAGTAGCTATGAATCCCTTTGTATCCACATATCTATAAGATGCAACATGCATCTTGTGTTTTCTTGTGGTGACTGACCAGGAAAGTACTATCCAGGAAAGTAATGAACACTTTTCATTTGTCAAGCATTTTTTGAGTTGACATGTCAAATATTTCCCTAGGTTGACTCGTCAAGCTTTTCCCTAGGTTGACTCGTCAAGTATTTTAGGGTTAACTTGTTAACTGACATAAGTCTTGTTATATTGGCTTAGGGTTAGGGATTTTCATTATGGATGGATGTTTTATGTAGCTTCTTGTGGTGGTATTGATCTGTAAGGGATTACAAATTGTAATTAGGTTGTAACCACTAGATAATAATAATATTGGACTCACTGTTGGTGGACATAGCCTAGGGATTGGGTGAAAAATGTTAAATCTTTGTGTCTTGTGTTCTCTTCTATGTGGTTTATTGTTTTCTGATATTGGTTATATTTGCACATAATTATTATTTCTGCCTTGTTAATCCTAACAAGTGGTATCAGAGCAAGGTTGTTTTCAGTTATCCTCTAAAGGAAGATCTTATAGTTGAGTGGGAGAAATGGTAGACAAGGGTAGGTTGAAGGTTGACAAGTTTAATGGGTAGAACTTTCAATTATGGAAAATGAAAATGGAGGACTATCTCTATCAAAAGGATCTATAGAGGCCGTTGGAAGGAAAAGCTAAGAAATTAGCAAGCATTTCTGATGAGGACTAGAATATTCTTGATAGAAAGGCTCTTGGTAGTATTAAATTATGCCTAGCACAATCGGTGGCATTCAATATTACCTTAGCAAAGATGACTAAAGATTTGATGAAAACCCTAGAGAAGTTGTATGAAATGCCCTCTGCTTCAAATAAGCTATTTCTCATGAAGTGTTTGTTTAATATGAAAATGGCAGGAGGTGGTTCAGTTGCTAATCATTTAAATGAGTTTAATGTAGTTACCAGTTAGTTAAATTCTATCAATTTTATTTTTGATGAAGAAGTCAGGGCTCTCTTGATTTTGTGTTCTTTGCTTGAAAGATGGAATGGCTTGGTAATGGCTGTTAGTAATTCTATTTTTGGTTCTAATACCCTAAAATATGATGATGTTATTGGTGTTATTTTGAGTGAGGAAATTCATAGGAAAAGCTCAAGTGGATCCACATCAAGAAGTGTCTCAAACGCACAAAGAAGAGGCATAACGAATGAGAGAGGAAATTTTTTTGGAAATTGTGGGAAATCAAGAGGAAAATCAAAGGGAAATAGGTTTGAATCTAAAGGGCCAAATGATTGCTAGTACTATGGAAAACTAGGTCATATGAAGAAAGGTTGTTGGTCTTAGAAGAATAAAGAAGGAGACAAACAAGAAGGTAACAAGGAGACAAATGTGGTAAGTAATTAACCCGAAGAGGATGCCTTGCTTCTTTCTTTAGAAAGTATTGATGATTCATGGGTTTTAGATTTTGGGGCTTCATTTCATGCTACACCCCATAGAGGTTACTTTCTTGATTATGTCCAAGTGGATTTTGGGGTAGTTTATTTGGGAGATAATGAACTCTATCAGATAGTTGGAAAGGGAAAAATTATGATTAAGTTGTAGAATGGGAATCATTGGCTACTACAAGAGGTAAGACATGTTCCAAGGCTGAGTAGGAATTTAATTTTAGTAGGGTAACTGGGTGATGAGGGTTGCATAATTAATTTTAATGATAGAAATTGGTAGGTTTCAAAGGGTTCCTTAGTAGTAGAAAAAGGTGTAAAAGTAGGTACCTTATATCTTTGTACAGTTCATACCGTTCTTTCTACTTTAATTGTTTCAAAAGATAATGAATGTTCAGGAACAATGGTTGTAGTTGAGTAGGAAGAATATCAAACGGTTGCTGCAAATTTTGACACAGCACTGTGGCACAACAGACTTGGGCACATGAGTGAAAAAGGTATGAAATTACTTCATTCAAATAAAGTTTTACTTGGTTTGAAATGTGTCAATATGGATTTCTGTGAAAGTTGTGTTTATGGAAAATAAAAGAGAGTTAGTTTTATAAAGAATGGGAAGGAAACAAAAAATGAGAGATTAGAGCTTGTGCATATAGATGTATGGGGACCAACTCAGGTATCTTCCATTGGTGGCTCTTTGTATTATGTTACATTTATAGATGATGCAACAAGAAAAGTATGGATTTATTTCCTTAGACAGAAATCTGATGTATTTCAAACTTTTAAGAAATGGAAATGCTTGGTTGAGAATGAGACTGGTAAAAGGTTAAAATGTCTCAGATCTGATAATGGTGGTGAGTATTGCAGCATAGAATTTGAAGATTATTTTTCCTCTAATGGTATTCATAGGCAAAAAACTGTACCCAGGACTCCACAAGAAAATGGAGTTGCTAAACGCATGAACAAGACAATAATGGAGCATGCAAGGAGTATGGGGTTGCATGCTAGGCTTCCCTTAAACATGTGGGAAGAGGCTATACACACTTCTATTTATTTAATCAATAAAGGCCCCTCTACTCCTTTGGACTATGGTATTTCAGAGGAAGCATGGAGTGGTAAGAAGGTGAGTTATTCTTTTCTCAAAACCTTCGGTTGTGAAGCTTTTGCACTTATAGATTCTGAAAATAGAACCAAGCTGGAAGAAAAGTCAAAGAAATGTGTGTTTGTTGGATATGGCATTGATGAATTTGGTTATAGGCTTTGGGATTTTGAAAATCATAAAATTGTAAGAAGCAGGAATGTCATATTCAATGAGAAAGTGTTGTACAAAGATATGTTGCAACAACATGAGAAGAAGGAAAATGAATATGTAGTATTGGATGATACTCCAAAAGATGATGTTCTAGTAGTTCCTTATGCTCCACAACAAAAAAAACAACAAATACCACACACCCCAGTGAATGTTAGACAGTCAACAGGGCTAAGTAGACCTCTAGAAAGATTTTCTCCATCTTTGTATTCTATTTTATTAATAGATGCTAGTGAACCTGAATGTTATAATGAAGCTATGCAAGTGGATAAAAAGATTTTGTGGGAGTCTACAATGACAGAGGAAATGGAATCCTTGCTGAAAAATCAAACTTGGGATTTATGCAAGTTACTTGTAGGTAAATGGACTTTACAGAATAAATGGGTTTATAGGCTGAAAGAAGAGGATGGAGGTAAGAAAACATTTAAATCTAGGTTAGTTGTAAGAGGATTTGCACAGAAAAAGGGCATTGATTTTGATGAGATATTTTCTCTAGTTGTTAAAATGACTTCTATTCGTACTGTTTAACGTATTATGGCTGTTGAAGATTTGTATTTAGAGAAACTTGATGTTAAAATAGCCTTTCTTCATGGTGATTTGGATGAAGAAATATATATGATACAACCACAAGGTTTTGAGGTCAAGGGTAAGGAGAATCTGGTGTGCAGATTGTAGAAAATTTTATATGGATTGAAGCAAGCACCTCGGCAATGGTATATTAAATTTAACACTTTTATGAATGAGCATGGATACACTCAGTGTCATTCTAACCATTGTGTTTATTTTAAGAGGTTGGATGAAGAAAAATATAATATTTTATGTTTATATGTTGATGATATGCTTGTAGCTAGGTCTAACATGGATCACATTAAGGGGTTAAAATAGTAGTTAGCACATTCATTTTCTATGAAGGATTTGGGGGTAGAAAAAAAAATCCTTGGTATGAAAATTTGTAGAGATAGGAAAACTAGAAAGTTGTCTTTATCTCAGGCTAATTATATTGAGAAGGTGTTGCAATGTTTCTCTATGGGGAATGCCAAAGCTGTCAGCACACCTTTTCCTAGTCATTTGAAATTGACTAAGGAGATGTGTCCTAAGACACCAGAGGAAGAGGCTAAAATGTCTAAGGTACCTTATGCTTTAGCTATAGGGAGCTTAATGTATGCTATGGTATGTACTAGGTGAGATATTGCACACCTAGTGGGAGTTGTTAGCTAATATATGAGTCACCCAGGTATTGAGCATTGGAATGTAGTCAAATGGATTCTCAGATATTTGAGAGGTACATCCAGTAAGTGTCTACACTTTAGGGGATCTACTACTTCTATACAAGGCTATGTTGACTCAAATTTGGTAGAAGATATAGACAGCATGTAGAGTACTACAGGCTATGTATTTACTATTGGTGGGATAGTAGTTGTAATGACTAGTGGATTTTGGGCATTACATTCTACACTTCTCATAACTTATCTTCTTTGAAAAATGAAAGATTAAAAGTCATTTATACATGATTTATCCATTTTTTCTCGGTTAAGCCTACTAGTTTAGTCTTCAATCTTACTAAGATAAATAATACGCTATCTCATCATTGTACAACATAGTCAAGTACACTTTGTAGTATCAAGATAACTCAACCTCTCCCTAGGTGCTATTGTTACCAACCTTTCTTTCCCTTCTCATAATAGATATAGTACTTTCCTAAGTAGCAATAGTCTTACTAGTTGAGGTTTGACATCAATGACAATACAATAATTGTTTCAATTGTAGTTTCCAACAATCTCCCTCTTTGGCATTGATGGAAACACCATATGATATTACCTGAATAACACATGGATTACCAACCAATCCAAAAACTTATTTGTCCATCAGAGAAAATTTGTAATATCCTTAGCTTCATTCTGATTCAGAATCTATAAATCTCACTTCTGTGACTATCATAAATATCTGGATCTCCCTCTATCTTGATCTTTCATTTCTATCCATCATCACCCTTTCTTCAATTCATGTGTTATAGTATCATTTCTCAAAATCTCCCTCTTTGACAAAAATGCCAAAGCAACAACTCAAACTTACATCCAACAGATGTAGATATATCTATACAGCTCAGTGTTTCTCTCCTTGTCATCTTGCTTATGATAGATTTGTTGTCTTTGCTTCTTCTTCACAACTCTAGGATAGTCCTAAAGTGTGACAATATTTTGCATCAATTTGTCAAATATTCTACTATAGCATATTTCATGCGGTGCTCCTAGCTTGATTAGGTAGCCTCAGTTAGGGGAAGAACCCCTGATTGACTTCTCAAATACTCATGAGCTTCTTTAGGTAAAGCTTTAGTGAATATGTCTACCAATTGTTCTTTTGTATTCACATATTCCATTTGGACTTCCTTGTCTTGTACCAATTCTCTCAAATAGTGATACTTGATTGCTATATGCTTGGTCTTAGTGTGCATCACTGGATTCTTAGAAATATTGATAGCACTTGTGTTGTCATAGAAAATAACAACAAGTTCAGTGATTTCTTCTTTCATGCCTAGCAACAACTATTTTATCCATATCAAATTTGAATAGTTTACTATAGCAGCAACATACTCGGCTTCAATAGTAGATTGGGAAATGCAATTTTGTTTCTTGCTTGTCCAAGAGACTAGTCTCTGTCCAAGAAAGAAAGCTCCACCACTAGTGCTCTTTCTATCATCTACATTTCCTACCCAATTAGCATCAGTATATACTCTAAGTTCAAATTTTTCATTCTTTTTCTAGTATAACCCATAGTCAGCAGTCCCTTTCAAGTATCTCATAATTCTTTGAACTACCATCATGTGTGTTTCCTTAGGATTGGTAGAGAATCTTGCCACAATCCCAACAACTAATGCAATATCTGGTCTACTATGTACAACATACTACAATTTTCCAATCATGGATCTATACAAAGTTTGGTTTACATCTACAGCATCATCATTCTTAGATAACTTTTGTCCAGTAACCATAGGAGTTCCCACTAGTCTAGCATCTTCCATTCAAAAAGTTTTTAGTATTTCATTAACATACTTAGACTGTGTAATGAAAATTCCTTTCTTCATCTGATATACTTGTAAACCAACAAAGAATTTGATCTCACCAAACATACTCATTTCAAATTTAGTTTGCATTTCATTTGAATTTTTTTTTTCACAATGCATCTTGTCCACCAAAAATAATGTCATCAACAAAACTTTTGGCCAATAGAATACATTTTCCTTCTTCATCTTTCAAGTACAGACTGCTTATGTCATTTGTTCTAGAAAATCCAATCTGTATCAGATAGTTATGCAACCTCTCATACCATGCTCTTGGAGCTTTTTTTAATCCATGTAGTGCTTTGTTTAGTTTTCATACCATGTGTCTTCTATTTGGATCAATAAAACCTTCTGGCTATTCTATGTAAACTTCTTCTTCTAGTACACCATTCAAAAATGCAGACTTGACATCCATTTGATATACCTTGAAATCTTTATAAGTAGCACATGCGAGTAGAGTTCTTACTCCTTCTAATATAGCTATAGGGGCAAATGTCTCCCCATAATCTATTTCTTCTTCTTGTGCATAGCCTTTGCATACTAATCTAGCTTTGTTCCCAGTGATTTCACCTTTTTCATTCAACTTATTTCAAAACACCCACTTTGTTCCTATAACATTCTTATCTGTAGGTCTCAACACCAGAGTCCAGGTGTCATTCTTCTCAATCTGGTCAATCTCTTCATTCATTTCCTATATTTAGTCTTCATTTTATGATGCCTTTTTAGTTGTCTTAGGGTCAAACTCACATAGTAAGCATGTTGGATCCTTTATCTTGCTTCTGGTCTAAATTCCAGTGTCCTTATCTCCAATTATCTATTCAGGCTTGTGATGTATTTTTACATATTTTTCCAAAATAGGTTTATCATTTTTCTCCTCTATTTCATCAGGTTCCCCAAAAATATTTTTAGATTCAGCTTCTAAATGCTTAGCAACCTCTTCTTGATACTTGACAGCATTATCTTGTAGCTCAGCATGTTCTTGTTCTCTCTCAGCACTATTTTCTTGTCGCTCGACAATCGTTTCCTATCACTCAGCATTGCTTTCCTGAGACTTGGCATCAGGTGCAAGTTTGTTACTTGCCTCTTGTATTTCCTCAATGTACACAAAAGATCTATAATCTTCTGGTTCTCTTTTGTTGTCAGCTTCATTTCTTTCTACATACTCATCAATTTTTACATTTACACTTTCCACAATTTTGTTAGTGTTAGAGTTCAAACACTTATAAGCTTTACTTTTTGTGGAGTATCCAAAGAATATGCCTTCATCACTTTTAGCATCAAACTTTCCATTCCTATTGTCTTTCAATATGTAACACTTTCTTCCAAAGATTCTAAAGTATTTAACACTTGGTGCATGCCCATACCATAATTCACAGGGTGTCAGATTTGTACCTTTCTTGATCTATACCCGGTTAAGAGTGTAAACAGATGTAGTTATAGCTTCTTTCTAGTATTTTTGTGCCACATTATTTTCAATCAATAATGTCCTTGCATAGTCTAAAATAGATCTATTCCTTCTTTCTGCTATACCATTCTATGGAGGTTTCCTAGGTGCAAACATCTATCTTTTGATTCCTCTATCATTACAAAATAGATTGAATTCATTTGATGTAAATTCTCCACCTCGGTCAGATCTAAGACATTTTAGGTTCCTACCTATCTCCTCAAACTTAGCCAAATACCACTTAAAAAAATTGAAAAGCATCAGATTTTTCTTTTAGAAACATTACATGCATCATCCTAGTATGATCATCAACAAACAAGATAAAATATCTAGCACCACAGTAACTTTGTACACCCATAGGTATACAAAGGTCAGTATGAACCAAATCTAAAATATGCTCAGAAGTAAAGGATTTTCTCTTGAAACTTGACTTGGTCATTTTTCCTAACTGGTATTCTTTGCACATCACATTCTCAAGTTTCTTCAATCTAGGTAGGCCTCTTACTTTCTTCTTTTTACTTATCTCTACCAGATTGTCAAAGTTAACATGACTTAGCCTCTTATGCCATAACCAAATGTCATCAAGTTGTGCATTCATACATATTTCTTTAGAAATGTCAATATAGAACACATTACCTCTAGTCTGCTCTCCATTTTCAATCAGTTCACTAGTAGCATCAAATATCTTAGCTTTCTTGTGATGAAATTCCACTTGGTAACCAGTTCTATTGAGCTGAGCAACACTTAAAAAATTATAATTCAATCCTTCAACCCAATAAGAATTTTCACAAGAGATCTTATTAGTCAGTTTAATCAATCCTTTTCCTCTAACAGGACATGGTGCATCATTACCAAATGTTACACTTTTACCTTTATAATGATGTAAGGTCTCAAACTTACTCTTGTCACTAGTCATGTGATTTGAAAAACCACTGTCTATAATCCATTTTTCCTTCTTGTTCACATAGGAAATCAATGCAGTTTTCTCATCCTCATCAGATTCATCTTTCATTGCAACATAGACTACCTCAATTTCAAATTCATCACTATCAGTGTCAGTCTCTTCTTCAACAATGTAGTAGGATTTCTTACCCTTTCCTTTGTAGTCTTTATACCTTCAGTAGCCTTTTTCATCTCTTCTATCTTTATGTTTGCTGTCTCTTTCTTCATCTTTATCCTTCCTATCAGGACATCTAGTAGCTATCTGACCAATTTTATTACATGCAAAACATATAATAGGGAGTTTACCTTTATATCTTCATTTTCCTCTTCTCAGTCTTCTAGCCTTAAGAGCTTCTAGATCTTCTAGATCTTCACTAGAAGTGTCACTGTCATCTCCACTTTCACTTTCACTTTCACTTTCGCTTTCGCTTTCACATCTTTCCTTTTCCTCCTTAGGCTTGTTTAGAACTAACTGTGACTTAAAAGAAGTTTCAACATTTCCAAGATTACCAACAGTGAAATTATGATAATTAGACAATTCAAAAGCAGTCAGCTTGCCAATCAAACCTTCCAAGGTAAGCATATTTGCAGAGTTACATCTAGATTCCTAAATAGCTGAGATCTTAATAACATATATAGGATGCAGAGTTCTTAGAACTTTTCCAATTATGGTCTCATAATCAATAGTTCCATTTTCTCCTCTAATAGCATTCACAACTTCTTTTATTCTACCACAATATTGTGCAATGTTTTCATCTTCTTTCATTCTTATTTCATCAAACTTACCTTTGAGACTCTCGGCTTTAGCCTTCAATACATATAGATTACCACCATAGATGTTTGCAAGAGTGTCCCACATATCTTTAGTAGTTGTGGAGTCCTTAACATCCTCAAATTATAGATAACTTAGGGTAGATGCAATTTCTAGCATTGCCTGATTGTGTTCTTGCTTAGCTCTCATTTCCATGGTAGTCAAAGGTGCAGCAGGTGTGACATAATCATGCTCAATGTATTACTTTGTAGAATCATCAATACCAGCTAGATGCAAATTCATCAAGCTTTTCCATGCAGGGAAGTTTTCCATATTCAGCTTCGGTACCTCCTTACACATCTTGATCATTTTCTTCAAGTCCCTTTAAACTTGATTTCTGTAAACACCAATAAGAAACACAACTGTACTACCAATTGTTAATATGATTTAGAAAAATAGAGAGGGGGGGGGGGTGAATTAGTTGTTCTCAGGTCCTGATGTATAAAATAACTTCAAATTTTTTTCCTTAAATCAGATCAAGCAACCAAAAAAAACTTGGTCATCACTGATTCAATAATAGAAACATATAACACTGTAGTCCACTACCTAGCTGTAACTAAATTGTAAAACACAGAAATGTTCAAACCAAAACATTCACACAAGTATTGACACCAGGATTTATTGTGGAAACCCAATGTGGGAAAAACCACTTTGTAACATGCTACTATTATTTTCACTCTTCTGAAGTGAGCTCAATTAAGAGCCAACCCTATCAAAGGTTACAATACACATTTTTAGGTGTGATGCGGTTAAAGGATTTCAATTAACCTGTTAAAAGTGAGCCTAGTTACATGACTTACATACAGTCCATTAGAATGCAACCTTGTTCAAAGGATTTAACATATGACTGTTAGGTCAACCTCTGTTAAAAGGATTTTGACTATTACAATGGTTAGAAAGTAGTAGTAGTATTGATCTGAAAACATACAAATCAATTTACAAATATCAGATCGAATTCCATACACAAATGCTAGTTTACTAACTTTGAAACTTTTCCATCTCCATCTCTGATCTGCTCGGAACTTTTCTTCATGCAATCACCACACTTCTCCTTCAGCCTTTTCACTTATACAATCAATAAAACTTACTATTCTTCTAGCATCTACTTCACCCATACATTTTCATACCTTATGTTTTGGTTCCCTTAATACTTTCCTTTGTTAGGTTAACTTATCTTTTGCCGCTTAACCTCCTTCATCGATCTTAGGGTTAGGTCAAATTCATTGAATCTACCTACTTCATGTTCTTCGTCTTCTCTTCTAGAATCATCTCAAATGTCATAAAGATTTACAATAAAACATTTTACAAAGCATTAAATGCTTCCATACAATCAATAAATAAACTCAACACATTTTACATAAACCAAGAATTTAACAATGTCGGCTCCAAATCTGAATTCTCTTCAAATATAAAAATGCTGATGCTCGGTCAATACTGTGATCATCCACTCGGTCTCTATGTAAAATTCTTGGTCACTACTAAAACTATTTCCTTAGCATAAACTAATACTCAGTCGACACTCAATTTTTCTCGGCATACACTAACTATGTCAACACTACCATAACTTGGCTTAAACATGATTTATCCATTTTTGCTCAGTTAAGCCTACCAGATTAGTCTTCAATCTTACTAAGATAAACAATAAATTGTCTCATCATTGTACAGCATAGTCAAATACACTTTGTAGTATCAAGATAACTCAACCTCTCCCTAGGTGCTATTGTTACCAACCTTTCTTTCCCTTCTCATAATAGATATAGTACTTTCCTAAGTAGCAACAGTCTTACCAGTTGAGATTTGACATCAATGACAATACAACAATTATTTGAATTGTAGTTTCCAATAGCCCATACAACCATGTTCTCATATATAAATAAATCTCAACTAGGCTCTTCACCCCAAGTTCTCCTCAAATCCTCCCAAGGATGAGGAGTGAACTTGAACACCCAAAACATGGAGCAATTCAAGAAGCCAAACAAGAATGAAAGCAAAATCTCAAAAAGAAACCAAACAATAAAAGATTCACACAAGGTAATACAATTTAAAAATTTCACATAGTACTTTTCTTTCAAAGCATATACAAAATAATTACAAGATAGAAACCACCAACCTCCTCCTAAGCCAAGGCTAAATTGAAGAGTTGAAGATGAGCTCCTCTTGACTCCCAGCTTGCTATCCTTCTCAAATCTACTTAGTCCAAACCTCTCTAGACCTCCTCCCACTCTTCCTAAATCTAATCTAGATAAAAATATGAACAACCATGTCCTTCCTAAGTCTCTCTCCCTAAAGTCATTCAAACATTCCTCTCTCATCACCCTTCCCAAAACAATTAGGTTTCTAGATCCTAGACAAAGTGACACTTTCCCTTTCTAAAGGTATGGCATGAAACTCAACACATGAAAAGGTGGGACATCTTAGATAGCATTTCCATTTTCGTTTATATAAAAAATGACCCATTTAGAGAGGCAAAAAGGTGGCCTAGGAAAGTGAAAATAGAAGAATTAAGACCCCTAACCAAAGTACTAACCTTGAGGCACAAAAATCCAACCCTAACCACACCTTGGGACTCCACAAAACCCCTCAAAAACTCCAGTTAGACTTGCATCCGAAAATGGAGTATTGGTAACATAAAATCTTGGTTCCTTAAACCTCCTACCTAGCTTAGGAATGCTCAAGACCAATTAAGGAGAGGGTGGCATCCATATTCCACTCAAACATGCCACATCATCACAATGGTGTCAAGTGACACCTCACAATAGTACACATCACAAACATACTTGGCATGCTTAGTGGAAAATTGCATTTTTTATTTTCACAAAGAGAAACTTACAAACATACATTTACAAGCATTTTCAACCACATAAATACATGCAACCCATTTACGAATGAAATCACATTACAACAAGGTCGTACTCTTCTTAAATTCGAGCTTGGTTTCAAACTGATTGCACTTAGATCCTTTCTTGTTTCCCCAAATTTTACAACCATGACCATGTTCTTGCACACTCAATTTCGATGTCAGTATATCATAAAATCTTTTCATTAATAATCATTTCAAAAATGAAGTATTAACATCTAAACTTGACAAATATATATAACTGCATTTCATGAAACATTACATAATCCACATTATACCCTAATTCTTCTAGCATCAAAATATCAATTCAATTTCCACATAAGAATGTAATTCTAAACTAATCATAGAACCATGATTCCATCAATATTCATTATATTGAAAGATGACATAACAAATGAAAAATCTAGAATTCATATATCATAGATAATCATGTAACCAAAATGAGCATATATAAAGAGTACGACTAACATGATCATCATAAAAATCTATAAAAAACATCTCATAAGATCCAATGATGGCATATGTAATCCAAAATAGGTCAAATTTCTATACTCAAAGTATCATCCTAATGAATCAAATGTCAAAATGAATGTCGAGCTAGGATGGGTCAGGGTAGGACCTCACATCCTCCCCCCCTAGGCATGAACTTCCTCTTGGAGTTCATCAAAAAGATGGGGTACTGATCTCTCATTTGTGTTGTGTCCTCCCATGATGCTGTGACCTCATCATAGCAATCTAACTAGACCCTAACTTGGTCTAGCTCTTGACCTTGAAGGGCCAAGGTCCTATGAGATAGAATATGTATTGGCTCCAAAGTCACTGTCCATCTGAATCCACTTGTAAAGCATCCCAATCAATAATATGAGACTCATCATATATATACTTCCTCAAAATAGACACATGAAAGACATTGTGGATGCATGACAGGATAGGTGGAAAAGCTAAATGGTATGCTACTAGGCCTATCCTCTCCAAAATATCAAAAGGTCTGACAAATTGAGGGGCCAGCTTAGAACCCTTTCAAAAATGGATTGGGCTCTTATGTGACCGTACTCTCAAAAAGGCTCTGTTGCCTATCATATACTCTCTATCAATCCTCCTAGCATATGCATACTTCTTCTATCGATCCTAGGCCTCTCTAAGACACTGCCTGATCAGATCTACCTACTGCTCCATCTACCTGACCAACTCTAGACTAATGGAAATGCTATCCTCTATCCTATCCTAGCTCGATGGTGTTCTGCAAGATCTGCCATACAAGGCCGGATATGGAGACATACCCAAAGATGAATGATGCCCATTATTATAGGAAAACTCAACTAAATGTAGGTACTCCTCCCACCTAACCTTATGATCCATCACATACATGCATAGCTTGTCATCTAATACTTGATTAATCCTCTTAGTCTGGCCATCTATCTCTGGGTGATATGTTGTGCTTAAATTGAGCCTAGTGCCCAAAGCAGTATGTAGCTCTCTCCAAAAAGATGAAGTAAAGAGTGAGTCCTTGTCTAAAGTAATCGTGTGTGGTATGCCATGAAGTCTAAAAATATCCCTCAAAAATACCTATGCCACTGCAGGTGCTATAAAAGTAGTATGTATGGGTGAGAAGTGGGCTACCTTAGTCAACCTATCCACTGTCACCATAATGGCATCATGGTGATGAGATGACATAGGAAGACCAACTATAAAATCCATGGATATAATGTTCCACTTCCACTTTGATATCTCATGAGACTATAGAAGTCCACTTTGATGATGATGCTCTACCTTAATCCACTGACACTCTAAGCATCTAGCCACTATCTCTACAATGTGTGTCCTCAAACCCGGCTAGTGATAAAGCTATCTCAAATCTGTATGTAACTTCTTGACTCTGGGGTTTACTACATAAGGATCTCTATGAGCCTCAAGGATGATGAAATCCCACAACCCACTAGAAGAAGGTACAGAAATGTGTCCTCCATGATGAAGAAGGCCATCAAACTCTAGGGTATAATCTATGAACTTTCCCTCTAGGGGTCTCTAATCCTAAACCATCTATCTAACCTCTGAATAAAAGGCATCCTCCTGTAAGTTCTATAGTATGTGCCCTCTCGAATCTGTACTAGTATTCATAGCTAAGAGCTCATGACCTCTCCTACTCAAGGCATTTTCTACCACATTCTCCTTATCCCTAATGTAGGGAATGTTAAAGTCATAATTGCATAGGAACTCCATCCATCTCCTTTTTCTAGCATTGAGGTTCAGCTGAGTGAATATATACTGGAGACTCTAATGATCTAAATGAAGCTCAAATCTGTGGCCCAATAAGAAATGTCACCATCTCATCAAAGCATACACCACCGCTACTATCTCTAGGTCATGGGTAGGATAATTAAGCTCATGAGTCTTGAGATTTTTGGACTCGTAGGCAATAGCCTGACCATCCTACATCAGTACTGCCCCAATCCCATCTAAAGATGCATCTATGCATACCACAAAATTTGTTGAAGGATCAGGTACCACAAGTATAGATGCACTGGTAAGTGCTCTCTTGAGCTCTTGAAAACCTCTCTCGCACCTCTCTATCCACTCAAACTTCTTCCCTTTCCTCTAAAGGGAAGTGATGGGATGGGCCACTCTAGAGAAACCCTCAACAAAATGTCTATAATAACCTACAAGGTCCATGAAGCTCCTGACCTTTGTCACACTAGTAGGTGTCGGCCAATCCATAATTTCACTAATCTTAGATGGGTCAACTAAGATCCCATCTCTTGATATCACTTGGCCTAAATCGTGAACCTCTATCCTGAAGAATGCACACTTCGACAAGCTGTTGTACAATTGATTATCTTTGAAGCACTGCAAAACCTTCCTCAAATGCTCCTCATGCTCATTCTCATCTTGGGAGTAAATCAATATGTCATCCAAGAATATCACCATAAATATATCTATAAATCAATGAAATAATCCTTTCATGAGGCTCATGAATACAACTAGAGCATTTGTGAGTCCAAAAGGTACCACAATGAACTCATAATGTCCATATCATGTGTGGAAAGTAGTCTTGTAGATCTCACTATCCATGATCCTTAGCTGGTGATACCCCAAGTTCAAGTCTATCTTCGAGAACACTTAGGCTCCTTGAAGCTAATCAAATAAGTCATCAATCCTAGGAAGGGGATACTGATTCTTGATGGTCACCTTGTTTATCTATCAGTAATCCATGTAGAACCTAACAGATCCATCCTTCTTCTTACTAAAGATGATGGGTGCACCCCATGGAGATACACTAGGGAAAATGTTCCCTTTCTCCAAGAACTCCTCTAACTAAATCTTGAGCTTGCTGAGCTCGTGTGTAGTCATCCTATAGGGCACTCTAGAAACTAGCTTTGCTCTTGGTACAAGATCTATATGAAAGTCCACTGCTCTAGGTGGTGGCATACCAGGTAACTAAGGAGGAAATACATCTAAAAACTCCTGTAGGGTAGGGTGGTCATCAAGAGAAGTCTCCTTCTCTACCTCCTCCTCTCTGTCATTGATAGTGATAGCATATAACTGACATCCCTTCCACATGCATCACTTAAGTTGCATAGTGAAAATCATATGAAGGGATACATGTCTCTAAACTCTTGCAATAATTGAGGTCACCCCATCATCATCTAAATATTCCATTGTCTTCTATCTACAATCCATCTTGGCTCTATGGGAATAGAGACAATCCATGCTGAGAATGAAAACATAGGATCCAAGTGGTGTGACACAAAGGTCGACTAAGGTGGTAAAATCCCTAATCTACAATTGGAAACCTCTCACCATGGTACTAATAGACACCCTAGCTCCTAAGGCTAACTCAACCTCCCAACTAACATCCTACCTAGCTGCCACTAGCCTACATCGTTCCACTAAGAAAGGTGAAATAAAAGAGTTGATGGCTCTAGAATAAAAAAGGATAGAGACACTACTACCTCTAATCGTACTTGCAGCCTCAATGACTATGGTCTGGTGCTCAGACTAGTAGTTATCAACCACTACAAATACTCTATGAACTCTACCCATGTCTCCTACAATAGGCTCAAAAGATATCACTCTCTGACTACTCATAGAATGGCCCATAGGAAAATCCCTAGCTATGTGCCCCATTGCACCACATGTGTAGCATGGTCCTATAGCTTGTAGCTATATACCCTGAGGCCTAGACTACTACCTGTCCTCCTTTAGCACTAGACCCACTGAATCCACCTTTGGAAGCCTGAGACTATCCCCTCTGATCTCATTGAGATCCCTATGAGTGCCACTGCTTGGGCTTAGAGCCTTGCTGTCCCTAAGAAGATTTCTATTTCTAATTTTGCTAAGACTATTGTGGCTACTGCTGCTACTGGGGTGCCCTAGATGATCTTGATGAGTTCTTCTGGTTTTCCTTCCAATGAGACTTTTGGAAACTAGAAGACTGAGATGCGGCCTTCTAGTTCTATGACTGGTCATGGGCATCATGAGATCTATTATGGATCTCCTCAGCTACCATGGCCCTCTCCACTGTATCACATAGATCTCTTGCAGGTACCATCCGCACTCTGTCAGCTATGGCATAGTTCAACCCCTTGATAAAGCGGTTGACTTGGAGTTTCTCATCCTTCGTGTAGTCCACATAAGGAAGGAGCTCAAGAAACTTATTTTGGTATTAGGCTATTGAAAGAACTCTCTACTGTAGGTCATGGAACTCATCGATAAGATTATTTCTCAAATGCTCTGACATATATCAGGCTCAGAATCTCTCCAAGAAGATCTCCCAAGTGAGGGTGTCCATGGTAAGATGACTCTTAACCTCCTCTTGCTTCCACCAAGTAGAAGTGTTCCCTCTTAGCATGTGTACTACAAAGCATGCCTTAAGGTTGCTCTCATAAGAACGTAACCCAAAGCAATGCTCAAGGCTTAAAAGCCAAGCCTCTGCCTCTGTCCCAACTGTGAATCCCAAAAAGGGTGGTGGCTGTAATCTAATAAGATCTCTAATTAGGTCCCCTATGTCTCGAGGTATTCTCGGCACTACCGCTGGTGGTAGATTTGGCATGTGCACTGACTCACCCTCATGAACTACCTACTTCGCTACTCATCTAGGAGGGGGACTCCTACTCCACTCTCGAATCCTGGCCTAATGGCCACCTAGTAGAAACCTATCAATGATAATGCTAGCTAGATTCTGTAAAGAATTAAGGATGTCCTAATTGGGATTAGGTGGTAGTGGAGGAGGGGTCCTCTGCTCATCACCTAGTCCCTCAGCTACCCTCTCATCTCCCTCTACTACCACACAACCGCCTATGGGTCTTTGCCCATGTCGGTGAGCACTATGTGTGACTGGAGGCATCCTCCTATTGACTTTGACCTACTGAGGTTTTCTTGAAAGGATGGATGACTTAGTAAGGATAGGAAGAAGTTCTACAAGCATGACATAATGCTATAATAGAAAAACCTAGTCACTCTTTGTCACATAGGGAAATCATGGCATGTGCTAGCATGCCAACATCCCTACATCGTTCGTAAAAAAAAGTGATGAAAAGTCCCCTACAAGGGATGATAGAAAAAGTCTACTTTGAAAATAATTTATCTTTTAACAAGGTGAAAAGTAAGACAATAGTTAAATAAATAATTAATGATTTAGTCCATTTTATAAAAAGAAAATAAATCACAAAAAAAAAGGCTGAAGGCCTAAGGTTCACGTGGGGGCCGAAGCCTCACCCGTGGTGGCGGCCAAGCTACCACTGTAACACCACAGAGGTGTTGCGTATGGAAGCACTGCCATACTAGACCTCCTCATTGGGAGGGCTAGGATGATGAGGCTGCCATTACAGCTCCTTGTAGTGGGGTTGCGGGGGTAGCCACATACCCCACCTCACTCCTATTCACCTACGTGCAAGGAAATCTGACCAACAGTCAATCCACATGTGTGACTATTGAACTGTTCGGCCCTCCTTGATTTTTTTTTATTATTTGTATATTTTTTCATAAAATAAAAGAAACATTAACAGTGTAAAAAGAAATAAAAAGGGAAAATCTATTTTTTTTAAAACAATGTATAAAAATATTAACATAATATTGAAGAAAGGTTCCTTAACAAAGAAATGCCTAACAGAGACAAAAAAAATCTAAAAAATGTTGAACTTTAGCATTCAAACTAGAAGTAGTAAAAAGAAATTTTACTAGATCTAGAAGCAAGAGAGGGAAATCCTATGGATTCTAAGGAAACCCTCAGATCTGAAAAACACATTCTCATATGAAAATGGGTGTGTATATGCACACCAAGTGTGTGCATATACACACTTGTTCTCATATGAGAACACAAATAAAATCTCTGCAACCATTAGCTAACCTCCAACCTACAAATGAAAAAGAACAAATGAAAGAGATTAGGGTTTTTGGAAAAGATATAGAGAAGGCCCTATCCCTAAATTTGAATCAGGGTTAGGGATTTGTCTCTCATGTAAATCCCTTTTTCATTTAAAGAATACAATTTATTATCCTAAGTCTAATAGGGACTTTATGTAGGATTTTATGTTGGGACTTATGAATTTATCACTTGGCATTAAATTTTTTTTAATTTTATTTGATATCCTAATAAGGGAAGATTATTGAACATTAGCAATACATTTCTTAAGCAAAATAATAACAAGTTTAGATGGTGATGTTAATTTGCTCCACTATCAAAATTATTATGATTAAATGTCCATTATAACATTTAAAAATTGATTGGAAAACTTACCTTAATAATTATTGTCATACTACCTTGTAATATGTGGAAAATGGATATTAGAGATTGGACATTCTTTAGGATTTATTTTATGAATTTGGAATTATTTAATTTAAGTAATTAAATAGATAGAATGATTCTAAGGAAATTTTAGTTTAATCTTCTAAATTTATTAGAGGATATAAAAATAAATAAATTAATTAATTAATTAAATTAATGACTTAATCAATTTAAATTGAAACCTTTTAAGAATTAATAGTTATGTTAATCACGTAATTGAAATTCTAATACATACATTAGTCATTATTTGAAATATACCTTTAGAAAGGGCAAGTGTCACTTTGTCTAGGATCTAGAAACCTAATTGTTTTCGGAAGGGTGATGAGAGAGGAATGTTTGAATGACTTTAGGGAGAGAGACTTATGAAGGACACACTTGTTCATCTTTTTGTCTAGATTAGATTTGGGAAGAGTGGGAGGAGGTCTAGAGAGGATTGGACTAAGTAGATTTGAGAAGGATAGCAAGCTTGGAGTCAAGATGAGCTCATCTTCAACTCTTCAATTTAGCCTTGGCTTAGGAGGAGGTTGGTGGTTTCTATCTTGTGATTATTTTGTATATGCTTTGAAAGAAATGTACTATGTGAAATTTGTAAATTGTATTACCTTGTGTGAATCTTTTATTGTTTGGTTTCTTTTTGAGATTTTTCTTTCATTCTTGTTTGTCTTCTTGAATTGCTCCATGTTTTGGGTGTGCAAGTTCACTCCTCATCCTTGGGAGGATTTGAGGAGAACTTGGGGTGAAGGGCCTAGTTGGGATTTCTTTATGTACGAGAACATGGTTGTATGGGTACCATGAGAGCCTTCTTATGTTTTCTTGGGGGCCATAAGGGAATTTTTGATGCTCATGGATTTGAGTTGTTTGGTTGGAAGGGCCTTGTGAAGGCTTGTAATATATGTTGATATGTTTTTTTATAAGATAGGTGTCTCCATATGAGAAAATTCCACCTTTACCCATCTATGGATTCAATCTTTATAATCCTTTGTGCAAGCTTGGGAAGGGAGTAATTTGTGAAAGTCTTTGTACCAAATTGTGGCATGCATGTTTATGTTATGTGTTGTTTTGTGTGTAGCCCATCCTATTCTTGTTTCCCCTAGCTTAGGGGTGGCCATGTAATGGCCTAGGCTGGGAGGTGAGCCTCCATGGCCATGTGGAAAGAATTTTTATGTTTGCAGGTTTTTTGGCTTTCTTGGTGTAAGGTTGAAGTTCAAGTGAAGATTCAAGTTTTAGCTGAAATTAAGGATTCAAGTTATTTCATTATAAAAATCATTGTATCTCTAAAGTCGAATTGTTGTATAATCTATGATGGAATTTTAAATCAATCTCCTACCTTTATGTTAACATAAATTATTTTCTTTCAAAATGTTTAGTTTTACAATTGGTGCAGTAATTCTACAAATTCCATAATTCTGCTCATAAATTAAACCCCTACAAAAACTCCAGTTAGACTTGCATCTAAAAATGGAGTATTGGTAACATAATATCTTGGTTCTTTAAACCACCTACCTAGCTTAGGAATTCTCAAGACCAACTAAGGAGAGGGTAGGGTTCATATTCCACTCAAACATGCCATGTCATCATAATAGTGTTAAGTGACACCTCAAAATAGTACACATCACAAACATACTTGGCATGCTTAGTGGAAAATTGCATTTTTTAATTTTCACAAAGAGAAACTTACTTACAAACATTGTCAACCACATAAATACATGCAACATGTTTATGAATGAAATCACGTTACAACGAGGTCATGCTCTTCTTAGAGTCAACCTTGGTTTCAAACTGATTGCACTTAGATCCTTTCTTGTTTCCCCAAATTTTACAACCATGACCATGTTCCTGCACACTCAATTTCAATTTCAGTATATCATAAAATATTTGCATTAATAATCATTTCAAAAATGAAGTATTAACATCTAAACTTGACAAATATATATAAATGCATTTCATGAAACATTACATAATCCACATTATACCCTAATTCTTCTAGCATCAAAATATCAATTCAATTTCCACATAAGCATGTAATCCTAAACTAATTATAGAATCATGATTCCACCAATATTCATTATACTAAAAGATGACATAAAAAATGTAGAATGCAGAATTCATATATCATAGATAATCATGGAACCAAAATGAGCATATATAAGGAGTACGACTAACGTGATCATCATAAAACCTATAACAAACATCTCATAAGATCCAATGATAGCATATGTAATCCAAAATAGGTCAAATTTCTATACTCAAAGTATCATCCTGATGAATCAAATGTCAAAATGAATGTCGAGCTAGGATGGGTCGGGGCAGGACCTCACAGTAGTGAGTTGGGTTTCTCAAGTACAAAAGGTGGTTTCTTTATCCACTATAGAGGTAGAGTATGTTGCTACTGCAGAGGAAGCTAAGGAGATGATATGGCTTCAATTCTTCATGGAAGAATTGGGACATCCACAGAAGGATACTTTTTTGCATACAGATAGCCAAAGTACCATTTATCTTGCGAATAATTCTGCTTTGCACTCAAAGACAAAACACATATAGTTGCAATACCATTTCATTCGGTTAGTTTTGGATGATGGGTAGTTAAAGCTGGAAAAGATACATACTAATGATAATCCAATAGATATGTTTACAAAGGTAGTAACAAGGGAGAAGTTGAACTCATGTTCAACTTTAGTTGGTCTTCTAGACTAAATAGAATAAAGGAACAACTAAGTCCAAGGTGGTTTGATCCAGTGGGAGCCTCATATGGTAGTGATATTGCTATAGGATCAATCTCCAAGTGGGAGGTTTTTTAGTGTGGATATTGATCAGTCACCAAGTGGGAGATTGTTTTCTTGTGGTGACTGATCAAGAAAGTACTATCCAAGAAAGTACTATACACTTTTCATTCATCATGGGGTTTGGGTTAACTCATCAAACATTTTTTGAGTTGACATGTCAAACATTTCCCTAGGTTGTCTTGTCAAGCTTTTCCCTAGGTCGACTTGTCAAGTATTTTAGGGTTAACTTGTTAACTGGCATAAGTCTTGTTATATTGGCTTAGGGTTAGTGATTTTCATTATGGATGGATGTTTTATGTAGCTTCTTGTGGTGGTATTGAGCTAAATGAGATTACAGATTGTAATCAAGTTGTAATCACTAGATAATAATAATATTGGACTCGATGTTGGTGGATGTAGCCTAGGGATTGGGTGAACCACATTAAATCTTTGTGTCTTGTGTTCTCTTTTGTGTGGTTTATTGTTTTTTGATCTTGGTTATATTTGCACATAATTTTTATTTCTACCTTGTTAATCCTAACATCTTGAACTATCCTAACTAGTCATTCACCTTACTAAAATCATTCTTTCCTATTGTGAGGTAGTGCACCTTAAAGTGCCGAGGTGTGAAATTCCCTTTTCTATGAGGAGCCAGATGTTCCTTATTAGTTAACATAAGTTTCTAGATAGACTCTAAAAATGCAATTCTGGGTGAGACAAAGAATGGTAGTAGATGGGGAGGCTAAGGGCACCCATAAACCCTGATCATTGTATAACCTTTCTCATAAAAAATATCTCCCCAATTGTGACCTTTGGTCCATTTATCGACAAATTGTTGGTGCCTCACTAGCTGCAGGACCTTGGTGGATAATCTTGTGACATTTATTCCCAAACTCCAGATAATAGGGTATAGAATCTAGTTTTCAAAAGCATTGAAATCACATTTTGAAGATGGAATCCAAATACCCAACCAAAATTGTACTAGATTGGGCTATCCATTCCACATCATTTTTGGCCCAAGATCATCTAAGTTCATAATATTATAATTATGGAGCAAAATAAGATGCATCAACAAAGAGTAGTGCAAGAACCTAGGTGTAGAATTAGGTGTGAAATTCTTTAAAGACAACAAACCCTCATGAATTTTATTAATCACATACCCTATATATTCATATCCCTTATTCATGTGATGGCTCTCTAAATCCATGATCAGCATTAAAATATCAGAGGTAATCCAATCTAGACCGCCATCAACCCCCAAGACCCGACAAAGTCCATATGCAATGTATTTTATGTAGAACTAGAGATCCTTGTAGCGATATGAGGTTGACCCACCCATGGATATAATGTAGTTTCTATTTTCTTTGGAAACATGGCTTTGAATCTCTTTGGAGACCAATGCAGCCTCTCAGATATATGTATTTGTCTGGGCTTGTAGGTCTATCTCAGTAGCCATAGGGATTTGGATCCCAAAATACATCATGAATGAATTTCAGTCTAGGGTAACTAGAGGAGAATCATCACCTTTTCTAATATTTTTTGAGAGGGGATCATAGCATTGAGACAAAATAAGAAATGCATCTAAATCTAGGAAAAGTTTAGGAACAATCAATTTGGCCAGCCCTGACGTCCAAGGGTTTGAGACTTGAGTTAGACTATCATAATTTTTATAAAAATATCTAAATAAACACATGCCTATGACCTAAGGAGTCCTAGAATCTCTACAATATGCAAGTTTATCCACAAAATAGTCATCACTAACCTTTTTGTTCTGTGACGGTCTGGGCAATAGAGTGAGGAACTCATCTCAGTAGCTTTCCTTTGTTTTTTCTTTAGAACCTTGACTAGTCGAAGCTTCACTTGCAATTGCTTGACTCATCTTGTCTGATAACTAAAATCTCTCTAAAAATCTCTGATCACACTAAAAATCTAGAAAATTTTTGAAAACATGAACACTCTGTACTTTTCAAAATGCTTCGTAATCTTCAAATGAGTAGTGACTAACTGTATTTATTCTATAGATTTGAATATAGTGGCTCATCTAAAATTGAAAAGCCATCAATAATGTCACTTCTACCATTACTTAGCATGAACTGAACTCAATTCACTAGTAGTAGCTCAGGAAAATGACAAGTAATCAAATTTGATCATTTAGAGACCTAGCGACTAGAGAGAAGTCTCATAATCATTGAAAGGGTTGGCACCTTTTAAAATATTTCTGGAGATCTTGCAACTAGAAAGTCTTTTCATAGTCACTGAATGATTTAGCATTTTATGATTTCATCATGAGATCAAGTGACCATTGTAATCTTTTAAATTTTTGATCTAGAGACTTGGCAACTATAGTCGATCTCTTCATCCATCTTTAATTTTTCATTTGGGGATCTAGTGACTATAGAGAAACTCTAAGTTGTTGAAAGATGTTGACTTTTCAAATTTTTTCTGGAGAACCTATGAATTTTTTATCTAGAGACTTGGTGATTGAAGAGAAGTCTCATGATCTCCCAATATCCTTATCAAACTTCTTCTTAATCCGCAACTTCATGACAACTCTTAGATGAAGATCTAATGGTAGTCGCTAGGTCTCCACAACTTTGAGATGACATCATCTCCATTCAGTAACTAGGAAATAAATGCTAGATCATGTCCTTTAACACTCATGATCGATGGTAGTTGCGTAATCTCACAAAGTTTACTATGACTTTGAATTTCTTTGGAGATCAGGCGACTAAGCATATTTAGAGATTTGGAAACTGAAGAAAGAGTAGTGTCAATATATTTCATCAGGAGATTTAGTGAATATAGTAAATTTTCTCTTTCTTTACCTTTTTAACCAATCAAAAGACACATCACCCCATTTTGGCAAGTAGACATCCATTCTTCTAAATTTTCTATTTTCAGTCAATATTTCAAATTTTGCTGATCTAGTGACTATGCAACTAAAGGCAGTCTCCCAATCGTTGAGAAAAATTCTTAACTAGAGCCTGATCTGGAGATCGTGTGACAAAGAAAAACTCATAGTCACTAAATACTTTTCTTAACTGTGGTTGAATCCAAAGACTTCACAAATACACTTATTTCTCCAAGTTTCCAGAAGATTTTCTTAACCCCAGTCAATTCATGAGATTAAACACAAGCTGTCGATCAATGCTTCATCTGACAATCATGCTGAATCTCTACATCTTTGATAACTTAACCACTACATTAAGAGATCTGGAGACAACTTTGTCGCTGGATTGCTGACCGATTGGAAGATAACTGTCAAAATTAGGAGAACACCTGACTATATAGATCACTGGGTCGCTAAATAAAAAACTTAACTATTTAAGAACTTGGAGACCCCATGAGTGATAGAAATAAACCACCAAAATATATTCAGAGACCTAGCAACCAAAAATTCTTCTCTTAATTGCTGAGTGTTACATTAATTGTTTATTTCATTCAGAGATTACCTGACTAAAGGCTTCATGATCAAAGATAGAGCGACCGTGGCTACTTCATAAAGTCTTATCTTAATAGTCGCTAGATCTCAGGACAAAATACTTGAGACTTAGCGACTAAAAGACTATCGCTGAGTCATTAGAGAATAAAGAATATTCCCTTTCTTTGAAGAGAGTACACAACAATGGGTTTTTGGGAAATCGTTGAGTCTAATAGGATATACTAAAATTATTGTGAGACTGAGTGACTAAACAAGAGATAAAAGAACACATTCTTTATGACTTCGTTAAGTGATCTGATAAAATAATAGCCAAATAGACTTCTGACAAGGAATTTTGGGATTTTCTAGATTTTCAAGATATTTTAGACCTAAAACCTAAGGTTTTCAAAATTTTAACAAGTTGAAATAGCCTAGGTTTATAAAAATACTAGGGACTAGTTCATGAAACATAGAGGGAAGTTTCAAGAATCAAAATTCTAATAGAACAAAAACAAAAATAGATATTTGAACCAACAATACCATCAATGCTTAAAATTTTCATACATGGACAAAGAAGTCATGGTGAGTGGGGACCTAAATTCATTCCAATATTGTAAGCCCATAAATGATTCATTGGTTCCCCATAATACAGAAGGCAATACATCAAAATAGATAGAAAAATGACAAAGTTTGGAGGACTTTCCTTCAATAAGAGTCAAAGAAAAGATAAGTGAAGAAGAAACTATTGTTTAAAACCATCAAATTATCACTAACTTAGTTACATCGACTAAGGGAAAAGAGAAAGTTAGTGAGGAAAGTTCCAAAGAAGAAGAAGAAGAAAACCATTCAATTTCTACCCAAATTCAAACCAAGGAGGCTCATTACCAAAAGATGAATACCACGATGGAAAAATTTGAAAAATAATGCAAGATCAAATAGAAGGATGTGGGAGAATATTCTTTATCTATGATGGATTTTTTATTATCTCCAAAGTCTCATGGAAAACTTTCTAGCTTACATCCACCTCAACAATACAATGACCATTTTGTAAGGGCTAGTACTTCTTCATCCATGGATGAAGAAGACAATGAATTTTTGAAGTGGTTATATAAAGATGATGAGTCAAGTGCTCATGAAAAAAGAATCCAAAACATTAGCATTCCTAGTCATCAATATGGAAAAGGTTTTCAAATTATGAAAAAGATGGGCTACAAAGGACAATGACCTTTGGGTAGAAGAAATGAAGGGCTAATTGAACCATTATAAATGTCATGGAGGGATAGCAAGGAGAAGTTAAGATTAGGGTATCTTGAACATAGATACACTCAAAAGAAACACCCCATGTTCTATGACCAGATTCTGCAATTGGACTCTCAAAGTGATGAAGAATCAAACAAATGGGAGTGGGATTCATTATCTAGTGAATCTTTCCAAGATAAAGAAGTGGATATGGTCCACACTTATGCTCCTAATAAAGGAAAAGAACAAGAGATAACCTCAGGATCAAGTTCTAACCAAGCTTTAAGTTTTAATCAAGATCAGGCTCAAGAAAATGCAATAAGTCAAGAGGTAGAAGATTCTCAATGGGTAGGAGAACCCTATGTACCATCATGGACTTCAAAAATAGAAGGATCTAGAAATATGTTTAACCCACTATATTTTTACCCACATGAAACCGAAGAGGATTCAAGTGAGGAGGATTTTGACCCAAGGTCTCTAAAACACTTAGAAGAAGCACATGTTATAGACTTAAGTGATACAATGTACGAACCCTCATATATTTGGAGCTAATTGAATGGGATTCCATAGAACCAACTATCCTTCCCACATTCCTAAAACATAAATCTATGACCCAATACCTAAATGTGGTTGAACCTTCTTCTACCAACAAATATCAAGAAGAAATGATGAAGGGAAGTATTCAATCTCTTAGTTTAGAAATAAGAGACAAAAATGAAAAGAATATAAAATTGAAAGAGTCTAATGGTGAAAACCACAAGGTGGTAGTATTAGACAAAAAAAATAAATAAATAAATAACATTTCCGAACGTGAAAACCCAATTGTGGCACCTAAGGAAGAGAGGTTGGATACTTTGTTCAAAAATTATGAGGAGATATCACATATTTTGATAGAATCGATAGAAAAGATCAAAATTGGAACTGAATCAGAGCCAAAGGTCATTCATCTAGTAGCATCATTATCAAGTGAAGAAAAAGAGGAATTCATAAAATTCTTCAAAGAAAGGCAAGTAAATTTTGCATGGTCTTATGATGATATCCCAAGACTAGATCCAAACTTGATCATGCACAACTTAAATATCAAAGAATGGGTAAAAATAGTCAAGAAAAAGTTGAGAAAGATGCACCCACACATAGAACTTCTTGTCAAAGTGGATTTAGAAAAGTTATTAAAAGTTGGGTTCGTAAGAGCAATTGACTATACCAAGTGGATATCAAACATTGTGCCCATTTCAAAAGAAAAAAATTCCATCAAAATTTGCATGGATTTATGAGATCTTGACCTCACATGTCCAAAGGATGACTTTCCTTTACTAAGTATAGAGGCTATAGTGGATTTGACAATGGGTCATTCAATTTTCTCTCTCATGGATGGATTTAGAAACTACAACCAAATTAAAATTGCACCAGAAGACCAAGATAAAAAAACTTTTACATGTGCATGGGGAACATTTTGTTGGAATGTTATGCCCTTTGGTCTTAAAAATGTAGGAGTGACCTATCAATGAGCCATGGCTACCATATTCCACAATATTATGCATAAATTCATAGAAGATTATGTGGATGACATACTTGCAAAATCCCACTCAAGGGAGGAACATGTACCAATCTTAGAAAAAATATTCATAAGGTTAGAGAAGTTGAAGGTGAGACTCAATCCAAATAAATGTTCCTTTGGAGTAAAAATTGGAAAGCTTCTAGGGTACATAGTCTTGACAAAAGGAATAGAGGTGGATCCCACAAAAGTCAAAGCAATAATGGAAATGGGGGCACCTAAAAATATGAGCCAAATGAGATCACTCCAAGGGAGAATTCAGTCAATTAGAAGTCTCATATCACAATTAGCATAAAAATGCCATTCTTTTACTCAACTCCTCCATAAGGACACATTAGAAGAAGCTTTTAGGTTACTCAAAAAGTAACTTATGAATCCACCAACTTTGATGCCACTGATAAAAGAAAACTAATAGATTTTGTACATTTTAGTGACAAAACACTCTTTAGGGGCACTCTTGGCTCAAGAAGATAAAAATGGAAAGGAAAAGGCTATTTACTACATAATAAAAACCTTGGTGAAATATGAGTTAAATTATACTTTCATATAAAGAGAATGTTTAGCAATAGTGTTTTCTTCCCCAAAGCTACAACATTGTATGCTATTTCATTAGATCAAACTCATAGAAAAAATTGATCCACTAAAGTACCTTCTAAGAAAAATAGCTTTGACGGGAAGACTAGCTAAATGGGTCATGGTTTTGAGAGATTTTGATATAGAATATGTGGATAGAAAGGAGATCAAATGAAAAGTCATAGAAGATCAACTAGTGGAGGCACCGTTAGAAGATGAACATCCTATTCAAGTGGAATTTACATATTCAAAAATAATCAATGTTGAAGAAAAAACATGGAAATTATACTTTGATGGCTTTTATACTCAACATGGCTCGAGAGCATGAATAATGTTGATCACACCCTAAGGATCAACATTCCCTAAATCATATAAGCTACTATTTCCATGCACAAACAATACAACTAAATTTAAGGCATTAGTCATTGGCATCAAATTGGCCTTAGAATGGAAGGTGACATAATTGTAAATATATGGAGATTCTCAATTAGTCATTAATTAGATAAATGATGAATATCAAACTAAAGATGAAAAGTTGATACATTACAAGAGTATGATAGAAAATCTCAAGAAATATTTCACCTTGATCACATTTGAGAAAGTGCCTAGAGAAAAGAATAAGGCAGCAGACGCCATGGCTACATTGGCTTCACTTCTCCAAATGCCGGACCAAAGTGCAAGATATGAATTCTTGGTAGAAGAAATGGGACAACTTGCATTTGAGCCTTCCAATTCCCTCACCATTTTCCTATTAGTGGGACATGACCCACCTTGGTATGGATCCATTTATACTTACCTAAAATACCTAACCCTACCTTTGGACCAAACCCAAAACTAGAAAAGGAACTTCATACTTGACAAGCCTCTCGTTACACCCTTATATCTGGCGCATTGTATCAAAAGAGTTTAGACAAAATTATTTTAAAGTGTTTAGAGAAGGAGGAATCAAAATTAGCCTTACAAGAAATCCACGAAGGAATCTGTGGGTCACATTCAAATGGATTAACCTTAGCTAAGAAACTTCTAAGGATACGATATTATTGGCCTTCTATGGAGAAAGATGCATGTCATTTTGCAAAGACTTGTCAAAAATGTCAATATCATGGAAACCCAATTCATGTGCTAGCTCAAGAATTGTATCTGATGACTACACCTTGGCCTTTTTATCAATGAGGGTTGAATTTAATAGGGATGATTTACCCACCTTTATCCAATGGTCATAAGTTCATTATAACTACAACTGTATACTTCATCAAATGGGTTGAAGCTATGCCATTATCCACTACTACGGCAAAAAAAATCTCCATGTTCACATTAAACCATATAATTTGTAGGTATGGCATCACCCAAGACATCATAACACATAAAGATAAACATTTCAAGAATAAGGACTTAAAAAAATTATGTGCAAAATTCCATATGATACACCATTCATCTTCAACATATTACCTACAAGGAAATGGACAAGTGGAAGCCACTAATAAGAACATTTTGAAAATATTAAAGAGGACAGTTGACAATTCAGGTAGAGATTGGCATATTCAGATAAATCCTACTTTATGGGCATATAGAACAAGTGTGAGAATGCCAATGGGAGCTACACCATTTTCATTGGTTTATGGAGTTGAAGTGGTATTACCATTAGAGGTTAAAATTCCATCTCTAAGAGTTTCACTACATGGATTGCTAAGTGAGAAAGAATATAGGGTTGCTAGATTGTGAGAATTGGAATTGATTGATAAAAGACAACAAAAAGCGTTTGATTATCTCAAAATATATCAGAATAGAATGTCAAGAAATTATAATAAACATATCAAACCAAGGACATTCCAATAGGGGATTTGGTATTGAGAGAAAACCCAAAGAATCAGGCAGAAAGAGAGAAGAAAGGGAAATGAGAAGAAAATTGATTAGGACCTTTTGTGATTACTTATTCTTTTGGCATGGGTACATATAAGCTAGCTAATTGTGATGGAGAGAAATTACAAGAACCCATCAATAACATACACCTAAAAAGGTTTTACACCTAAAGTAAATGAAAGAGTATAAATTGAAAAAGTATCAGAAAATCAGATGAGGAAGCATCCTATTTATTGTACATAGTCAAAAGTGATCTTGAAAAATTCAAAAACATTGAAAAGTAGAAAAGAAGAAAAAAATTAGAAATGCAGAAAAGTACAAAAATAACAAAAAGAGATCCTTAAGAAATAAAACACAATGGAAAATTGAACATGAAGAAATTAAAAAATATTCAAAAAGATGTTGACTTGGTGAAAGCCTAGCAAATAGGTGCCTTGATAATGAAAAAAATAAAAAGAGAAAAATATAAAAAAAATTAAAAAAATTTAAAAATAAAGAAAAGTGCCTTGATGAAAACCCAGCAAATAGGCACCTTTGTAGAAAAAAAAGCATAAAAAGAGAAAAAGAGCAATAAATTCAATTGGTGAAAAAATGGTAAACAAGCACCATTGAAAGTCAAGTCAAGTCTTATGCCTAGTTACTCCTTGTAGATATTGCATTCGCTAGCACTTGTAAAAATTGCATAATAAAATCCTAGAGTTGCATTTGCAAATACTTCAAGATTTCATCATAGATTTGAAAAGTGTCCAAGTCCAACAACACAATGAATTCAAACTAGGGGAAAATCTATCCTAGAAGCAAGAAGGATTCATCAAACAAACATCAATTGACACAAATCAACACATCCAATCACAAACACATAGATGATTGACCCAAATCCTAATCCAAATGATGATTCGACAATGAAAACTTTTGATCCATGATCTCACAATGACTTTACCCTTTATCAGGATTAAAATGAATAATGAAATATAAAATGGATGGAACTATACTTGGATTATGGATTTGAAAAATAGTGCAAAATTTTTAAGTGTTTACTTGATTGATGAAATCATATCTTTTGAGTAAATCGATGAAGTCTTGGACTAGATAAGCGATAATAAAAGCATAATATTTTATTGATTTCTACATGAGTGTCTTCAGGTCAAGAGTGTCTTTAGGTCAAGGTTTTAAAATATGTATCTTTCATCTAATGACATGATCATCAAAGAATCATCGAGGACATGTACATATGGCAAAACCAAGATCTCTGCTTGTTCATGCAATAAGATACCTTGGATATTTTGATGTTCTATATCATAATGCCAAAATCTACTTGCAATATTGAATCAGATGAAAGTAGTATTCAAACTATCATGGTTGAGTCTAACTAGTTACAATTGTACCAGATTTAGGCACACAAAATAGGAGGAAAAAGGTATTCATATCATCATGATTGAACCAGTGATGATCGCACCAATTTCAGGTCATAAAATGCTCGATGATGAAAATAAGCACCCAAATTCTGAATAGTGACAGCTAGCTGCATCCATACTAGATTAAGTACATTTAGTTTGCATGGATTCTTATCTAAAAAAATGGTTATGAAAAAGGAAAAGGGGGTGGATCAAAGCTAAAATTGAAAAGTTTCATCATTACTTTATGTGATAGAATGTGTTAGAAATCAAAAATAAAAAATCAAACATAAATTAAGGTGCATTGCATTAGATTAATTGCATCATAAATCAAGATACATTTTAGTTGCATTAATAGGCACCCATTCTAGATTCATTGCATTAAGTTGCATCCATCATATAATTTTGCATTTACTTTTAATCATCCTTAAATGTACATTCATTATGTTTTCACTACATTAGATTGCATTCATCATTAAAATTGGCATTAATCATTATAGCTCATTACATCTTAGTTGCATTAGATTGCATTATTAAAATCAATATTGTTAGATTGCATGAATCGTATTCTTAGTTTAACTATTAAGCTACATTCATTTAGGGTTCATTGTATTTAAATATTAAATTTCATTAACTGGAATAAGTAAATAAATCATTAGGTCATCATCAAATTGCATTAAGTCCATTATTAAAGCATTAAATCACATCATTAGGTTCTTTTATTATTCATCAGGTTACTTTTCATCCATTAAGTTAGTTACATTAATTAACTATCATCTATCATTAGGTGCATTCATCCTTAGGTTAGATCATTCATTAATCATTAAAACATTACAAACATTACATTATACATCTCATTATTCATTAAACATTGCACATCTGTTAGAAATTAATCTTTCCTTGGTGAAAATATGTAATTAAAGGATAAACCAAGGTATCCTATATTGTATTTGTCCTCTAGTCCAAGTAGGAGGACATGTCACCTTTTTGTAATTCCTTTAATAAGGAAATTAGATATTCCTCCTTAAGAGGAATCTCACATTTGTCACACACACAATATGAATGTGGCATTCATTTGAGATGGGAGTTACATGCAAACTCCTCCACTCATCTCTACTTAAGAGATGCCTCTCACACACTTTCTCAATAATCTTCTCTATTTTCTCACTTCTCCTTCATCTCTCTTTCTTGCTTTCCATATTGTAATGAGCTTTGTGCTCCATTTCTTTCTTCTTCTTAGGATTTGAGCCTCATTCATATATTCACATGGGGTTTTTCTTTGCTTTTCCCCTTTCAAAAATCTTTGAGTTATTGTTCTTCTTGGAGTACTTTGGTGATCTTTTGGCTTGTTACTTTGAAGCAATTCACCTCTCTCTCTCTAGGTGAACTTGGTAAATTCCTTTCATGCACTCACACTTGGGTTCTTTCCTTTTCTCTACTACTTTTTATTATTATTTCTAACATGGTATCAAAGAAAGTTTAACCCTTTTTTGTTGACTATTGCATGTAGGGAAATTTGAAGGATATTTTAGTTGTGAAGGAGAAAGCTCTTTTTTTTGTTATCTAACCATTTTCTTAATGTTTTTCTTCATTATTTTCTTGCAATCTAATATATTAGTTTTTTTTCCTTCTTAGTTCTGGATGGCTTGCTGCCATATCTAAGTCTATTCATCTCATTTCAAGTTTTATTTAATCTAACATACCCTCTGTCAGGAAAAATACAAGGGATTTATAGTTAGCCTATTCTATATTTCATCTTTAAATCAATACTAAAATATGTTTCTAACATTCTTGTTGCAGGATTTTCATTCATCTTTTTAAATCTCTATTTAATCTCTAGGATATCTCTATTATATATATATATATATATATATATATATATATATATATATATATATATATATATATATATATATATATATATATATATATATATATATATATATATATATATATATATATATTAACTAACATTCAATCTTTGTTTTCATATATCACTCTTAATATTTATATCTGATATGCAAGTTTGATTTATACTAATATCGATGTTTTTTTGGTGTTTTGGAGCTCCATTTTTTTTGTGCAAGTTTTAGCTACTACCTTATGTTTCATCCTGCATTCTTCATCTAGCTCTCTCCTTTCATGTGTGAGCCAACCTCTATTCTTTTTTTTTGGTACTTACTTTTTTTGTTGGCCTTGTTTTTCAATATCTAGTCCTTACGTGAGCTTTTGTTCTCACCTTGCTGCTCATCTTCCTTGAGACAACATTAGCCTTTGTGTTAGATGGTATTTGAGTGAGCTAGTCTCTTCCTTGTTCATTTTTTTCTTGACATGCCTCACTCTATCCTTTGCATTTCATCCTAGTTGCTTCATGTTTCTTTTTTTTTTCTCCTCCCTACTTTATTTCCCTGTAATTATAGTTACTTATTCTCTACATTTGAACCAAGTCATTCATCTGGTCCTTGGTGTGAGATTTTACTGGTGCTTAGCTTTGTTTGCATTTTTTTCCTTATCTCTTTGCCATCATTGTATCTACCTTATAACGACTCTGTGTAAGATTTTTGTCTGCCTTTATTTTGTCATTGCCTCTGCCATTCTCCACATGCAGGAGCTCTAACACTCCATAATCATTAGCTCCATTGTAGATCTTATCAATATTCCTGGTTTAACTATTACTATTCCTATTCATTGATAGAGGTTGAGAGTCAATAACAAGGCTGAGATCCCCAATTTCTTCATTTTCATCGACATATGAGTGGGTCAGAATCCAAGCTATTACTTTCATGTACTTTAGAGTTTTGAGTTAACACTAGGAAGAAGCAGATTTGGAGGTGTTAAGTTTGGCTGTGAAGCTTGTTAAATCTAGTTGGGTGAGCATAAAAAATAGGAGGATGTTCAGAACTTAGCTTTATTTGAGCCTTGACAAACACCATTTTTGTTGATGTGCCTAGCTTCTTCTGCTACTCTTCTAAAGGAGCTCTTTTTTTCGTGGCCTTTCTAAGGAAAATTAGTTTTTCAAATGTAAAAGGAATCAATTTTTTTTCAGATTACTTTTGTTTTTCAATCAACATAACTCTATTCTTGGTAAGGCATTTTGAAGCATTCATCTTTTAGCATTAATTATTTCTGACTTAATTCTAGTTATCTTTGATATTCTCTATTTAGAATCTTTATGCTGGCTTAGTTTCACTTGTATTTAAATTTTCATTAACTATTTTAATTCAGCTTGACTATTTTTAAACTTGTTTGCTTAAAATTTGAATGTTAGCTTGTTTCTAATTAGTTTATTTTATTTGAAAATTAACTTGATTCTCATTCAATTCACATTTTTATTTCCAAAAAACATTAAATCCATTTAAATTAAACTTTTGATTAAATTTTTTATTTTGTTTCTAACTATTTGCACGGACAAATCAAAGTTATCTATTAAATATTGTTCCATATATCTATTTATTTTCTAATTCAATGTAGCTCATTTTTTTTAATCATTTAATAAAATTCTAAATTTACTTAAAGTTTCAATTTGTTCAAGTTCATAGTTAATCTCATTTTGATATCATTGTCTTGCCACTTTCCGTTAGGAATGGGAACACTGAGAGGGAGGGGGGGTCTGAATCAGTGTTCGTTGTATTTTAAATTTTAACTTTAATCTTTAAACTGAACTTGAATGCTTAAGAATTGAAATAAACATTCACATAAACCTAAAATATGAAATGAACACATGACACCAATATGGCTATGGGGAAACCCAAATAGGTAAAAACCCCAGTGGGAATTGACACCCACTAATATTCTGCACTAGTTTTTTGTGATCCTTGCTAGAAGATCCTTTACCCTATTAGGAGTAGCTTTACAATTCTTTAAGTACAGTAGACCTTGTTAAGGGTCAGACGTTGTTAAGAGTATTTTACAATAATCCATGTTAGGGGAGTGGGCTCACTTTCCTAGAGCTCAGTACTCAAATGGTGAAGGCTACAACCTTCTGATCTCAGATACACACTATATCTGTGAGGTGAACTGTTACTGTGACACTGCTTGTCGGATCAGTTCCTTTGATGCGCTGATGCTTTGACCTCTTGTAAAGATCTAATACATCATATGTTATCTTCACATACTTTTTCTCTTCTTATCACAACTCTCTATCAACTTCCATATCAAATACAATGGGCGCATCTTATATTTATATGCTCATACAAAATAAACAACTAGGCCAACTTTATAGCCTATTACAAACAATGCTTCCAAATGAATTGGCTTAAGTGTACTTACAAAAAAACAAGTATACATGTTGGAAACCTAAATACAATAAGCACAATGCTTTTACAATATTACCTTATGACCACAAACCAAATTACTAACTATCGGCTTCATGCTCTATTCTTCACTGGCACATGTTGGCTGTGCAACTTTAACTGACTGTATCTTTCACATCTTTTCATATCTGATTATGCGCTCATAGACTAAGCATGAGTATAGTCTAACCAACTTAAATTATAGGGAACATACCATAATTCATCCATACACATGTGTGCTGATGCTCTGAGTTGTAGGAACTCTATACACTGTCCAGTCTTCAACACTTAGCTGATTTTTTATCCTCATATCAAGTGCCCTGACTCCAAACTACTATATGACTTTGTTGCCATTATGAAAACACTATATCAAGTCATATACACCATTATAGACAACTTTAAAACACTTTCAACATGGCTAATCTAATTCTAGAAAGTAAACTAACTATCTCTAACTATCATCAATGGAAAAATCATGTTTCCTTTCTTTTCCATTGTAAACATTTTCTTGAAGTTGCTACAGATACGACTCTTGAACCAACCGAGACTGCTGCTCAAACTGTCAAAGATGCTCAAAAAGGTAAGAACAATGAATCAATTTATCTAATTGGACTCTCCATCAATCTTGATCTATGTTAGGATTGGGAACATTAAGAGGGGGGGTGAATCAGTGTTTTATACTTTGTTACTTTTTGTGCTATTTTGAAACTTAAATTAATTGCTTAGTTACTAAAATGAACATCAATTCAAGTAATATAAAAATTCATAACACATGAAACAAGATATGGTTATGGGGAAACCCAAATAGGTAAAAACCCCAATGGGAATTGACACCCACTAAGAACTGCACTAGTGTTTTATGATCCCTATTAGAAGATCTTGCAACCCTGTTAGGAGTTGTATTTTACAATTCTTTTAGTACAGTGATCTAGTCAAAGGTTATACCTTGTTAGGAGTCTTTTATAATAACCCTATTAGGGGTGGGGACACATTTTACTAGAGCTCAATACTCAAATGGTGAAGGCTACAACCTTCTGGATATCAGATACACACTATATCTGCAAGGTGAATTGCTGCTGCAACACTACTTGTCAAATCAATTTCTTTGATGTGCTGATGCTCCAACCTCTTGTGAATATTTAAAAAATCCTAACTAATCTTTCCATACTTATTCTCTACTCTTCTTAACTCTCTTTCTCATCATATGCTTAATTACCAAGGCACATGTTATATTTATATGCGCTAACAAAACAATTAACTAGGTCGGCCCTTTAACCTATTACATACAATGCTACCAAATGAATTGGCTCAAGTGTGTTTATATACATTCATAATAAGATGTATATGAACTAAATAAAATAGGTGTGTAGCCTTTACAAAAAAATATTACAAGTGCTAACCAAAATATAGAAAGTCGGCCTCATGCTTTGTTCTGTTCTGTCGCTCACTGTTTGTGCCACTTGAACTGACTGTAACTTCTGCATACTGACTCAGATCTTCATGCACTCTTAGACTTAGCATGAATACATATTAAAAATATTATATTCAAGGGTGCATGCCATAATTTAGTCATACGCACGTGCGCTAATGCTCTAATCACCTAGTGCTCTACTATCTGTCTAGTCTTCCATACTTAGCTAAATTACCAATCTTCTTCAATATACGTTGACTCCAAAACTTAATATGAATTTTTTTCCATAATGAAAATACTAACTATATTCGTATACTTCATTATAGTCAGCTTTCCAACAATCGCCCTCTTTTTCATTAATGGAAGCAAAGGAATATGGCAAAGTTAATAATTGTATCCTTATCCAAAATCTTATTGATATATAGTATAACTTATATCTCCCTTATTACTATAAACTATACTCCTTTACATCATATACACATTCCATATTCTTCTACATACTATAATCCCCCTTTGAAATTGATGACAAAGGTGCTCAAAACTATATTCACAAGTACTTACAAGGTGAAAACATCCTGATATGCTAGCTTCAAATTTGCAATCTCATTCTGCCAAAATTTCTTTAGTGTGTCTACTATCTGGAGATGGGTGCACAACACATATGTTAACTTTTCCATTTTCTCCAATTCTATACATGGACCTTGATCATATGTCACCATGGTGTCATCTATCTCCTTTATGTTCTGATTCAAGACATCTAGTGAAGGTGCAAGAGCATTTCTCAATTGTGTTTGCCTTGTCCTTATCTTGGACATTTCTTTTTCTATCTTTTCCACTTGTCCCTAATATACATTATTACACATGTTTATATCTATACTGGGATCTTCCACTGATTTTCTAACTTGATCTATCATAGCTTCTACCTCCTAGATTTTCTTATAGAGATCTGTAGTTAGCTTGTCTTGATTCATGCAGTCTGCTATGAGTTTCCTTCCTTTGGATGGAAATTCTTTCAGTGAAGCTTGACCAATCTTTAAGGAGTTGAGGTCAAGTGAAAATTTTGTAGTTAACTCATCCAATATCTTCTTTAGATACTTCTCTTCTGCTATCTTAGTCATTGATTGTTCTAGGCATGAGAATTTTACCTTAATGCTTGTTAGGATATTGTTGACATCCTCCACTGAATGAACCTTTTGTACCTTTCTCTCTACTGGGAATAGATTGTTCAAAATGTCTATTGACTCAAAAAATAGAGGATTTCTCACTACTTGTTTTTCTTTTGCCTTGTCCATTGCTAAGACATTGATCTTGATTAGGTCTTCTTCTCCCCATGAATCCGAGCTTGTAGTATCAGGGGTCAAACTTGACAACATTGATGTTGATGGCATAGGAGTGATAGGTGCACTATCCATCATTTTTGTCTTTGTCCTTATTCTAGTAATAGGTTCTTTTTCTTTCTTCTCTTCATCTTCTTTTTCCTCTTCTTCTTCTTTCTCCTCTCCTCTTCCTATTATATCCTCAATTAGCACTTCTTCTTGCTGCATAGATGGATTATCACCACATAGAATTTCTTCATCCTGGGTGCTTACAAAGGCTTTCTCAAATCTATCCAAGTCTTTATCAGTGGCCGCCATTGATATCTCCATATTTTCAATCACTATTGTGTCATCCTTTTGATTTGTGGTCTTGGGTGTAGACTTTATTTTGTATGCACCCTAAAATGGTTACCTAGACTTTGGGCCCCCATTCAGCAATTTATCAAATCCCTAAATCAATATTTTCAAAAATCAACATTTTTCAATTATATCAACTTCCTTGATCAAATCCTATTTTATCATTTTTGATTATTTTCTATGGGCTAACCATTTTATCCTAAAGTCTTTATTTATTTAAAAGGAATTTCCTCCCCTTTTATTGAATAAAAGGCCCCCACTTTCTTCTTATCCTAAGTTGCACAAATAAAGCATTATTCTTATTTTATAAAAAGAAGAAAATAACTTTTTGTCTCATATGGACACAAAAGTAAACTCTTATTTTCTCATTTGAGGATGTTTGTGCACATGGATTTCTCCTCTTTCAAGCTCCACCCTTGATTAAATCTTTTTCCTCTTAATCTCCATGGTCCATTCCTTTTCAATTCCTTTAAAAGGAAAGCTCTCTTCTCATTTTAGGATCCCAACTTTTTATGCTAATCTTATGCTGTAGGAATTCTTGGAGACTTTGGAGCTTTTGGAGATTATTATTGCATCATACCTTCATGTTTATGCTTTCTTAGCTTAGTTTTCTTTATGTTATAGATTAGCTCACATAGCTTAATTAGCAAGGGTTTTTAATACTTTCCTTTCATAGTTTAGCTTGCATCTTCATTCTTAGCATAGCTTGCATTGCATTGCATTTTCATTGATTCTTGAGGATATTGGCATTCTTTCCCTTGTCTCCATTGAATCTCCCATTTTGTGGTTTACTAACAAGGTTGCATGCTTCAATAGCTCTAGCTCAGAGAACTATTCAAAACAATCTTGTGACTCCATGCCTAGGGAGCTCTAGGTCACTTTCTCAAGGTTTCTCATTCATGGATTCCCTTGGAAGTAATGACTTAGAGAAGTGCACTATTTTGGTTGTGAGCACTATTTGGTGTTTTCTTCCCAAAATTTGTGACATTACATGCTTGTGCATACAATACACCTCATTGCAAAGATTGATCCTCTCAAATATTTGTTTGGTAAGGCTGCTCTCATAGGTGGACTTGCTAAGTGGATGATGATCCTATCATAATTTGACATAGAGTATGTTGAGTGTAAGGCTATAAAAGGACAATCCATTGCTAACCAATTGGCTGATTTTCCAATTTGAGATGAAGCACCAATTCAAGTTGAATTTCTAGATGAGCACATAATGTACATGACTACAAGAACATGGAAGCTGTTCTTTGATGGCTCTTTCATGCCAAATGGTTTAGGAGTTGGAGTTTTATTTATCTCTCCTCATGGGTACACAATCCCTAAGTCCTACAAACTATTGTTCCCATGTAAAAATAACATTGTTGAGTATGAGGCCTTGACAAATGGACTAAAAATGGCAATAGAGTGGAGGATCAAAGAGCTGCATATCTATGGGGATTTGTAATTGATAGTCAACCAAGTTAATGAAGAATACCAAATAAAGGATGAAAAACTAGTACCCTACAAGAAAATGGTTGATTCATTGCGATAATATTTCACCTTTATTACATTTCAAAAAATCCCTAGAGTAGAGAATAAAGTAGCTGATGTGATGGATACATTGGCTTCACTTCTTCAGCTAGAATAGCATGAGTCCAGATTTGAATTCCTAGTGGAAGAGCTACACCATCCCATTTATGACTCCCAAGAAAGCCAAGTTTTTTGTACCCTTGTTCGCCATGAGTCATCCCACTATGGTGCCATTTACTCATATCTCTGTGATGGCATTATTCTTGAAGCCTTTAATTTTTCTGAAAGATGAAACCTAACCCAAAATGCCTCTCACCATACCCTTATATCTGGTGATTTGTATAGGAGGGGTTTAGATGGGACACTTCTTAGGTGTTTTAAAATGGATGAGTCTAACCAAGCATTAGCTGACATTCATGAGGGAATTTGTGGAGGACATTATAATGGTCTTAGAATGGCCCAAAGGTTGCTTAGGGTGGGGTGCTACTGGCCTACCATGTAGATAGATGCAATAGCTTTTGCTAAATCTTGTGAAAAGTGTCAAAAACATGGTAACCTGATAGATGCTCCAGGTAGGAAGCTTATTCCTTCTATTTCTCATTGGCCATTTCAGTGCTGGGCCTTTGACCTTGTTGGGAAGATTCATCCCAATTCATCAGGTGGACACAAATTCATTATCACTGCTACTGACTACTTTACCAAATGGGTAGAAGCTTTCCCACTTTCTGTTGCCTCAGGCAAGATGGTTTCTTTGTTTATTTTGAACCATATCATCTATCAGTATGGAGTGCCTCCTGAAATAATCATTGACAATGGAGGTTAGTTTAAAAACAAGGACCTTAAACATCTCCACAAGAAATTCAAGATAAAATAACATTGGTCCTCCATTTACTTCCTGCAAGGAAATGGATAGGTAGAGGCTTCAAATAAGACCATTCTCAAGATTCTCCATAGAACAATTCACAAGAATGGTAGAGATTGGCATCTATAGATAAATCTAGAATTGTGGGCCTATAGAATGAGTATTCATACTCCAACAGGGGCTACTCCTTTTGCCCTTACTTATGGTGCTGAAGCAGTGTTACCTTTAGAGGTGGAGATTCCTTCACTTAGAGTTTCCCTTAAAGGTTTAGTGATAGGTGAAGATTACCACACCATGAGGTTGCAAGAACTAGAACTTATAGATGAAAAGTGTAAAGCATCTTTTGATCACATGAGAGTCTACCAAAAGCGTATGTCCAAAGCATTCAACAAGAAGGTTCGCCCTAGAGAATTCTAAGTGGGGGATCTTGTCCTATGAGAAAATCCTAAGAACCAACAACATAGAGAGAAAAAAGGGAAATTCAAACCTAATTGGCTTGGACCATACATTATTACTATTTATTTTGGTACAAGTGCTTACTTACTATCTGATCCAGAGGGAGAACAGCTCCTTGATCCCATCAATGTTTTGCACCTAAATAATTTCTATCCATGATGCCTATTCTGTCTAGGGGCATCCTTTGTACATATTTATTGATCCTAAAAAAATTCCAAAAAAAATGCTGAAAAAATACTAAAAAGCATATAAAGTGCTGAAAAAAATATAAAAAAATTAAAAATTGTAAAAAATTCAAAAAAAATAGAAAAAGTGCTTTGGTGAAAACCTGGAAACAGGTGCCTTGGTAGCAAAAAATACAAAAAAAATTGAAAAAATAAAAAATCTCCAAGTAGTGAAAACTTGGAAATAGGCGCTACTTGAGGCCTTTGCACCCTTGTTTCTTACCATGCATCTTCGACACTTAGCCTTTCTCCATCTTTCCTTGACCTTATTGCCTTGGTTTGGAATTGATTTGTCTTTGTCTAGGGGGCATAACTGTGTTAGCTTTGGTCTCTTGGATGCGTTGGTCTTTAGGACATTTTTCCAATGGTGTTTTTCAACATCACCCCAACAGTGTTTTTCAACACTACCCTAGCATCAAGTGTTTCTCAACACTTATCAGATATCCTACCCTATAGTCTACCATGATGCAATATTTCTCACTGGTAGATGTGATACTCAAAGTTTGATTCTATGACCTACACACACACACTTAAACATTCGACTCACTGAGACTTGTTTGACTTTATTTCTTTCTGTGCTATCTATGATGATTTCTTTGATGAGTGTTCTCTCCCTAATAGTTTTTGATGATGTTGAGCTAGAAGACTAGGGGAATGAGGACATGTTTTATTGCTTTTTCTACTTGTGGGTATATTTTGTTGATCCTCACTGTCATTAGCATTTATGTTGGTTCTACTTGACTCTAGGATTTATAAGGTATTATCTTTGATTGTTTTTGCAAGTGCATACTTATAGTCATCTTGACTTTCCTTATGTCTCGATGTGAGTATAATCTTTCCATATTAAACTTAGGTAATCTCACTACACTAGGATTCCCACATTCTATCTGATATAGATCATATTTAGATTCACATAGTTATACTAGTGTGTATTGTATGATCTTGCGATGCTACCAATAAAGCTCGATGATGAATATTAGATTCTAATAGCTCTGTAACCTTGCAAGTAAACCACTTTTCATAGTAGCTTGCATTTTTAGGTTCATTTTAGTTAGTTTTGCATCTTGCATATTGAAAGAGCTCTCCTTTTATCTTTCATGGACTTGTTGGTTGCCTGAGCTCACCTTTCACTTCTTCTTGATCATGTATTTTTCTTCTTTTCTTTCATATCACATCATTTTCTATTCTTTTTGGGATTGAAACTGAAATCCGAGTTCATCTTGATAGTCAAAATCACATTTCTCCTTCTTCAACACAGTTGGCTGACCATTTGAGGCCTGATCCTTTGATCTTCACTAGGGCATCTTCATTTCTTCATTCCCATCTCTTTTAACTTTCTAGTTTTTCATTCATTTTCATTCAATTCATCTCTCTAAGGTTTTCCTTCATCTTTATCCTATATCTTTCCTAGTCCAACCTAGTCAAACTAGGGCATGTCTTCACTATTTGATGGTTATTCTATCACTCTTCCAGCTTTGATTATGATTTCTAGTGATTTGATCACCTTTATCACTTTGTTGCTTCTCCTTTACCTGATTTTGATTTCAATTCCAAGGGGGCAGTACCTATTAGCTTCAATCTTTGATTTAGCTTTATCAATTAGCTTAGTTGTAGATTCTTATCTCCTATTCCAAACTTGACAATTACTTATATACAATGGTGATTGGCCTTGTCTTTCAGCTTATCGGCTTATTTTTTGTCTTGATGTGTACCCATCTATTGAACACACATCTGGGTTGTTTTGTGATCCCAAAAAAATCTCACATTTCAATTCCATTCTTTTACCACATGTGATCCAAAATTGATCTCACATTAGTCAAAGAGGGGCAAATGTATGCACCCTAAAATGGTCACCTAGACTTTGGGCCCCCATTCAACAATTTATCAAATCCCTGAATCATTATTTTCAAAAGTCAACATTTTTCAATTATATCAACTTCCTTGATCAAATCCTATTTTATCATTTTTGATTATTTTCTATGGGCTAACCATTTTATCCTAAAGTCTTTATTTATTTAAAAGGAATTTCCTCCCCTTTTATAGAATAAAAAGCCCCCACTTTCCTCTTATCCTAAGTTGCACAAATAAAGCATTATTCTTATTTTATAAAAAGAAGAAAAGCACTTTTTGTCTCATATGGACATAAAAGTCAACTCTTATTTTCTCATTGGAGGATATTTGTGCACATGGATTGCTCCTCTTTCAAGCTACACCCTTGATTAAATCTTTTTGCCTCTTAATCTCCATGGTCCATTCGTTTTCAATTCCTTTAACATGAGAGCTCTCTTCTCATTTTAGGATCCCAACTTTTTATGCTAATCTTATGCTACAAAAATTCTTGGAGACTTTGGAGCTTTTGGAGATTATTATTGCATCATAGTTTCATTCTTGCATCATAGCTTCATGTTTATGCTTCATAGCTTAGTTTCCTTTATGCTCTAGATTAGCTCACATAGCTTAATTAGCAAGGGTTTGTAATACTTTCCTTTCCTATTTTAGCTTGCATCTTCAATCTTAGCATAGCTTGCATTGCAGTGTATTTTCATTGATTCTTGAGCATATTGGCATTCTTTCCCTTGTCTCCATTGAATCTCCCATTGTGTGTTTTACTAGCAAGGTTGCATGCTTCAATAACTCTAGCTCAGAGAACTATTTAAAACAATCTTATGACTCCATGCCTAGGGAGCTGTAGGTCCCTTTCTCAAGGTTTCCCATTCATGGATTCCCTTGGAAGTAATGACTTAGAGAAGTGCACTATTTAGTGTGTACATATTTCAACTGTGGGAATTGTTACTGATGGCATTGATTCCTATGGACCCATCATATGTACATTTCCTCAACTGCTTTGTCTTTCTCACTAGATTCTTGAGAGATGGGCACAAATGGAGGTCGTATGTGCTATTCTAAGAACACTTTCTTAAAATCCTTTTCTATTTCCTTTGTTATTACCTCATATTCTTTGTTCATAATGTGTAATGTCCTTGTCTTTGTCCTTAGGTGTGTCTTCACCAAATTGAACAATAATGTATTTTCTTTAACTAAACATACTTGAAGATTGTCATCTAGTGTCTTTTCCCTGATTCTGAATTCTTCGGTGGCTTGTCTCTTTAATGTATCCAAAATCTCCCATACTTTATCTGGGATGACGATCTTTAGTTCTAGAATTGTCTTCTTGAATTTTATCATGTGTTTGATCAACATCTCATGGATCTCAAACTTTTCAATTTCATGATATTTGTCATAGAACTTGGCTATCTGATCTAGCCTTCCTTCTTCTACCACTCTAGTCCTTAACACTTGAAGACTTGGTAGGAATCCTACCTTAGGAGGTGGCTGTGCATTCTCAACTCTACTTCTAGTGGCTTTAGCTGAAGGGTGGCTTGTGACAGTTTTCTTTTTCCTCTTAGGAATCTTAGGAGATGCTTCAGTGGACTCTACATCAACTATATCAGTGGGCGCATGATTGATATCATCAATTTTCTAAACTTTTATCTTCTTAGTCTTGGGATCATCATTTTCTCTATCTTGGCTTCCACATAGGATGCAATCTCAATCTTCATGGCTATCTTCACTTCTCTAGCTTTATCTAGGTCTACTTGAGTCACAACATGGATCTTAAAAATCTTAGAGGTGGTTTTGGTGGCTTTCCTCTTGGGTGCTACACTATTTAACACTACATCCACTTCCCTAGTCTTTTCCTCATAGGTTCCCCATCTAGGTTCATTTGTATCCTTGGGTGATGATAGTAATAATTGTGCATAGGATTCCAAGACTTTGTCCTCCACTTCATAGCCGAGTGGATGAATCCACTTAGTTCTTGGATCAACAGCCTCCATACATGTACTCTCAGTCTCTACCATAAAACATATACTATCCTTGTATTTTTCAACACTGTTCTCAGTTATCCTATACATCATTTTCATCTTTATTATGAAGGTTTTCAACTCTAAATCCATGTATTCTCTTAGATTTCTCTCAAATGATGCCTTAAGAGATATTTGAGGCATTGTGGGTAAGCTTTTGTCTAGGTATAAATCTGATACCTTCCCAACTATATGAAAGAACATGTAAATGATCAAGGACCTCAACCTAAATACTTTGGTCTTATCATGCTTGATTTCTCTTATATTGTCCATCAACTTTGTGCGCAAGATTTCATACAGGTTGAATTCACAATTTTCCCTTCCTATCCTTATTACTGCAATAATAGTGGCTACAGACACACTATTAAACTTATTGGCATGCTAGAATATATAACCAAGAATCATATACATCAGTTTTATGTCCTCCTCAATTGGCTCAATAGTCATCCCGCACTTGTCACTCTAGGATTTGCAGGCTTGTTCAACCAATTTCCTGACATCCTTCCCAATTGGAAGAATGGTGCATGTCCTAGATAATCTTGTCATCTCATGAATGAGATCTACTATGATTCTAACTGGTACTTCTCCTCTTTGAAATAGATCATCATTCCTCCTACTCAATAATATCTTGATCCACCTAGACTCATAAAAATCATGCACAGTAGCATATTCAATTATGGGGTGATTTTCTAGGTGCACGAACTCTTCAATGAATTATTTGTCTAGGTTCATCATGGAATCTAGGTGTGACCTAATTCTATCAATGCCAACTGGTTCCTTTTTGCAATAAACATAGGCACATATATCTTTTACATGCATGATGCCTATAGGGGTTCTTAAAAATGCACCTTCTAAGTCATCTAAGGTGGATTTGAATGGATGTCTCTTAAATACACATATTTCCTTTCTGTGACATCAAATACAACTAGAGTAGCCATGACTTACTTGTATAATTGCTTCAGGATGATTTTTGAGATGTTGTGCTAATCTAGGGCTTCACAACAAACAATTTTACTTCTTTGATGATGGGTTCACTGTAATACTTCACAACCTCAACTACTAGATCTCCTATGCTCTCTAAACACTCAACTTAGAATGAAATGTATGAATAATGAAGCTCTAATGGCTATAAAGTAACTTTTTCTACCATTAATGCTTGTTAGATAAACATAGAGCTCAACTATGAATTTCTTTCTTCTTTTTTGCTGACAATTTGGCAGTGCGCTCTTGCATATTTCAACATATAGTATCCAACTAGTTGTAGTCCAAGGCACATACTTTTAGGGTGAGTATACCAGTCACAAAGGGATCTAGACCTAATCTAGCTCCCCCTATGACTGTAAGGGTCATTCAACCATAAATGGGAGGTGCATCCATTGTAGATGCATCCTCATTTGTTTCCTCAACATTGTCTAACTTTACTTCCTTCCAAATCAAGCTCGGACCTTTTGTAGCTTTCACAAAATTGACTTCTCCTACTTCTTCCAATATTGACTTTTATAACTTTTAGGGCTTTCATGTCTCTATGCTTTTGATCTACAAAACTTTGAGATGTGTCCAGCCTTGTTACATGAGTGACAAATGACTAGAGGCCTTATATCCTTCAACGCATTGATGTAAGTCACCATTTTGCACTATCTAGCTATATGACCATTATAATTGCATATTTGACATAAAATGTTTTGAGTACTTCTTACATTCTATTGTGGATGACTTCTCTAATTTTTCTAATTCTAATTTCTTTTGCTTGATCTACAATTCATAGCTCTACGTCCAAATTTATTGCATGAATAATAATAACCATTGAAAGGTATTACCTCTTTACTGTCTCTTGCTATGTATCCATGCTTCTTAGAGGCATAACAAGTCTTGTTTACTGGTTTTCACTCATCCTTGAGTGGTTCAACTTTAGCTTCTAATTGATTTCAAATCTTCTTATCTTCTGGGATTCTTCTGATGCTTTCTTTCTTTCTCACATGTCATTGATATGATTTTGTGCTTCATTGTAACCAATACCACTGGTATCTCCTTTAATATTTTGTGCATATAGCTTGGATTCAATCAAATCCTTACTTATGTGTAGCTTGTCAATGTGACTCTTTGCTTCAGTCAATTTAGATTCCACCTTTTTCTTTCTATTTTCTATCTCCAAGATCTTCATGTTTTCTTGCCCGAGTTCTTCATCTAATTGCTTATTTTCTTTGGCCTATTCTTCATAGGCATCTTGATTGTTACATAGCTTTTCATCTAACTCTTCAATTTGATCCTTTAGTTATCTTTTTGATCATTCTCCCTAAATCACTTGTAGAACAATATTTTAAGTCCCTTTTTAATCTTTTGATGATTGCTTGTGAACCACTGACCTTTTCTTTTAGTTCTTCAATTTCTTTTTCAGATCTATTTAGGTCTTCCAGAGTTGCTTCAAGATTCTTATTCAAATATTTCATTTCTTCCCAACCCATGATCTCCTCAAGTGGTTAAACTTTTCTTCTAAGGACCAAAGCTCTGATACCAATTGTTAGGATTGGGAACACTAAGAAGTGGGGGAGGGGTGAAATCAATGTTCTATACTTTATTACTTTTTATGCTATCTTGAAACTTAACTTAATTTCTTAGTTACTAAAATGAACATCAATGCAAGTAATATAAACATTAATAGCACATGACACAAGATATGGTTATGGGGAAACCCAAATAGGTAAAAAAACCTGATGGGAATTGAAACCCACTAAGAACTGCACTAGTGTTTTATGATCCTTGTTAGAAGATCTTGCAACCCTGTTAGGAGTTGTATTTTACAATGCTTTTAGTATAGTGACATGGTCAAAGGTCAGACCCTATTAGGAGTCTTTTAAAATAACCCTATTAGGGGTGGGGACACACTATCCTAGAGCTCACTTCTTAAATGGTGAAGGCTACAACCTTCTGGATATTAGATACGCACTATATCTCTAAGGTGAACTATTTTTGTGACACTTCTTGTTAGATCAGTTCCTTTGATGCGCTAATGCTCCAACCTCTTATGAAGCTTTACAACATCTTGAATGATCTTTGCATACTTATTCTCTGCTCTTCTTAACTCTCTTTCTCATCGCATGCTTAATTACCAAGGTGCATGTCATATTTATATTTGCTAACAAAACAATTAACTAGGTCGGCCCTTTAACAAATTACATACAATGCTACCAAATGAATTGGCTCAAGCATGTTCACATACAATCATAATAACATGTCTATGACCTAAATACAATAGGCACATAGCCTTTACAAAATATTATTACAAGCGCTAACCAAAATACAAAAAATCAGCCTCGTGCTCTGTTCTATTCTGCCACTCATTGTCTGTACCACTTGAACTGACTATAAATTTTGTATACTAAGTCATCTCTTCATGCAGTCTTAGACTTAGTATGAATACATGTTAACAAGATTATCTTAAGGGTGCATGCCATAATTTGGTCATACGCACATTCGCTGATGCTCTAATCACCCGGTGCTCTACTATTTGTCTAGTCTTCCATACTTAGCTAAATTACTGATCTTCTTCAATATGCATTGACTCCAAAACTGAATATGACTTTGTTTCCATAATGACAACACTAACTACAGTCATATTTTTCAGTATAGTCAATTTTCCAACAATCTCTATGTCTTGATTGGACATTGCACCAAAGCTCACGTAGCATGGGACATCTTGAAGCAAACCTACAATATCTCCTCCAAATCAAGTAAGATTCATCTCTAAGACAACTTGGAAGACCTAAGGTATACAAATTTTAAATCAATTGATGAATTTTTACTCAATTTTTATGCTATTATAACTCAGTTAAATGGTTTAAATGTTACTCTTACAGATATTAGATTTATCACTATAATTCTTTAGAAATGTCTCCCTAAAGAGTTTTAACAATCTATCACTAACATCCACTCTCAGCTTGCTATTTCTAGTTTAGCTCATCTTTTAACTTGTCCTATTTTTCAAAATTTTTTGCATCAAGATGAGGCAAAATTATTGCAATTTGGTACTATTAAATCTTTTGAACATGCTTTTGTATCTAAAACTCAAAATCACAATAATAAGTCTCATACTAATCATCATAATAATAATAATCTTCATAATAATAATAATTCCAATAACAACAATAGTTATCATAAAAATAACAATAATCATAATAATAATAATTATTCAAACAAAAATTCTAATTCTAGACCATCATACAACAATAATAACAATAATTACAATAATCAACAAATTTGAAAACCACATTGTACTTATTGTTGTAAAGATGGTCACCTAACTAATGATTATTTTAAAAAACAAAATGATAAGAAGCCTATGAATAACAATAATCAAAATAACTTCAAATCTCAAGGTAATCAATCTCATCGTGCTTTTATTGCTTCTTATAAATCTTCTCATGCATTAGAATGGATTATTCATAGTGGCACTTTCATCATGTTACATCTCATAGAGAAGTTTTTGATTCTTTGCAACCTGATACTACTAATATTCCTATTCAATTAGCTGATGATAGTAGTTGCAAAGTTGATGGAGTTGGTGATGTTAATGTTCCAAATCAAAAATTACACAATGTTCTTTATGTTCCTGAATTGAAATCCAATCTTCTTTTTGTTGCTCAATTATGTCAAGATTACAAAGTTAAATTTCATAAGGATATGTGCTATATTATTGATCCTAACAATAATCATGTTGTTGCTAATGCTAAGTTGGATCATGATAACTTGTTTAAATTCTATGCATTTTCCTCTTCTAGGTACTCTTTGAAAGTGAATATTGATTTTAATAGATGGCATGAAAAGCTTGGCCATTTGAATTTTGATTATATTTATTTGATGCAAAAATATAACATGGTTGAAGGATTACCTCCTCTTGTTCCATTTAAAATTACATGCACAACATGCATGAGTGGAAAAATTAAAAAGGATCCCATGGATCACATCCAAGATATGACCTCTATGTCACCTGATCTAAATCATCAATGATATGCCTCTAGTAGTTTAACTTTCCTAGATGTGCTTGGACAACTATAGCCTCATAAATGAACGTGAAAGGCCACCTAGGGTCTCACCATCGCACTGTAATAGGGCATGTGACAGGGAGATACTCCCTTGTCCATAGCTATAGTAAAATGACACCAATAGATAGTGCAGTGTCATGTCTGTACACTACATCACGGAAGTCATGATATAGTTGCGCCAATATGTAAGATCCCCAGTCAAATCTCTAAGGATAGCCAATCATGTCCTCTAAAATATAACCCCATCCAACTGCAAAGTCATGACCCCATTGGTCAGGTAGAAAGAAACCACCAACCAGTACTCTAAGTACTATGGGAAGAATCAGCAAGGAGGTGAATTGTGCCCACAAGATACTATCATCACCAATGGTCAGGTCACGAAAAAACCATCTGCATATGGTACCATCATATACCTGATCATAGTATACAATCTCTCCATAGGTAGGAATCTAGAGAAATTTGTACATGTCCTTGGGAGAGATAGTCATCTCCCCTAGCAACAAGTAAAAGGTATTATGGTCAAAGTGCAACCTCTCTTTTAGCACCTACAAAATTTTCATGGCTGCATCATCTTTCCCTTGGCCTCTGCAATATTTTCCTCGTCTATGGCCCTAGGCCCCAATTCAAATTTTCATATTTATAGCCATTGAGCCCTAGTTTAATCTGGCCTTGTTCTATTTGAGTGTTACCTTTTCTGGTCACTAAAACCCAAATTTCCTATGTGCTAAAAATTTATCATGATCACTTTATGTGTTGAGCAATTAGGTTTATTGTCAGGCCCCTTTAATATTTCCCTAGGCCTAAGTCTTTGATTGATATTTTCCTAACTGTCGGCCTCTTGAAAATTATGTGGCTGTCATTACATCACAAGGCTACCTATTGTTAGAGTTTCTGACATTCGATATAGTGACAAGGTGCCATCTATCCTAGCAGGCCCACTCTGGTTTTCTTGCAAGTTAAATAGTGGATCAGATCTATGGTGGTTGTTATACCATTGGGAAAAGTTGATAGCCTTTTAAGCATCATGGTATAGCGATGACCATTCGATGAAAAGGTGGACGAGATGGTGGGTGGGGCCTTAAGCTACCAGGTCACGTTCACATGGATGCTTTTGATTGGTTAAAGATTTAGGCGACATGGTTGTTGATAGAACCTTGTTGTGATAGATGAGTTCAGAAAGGGGCCTGCTCTTGCAACGTGGCAGTTTGTGATTCGGTGAAGTGGGTCATAAAGCATGTGGGGCCTAGCAATCAGTTTCCTTTTGATCCTACAATGGGCACATGATCTCATGTAATATTCTAAGCCAATAAGATCATGTGACAATCATCGATTTGGTATCTGATCGTAAAGAGGGTAGTGGAACCATTTGCTAGGTAAGAATATTTTTTATGTTTTGATTGGTTGTTGGGTGGTGAGGTGGATGTCGTTATTAGGACCATCATGTGATAGGAAGGGTGGGACCTATTCCGGATATCTTGATGTGGCCATTTCTGATTCGCTAGGGGTATTGATGACATGGAGTGCTATTAGTGGGATCGGTGTCTTAGTATTTAGGTATGTTAAAGTGCAGCATAATCTCACAGTTGTCATTATACTGCATGGGGGAGATGCATGATGTTTATGGTAGTGGCATAGAGACAACCATTGATCTTATTGGAGAGATTGGGATCGCTTGGTGGGTCCTCTATTGCTGACTCGTTATAATGTGGGTGAATGGTTTGATGACACATGTGTCTTGGTGGGCCAAAGGTTTTCTTGACTATTGTTGCATGGTCTCTGATTGTAATTGTGGTTAGAGATGATGTTTAGAAATTTCATAACTAATGAAAAATGTAAACTAGGATTCCTATTAGGGTTAATCTTGGGAGCCCGAGAAAGTGAAGGGATCTGATAGTCATGTTTTAAAGTGAGCCCAGATTTAAATGTTGACCGTTGATATGCTATCTTGTGCCATGAAGTAGCCATTGCTTCCAGATTAAAAATATTTCAAGGGTTTCAATGACAAAAGGACTATTTTTTAATGCTTGAGCGGCTATATTTGGTAGGTTTGATTCTATCTACTATTGCAGAGTGGTCTAGAGGCTTTTTTGAGTGATTATAGGGGTCTCTAATGTGTAAGGAGTGGGTAAGAATGGCTCGAGGCATGTTGCAGGTGGTGATTAGATTGTTTGACATGGTGAATTCCTGATCTTCGGTACACTACTCTGAGAAATATCATAAATGAAGATCATTCTTGGATCTGACCGCCTGGCTTTCCTCCATTGCAATAAATTCTGATTGAATCAAGTTGGTTTGGTGGGTGAAAACCCTAGCTTTTTCCCTAGTCATCTGTAGCTTGTTGCATCCTAATTTTTTGGGATCCCAAGATGACTAGTGGTATATATTGCAGCTATTTTTACTTTTTCTAGTTGTTGATGATGTTATGTTGATAGTCAATGTAAAAGACTGAACAAGGAGAACCTAGTTTTTGGGTTTGTTTCCTAGCATTTTGTTGTTTTGATAATGTATTGATTCTATAGATTTTAATGAGAATACACTTGAATTCAAATCTTAGATTTATGTTTGTCTTCTTGTTTTGATCTCAGGCTCGTATATGTTAATGTCACAAAGTGAGTTAGCATATGATAGACAAAGAATATTATGGAGTTATCTTTGAGTTCCTGAAAAAGTTAGGATTAAAGTCTTTAAGGTAGTTTCAGTGAGTTCATGGTTGGACAAGAATTTGATGATCAGGTTTGGGAATGAGAGGGATAATAGGAAAAGAACTTATTTTGAGTTCAAGAGTGTTTGAGTTAGAATTTTTAGTTGAAATATGTTATTGAGTGACTCTGCGCCCTAGGTTAAGGCACTGATCCATTCTCTAGTAGTTGTTCATCATCATCAATCACAAATTTAAATGAAAAAATCTTTAAAATAAGTTTGTAAAGGGTATAATGCATAATATTTTGTGATTCCTTTCAAGAAGTGAATCAAGCGTACACCCGCCTAAGCATCTGGGCTCAAAGTATAGGAGGATCCTTGTTGATCCTTGCTAATTGGCCTATTTCCTTGCAGACTTTGGAGTGGTGATAGAGTTAGTGACATTAGTTTGGTAATCATAGTGTAAACCTACAAGTAGAAAGGGAAGGGGAACCAACAAAATGGAAACTCTACTGGGTAGAGTCTAGAGATGAAAGTTATTTAGTGGACTTTTGTGTTTCTCATGTGTATTCAGTTGTTTTCTTTAAGATTTTGAAAGATTTCCCATCTTTGGTGGGTGGCAACTCAAAGGGTTAAGAACCAGTGTTATAAACTATAAATCATGGAAAAAATAAGAAATACTAGGTCTTTTGTCAAGAAACATCCAAAGGTTACTATGGAACAATTACTTGGAAAAGAAAAGGAAAGTTGGATCAGGAGAGATGGAGAGTCTACTAGTGCTCCCATGAGAAAGAAAAATGAAGTTAGAAATAGAGCACCACATGCATCCTCTAATGAGGAAGATTCACAATACAAAAGTTCTAAATCAGATAGTGGCTGCTCTGAAGATAAATTTTATGATACCCCAAAGGCAATATTTCAAGGTAAAGGTTCATTACCTACAGGATAGGATGTACAAGCCAGAGAAAAAGGTTTTGGACCAAATTTAGATCCTGATGAGAATATGTTCAAAAGGAAACACATGAGACCAAGATGAGTCCATTTCCCATATCAAAATCTTACTAATATAGATGTGTCATCAAGTTCTATGAATATTATGATAGACCAAAATGACTTGAATACACTAAGGTTACAGTTGGCAGAACAAGGTGCCATACACAAGAGGTTAAACAAAAGGAGAGAGAGGCTGAGAAAGTGAATGCTCTGATAGAAAGAGAATCTCTTCTTAGAAAAATTAATGAGTTGAAGGAGAGAAACAAGATGCTTGCTTCTACTCCTAAGAATTTGTAGCATGATGTCTTTGGTGATCTTGATGCTTTGAGAAGTGAGCATGAGTGCTTGCTACAAGACCATGAGTTTGATAAAGAGGGCTCTGTGATTAGACAGGTTCAAAGTTATACTTCTCTCCCTAAAGACAAAGATGGGCATGAGATTAATAAACCTACTATTGCTGTTGGTGAAAAGGGAAAGCAAAAGATAGTGGGACATCAAACAAACAAACCAATGATAATACCAGGGATCCCATCACCCATTTCAAATAAGGATACAAAGATGGAAAGAAAAATAAAAGAAGATAAAGACTTAGCAAGAGAATTAGAGAGGGCTGAAATTGAAGCTTCCATTGCCGAAAAAAAAAGAAAGATCTAGTTCTTAAAGGCCTCATCAGAAAATGATCTTGGCCCATCTACTGCTGAAATAGGTATGCCATCTATAACTACTACTATTCCACTTATTAATGCTACTACTAGCAGTCTAATTCCTATTGCATCTACCAAATCAGTTGTTGACCCTAATAAATAGTCAAATGTACAAGTAGATGGAAATGTAAATGTAAACATTAATCCTAAGGGGAATACTAGTTCAAATTTTCAAAGAAGACCTATGCAATTAGAAGGCTATAGGCAAATTAGTTTTGAGGGAATACCTGGCTACCCAAATGCTTTTCCAACTAATATAAGAGATAAGATACCTAAGTTTTCTGGTAACAATGCCATTAGTTATGAGGAACATCTTAGGTTATTTGTTGATATGATAAATGACTATGAGGTAGAGCATGAGGATGTAGTCATGAAATTATTTGTTCAATCTTTGGTGGAGGATGCTAGAGATTGGTTTAAGAGACTCCTTGACTGATGTATTGACACTTGGGATTCTTTTGAGAAATGTTTCAAAGAACAATATGGTGATAGACCTAATGCTAACGTCATGTTGAACAAGTTCAACACTATAAGAAAAAACCAGAATGAATCTGTAGCTAAATCAATATGAGATTTCAGAAAGGTATGCATAAATTGTTTCAAGTCATGAGGTTATATGACAATGTTTGTTTGACCACATACTTCAATGCCTTTGATGGAAAAATGGGATATTTGTTGAGGGACAAGGAACCAAGAACTCTTAGAGATGCTTTTAAGATTACTGTCAACATTGAAAATAATATGAAAATTTTAGGGAAATTGGGTGGAAAGAGAGATGATCCAAAGTTGTTTGGAGATAAAAAATACAAAAGGGATAGTGAAAGAAATGTTGGAAATAAGAAACAGGAGGAAGACAAGTTGGATAAGGTGTTGAATGCATTGAAAGACTTGAAAGCACCTGCTAATAGGAATAGTAATGTTCCTGCTAATGAAAAGCCTCAATTCAAAAATAATTTCAATAGGCAGAATAGACTGCAAAATTACCCCTATAACACCCAATGGAGGGATGGCAAGCCTATTATCCCTGCTGCAAGAGGAGACAATGATAGGTCTATTCTTGATCCTTTACAAAAGGCTTCTCTAAATGTCATAGAGGATACACCATGGTGTATAGCATGCCAATCCCCTCATTCTATAGAGCATTATGTAGTTGCACAATCCATGTCAGCATACCAAGCTGATAGAATTGAAGAGCTAGATCAGGAAGAAACTCATGATGAAATTGGGTGCAATATGACAACTTCATATATGGGATATGAAGATGACTCTGATGTTGATGAAGAAGCACATGTGTGTTTGAAAAGATACAACAAGGCCTTGTTCCATTAGGAGGTCTTTTCTAATAATGATGACATTAATGAAAAGACATGTAACATGATTTCTTCCTCAGAGCCAGTGATTTTGAGAAGACCTTCAAAGGAAGAAATTGCTAGGATCACTGTAGAAATGGTAGCTCAAGTGAAAACAAGAAGTGTGATAGAAAATGGTACTAGTGGAAAGGCTGTAGGAATGTTTATAAAGAAGACCAACTCCGGAGAGCCCAGTGGAAATAGATCAAAGGATGATCATTTAGTAAGGTTCAAAAATGTGAAAGGAAAGAAGTGGGAACCTAAGGGAGTTGAAGCTGAAAAGATTTCTACTGTTCAAGACAAAAATCATCAGAGTGAAGTGGAAAAGCTAGTTGGCACAATGGCTAAAGCTAAAAAGGTAAAATTCACAACTATAACCAACATATCAGATAAACAAAAAGACACTAAGGTAGAACATATTGAGTTTCCTCCCTCTGTCCCTGTTGACATGTTGGCTGTGTTGTCTTAGATAACTGTCAAGGTTCCATTGTCAGAATTGTTGAGGATCCCTACACATAAGGATAGGGCTCTTGCATGGGTAGATAATGTCCATGATAATGATTTTGCATGCAATGAACCTTAGGTCAAATTTTTGAAAGAAGTGGAGGTCCAGGGATTGGTATATCACATACCACCTATATATTTGGACAGTTTTGTCAATGCCAGCCTTGAAAACATAGACCCATTCTTTCTAAATATCATTGTGAATGAGATGAAATTAAGAAATTGTATGATTGATTCAGGTGCTTCCAATACTATCATTCCTTTTAAAATTATGGAAAAGTTAGGCCTCAAAGTTGATACAACTCAAGGCAGATGTTGTGCAATGGATCAGAGAGAAGTATCAGTCAATGGGACTATAAATGAAATGCCATATAGATTGGCAGCTCATCAAGAGAAGGAATTGACTATGAGTGTCTTAGTGGTAGACATTCCACCTCATTATGGGATGTTACTATCTAGAAAATGGAGTGCTTCTATGGGTGGAAGTTTGCAGTGTGATTTGTCTTTTGAAACTTTTAATTTTGATGGTCAGTCCATTAGGATTGAAAGGGAACCAAGGGTAACCTATATGATTGAAAATAATATTGATAATGAGGTTACCTACTTTGTAGATACTAATGTCAATGCTTTTAGAGCTGAGGTCACTTTACTTAAGAAGGAGCCTGTATTGCTGAAGAGGTAGGTTCTGAGTCTATGAAGGGTGATTTGTGGGTGATGTACTTTGATGGTGCTAGCTATAAAGATAGAGTGGGAGTAGGTATTCTACTCATATCTCCTAGTGGAGGCACTTATAAGTTTTCCTTCACATTGAATTTCTCTTGTACCAATAATATAGCAGAGTATGAAGCATTGTTGCTAGGATTGAGATTGGCACACAAGCATGGAATTAAATGTATAAAAATTATTGGGGATTATGAGTTAGTGGTTTCCCAAATAAGATCAGTGTATGATTCAAAAAATAAAATATTGAAAAAATATAGAAATGTTGTGTGGGATATGATTGAGCATTTTGATGCCTTCAATATTGTATGGAAGGATAGAAGTAATAACAAGATGGCTGATTTTTTAGCTAATATAGCAATTAATCCTAGTGATATTAGTTTTGCTGGCCTCTCTAAGGTTGAAATTTAGACTAGGCCTAGTATACCAGACAATTTTGAGAACTGGAAAGTTTTTGAAGATGACCAGGATATCTTGAGATTTACGAATTATGAAGACCAATATCATGGTCAGGAGTGAGATTGTTCAGCCTTGGTTGAGACTACAAAAGGAAAGGAGGTTGTCCTTGGTAATGAATTCCTACAACTTAAAACTAACAAGGTTCCCAAGGGACTTTTTGTTCTAGAAAATGTGTTTGATAATCAGGATAGAGTTTAGATAGGTACTAAAAGAGAAGACCAGATGAATTTAGAAGAAATAAATCTTGGTACACAAGAAACACATAAGAAGGTCTACATTGGTAGAGAGATGTCTCACAAGGTAAGGAAGTCTTTGATTGAGTTATTAAGAAAATTTAGGCATGTTTTTGCATGGTCATATGATGACCTAAAGGTTTATAGGGAAGACTTGTTCTAGCATATTATTCCTTTGAAAGAAGATGCCAAACCCTTTAGGAAAAAAAAAAGGCCTATAAATCCTACCTTGGCACCTAAAATGCAGGAAGAATTAGTGAAACTAAGAGATGCTGAAATCATAAAGCCTATTAGGCATTCTTCTTGGGTGTCAAATTTGGTTCCCATCAGGAAGAAGAATGGAGACATCAGACTATGTGTGGATTTCAAAAATTTAAATGTCTCTTCTCTAAAGGATAACTACTGCTTGCCCAATATGGAAGCTATGCTGCAAAGAGTGACTGGGTCTGATTTGATGTCAATGATGGATGGTTTTTTAGGCTATAATCAAGTAATTGTGAAAGAATCAAAACAATTTAAGACAACTTTTACCACACCTTGGGGGACTTATGTCTATGTGGGGATGCCTTTTGGTCTTACAAATGTTGGTGCAACATTTTAAAGGGCAATGGATGTTTCCTTTTTAGGTTTTATAGCTGATTTCCTTGTTGTTTATCAGGATGATTTAACTGCCTATTCCAAGAAGGAAGAAGATCATTGTACTCATTTAGAAAAAATATTTATGAGGGCTTTGGAATATGGAATTTCATTAAATCCAAGGAAATGTGCATTTGGTGTGACTGAAGGCAAGTTGCTTGGCCACCTAGCTGGGAAGCAAGGAGTAAGAATTGATCTAGAAAGGGTGGCAGCTATTGAAAAAATCTCTAGGCCAAAAAATGTTAAAGGAATTCAATCTTTCTTTGGCCAAGTGAATTTCTTGAGAAGATTTGTGAAAATTTTTGCCAAGGTTACTAGGCCAATATCTAAGATGTTGAAAAAAGGATCTGAGATCAAATGGGAAGGTGAGCCTGATGAAGCTTTCAAGAATATCAAGCAGGCTATTAAAGATGCACTTGTGCTCAAGGCACCTAATTACAATATCCCAATGCATATGTTTTCTTTTTCATCTTTTCATATTGTTGCTGCAGTATTGTTGTAGAAAAATAATGAAGGCTATGAGTAGCCTATTGCATTTTTTAGTAAATCTTTGCAAGCTGCTGAACTGAAATATGATATCAATGAGAAAAAAGCATATGCACTAGTGAAGGTTGTCAAGGATTTTAGGTGCTATCTGATGGGAGCAATTATGATTTCTTTTGTACCAAGTGTAGCAATCAAGGATATTTTTTCACAGCAAGAGGTGTCTGGGAGAAGATGCAGATGGATAAATAGAATTCAAGAATTCAATATTGACATCCAGGTTACCAAATTGGTTAGACGAAAAGGATTGGCAAAATTGATGGCTCAATCCAATCTTGATGCAAGTCAGATAAACCAGACTGAAATTGATTATACTTGTGATATGGATGATTGTATTTGGTATCAAGATGTTATCTATTATTCAAGAAACAAGAGATGTCCAATAGGGATGGCTGATAATAAGAAGAGGACATTAAAGTTACAGGCTATCAAGTATATGATTGTAAAATGTAAATTGTATAGGAAAAATTTAGATTGCATACTTTTGAAATGTGTTGATGAAGATCAATCTAACAAGTTATTAAAAGAAATGCATGAAGGGGTTTGTGGAGGACATTATATGAGTAAAAATACTACTCAAAAAATCTTGAGAGTAGGATTTTGGTGGCCCACAATCTTCAAGGATGCAGAGCAACTGGTAAGAAGGTGTGATGCTTGTCAAAGATTCTCTAGTAAGCTTAAATTCTCAGGAAATGTACCTTTGAGGCTAGTAGAAGTGCACGCTCCATTCCAACAATGGGGAATGGATTTTATAGGAGAGATACCAAACAAGTCTAGTGGAGGACATTCTTGGATATTAGTTGCTACTGATTATTTCACTAAGTGGGTAGAGGCTATCCCTACAAGGAATTAAACTAGTAAGTTGGTGACTGATTTCTTGTTGAATAATATTGTTACAAGGTTTGGTTGTCCTGAGAGGATTGTTAGTGATAATGCAATGCGTTTCAGGTCTACTAAATACAAGGATTTCTGCAAAGGTCTAGGAACCTAGATGTCATATTCCTCATCCTATCATCCACAAGGGAATGTATAGGCAGAATCAACCAATAAGAGTTTGATAAAAATCCTTAGGAGGATTCTTGATAATAATAAAAGGGCATGGAACTCAAAATTTCCATTAGCTATATGGGTTGATAGAGTAACTGTGAAAAGGGAAATTGGTTGTGCATCGTTTGACCTGGTGTATGGGATACATGCAAGGATGCCTCAAAATAACTTATTAGAGATGTATAAGTTTGTTCAATTATATGATGAGGATATAGATGATGAAATGAAATTAATAATTGAAGATCTCATTAGGTTGGATGAAACTAGAAGAGAATCCACCTCAAAAAATGCCAAGTTACAATTGCAGGTTAAGAATTTGTATGATAAAAAGACTGTTGAAAGGAAGTTCGAGCCTGATGACTTGGTGTTAATCTGGAATGCTAGATTGGAGGATAAAGGAAAACATGGGAAATTTGATTCCATCTAGCTAGAAACATATCTGATTCATGAAAAATGGGGACAAGATTCTTATATTGTCAAAGAACTAAATGGTGATATTCAAGAATTGCCAGTTCATGGACAATTCTTGAAAAAATACTTCAATTGAAGGTATCTTTCTATCCATGAACAGTAGTTAGGTTTGTATATGTTGTACATTCTATATATACTAGTGTGTTTCTCTCTTCCTAGTTTTGCCTTAGTTTGTAGGGTTTGGTCCTAGTGCTCTCTGCAGTTGTCTTTTCCAGTAGGTGGTCTACTTTACCCAGAAATCCTGAATTCTTGCATGGGCACATGTTACCCATCATCCCCAGATAGAGCCACTGTTAGCACCTACAAAATTTTCATGGCTACATCATCTTTCCCTTGGCCTCTACAATATTTTACTGGTCTCTGGCCCTAGGTCCTAGTTCAAATTTTCATATTTATAGCCGTTGAGACCTAGTTTAATCTGGCCCTATTCTATTTGAGCATTACCTTTTCTGGTCACTGAAACCCAAATTTCTCATGTGCTAAAAATTTATCATGATCACTTTATGTGTTGAGTGGTTAGGTTTATTGTCATGCCCCTTTAATATTTCCATAGGCCCAAGTCTCTGATTGATATTTTCCTAAGTGTTGGCCTATTGAAAATTATGTGGCTATCATTACATTGCAAGGCTTCCTATTGTTAGAGTTTCTGACATGCGATATAGCGATGAGGTGCCATTTGTCCTGGCAGACCCATTCTAGTTTTCTTGTAGGTTAAACAGGGGATCAGATCTATGGTGGTCGTTATACCATTGGGGCAAGTTGATAGCCTTTTAAGCGTCACGGTATAGTGATGACCATCTAATGCAAAGGTGGACAAGATGGTGGGTGGGGCCTTAAGCTACCAGGTCACGCTCACATGGATGCTTTTGATTGGTTAAAGATTCAGGCTACATGGCTGTTGATAGAACCTTGCTATGACAAATGAATTTAGAAAGGTGCTTGCTCTTGCAATGTGGTAGTTTGTGATTCAGCGAAGTGGCTCTTAAAGCATGCGGGGCCCAGTAGTCAGTTTCCTTTTGATCCAATGGCGGGTGCATGATCTCATGGAATATTTTGAGCCCATAAGATCATGCAACAATCATAAATTTGGTATGTGATCATAAAGAGGGAAGTGGGACTGTTTGCTAGGTAAGTAGATTTGTTATGTTTTGATTGGTTGCTGGGTCGCAAGGTGGATGTTGTCAGTAGGACCAACATGTGATAGGAAGGGTAGGACCTGTGGTAGATATCCTAATGTGGCCATTTCTGATTCACTAGGGGTATTGATGACATGGAATGCTATTAGTGGGACTGATGTCTTAGTATTTAGGTGTGTTAAAGTGCAGCATAATCTCACGGTTGTTGTTATACTGCATGGTGGAGATGTATGATGTTTATCGCAGCGACATAGCAACAACCATTGATCTTGTTTGAGAGATTGGGACTGCTTGGTGGGTCCTCTGTTACTAACTCATTATAATGTGAGTGAATGGTTTGACAACATGCATGTCTTGGTGGGCCAAAAGTTTTCTTGACTACCATCGCATGGTTTGTTAGGCCATTTTCCAGTCATAACAAAAATCTAATGAAAATGGCCTCTTCCTTGCAAATTTTGAAGTTGTCTCTACCCGGCCTGCTGTAACTAGTTTTAATGTGCGAAGAAAATCCACAAGGTTCTATGATGTGCACCCCTAGCCATAGGTAGTTCATGATGTCACCTTGCTCTAGTTTGAATCACACCTCTTAAATCACAAAACCCAGGGAGTTATTTAAGTTTTAACGTCTATAGGAAATAGTTTTAGAATATGCCAAAATGTCAAAAACCCATGATGTTTTCTATTTCTTTGAAAACCCTAGTTGTTTTTGACCTTGTGCCTTCCCGTGTTTGTGTACTTATCTTCTAGCATAGAAAACCTTGGTTGTTTTCAATCATTCACCTCTTCGCAGCTAATTTCTGGCACTGGCATTCCTTAAGTGCAATGTTGCAATTGGTGGGCCCAATTCTTCATGATGTTCAGTCGTTGAATCTCCAGATGAAACCCAGAGTTAAGAAATCATTTTGCATCTTGGAGAAGGCTTTAGTCACGAGTTCTTAGAATGTGACCATGGTTAAGTAGAATGTCTCACGATTGAGAGATTGCCTTCAATCGTGCAATCTCCAGATGGTTCAGAGTTAAGTGCTTGCCAGGGTTAAGTAAAGAATGCCAGTGTGGGCTCGGTTGTCAGATCCCTTTAATCTTATGGTTGTTGCATGACCAAAAGGAATATTCTTTCCCCATGCAATCATGTGATAGCCATCTAATTTTCCAATGTTAAAAAGGCCAACAATGTGGTCGGTCCGGTTGTCAAATTTGTTGCGATGTGGCTATTTCTCATTGGCTGCATTGGTGACGTGGTTTTTCTCAATGGAGCTGTTGTTAGAGGAGTTTGTAGGATGGATAGCATGTATCAAGATCTACGGATAGTGTATGATCTCAAGGAATATCCTTCCCCCTTGAGATCATGCGTTGATCATCTGATTAAAGGGGCTTATTTTTAGTGGGTCTGACATGTTATGGAGATGCTGATGCGCATGGTTTTCATTGGTCGATCTAGTAGTGATATGGCAGTTTCTCCATGGGGCCAGTGTTTGAAATGCCTAAGGAAATTTAATGTTCGGTGGTGCTTTGTGTGTCACATGTTTTCATAGCCCTTTTCTTGGCTATGCGATCATGCGACAACTATCGATTGTGTGCCAGTTGTCGGTGGGACCACTTGCTCGATGTTATGATTGGCCAGTGAGAGCTGAAGTGGATATGCATTGTGGGTCTGATCCTTAGGGGTAGGTTAACAATTTCAGTGTTGGAAAGTTATCACATGATCGCATATCTAGGAAAGGGGCTATGAAACCATGTGACTAACCTCTTTGTGTTAACTCTTAGCGGCGTAGTAGTGACAGAGGTAAACAATTACAGTGTGTTACATGTTCGCATAGTACATTTCTTGGCTATGCGATCATGCAAAAATTGTTGAGGATGTCACCATTGCAGAGTTTTAAGGTGGGTCCAAGGCACTAACGTGCTAGTTTCTAATATGTTGTTGACTGGTTAACCATTGGCGCCCAAATTTAAATATGATTGCATGGTTTTTGCTAGTTTGTTATAGTTGGCCACATGCGATGAATGTGGGTTGCTCAGAATTGAATTCTTCAGGACAGTAGTAATTGTGATGATGATGAAGATGATCTAGGTTGCTATCCTGATCTAATTTTGCTTCCTAGGTTGTTATGCCGATTTAAATGTGAAGGCTTGTTAATCTCTATAGGCGGCTAGGGTTTGGTATGTCAGTGACCTCTGTGTGCATGCAAATTTTTTTAGGTTGGTCCTGGCATTGAATTTTGTTTCTCCTGCAGCAAGAAGGTAGTAACTTGTGATTGCAATTAGCCTACGGTGATGAAACCAATGTATTTGTACATCAGATTTGGTCTGATCTTCTTGGGTTTCTAGGTTTCTCTGCATTCTTTCATTTCTTGTTGTACTAGGTGGTTGCAGACTTAATTTTTTTTTTGAATGATCTGTAAATTTTTTCAATCCTTGTTCCTATAAAATGATTTTCTTGATCATTTAGAAGGGTTCTGATCTTGATTAGTTCTAGAGAAATAGTAAACCCTATCACATTATAGGAGGTTGGATAGAACTTTTTTGGATCTTTTGCAGGTTATTGAAGTGGTAGTCTCATTTCTGGTATAGACATGTACATGATTCATCATACTTAATACAACTATTCTCATGCTTTCAAGTCTCTCCTTGGTGTCAGTCTTATGGATTTTGGATTTTCTGGTCCATTGCATTGGGTTACCTTTGTATATGTTTTAGTTTTTAGTTCTTGATCTAGGATCAAGTGAAAAATACTTTGGATAGGGCATAGATTCATTATACTTGTCTACAGAAGGATCTTATAAGTAGTGGATGGGGTGGAACAGTTGTATTTATGGCTTTGAGTCTTTGATAGTAGTTGGTTCATGTTTCTATATTTGTTTTTTGAGTGCTGCCCAATGGATAATGGCACTGATCAAGGACTAGTATATTCAGTAGAGTCTAGTGTCTGATGGGTTTTGGCTATTTCCTACATCTTTGAATATCAACACCATTTTGTTTGGTTGATATTAGTAATACCCTTCACAAGGCCATTTTATTCCTTCATAGCAATAGAGAGTCAATGAATGTCTGGTTAACATTTAGTACTTTCTTGCTAGCATCTGCTTTGTTCAATCCAGTTTAAAGTCCTAGAATGCCATAAGATATTGGATTAGGTATACCCACCTTGGTTTTGTAGAGCTAGAAGTGTAGAGAGTATTCTTGTCCCTATAGTTGGTCCAATTTCCTTGCAGAGCTCTCATACTTGGAACTAAGCATTCCTAATACTAGTCTCAAGGCATATTGGTAGCCATAAGTGGCGTAAGCATTTTCAAACACCAACAAGATGGTGACTCTGCTGGGGAGGCCATAGAAAAGAGTCAAAGGTAAAAACAAAGCATTAGCTAAAATCTTCTCACCAAGTTGTGGGTGGTGACTCTGAAGTCTCTGTTTGATCAGTGTAGTTTCTGATAAGTAGTGAACCCTGTGAAGTTTTGTGTGTTGATTGGAAGAAGATACAAAATCAGTGAAATATTTTCCTCTTCAAAGAGGTGGTGACTCTAAAAAGAAAATAACCTAATAGAGCTTCATGGTGAGCTCTAGATCGGCCCTACCTTCCAGTCAACAGGTTTCAAGCTACAAAACTTCTAGGTATTCTTTTGTTGAAAATGTTTCCCTATCAAGTGTTTAGCACTGCTATAAAGGGATACAAAATGGTGGGGAGTTCCTTATGGAGGAATATAAGCCCTTTTGTTTTGATGGCATTGAAGGTGCCCCTAATAAGCTCTTTACTAAGGATGGGTATGAGGAAAATAATAAAGATCAGACACAAGAAACTAGTGTCTCTGTTGATCCCATCATGAGTGGTACTGATTATGAAAATCTTCTCATCAAAATAGCTACTCTCAAGAAGATGATTGTAGAGAGAAATGCTAAGATCTGGTAGTTAGAGGAGGACAAGAGATTGCTAGGATTGGAGGTTCCTTATGATGATCATGAGGAGGTCATTATTTCTGATGTTGAGTCTCATTATGCAGAAAATGTGAACTATGAAGCTAATATTGAGGTCAGTGCATATGAGGATGTTGAAGGTGAATCTGAGCGTGATAGTTTTTCCATTTTGTCTGCAGATTTTCAGTTTTTTCAATATCAGGATTCTTGCTTCTTGTCCTAGATTGAGGATGTTTTGTGTAAAGGGTAGAATATTGAATATGATGTAGATGATGATTCCTACATAGAATTATTTACACAAAATGATTTGATGCCAGTATTGTTAGTCCTTGTTTCAGATAGGAGAGATGTTTGCAATAAGGGTGAAGCTCAGGAAGATAAAGACAAAGCCAAAAGTCCGATGAGTAGTAAAAGGATATCAACACTCTTGGCTGATGAATTCTAGAGTTGGGATAGAATTTCTTTTGGTGAAAGTGATGATGTAGATCAATTGTTCCCCTGTCACAAAGATTTTGATGAAGACCTTCACTTGGTTCATGATCTAGTTCATGAAGAATTCATTGATGAACCAGGTTGCTCAATGGCTGAGGCAATGTATGAAGGTAAATCTGAGGATCCAAGTCCTTCTTAGCCAGGTAATTGTGATGTAATGCATGGTAATCAATATGCTTTATTTTCTGATGCATTACTAGATCAAATTTTTGTTTCCAGTCATCAGAAAGAAGTAAGTGATATTCCTTACTTCTTGGAATTTGAATATAGATGTAATAGTCATGACTCGAAGAACATGGGTAGTGACAAGTATAGTTTCAATTTTCAACCCATGAATATTGACATATGTCTGCAGCAGAATGGTAAAGAAAATTTTAGACTTGGGGTCACATATGTGGATGAAAATCAAACTTTTGATGTAGGAGGGTCTCTGATTTTCTTTTGGTGGCCTGGGGCCATCAAGTAAATTTGTAAATCTTGTAGATTTTGTAAATTTTCTTCTATTCCTGTTGTGTGTTTCCCTTCCTATTTTCCTAGTTCGGTTGCCAGTTTTTGTGGGTTCCCTATTTTTGTCCTATGGGTGGTCTGCTTCATCCAGAGATCTGAATCCTAGCCATGCTTGCAAGAGGCATGCATCCCCAGAAAGAGCCACTATTAGGCCATTTTCCAGTCATAGTAAAAATCTAATGAAAATGGCCTCTTCCCTCCAAATTTTGAAGTTGTCTCTGCCTAGGCTGCCACAACTAGTTTTAATGTGTGAAGAAAATCTATAAGGTTCTATGATGTGCACCCTTAGCCATACATAGTTCATGATGTCACCTTGCTCTAGTTCAGATCGCACCTCTTAAATCACAAAACCTAGGGAGTTATTTAAGTTTTAAGGTCTGTAGGAAATAGTTTTAGAATATTCCAAAATGTCAAAAACCCATGATGTTTTCTATTTGAAAACACTAGTTGTTTTCGACCTTGTACCTTTCTACATTTGTGCACTTATCTTCAGACATCAAAAACCTTGGTTGTTTTCTGTCATTCACCTCTTCGCAGCTAATCTTTGGCATCGACATTCCTTAAGTGTGATGTTGCGATTGGTGGGCCCAGTTCTTCATGATGTTCAGTCATTGAATCTCCAGATGAAACCCAGAGTTAAGAAATCATTCTGTGACTTGGAGAAGGTTTTAGTCGCGAGTTCTCAGAATGTGACCATGGTTAAGTAGAATGTCTCGCGACTGGGAGATTGCCTTTAGTCACGCAATCTCTAGATGGTTTAGAGTTAAGTGCTTGTCGGGGTTAAGTAAAGAATGCCAGTGTGGGCCCAGTTGTCAGATCCCTTTAATCTTATGGCTGTCGCATGACCACAAGGAATATTCTTTCCCCATGTGATCATGTGACAACTATCTGATATTCTAGTGTTCAAAAGGCCGACAACGCAGTGGGTCCGGTTGTCAGATTTGTTGCAATGTGGCTATTTCTCATTGGCTACATTGATGACATGGTTTTTCTCAATGGAGCCATTTTCAGAGGAGTTTGGGGGATGGCCAGCATGTATCAAGATCTACAGCTAGCGTATGATCTCAAGGAATATTCTTTCTCTTGAGATCATGCGTCGATCATCTGATTAAAGGGGCTTATTTTTAGTGGGTCTAACGTGTTATGGAGATGCTGATGTGCATGATTTTCATTGGTCGATCTAGCAGTGATGTGGTAGTTTCTTGGTGGGGCCGGTGTTTGCAAAGCCTGAGAAAATTTAATGTTCAGTGGTGCTTTGTGTGTCACATGTTCACATAGCCCTTCTCTTGGCTATGCGATCATGCAACAACTGTCGATGGTGTGCCAGTTGTTGGTGGGACCACTTGCTCGGTGTTATGATTGGCTGGTGAGAGCTAAAGTGGATATGCATTGTGGGTCTGATCCTTAGGGGCAGGTTAACGGTTGTAGTGTTGGTGGGTTGTTGCATGATCACATAGCCAAGAAAGGGGTTATGCGACCATGTGACTAACTTCTTTGTGTTAACTCTTAGTGGCATGGTGGTGATGGAGGTAAATGATTACAGTGTTCACATGTTCGCATAGCCTATTTTCTAGCTATGTGATCATGCGATAACTGTTGAGGATGTCACCATTGTGGAGTTGTGAGGTGGGTCCAAGGCACTGACATGCTAGTTTCTAATTGGCTATTGACAGGTTAACCGTTAGCACCCAAATTTAAATATGATTATAGGGTTTTTGCTAGTTTGTTACAATTGGTCGTATGTGATGAATGTGGGTTGCTTAGAATTGAATTCTTCAGGATGGTAGCAGTTGTGATGATGATGAAGATGATCTTGGTTGTTGTCCTGATCTAATTTTTCTTCCTGGGGTGTTATGTCAATTTAGATGTGAAGGCCTATTACTCTCTACAGGCAGCTAGGGTTTGGTATGTCAGTGACCTCTGTGTGCAAGAGAAGTTTTCCAAGTTGGTCTTGGCATTAAATTTTGTTTCTCCTACAACAAGAAGGTAGTAACTTGTGATCGCAGTTAGCCTATGGTGATGAAACCAATGTATTTTTACATCAGATTTGGTCTAATCTTCTTGGGTTTCTAGGTTTCTCTGCATTCTTTCATTTCTTATTGTACTAGGTGGTTGTAGACTTAATTTTTGTTCTGAATTATCTATAGCTTGTCGCAATCCTTGTTCCTAAAAAAATATTTTCTTGATCATTTAGAAGGGTTCTGATCTCGATTAGTTCCAGGGAAATAGTAAATTCTGTCACATTGTAGGAGGCTGGATAGAACTTTTTTAGATCTTTTGTAGGTTATTGAAGTGGTAGTCTCATTTCTAGTATAGACATGTACATGATTCATCATACTTAATATAATTATTCTCATGCTTTCAAGTCTCTCCTTGGTGTCAGTCTTATAGATTCTGGATTTTTTGGTCCATTGCATTAGGTTACCTTTGTATATGTTCTAGTCTTTAGTTCTTGATCTAGGATCAAGTGAAAAATACTTTGGATAGAGCATAGATTCATTAGACTTGTCTACAAAAGGATCTTATAAGTAGTGGATGGTCTGGAATAGTTGTATTTATGGCTTTCAGTCTTTGACAGTAGTTGGTTCATGTTTCTATATTTGTTTTTTTGAGTGCTGCCCAATGGATAATGGCACTGATCAAGGACTAGTATATTCAGTAGAGTCTAGTGTTTGATGGGTTTTGGCTATTTCCTACATCTTTTAATATCAACACCATTTTGTTTGGTTGATAGTAGTAATACCCTTCACAAGGCCATTTTATTCTTCATAGCAATAGAGAGTCAATGAATGTCTGGTTAACATTTAGTACTTTCTTGCTATCATCTTCTTTGTTCAATCTAGTTTAAAGTCCTAGAATGCCATAAGATACTGGATTAGGTATACCCACCTTGGTTTTGTAGAGCCAGAAGTGTAGAGGGTGGTCTTGTCCCTATAGTTGGTCCAGTTTCCTTGCAGAGGTCTCATACTTGGAACTAACCATTCCTAATACTAGTCTCAAGGCATATTGGTAGCCCTATGTGGCATAAGCATTTTGAAACACCAACATGGTGATGAAGGGTGCTCCCCTTAATACCACAAACACATAATAGAAACAGAGAAACAACAACAATATGGAAGAATAGAAAATGGGCTTCTTATTATCTCCACAAATGTGGAATTACAAACTTTCAGAATTACAATATGTAAAGCCACATGGGCATTCCCTTACAATATTCTATAGGCCAAAGCCTCGAATCAAAACTCAGATCTACTACCCAGAACTGCCTAAGACAAGACTACGGGCCTTCTTTATATAGGCAATTTCCACCGCCTGAGAAGGTTCCAGAAAATTAGCCCTTAAGGCCAACGATCCTAAGAATTAATTTCTTTTCTTTTCTTTTTACATAGGGTCAGCTAAGAAAATATACACAAAAATACTTTTTGGTAGCCCAACTTCTGGAGGCCATAACTTTTTAACCGTACCTCCGATTTTCTATTATAACCACTTTTCAGAAATGCCATGTCGAGATCTACAGTGCCTGACTCGCAAGCTCCAGTCAGCTGGGGGTCGACTACGATCCGGAGCCTCTAAGGCCTTCAAAATTGACCTGAAAGATTTTGTACCTGAAAACTTCAATAACTTGACCAATACAGATGATGTGGCAATGAAACTGAATTGGTAGGCTGATATGACTATGATGAACCTCCACCTGTGAAATCAAAACATTCTGAGATCATATGACCAACTTACTAAAAATAGTAAGTTTCCATAAATAGTAGCTCCGCACAAGATAAACCTTATTGAAAAATAAAAACAAATATTTTTGGGTAATGCAAGATTGCTCTCACACCCAGGATGCTCCTGCATCACATGGTCTCTGATTATAACTGCAGTTAGAGATGATGCCTAGTGATTTCATGACTAAGGAAAAATGTAAACCAAGATTCCTATTAGGGTTAATCTTGGGAGCCTAGGAAAGTGAAGGAATCTGATGGTCATGTTTTAAAGTGAGCCTAGATTTAAATGTTGATCGTCAATATGTTGTCTTGCACCATGAAGTATATGTTGCTTCCAGATTCAAAATATTTCAAGGGTTTCAACGATAAAAGGACTAGTTTTTAATGCTTGAGCGGCTGGATCTGGTAGGTTTGATTCTGTCTACTATTGCAGAATAGTCCAGAGGCTTTATTGAGTGATTGCAGGGGTCTGTACAATGTAAGGAGTGGGTAAGAATGGCTCGAGGCATGTTGTAGGTGGTGATTAGATTGTTTGACATAGTGAATTCTTGATCTTTGATACACTACTCTGAGAAATATCATAAATGAAGATCATTATTGGATCTGACCACCTGGCTTTCCTCCATTGTAATAAATTCTGATTGAATCTAGTTGGTTTGGTGGGTGAAAACCCTAGCTTCTGCCCTAGTCATCTGTAGCTTGTTGCATCCTAATTTTTTGGGATCCCAAGATGACTAGTGGTATATATTGCAGCTATTTTTCTTTTTCTAGTTGTTGATGATGTTATGTTGATAGTCAATGTAAAAGACTGAACAAGGAGAACCTGAATTTTGGATTTGTTTCCTAGTATTTTGTTGTTTTGATAATGTATTGATCATGTAGATCTTAATGAGAATACACTTGAATTCCAATCTTGGATTTATGTTTGTCTTCTTGTTTTGATCTTGGGTTTATATATGTTAATGTCAGAAAGTAAGTTAGCATATGGTAGACAAAGAATATTGTGGAATTATCTTTGAGCTCCTGACAAAGTTAGGATTGAAGTCTTTAAGGTAGTTTCAGTGAGTTCATGGTTGGACAGGAATTTGATGATAAGGTTTGGGAGTGAGAGGGATAATAGGCAAAGCACTTATTCTAAGTTCAAGAGTGTTTGAGTTAGGATTTTTAGTTGATATATGTTATTGAGTGACTCTATGCCCTAGGTTAAGGCACTGATCCTTTCTCTAGTAGCAGTTCATCATCATCAATCACACATTTAAATGATAAAATATTTAAAATTAGTTTGTAAAGGGTATAATGCATAATATTTTTTGATTCCTTTCAAGAAGTGAATCAATGGTACACCTACCTGAGCATCTAGGCTCAAAGTGTAGGAGGATTCTTGTTGATCCTTGTTAATTGGCCCTTTTCCTTGCAGACTTTGGAGTGGTAATAGAGGCAGTGACATTAGTTTGTCAATCATAGTGTAAACCTACAAGTAGAAAGAGAAGGGGAACCAACACTCTCTACCATAGCTGTGAGTAAGCCTCAATTCACTTAGAATCAAGGTATGGAAAGCAAGAAGGAATATCCACAATGCCTTATCAGTTGGCGCTCCTATCCACTAAGGTCATCAATCATCTCAAAAGGAAACAAAAACATTCCTCAGATGACTAAATTCCAAAGGGGAGCCTATGAAAGAAAGAGAACATCACATTAGTAATCAAAATTGCAAAAGGTTGAATCATCACAAGTTAATTGACATCTTAAAACCTATCAAACTAGTATAAATTTTCCTAAATCTACTCAGAGAGGACAAAAAATTCATCATCAAAATCAACTAACCAATCAAGATTGACAATCAAAATTCATCCTCACATGATTAGAAATGACATCAAACAACTTTTTTCATCACATGGCTCATCAACCAAGCCAATTGATTGATCGATGCTATCAACCAAGAAGGAAAGCTGATTGAAAGAGCTAAAAAAAATTGCAAAAAATGGTGTACGCACTAAAAGGAAAATGTGCCATTAAAAAGATTAAAAGTGTTAGTTAACATGTCAAATATGCTACAAAAATGTCTACGCACTACAACATTGTAAACATGCTATAGGAATCACATGTACACCCTAGAAGAAATTTCAATTGTGAAGATCAAATCATACACGCTATAGGAAAGTTAATGTGTGAAATCCTAACCGAGGGTTCTTGTTTGTACGCGCTACTGAAATGCTCACACATGCTACTAGAAACTGCAGATGTGCTAAAAGAAAATTTTAGGCGCTATTTAAATGCTTAAACATTCTATTTCATTTAGATTTGGAAAAAAAAAAACTTTTGTATAGAAAAATCCAAATTTTTTGAAATTAAATGCATGAAATGGATGCGAGAGGTTTCTAGGGGTACTCATCGAAGGTCTTTAGTCCATTGGTCATGGATAAAGACAACCACACTTGAATCTATGCTCTTGATAATGTACCACCATTGTCACATCTTAGAGGAGTCAGAGGAGGAAAAGTAAAACTTAGAGGTGAAAATGAATAGTAAAATTGACTTTTTACCCTTATATATAGCCATTTGACCTAAAAATGGGTGCTTTTTAGAAAAAAATTGACCTAGGGTCCATATTGGGCACCAAATCAGCCAAATTAGGGCCATTTGTCATCAGATCATCCTAAAAACGATATCAAAAATAAAATTAAAATTAAAATTAACACAATATTACAAATATTCAACAAAATTGATCACAAACACAAAAAATTTCACCATAATTAAATTTTATTTCATTTCTGAGGGGGAATACACTCAGATCATCAACAACATAATCAAATCAGTGGCACAATCTTTCAACGTAATTTTTTTTGCATTCAATAGTGGAGTATTGAAATTGACAAATCAAGTCAAAACAGTCCTCACATCAAAGGTCCATCATGAAAATGACCATTGAGAACATCAATCAATCAAGACGTCATCAAAGAGTCTACATCTATCATCAAAATCAACATCGATAATCAAAATCAGGAATCTGCATTAGGATATTGGACATTCTTTGAATCAATGCGCTTTGCACATTGATTCAAAGAGGGGCATTTTTAATCACCTAAAAATGATCAGGGTCAAACCAAGTGAGAAACTAAGGAAAAATCAAAGTATTAATCAAATCAAGCCAAAATCTAATAATAATTGAAAATCAAAAGCCAGTTAAATCAAATAAATCAATTAAATAAAGATAAATCAATTAATTATGAAATTAATCTAATTAATTATATAGTTTAATTAAAAATAAAATCAATCCATTCAAGGGGTACACAAGGCTAAACAAATCAATTAAAATCAATTAATTAATTCCTATTTTCCCTCATCCACCACATAGGAGGAAAATACCTCAACCATTGGAAATTAAGGATTGGACTCACATGGATCAAACCAAAAATGAATCTTAATCACTCTTAAGGTGAGAGCATCTTTCTCATCCCACTCATTTTTTTCATTGTTCCAAGCTTTGAGGATAAAATATTTAAATTGTTCCCATATTTGAAATCATGGACTTAACCTTAACCTAATCATATTTTAATCCCTTCCAAAGTGTCCTCTAGAAATATCCAACAAACTTACTATCCCTATCTGAAGCAATGCTCTTAGGTAATCCATGTAATCTCACAATCTCCTTGAAAAATAAATTAGCTACATGCACAACATCAATTGTCTTCCTACAAGGAATAAAATATGCCATATTAGAAAATCTATGTACAACCAAAAAGATAGAATCATAGCCTCTTTGTGTTCTCAATAACCAAACAAAAAATCCATACTAATCTCTTCCCAAGGTCTAACCGGTACTGTCAAAGGTGTATGAAATCCCACATTTTGACTACTACCTTTGGAAATTTGACATACCTTACATCCCTATACAAAATTACTCATATCCTTCTGAAGTTGTGGCCAAAAGTAATCCTCACTCACTAAGGCTATTGTCTTATCTATGACAAAATGTCCTGCTAAACCTCCACCATGTTTCTCCTTAATTAGATTATCTTTCATGGAACTTATAGGTATACACAACTGACTACACCTAAATAAAATTCCATCATGAATGAAATAATCCAACCACTTACTTCTTTCTACAACAACAAGTTCTTTACAATCTTTCCTAGGTTCACTAAAGTCTGGATCTTCCTCATACAATACCTTCAATTCATCAAACCCCAACACTAAAATCTTATTTTTAGTCAAAAAATTCCTTATCCTATTCAAAGAATCAACAAATTTATTTGACACACCACTCTTATGTTTCAACAAAAATGTATAACTCTACATAAACTCAACCCATCTCAAAAGTCTATGATTCAACTTACCCTGGCTGCTCAAATACTTCAATGATTGATGATCAGTATATGATACAAAATCCTTAGGTAACAAATAATGTCTCCATTTATTTAAAGCCTGAATTATAACATAAAATTTCTAATCATACACTAAATACCTTCTTTTAGCATCATTGAGCTTCTCACTAAAGTAAGAAACACGTCTACCTTCTTGAGTTGAGACAGCTCCAATTGCATTTCCTCTAGCATCACGATCCACTTGAAAAACCTCATTGAAATTAGGTAAAGCTAATACCAGTTGTTCTTGTTGGAAATTTGGATGAGTTAGATATCTAGATGTTTTCATTATTGAAACATATGATCTACATGAAGACCGCATATGACAGAGCACATAGCAAAATTGTCTAAGGATTTTTCTTGTATAACCAGAGATAGTTTTGATTGGTGACATTGATAGAAGTAAGTCCAGTGCTTGCACACTTGAACATGGATACTATGATGCATATTGAAGACTCACTTAAGAGTGAAAGTCTATAAGACATGTACAGAAGAAGTTATTGCAGTATTACTAGAGACAAAGCTGAAGCTGAAAGGATAAAGAATAAAGACAGAACAAGTAAAGAGTTAAGGGATTATTTTGTTTACCAAAATAATGTCTTAATAATATTAGGGATGACATCCTAGATGTTAACCCTTGAGGAGAATGAATTAATATGTATTTTGTGTAAAGCTTTATGTTATTGTAAAGCCGACTGTAAAGGTTATTATTCCTAATAACTTGTATAAATGTAAGAGATATGTAATGTGAAGTAAGAAGTGTAATAAGTGATATGAATGAAAGATATTCATGTGAAATTGTAAAGTGAATAGGAAAGCTATTCGACAGTAGTGAAAGGTTATATAGCTTGCCATTTTTTTAATCAGATGCTATTTTACATTACTTTTTTGGGTAGTGGCCTCATCTTGTAATCATTTTGTATTCTACCAACTCTTAGTAGGGTTGAGGCTTCTAACAAGACCTAAAGTCCCTTAATCAGGACTGAGACACTATATATATGTAACAGACTCCTAACAGGGTCAACATCCTTAACATGAAACTTTTGATTAGTGGATCTTTGTGGGTACCATCCCCATTGGGGTTTTCCCTTGGCCAGGGTTTCCTCAAAAATAAATAATGTGTTATGAGTTCATTTTCTTTATTTCTATGCATGTTATTTAGTTTACTCTATTATGCAAGTATCAAGTTAATCTATTATATCCATAATTGGGCAATTAGAAAAGTTTGTAGAATACTGATTCACCCGCCCCTCTCCATATTTTTAATAATTGGTATCAGAGCCTAGTTACTCAGAAAATAATCATTCAGAGAAAGCCTAGTAGCTTGAGTAAGATCTCTATGGATATGGATCAGCTGCAGAAGAATCTTGAAGAAGCTCTTGAACAAATTGATATGCTTACTAAAGAAAGAGATACTTTGAAAGGAAAATATGATGATGTAAAGAATCTCATTGAGAAGCTGAGAAATAAGTTGGAAGAACTGAAATAAAAAAAGGAATCTACAATTCAAATTGAAGATTGTGATGAAAATCTTGAAAAAGAGAATGAGATCCTTAAACATAAATTAAGAATAGAAAATCTGAAGTTAAGTTTGAAAGATGGAATCAACAAGAATGAAGCAAATATGAAATCTAAGAATGAATATTTGAAATCAAAACTTTGTGAAGTGACATCTAAACTTGAGAAAACCAAATTATAGTATGTTGAACTTAAAAAGTACAATACAATTGTGAAAGGTGAATTGACTCAGTCCAAGCAACAACTTGAAAGACTATATTCCACCAGTGAGAAGATTGATGAACAATTGTCTTATCAAAAGCCTTTCTATGATAAAAATAGTCTTGGATTTAACTTATCTAAGGTAAGTGAAGAAAGAAAGGAACCATATCTGAAAGTTTTAGAAAACATAGATGAAAATAAATATGATGAAGCTAACAAATCTGAGGACATGCCTAATCCACCTAAAGAAGAAGAACCACCAAAAGGTATGCAGAGAGAATTTAAAGGTAGATGTTTTACATGTAATAATTTTTGCCATATGAAGAAAGATTGCACAGGTAAGCAATTTAAACCTCTTAATGGTTATTGTTATAATTGTCATGGTTTTGGACATAGAGCTATTGAATGTAAGAAGCCTAGATCTAATGATAATAATAGTAGTAGAATGTTTAGAGATACTAAAAATGCAGATAAGAGACCTATTGAAAATATGAACAGAAGAAATGGAGTAGTATGTTACATATGCAACAAGGTTGGACACATTGCTAGGAATTACATATCACAAATCAATCAGTCAAGACCAAGATATGGAAGCAATAGAATAGTTTTTTAGATATGCAACAAATTTGGTCATACAACAAGATTTTTTAGGATGAACAACATGAGAAATCCTAACGACAGGAATTACACAAGGAGAAATAAGAATACAAGCAATAGTTAGAAAGCATGTTGTAGAAATTCAGAAGAAGTGAAATTTGTTAAAGGAAAAGTTCAAGGAGACACATTCAGCATAGAAGGTAATAAGAAAGGTGAAGTATCTAATGGTAAGAATGAATCTCTTCCCAACCCATCTCAAAGTACTTAATACATGAAAATTGCATTAGAATAGGAACCTAGGATAGTGTAGAAATTAGTATAGGATGAATTGAGTCTTGCACAATTAATGTAAGGTAGTATATGATGTAATGATGCTATGGTTAAGAGTGCATGAGATAATACAAAGTTATGTGAGTTTGCAAGAAGTTTGAAGTTTTGCAGGAAAGCAGGAACACCTTTTTGGAAAGTAGGAAAAGAATTGAATGCGATGTTAGAATCTTGTGAGATTGAAAGGTTAAAAGGTTATGATCGGTATTATTTGATCACTAAAGTGAATTTAAGTGACAAGGAGATCAAGATAGCAATGATTGATAGCAGTTTGCAAAGATTTGGTGAAGAACTTTGTGTCAGATCTAAGAAAAGCCCTAAATTACATAATTAAGGTATTTTACTAAGAAAATCTATTAGTCAATTAGAGAATTTGTAGAACATATGGATGTTTCAATGATTCACAATATAAGAGATAGAATCAGACCTAAGTTTAAAAGGGAACTAGTAGAACCCTTAGAGGAGGACCCTAAGCTAGCATTATCGTCGTACCAGATAGAGTTTTACATTTAGAGAATGTTAGAAGCTATTTGGGATGCAAACTTGAAACCCTTAGTGAAAGTGATTTTACTAAGGAGTATGAGAAGTTATATAACCAAGATATGTCATTGAAAGTAGGGTTTGCACATTTGAATGAAAATGAAATCGTAAGGTATTCTCTACAACATGAATTTGATGATGAAGAATGAACAAAAATCATTCTAAGCAGAATACATAATGGAAAGTTTTGGTTAGATGAAAGAGTTATTGACATAACAATAGACCTAATCCATGAAGTAACCAGTTTGTCAAAATCTGGAGTTATACCATTCAATGATAAAAATGTGAAGAAAACTATTTTGGACAATACTAAATCATCTTACAATGGTAGAGGAATAGTGGTTAACAAGATACAACAAGATGATGTTAGGTATTTATGCAAGATCTTAACATCTAATTTTTGTGCTAATTCAAGAGAGGATGACATGGCAGCTAGAATAATACATGCAACCTATTTAATGTGTGTTGATAAAGTTCAAGTGGACATGTGTGAGATTTTAAGAATTTAGTTATTTGAGAATCTTGATAAGATTAAGAAGACAAAGAATTCATAGTTTAGGTTCTCATCATTGATTACATACATGTTTGTTCATTTATTGAGAAGATTTCCATTTACAATTGGAGATGACTGGAATGATAACAAAACCACCATGGACAGAATTAGGAAAGTGTATATAAGATACCCTATAGAGAAAGTTGATGAAAGTACAATTTTGGTGATTAAAACATTTCAGAACTTAATGAAGAAAAGATCAAGAATCCCTCAGGAAATAGTTGAGAAATATAAAAATGAGATATGCTTTATGGTTGACACTGACCTTACATTCATTGAAGCAATTGAACCTAGAGTAGAGTTCATAGACCCTCTTGGCTATGAAATTTTAGAAGTTGAAGTAGAAGAATATGTAAATAGATTGCTTAAAAGTAAATTGGATGTACATAGAAAAAAATGTGGGACTTATGAGAATAACTTCAACTCCGCAAAGTCTATTCAAGAAGAAAAGTTGTCAAAGAAGAGAGTTGACAATATAATAAAGAAAATTATCAAGGACACAGGACTAATAGAACAAGAATTTATGATTGCAAACCAAACATCAGCAGCTATTAGAGACATTGGACAGAAGGAAGTTTTGTTCGTTCCACCCCTATCACTAGTTGTAGGTCAGACTGTAGATATTTAGGATGTAGAGAAATTGGTAAAATTAAAAGTTGAGGTTGAAATAGAGGAACAAGTAATAAGAAATTCAGCAACGACATCTTCCACTCCACTAGGTAAAAGAATGAAATAAATGGCCACTGGACCAGATAAAAGGTAGAAAATTGTAGTAGCTATAGTAAAAAGGAAAGTATCTAAAATTAAAGATGATGAGGATACTGAAGTTAAGAAGAAGAAATGGAAACCTAAGATAGAGAGAGTAAATAAACAAATCATAAATGATGGATATTTTTTAAAGATGAACAAGTATTATGATCTTTACAACTATTTAGAAAGATTAAACTTGGAGAATGCAGTAGTGAGGCACATTATCTTAGAAGACAATAAATTTGATACAATTCAAGGAAAGATACCCAATGACTTATTTCAGAAGTTGTTAAATAGGAAGAAGAGATCAGCTGAAGAGGATAAAAAAATCAAAGAAAACTTTGTAAGGAAACTATGTGACATTAGAGATGAGGACCACTTCAAAGAAATCTTGAAAGAACTTGGTACTCTCCTAAGAAAAAAAAGAAGGAAAATTTTGATAATGGGAGGAAATTATGAAGAGATAAATAAGGAAACTGAAGAAGCAATGATAAAGGTAATGACTACAAGTACTGGTAAGTATCAAAGTGCAATAGAACATTAGAAAGACCCCTCTCCACCATCAATCAATATTACAGTTGAATCCATGAATGTGGAAGGTAATCATATTAATTTGGATAGTGATGATAATCCTTTTAGTAACTTAGAGAACATTTTTGACAATTTGGCTTTAGAAGAGCAGGACAGGTCAGTTGGAGAAGAAGGAAAGGAAATAAGGAATGAAGAAGAAAAACAAGTAGAAATTCAAGTAAGTATAGAGATTCAAGGAAAAAAGGAAATGCCAAGAAAAGTGGAAATCAGTCTTACCCTAGAGATTGCAGCAAAGAAACCACAAATTGAATCTATTTTTGCTAACCTTGGGAAAGAAGTTGATGATGATGATCAAATGGAATTGATCTCATTCCTAAATAAAATTATTGGCAAAAACAAGAAGGTGAAAGGCCTTGAAGGATAATTGTTGGAAGTAACAGAGAAGTTGCAAAGCATTTTAACTAGTCAAATATCTAAAATAGATCCATAGGTAAAAGCTAGAGAAGTATGAAGGCATTTGATAATGAATTCACTAACTTGATAGACATTTCTCTAGTAAAGGTTCAGGCAGTCTGTGAGGATAAAATGTTCCATGATGTATGTCAAAACATAAAAAATGATATCAACAATTTGGATGTTTGTATCAAGGATTTGAGAAGGAATTTGGACATAGGTATAGCCTTGTACATCCAGTGTATAAAATAAGAAAACCTTGTATCAGAAGTAGCTGAGAAGATCAAAGCTAAAGAAGCATAAATTCAATCAGAGGTAAATATGTTAGCTATCCCTAATGTGAAGATATTGGATATTGTGAAAAGAATCAAAAAAATGAATGATGAAATAAGAGTTCTCAATGATGAAAAAGATAGGAAATTGAGAAGATTTACTCTTCTAAGGGAGCACATTTCAATAAAGATAAGCATAGTTGAAGGAAAACTGGAAGAATGTCTATCATCCAAGACATCTTATGAGAAATTTAAATTTGTAAACCTTCTAGCATGTGAGCTCACATCTTATGGTTTATGTGCACTACTAAGTATTTTAGACACCATTAAGAAGGCATGGGAGAAAGAGATAGACAACATAAAAGTGAACTTTGCAGATTGTGTTGCAAGCCTACCAGCTCTGCAATTTTGAATCAAGATAAACTCTTTTTGAAGAACATAGTTTTGGCACCCTTTTTTATCATTGTTGTCAAAGGGGGAGTGATAGAAGAAAATTTATATATTGGTATATATGATAAGGAAGTATATTCCTAGGGGGGTTGTAGATAAAATATATGGAGTTATAAGGACAGTGAAGATATATTTTTGCTATGGCCACAATTTTGAGTTTTTGAGTTTTGAGACTTAGCCAATTTTCTCATTGTAGCCAATTTTCTCATATGTTACCACCAATGACAAAGGGGGAGATTGTTGGCAATTTGGATGAGTTAGATATCTAGATTTTATCATTATGGAAACATATGATCTACATGAAGATCACATATGACAAAGAGCAAGTATGATAGAGTGCAGAGCAAAATTGTCTAAGTGTCAGTAGTATTTTTCCTGTATAACCAGAGACAATTTTGATTAGCGACGTTGATAGAAGTAAGTTCAGTGCTTGTGCACTTGAACATGGATACTATGATGCATATTGAAGACTCACCTAAGAGCACAAGTCTTTACGACATGTACATAAGAAGTTATTGCAGTATTACCAGAGATAGAGTTGAAGCCAACATAATAAAGAATAAAGATAGAACAAGTAAAGAGTTACCAAAATAATGTCCTAATAATATTAGGGATGACATCCTAGATGTTAACCCCTAAGGAGAACAAATTAATATGCATTTTTTCTAAAGATTTATGTTATTGTAAAGCTGACTGTAAAGGTTATTATTCCTAATAACTTGTATAAATGTAAGAGATTTAATACGAAGTAAGAAGTGTAATAAGTGATATGAAAGAAAGATATTCATGAAAAATTGTAAAGTGAATAGGAAAGCTATTTGGCATCAGTGAAAGGTTATATACCTTTCCTTTTTTGTAATCAGATACTATTGTACATCACTTGTTTGGGTAGTGGGCTCATCTTGTAATCATTTTGTATTCTACCAACTCTTAGTAGGGTTGAGGCTTCTAACAAGGCCTAAAGTCCCTTAATCAAGACAGAGGCACTATATGTATGTAACAGACTCCTAATAGGGCCAACATCCTTAACATGATACTTTTGATTATTAGTGGATCTTTGTGGGTACCATCCCCACCAGGGTTTTCCCTTGGCTAAGGTTTCCTCAAGAACAAATAATGTGTTATGAGTTCATTTTATTTATTGTTGTGCATGTTATTTAGTTAACTTTTTTATGCAAGTATCAAGTTAATCAATTATATCCACAATTGGGAAATTAGAAACGTTTGTAGAATACTGATTCACCCCCCTCTTAGTATTCCCTATTTCTAATAGTTCTATCAGATTTTTCTTCAATAATTCAAAGCTCCTTTGTGCTCCATGTGTCCATTAAAACTCCTTATCTCATCTCATAGTTTTAGTCATCGGCCCACAGATTGAACTAAAGTGTCTAATGAACTTTAGTAGAAACTAACCCATGAAATGATCTTACCTCTCTAACTATCCATACTATAGTCCACTCAACAATGAATTTCACTTTCTCAAGATCCATCTTCAATCTTTTAGTAGATATTACAAATCCCAAGTATACTAACTCCTCTTTCATAAAAGTACACTTCTTGATGTTTATGGAAAAATTTTCTTCCCTCAACCTCTACAATACTTTTCTAACATGAAACAAATGTTCCTTTTATTTTTCTCTTACTGAATATCAAGATATCATACAAGTGCACAATGGCATACTTACCCAATAATTTATTCAAGACTTCATTCATTAACCTCATGAAAGTACTAGGTGCATTAGACAACCCAAAAGACATTACCAACCAGTCATGCAATCCTTAATTTGTCTTAAATGAATTTTTCCACTCATCACCTTCTCTGATTCTAATATGATGATATTCACTCTTCAAGTCTATCTTGGTAAACTACCTAGCTCCACTCAAACAATATATCAAATCATCCATCCTTGGCAAAGGAAATCGACACTTAATTATAATCTGGTTGAGGGCTCTAGAATCACTACATGTCCTCCATTGTCCATCTTTCTTAGGTGCTAACATTGTAGGCACTACACATGGACTCAAAATTTCTCTGATCAACCGTCTTTGTAACAAATCTTGCACTTTCCTATTGAGTTCTTCATTCTCCAGTGGTGTCATCCTATAAGCTGCTTTATTAGGAAGACTAGACCTTGGAATCAAATCCATACAATGAATATTACTTCTCAGAGGTAGAGATCCACCAGATACATTATTTCATATGATGTCAACATACTTATTCAATAATCTAATGATTTCTATAGGATATTATTCAACCAATACTTTCTCCTTAGACTCATTAGGTACTAAAGAAAAACACACATTATTATGGTTCCTACCATCCACTAGGCAAATTCTTGCACTAGTACATACTTCACTCTTAAGAGGTTCCTCTAAAGGTAACAAGTTTTGTCTCATCCCATTAGCAATTATAGTGTAAAAATTCCTTCTACCATCATGCATAGATTTCCTACCATACTTCCATGACCTCCCTAATAAGATATGACACACATCGATAGGCATAATATCACATAAAACCTCATCATAATAATTTCCAATCTTGAATTTAACTAGGCATTGTTCACATACAAGTACCTTGTGTTCATCTTGTATCCATGCTATTTAGTAGGGTTTAGGATGCTTCATCCTCTGCAACTTCTATTTGTTAACCAATGCCTTCGAAGCAAGGTTATCATAACTAAAACTATCCATGACAATGTTACACACCTTGTCTTGTACCTTACACCTGGTTCTAAAAAAATTCTTCCTCTATACTACTTCCTTCTCATATTTTATATGATAAAAGACTCTCCTAGTCATCAGGTTTGTACCTTCCTTTGCCTGATTTTTGTTCACTAAAATAGTGGATTCTTCTTTAGAAAATATTTTTCTCCTACTGCTTTATGCCTTCTTATCAGAGTTATCCTACTTGGATTCATAGGCTCTATGTCCTACTTCACCACATTTGTAATAGGTACCACTAAATTTCCTCCTTTTACCACTACCTTGTCCTTAATTTTGGTAGTAACTCCTATCATTCCTCCTATACTGATCATTATCCTTAACTTATGACACACCTTTTCTCTGATCAACATAAGACTCCACCTCTTTGAAATATTCCTCCTTTTCCTATTTGTGTCTTCTTATTTCTTCTGTTCAACTTTTCTTCAGCCTTCAAGGCCAACTTGTAAGCTACTTCCACACTCCTAATTTGAAACAAACTAATTTCATCTTGTATTGATACCCTCAAACCATTAAGGTAGTGAGAAACTTGTTTAGCCTCATCATCTATATGACTAGATCTGATGTTCAACTTCTAGAACTCCTCAGTATAACTCTTAACATATAGGTCTCTTTTCTTCAAGTTCTTCAATTTCCTAAATATATTTACTTGGTAGCCCTCAATCATAAACTTATCTTTCAACTTATTCACCATCATTTAACAAGATTTGATCTTGTCTTTACCTGTTATTTTTTGGTTTGTTTATAGATGTTCCCACCATAAGGATACATGTCCTCTTATCTTAGTGAAAACATACTTTACTTTCTTCTCATCATCAGTTCCTTCAAGCTCAAAATATTTATCCATCACCATGATCCAATCTATCAACTCATCCACACCTATGTTACCATGATAATAAGGTTGATTGAAATGATGTCTCCTATTCATATTAGTCAAGGCTCTAATGAACCTCTCCTCTTCACAATTCAATTTTGTTTGTGCCTCATTGTTCTCTCATTCCACTACTTGATCCTAATTTTGTTCATCTCCTTCTTCATCACTTGCATCCTATATATGTTTCTCTATCCTCTAAGAACTCTCTACTACCTCCAATTTTGTATAAATTTATCTTAAAAAATCTAAGACCACTGGATTTAGATTCCTTTCTCCACCTCTAGCTTTTCTCCTGGCCATTTTCATAAACCCTAAAAGCTATAGATAAGATCCTTTCAATTACTACCCCACAAGAAAACCCTAGGTTGAAAAAACTTTCTCTGATACCACTTGATTTAGTCAAGGAAAAAGAAACCTACAAGAGTTCAGTCCAATCCTTGTAACCAACACAAAACAATGGAAATAAGAAGCCAAGATGGAAAGAACTGAAAGATCAACCTTCAATTATTATCAGAAAATCAATTACAACAAATTTGCAACATGCAACCTCACATGCCAAGCATACATGCCCAATTATGATTAGTAATCCCTTACAAAACCTAGCCAAACTAGGGCTAAATAATCTTATGAAAATCATCTATCCCTTAGGAATAATTCCATAATCTTATATAGCCAATACAATATTCATAGGTCAGCCCAGAAAAGATCACATTTTCAAATAATAGAGAAAACATGTTACAACAAATAGGTTGGCTCCCAAATCATCTGGAACAACCTCCAAGAAATGAAACAAGAGATGTTATCAAAGAAGAATGTCAACCTCAAATGTATCAATTACATGGCATGATCAAAACTGAGAAATCCAATCGGTAGATCAGAAAATTGAATGGTGAACACAAAGACTGGCCAGAAAATGAAGAACATGACAACCTCACAAAGAATCTGCAATAACCCATGTATGATGAATCCAAATGAGGCACGATCATAGGATAAGGTTCAGGAAAAATCCAAAAATAGACTATAGTAACTACAACTCAAAATAACAAGTACAAATCAACCACAACTCGAAACACTTAGATTGATCAACATGAAACTAAATATCTTTTTGGTTGATTGAATATTTCTTAGATCCAAAGATGCTCTTGCATCACAATGTCAACTAAAATGCAAGTAAAGGTAGTGTGACTCATCGCAACCATAGCCTCATCCAAATTTAAGAAACAATCTATGCCTATAACCTCAAAGAAGAATTGTCTCAAAAAAAAAGGTGAGGAGGGATTAGAGAGACAAACCTGTTGATTTTATTGTAGTTGTGGTCAGAATCCACAAGCCAATCTATATATCACAAAGGTTTTGATTATTTATATTATTATGAGATGATATAATTATATCATATTATTATTGTATTGTATAATTATTATATTATAGATTATATAATAATTATTATATTATATTCTATAATTATTATAATATAAAGGTAATATTATTATTGATAATATATTGATATTATATTATATTAATATAATTATTTAGTATATAATTATGTTAATATATAAGATTTGTGTCCCTTGGTGAAAGGGCGCCTCTTTCTTATTTATAATGAGATAGGTGATCTCATTAAAAGAAAGTACAATGGAATTAAGAGATGAAATTGAATACTATCAATAAGAAATTTTAACATGGTATTAGAGTAGTGAGCTTTCCTAGGAGCTTGTGAGATTTGAAAACATTGGAAATTACCAATTTCGAGGAGACTTGTTCACTCTGGTATCTAATTGCTTAGTTTGTGATAATATTAAAGATTGATGATATATGAAAATTTTTGGAAAGTATGAAATGGTAGATGGAAATATTTGTTGTGTTTGACTTTAATATAACCAACCCTATCTTGACATAATAGTATGTCTTCTGACTTGATTAATAAATTAGTGATGATTCATTAACTGAATAAATGTTTGAATGAAAATTAATATTTGGTCATCTAAGTCTATCATGAAATATTTATTGGAGGCATCTAGTCATCTAAACATTAGAGTTCACCGCTTACATAATTTTGAGCATTGTCTCTCTTTATTGGTACGACTACGTGATGTTTAAGAAAAAATCATGAAAACTATTTGTTCTTCAACTTCATTGATGCAAAAATATTATTCTAATATTACTACCATGAATAGACCCAGTCTATAGTGGGATAATATAATATGGGTTAGAGATTAATTAGAGTGATTGAGGCATGTGAGAATGCTAGTGTGAATAGGCTGCTATCAGCATTGTGTTAAATAAGGTTGTTGATTAAAGTCATTGGAGTTGTGATCTATATGGGATCTCTTCAACAACTTCTTGAACTTCTCATTAATATTCAACATCAAATGGAGGATTTTTTTATTTCTCACCACTTAATTAGATTGAACTATTGCTACATTTTCTTCTAGCGATAAAAAAATTTCAGATATTTTAGTAGAACTATTTTATGTTGCTGGCATTTTTTGGTTCATGTCTATTCTTTGTGTTTGGGGTTGCAAATATTTATTGGTTGGGAAGAATGATTTCCTATAGATCCTTTTTTGAAGCACATTAGACCCATCTTCATCTGCCAAGGTTAGTGGCAAGTCTTATGCAATGTCAAAATAATTGTGTTGGATCTGATAGTCTTTAAGCATCTTTGACACCTTAGATATTATATCAAGAGCTAGAAGGTGACTCTTTTATCTAATTGTGTGGGAAGTAATCATTTCCTTCATGATCCATGGTGGTTGTCTCTAAAATAACATGATTTTATTTACATCAAGGCTTATTTTGGATCAATTTTTAGTTGGTTAATTTTATTGATGTTGTGGTTTCTTTTTATTGTAGCCATCATCTTCAACCAATATGCATTTCATTCTTTCCAATATCAAATGATATTATTGATATTCTTATAATATTTTGTGGTGAAAGATTTAATTTGAGGTTTATTGTTTAAAATACTATTACAAAAGATATAGATGCATCTCTCTTTGTCTATGTGTCATCAATTTTGTTGATGCTAAAGCACAAGAGACACAAAGACAAGTCACCGAGCTTGGGATTTCTTAGATGCAATGACTATCAAATTGCTTAATGTCTATGAAACATAATATCTATGTGGGTTCGTTGCTCCTCCAATGTCAGAACAAAAAGTTGTGTTGGATGCAGTGTTTGAATGTTTTGATGCAGGCGATGTTAGATGCTTGTCAGTATAGCAAGCCAAGCTAGTAGCTTGATGAGCATGTGGTGAGAGAAGTCCCGACACTAGGTGCCTAGTGCACACAGATTCCTTTGGTCCAGTACTTCCAACAACTTGAAGGTATTTTATCAAGTTATTACATTTGTTCTACTCAGGTTGCTGATACACTATTCTTTACATGAGGAACTACAACAAGCACACCAACCTGGTCATTATGAAATCCTTTTGACAGGAACCTATTATTGCTTACCTAAATGTGTTGAAGATGTCGGTATGAAAATGACCCTTTCCAAAGAAGAGAAATTTATCCTTGCCAAAGATGGACACACTATTATGATCACAATTTCTTGAAGTATCTCTTCCAGATGAAATTTCAAGTGTCATGGTGTCTAATGGTAGAGTGGTACTTTATGTTGATGGAGAATTAAAAGTTCAACTTATGCTTGGGTATCTAGGAAATTTATCTTTATAAAGGATACTAGTTTTAGAATTTCTTATAGGAGAGAGGGGGACTTGACCCTATTTTCCTTAATGACCAAGTTGATTTGTTTGTTCAAAGATGAGGAATCAACATCTAGAGGGATTCTAACAAACCATTAGAGGCAACCTTAGACGAGGAGGTCAGAAGGTTGATATCTATTTCAAAGGGAGCCACATCACCATGAAGATCTATCTTCTTAATGCATTCTTCTCTATGAGGGAGAAGTTTGAGGTGCAAGCACTTGCTAATGCATTTATCTTTGAGAGAGAATTGAGGTGTAAGCCCTTATTACCACCATTTGATATGGCTCATAATTGATGTCATGTGTGTGACCCCATGATAACACCATGTGAGAGAATCCACAATGATTTTTTTTATACTTGTGATATGAATATCCTTGTGAGGTGGTGATCTCACAGTGATAAGACACTTGTACACTATAATATTCAATCTAAGGTGATAATCTCACAATGAAGTTTGATGTACCAAAAAGTAATTTATATTACTTATGTAGATTCATTGATATCCATTATGTTAGATGTCTTATGTTCAATATCACATGAGGTGATATACAAAGAACATGACATGAATGTTTAATATCACTTGAGGTGGTGTCCGAAGAACATAACATAATGGTAGAAATATAATGTTCAATATCACTTGAGGTGGCATCTGAAGAACATAACATAATGGTAGATATCAAATGTTCAATATCACTTAAGGTGGTATCTGAAGAGCATAACATAATGGTAGATATCTAATGTTCAATATCACTCAAGGTCATATCTAAAGAACATAATGATAGATATCTTTAATATTCAATATCTAAAGCCCATGACATGTTGTCTTGTCCCCTCCTCCCACTTGGCATGTGGGCCATGGTAGAGGTGAGGGTGATGGGTTAGGATATAGGGTAGGATAGTAGATTAGGATAGTTAGGAAATGTTATAGATTTAGTTATAAATTACTTTGTGTATATTAGTATATTTAATTAATTTAATAATGATTAATGTAGTATGCTTTCATGTGTTTGAAGAGGTTAGAATTTAATTAATTTAAGGGTTTAGTGGGTTATGGTTATATGTGTCTAAGATTAATATGTTTAAGGATAATTAGGGTAAGGGATAAATGTTATTCTTAATTCTTAATTAGTTTTTATTTATTTAATTAATGTGTGTTAGTAAATGAAGTTAAGATTATAATTTAATTATTGTTGTCACCAATTAATCATAAAATTATGATAATTCTTTAGGAAATTTTTATGTATCTTTTAGTAAATTTTATTGGATAAAATTAATGTGTTTATGAGGAATTAAATTCAAATGTGTTAGGAAATCTATAATGGATAAGATAATTACATTTGGAAGTCTCTAGCTCGCGTCTCACTCACAATCATTCCAAACTATTTGCATGCCTAGTCCTTCTGGTCTACAATTGCAAATCCAACTACATATCCATTAGCAGCCTATCCTTAGCAGCATTCATCTAGCTCAGCTCTGCCTACAACTCCGTTAGCAGCCTTTGACAATCTTTAGTTGACCTTAGAACCTAATACCAATCTTCAAAACCTACAAGGGATCTAGACCTCTTTAAGAGATCACCTTCGCTGTTGTTAATCTTTTTGTTCCAGTGATTGGTTTTCATGGTGGATCTTGAGGATATGTGTAATGATCAGATTGGGAATGATGGAGTTAGAACTAGGCACGATTCTGCAACTCACCACCCCAAGATGCATGATTGACTACAAGACCTAGAAGAGAGAATGACCACTCTCAAATTTGTAGATCTTCTAGAGAAAATTGTAAGTCTTGAAGCGGGCTACATAATGGTTCAAGAGGATTTTATAGGGATCCATGATGTCATTAAAGTGTTGTAGGAAGAGGTGAAGTTCTTGAAGGATGACCAATTGCTTCATCATGTGTTGCTACAAGCTGAAACACAAATTTTAAAGTCTTCAACTCAACTATGTTCCTATGATGGCAATAGAGATGACAAGGCCCTTGAAAAATTATTTTGGGATGTTGAGGAGTTCCTATCAAGCTCACCCGAGTTGAGTGATGAATCTCAAATCCAAAATGTTGCGACATGCTTCATGAGAAGTGTGAAGCTTTGGTGGTAGACTCACTTGGTAGCTAAAAGAGCTGGAAAATTGTTGGAGTTTATCAAGACTTGGGTTGAACTAAAAGAAGCACTACAAAATTAGTTCTAACTAGGTAACTTTGATTGGGTTACACAAGTGAGGTTTGATAAGCTCAAGCACAATGGGAAGCTCCTTGAGTACGTGCAATCATTCCAAGTGTTGGATCTAGAGTACTCAAAGTTGATTGACTTCAAAAAGCTATATCTATTCCTACAGAATCTTCAGCCTTGGGTATTTGATGAGCTGAGGTGTCAAAGAGTACAGACTCTAGATGAAGTAATCATAGTGGTAGATGGACTGCTTGACTACAAGGGAGATGCAGGAAAAGGGTTTGGAGGAGCTTGTTTGGTGCAGGAGCACACCTAGGCTAACCTCCATGTTAGAGTTATTTTGGCTTGTACTTGACTCTAGACAAGTCAAGAAGAGTAGTGTGTTTGTTTCAAGACCTTAGAAGGTCATTTTCTATGTAGGCTAAGTGAGTTGGTCACTAGGACTAAGGTCACACGAATAGCCAATGTTAGTTGTTGATGAAATTTCTTAGTGTTAGAAGCTTAAGGTGAGGTTAGAGTCTTCAATGTGTTCTAAACACATAATGATGTTGTAAAGATGCCAAAAGATCATTAATGGTCTTGGATCCTCAAAATGAAGGAGGTTGGTAGTCCTAAGAAGAAGGATGATGGCATAAATGAAAGATGCCAAATGTTGCAGAGAAGTTGTCATGACAACATTTGCAATTTTGCAAATGTTGCATGCAACTTGGTTACTTTGGATCCCCTAAACTATAGGAAGTGGGATATCAGCCAATAGGCCCTAGAATCATGGAGATGGCATCTAATGCTACCTAAGGCTTGAATCTTGAAGTTAGAGTTATGATTGTAATAGTTTGGAGTATTGAATAGAGCTCTGTAATAGTGTTACAGTGAATATCTCAAGATTTTGTGTTGAAATTCATATAAAATGGATTGAAAGACTAAATATATTGGTTGTTTAGTGTTCTATAGATAGTTTCAAGACTTTTTCATTTGAAGAGAAAGTTGTTTAGAGGTCGTTTAGGTTCTAATTTTTAGTGTTTTAGCTTGTGTGTCTAAACTGGTTTTGTTTTTACCAGTCAGTGATATCATGGCTCCACCATGAAAGCTAGCCATGGGAAACACCTAAGGGTAGATGGAAATGATAGGGGAGTTATTAATGTACATATCTTTAGGATTAGGAGTTGTCAAAGTTTGGAGAGCTATTTTTATCACTAGGCCCTAGGTCAGCAGACAGATCCTGGTTAGAGGTCTAGGAATGAAAGATTGAAGTTATATTGCAGGATATGAAGCTAATGTATGATACAGGTAGAGATTCTAGAAGGTGTTCATCATATGTTGACATACTATAAAGATTGGGTTCATACCAGTCACCTAGATTGAGTTTTGAGAAAGTCTTATACTAGGATACAGTATGTCCTAGAAAGTAGGTCAATTAGCCCTGTTTGCCCTAGTTTATAAGAAGGTGGTGTACAGAGGCTACTAGGACCTAAAATTTGTAGAATATTTAAGAAGAGCCAAAAGGGTATCCAAATCCTCAATTTGTTTTGCAATTTGTGTTGGAGATTTTCCAGCAGGCCACTATGTTTGTCATTGATGCCAACATATGGAAAGTAGCATGCATGGAAGTCTTATGCAGTAAGATTTTAGTATATGTAGCATGAACATGATATCAACATGATATCATGGGAACATAGGTTAACTATTAGTACAAATAGTTATATAACAGCTTGTGTCAGCAGTGTTCCTGACAAAGTAACATGTAGTGTTATGTGGATGGTTGTCTGTATAGTTATCATGGAGCCTTGTGCACTTGGATATATGTTGAAGACATGTTAGTGATGTTTTAGTTATGGACGCATAGTTTGATATTTAGTAGAAGTGAAGTCATGCAGTCACTATTCACCAGTAGTAGTTGCATGTGTTTATTTAGAAGAGCTGATAGAGATTTTATTGGTTCCAGAGTTGCCCCTATCTTTGGGTTATGCGCCCTTGGAGTTAATCTTAGAGGAGAGTTATTGATGTTTAGTTAAGAGTGCATGAAGTAATTCATCTTGAGGAGAAATATTCAGCTATTTTGGTAGAGCCGATAGTGTGTATCTTGCGTCTATAATTATCTTATTAGATAGGGCTCAGAATGTGTTGCGTGCATAGTAGAGCTGACAAAATGTTTATATAAGTTTGTTATGGTTTCTCTAATATGATTTCAAGGTGGTTCTAATAGGCTGACTTGATTATATCATTTAGAGGAAAGATATTTATAGGCAGTCATTTGTGATTGCTGGAGTGTGGTTCATGGTTGACAGTAAGAGAAAAGCAAAGTGTGCAAAGTGTGGAATCATTAGAAGAAGGTCTCTGTGACCAAGATGAGTACTTGTGCTATACATTGGAACTCATCCAGACAAGTAGGTCAAAGCACAGTTCACTAAGATCTAGATATAGTGTGTATCTATTAAATAGAAGGTTGTAGGCTTTGCCCCATTGAGCAGTGAGCTCTTGGATAGTGCATCCTCTCCCCTAATAGGTGTTAATCTCTATTGGGAATTTAAGGTTGTCATTAGTATCAAAGGATATCAAAGATTGGTTGGTCACTTATATTGAGTTGGTTGGTAACCAGAAGTAAGACAGAGCAGTGGGTAAAGCCTTTACACCGAGCACTATATAGTTTACTGAGCACCAGCAGACACCGACACTAATAGACAGTAAACACTGAGCATCATAGTATACACCAAGCACTTTATTCAGTGTTTATCGAGGATCATAGGAAATGGAATAGTAATCTAAAATGGCACATTCTTCTATGCAAATGATTACAATAGATCGTAAAATGGCTTACCAAGATTGAGGAGCATTTATTGTGAAAGATACTCATTAAATGCAATGTTTATCTTATTGTCATAGTTGATCTAGGATAATTTTGCACCGTAGATCTTAGGGTTATAATTATTTTTTTGTAACCTAATTTTTTGCTAAAGTGACAAAATAGAACACTATATATTTTGTATGTTTGCATCATTTTTTTTGAGAGGTTGGTGAACTGATATATATGAATGACGTAGCACTTGAAGCCATTGCCTAACTTCAAGTCAAATAGTTAACAAAGCATAATAGAGTACATAAGTTATCAGATTGAACATAATCAGAGAAGGCTACTGAGCAGATTCAGAGTAGAAACTCATCATAGTCAAGGTGATATTTATGAGAATTTATAGATTTGTTTTAGACAATTGAGTTGTCAACTAGCAGATAATTGCTTATTGCTTTCTGACAATTGTAATAGAGTTTTTGATAAAATCTCTTAACAGAGTAGACTTAACAGTCTTATGTAAATCTCTTAACTAAGTGCACACTTCATTAGTGTTTTCAAAATCCTATAACTAGGTAGATCTAATTGATCTAATATGTTACTCTTAACAGGGTAAGATCACCATAAGTGATCAAAACTTGTAGCCTTAATAGATAAACCTTTTCTATCTGCAGTAGTGAAGAATTTATGGGTGTCATACCCACCACAATTTTTACCTTCTAACAAGGGTTTCTATGTTACCAAAATATTTGTGTTATGTGATTGTCATATTGATTTCATGTTGGTTACATTCATAAGTTATCTAGATGAATGATTCATGCAGTTAGATTCAAGTTATTTTGGTCATTTATTACTAATTATTGTTTTATATCAAAAAGGTTTACAAGTGTGATTATGAAAGGGCACTGATTCACCCCTCCCCTCTCAGTCTCTATCTCTCATAATTCCAACTATTGGTATCAGAGCCAAGTTCTCTAGTTGAACAATTTAACAACTGAAGGATAAAGATCTAATTGATGGAGAGATATAATCTTGACAAGACTATTGAGAATTAGAAGATACAAATACAGATGTTTGTGGAATAGTATAAACAAGCTAAGGAAGAGCTAAAGAAATTACTAGTTGAAAGGAAGAACCTTGCAATTCTGAAAAATGGAATCAGTTATCATGAAGAACCTATTGATGATATATCTGATCACATTGGATCAAGTTCTGGAAGTATCTCTAACAGATCCAAAAGCATAATCTCTGATTTATCTGAAAAGAATCAACAACTATCTGAGCAAGTGAAAGCACTTCAAATTGGTCAAGAATCTCAGATGGTGAGAATGGTGGAAATCATGAGCAATGCTAGACAAGATGAACAAGATTAGAATATGGCTATTGGAGACCGAAGACTGATGATTGAACAACTTCAAGAAAAAGAAAGTGAAATAAAAAGACTCACTGATCATCACTTCCAAGTATCAAATCAAATGATGACTGTTAATCAAGAAGTAAATAGAGTGAATGGAGAATTATCAAGAAGACTAGAAGATGTTGCAACACTCAGAGAAGAAAATGAAAATTTGAGAAATGAAATAAAGATACAAAAGAAACATAATGAAATGATGAAGATAGCTGAGGACAGTTCTAAAAATATTGATGACTTTTTAACCAATCAAAGAAGATTTGGAAGCAGAGCTGGTATAGGCTACACCGGTGAAGGAGAATCATCACAACAAGCTAAAAAGATCAACAACAATCAAATTCAGAAACCTAAAGTGTTGACATGTTATCACTATGGAAAACTAGGACATACATCTAATGTGTGTAGAAGAAAAGCACAAGGTAAACCTCCTGTCACTCCCAAATTCAATGAATATTGTTACTACTATGGTAAGTTTGGACATCCAGCTTATGAGTGTAGAGCTAAACATAATGATATTGCTAAAAATACTACTGTGGAGAAGATATTCTATACTTGTAATAAATATGGGCACACTACACGAGAGTGTAAAGAAAAGGTGAAGCAAGTATGGACTCCTAAACATAAAATATAGCAAAATCCTTATCATCCAAAGAGACAAGGTAACTCATATGTATGGGATTATAATACATGGAGTAATTGTGTTGCATGTGGTCAGTATGGGCATATTGTAGCAAACTATTATAGAAAAGGTCGGATTGGACAATTAAGAAAGTGGACAAACAATGGAATGGCCTCTATGCACTATCACAAAGTCGGTCATTTAAGAAAAAACTGTAGAGACTGAGCACTAGATGAAAACCATATATTTGAAAGTGGTTGTAACATTGTAGATATCATGAAACTAAGGAACACTATGTGGAATAAGGAATCTAATGAGAATGCTGAGTCAAGTAACATTGTCGGTGAAACCTCATCCACTGGATTGGGTGACATCAATACCTCCACTTAAAGGCGACAAAGGTATGTATGGGACTGACATTTTAAATGATCACATTTTACATACAGTTCCTTATATATGATGTACAAATACCAAATCTTCATGAATAAAGATGCACTATGGTTTATGTGTTAGAAGATAATGATGTCATATAGTCAGTAAAAGAATGACCGATAGTTGGTTACCCGTCGGTAATCACTATACAAGGTTAACCCACAACAGTGCAAACCAATGAAGAAATCATATGTTAAACAAGCAGAGAAAATTGTAGACATCACCGATTTTGATAGTTGTTTCATACCAAAAGTTAGGTCTCACATTTAATGCATGAAAGTTTGAGCTAGAATATCAAAAAGTCTATAAATACACACAAAATAGAGCTCATTGTTACATTTCGATTTTGAAGAATGAAGATTTCACAGAGCAGAGTTTGAGCTAAAATTTCTCAGAAAGATTCAAAGCCATTGAAGATCGAATTGACAACATTCTTTGATGACACTGAGTAAGTTCATTTTCTACCAAACACCTGTTATCTACTACTTGTCAAAACCCTAGAATTGATTTATGGCATCAACATCATCTGCAAGAAAATCAAAAAACATTGAAGAGGAAGTAGAATTAATTGTTAGAGCTAATTTCATTGAAGCAAAATTTAAACCTCATCCCAAGATTATAGCACAAACAGATGATATGGGCACATTTTTTAGTATTCCAGATAGGTTTTGTTAACAGAAGACATAAGGGCCTATATTCACTGCAAAATTGGAGAAGTAGGTTATTTTGAGACTATTGCTACTTATCAACAAGTTTGTCGACCGGATGGAAAGCTAAAATCCGAATATAAGAAGATTGAGGAGTTAGGGTCATCTTATTTTACACACTTCCCACAAACATTTAGCACAGATTGGATAAGAATTGTGTTAAGTATATTTCATGATGGAAAATTTTGGTTAGATAAACCTGTTGAGGTTACAAAGAAGATTATCAGTAGGGTTACTAGGTATCCTACAACCAACAAGGAAAAAGCCTTCCACAGTTCATCTCATCCTGACGTAGAAAAGAACACTAGAGCTCAATGGAATGGAAGGGCATTAAAGATATCAACAATCAAAGACCTAGCACTTAAATTTGTAGCTCATGTAATTGGGTACAAAATATTTCAATCAAGCAGACTCAATAGTGTACCCTGTAGTACTATAGACGTGGCATACAAGATTGTAAAGAAAGATCACCAGATAGATCTTGCTGAAATTTTATTACATCAACTACAAGAGAATATGAAGACAATAAGATCAAATAAGTATAACACATGTAAGTATGGATCACTTCTTGTCTTTACATTCTTCTATCTACAAAAATATGTACCTGCTATCGGTAAAGTAAACTGGCAATCAGATAAACTGATAACTGCAAAAATTGGTGAAATGATGAATAGTTTAGGTAAGAATTTGAACATGGAATTTGATGCATACTTCAAAGAATTTAAGACCAACATGCATCAAAGGAGTAGAATTCTGAGGGAATTAGTGAGTAAATTTGAAAATGATTTATGTTTTGAAGTTAGTACATATCACTCTATGATAAAGGCCATAGAACTAAGAACAAAATGGCTAGCACCGATGGGATATGAAATGAACTATGATTTCACCTTGAAATATATAAATGCACTACTAGCATTACTGATAGATATCACTACCACTAGGTTCGGCACATATGAAGAAGCCAAGTCACGTATCACTAAAGACATAGAAATTGAAAAAATTTCTAGAAGTGCAAAGAAAAAGAGGAAAGATCTTACTGCAAGATATGGAAATGTATCAGACTCATCTAAGGAGTCATCTGTTAAAGAAACAACTAAAGGTCAGTTACAGTTGGATGACAAGCCCTATGACAGTGAGGAGACTAAGTCAGACAAAGAAAAGGATCCCACACCTGTTCCTCCTACCAATGTTGAACAAGGAAAGTAGTTACCAGAACAAAAGGGTATGAAAACAAGGTCATCAACTGCAGCCTCATCCCCTCTAATGAAAGAAGAAATAAAAGTTAAGAAATTAAGGGAAGCTACACCGATAAGAAAATATGTTAAAAGAAAGAACAAACCTATAGCTGAGGCACCAAAAAAAAGAAGGAAATTGGTAAGAAGTAAGGAAGATCTTGAGGAATCTGACAATGAAAATGATACTAATTAGTTCAAGGTGGTAAAAAATAAGGCAGGTACAATAGAAGAAATAATTGAAGATGTAATTGAAAATGGAAATCTCACTAATCCAGAAATAGATAAATTTGATAAAATGTCAACTGAGGATCAAACAAAGATAGAACATGTTGTCATCTAGATGATGATAAAATTAAAAAAGGTACCAATGGAATTTACATGTGCACTACCAAAGGAATTGGATGACAAGATTTCTGAGAAGTGGGCTATTGCAGTAGATACAAAGAAAAGGAAAAGTGAAAGATCCTTAGTTAGGACAATCCCACATTTAAGCATTGGAGAACTTGAAGAATACATGACCAAGTGCCAAGAAAGATTTCTGCCCAAGAATCAAGCCATGTAGATAATGGATGAAAATGTGGCAGATATAGATATCACATGTGACTCCCTATGGACATCAATTCTGAAAGTAGAAGAGAAAGCTGAACAAGAAGCATTCCTGAAATTGTCTAAAAAGAGACAAAATTCAAAAGGTAAAGGTATTTACATTGATGATGACAAGGGAAAGAAGTTAAAGGACACTGGTAGATCAGTTGCCAAGGTAATTGATATCATCAAACAAAAAGAAGAGATAATAATTTCATAGGATGCACCAGATCAAGTAGAGATCCAACTACAAAAGAAAACCGATGATGATGTACTCATTGAGGACATCACAAATGGTGATCCTGATGATAAAGACGTGACTATTGCACCAAAAAAAGATGAAGCACTAAACAATGAAAGTGTATTCAAATCTTTATTGGGTGAACTTCCTATACTTGCAGAGGCAGCTAAAATAATTTCCCAAGTACAACCCGATGACTTTCATCCCGAGCACGCTAAGGACACAACAGGGATACAAGCACCTAAGCAACCTGCAGAAACAAATGAGCCTAACAAAATAGAGGCACATTCTATAGACACCAAGGCAATAGAAGAAACCAAGGAAACCAAGGTGAACCCACCTGACACTACATCCGAAGCTCCCACTCATTCCATCAAGATAACAGAAACTGAGGAGTAGAAGAAGGAAGATACTGTGTCAATTGGGAAAAATACTCCAAAGAGTGGAGAAAAATCTATTGTTATTATTGAGAAGAAGTCACCTCTTGCACAAAAGAAGAAGAAGAAAGGAAAAGGGCCAGTCACCATTGATGAAGTCATAATTATACTAGAATGTGACCCGAGGACCCTAAGCCCCGAGGAACTGAGTAAATATGGGGAGCTATGTTCAAGAAAGGCATCACAAGAAAATTTGAAGCAAGAACACAAATGAAAAGAAGAGTTAACTAATGTGAGGGATATTCTACAACAGATAGTATCAGAGATAAATATTGATTAGAATACTCCTATCATAGAGCAACTTGCTACACTAGCCGAGAAGATCAATGTCCCAGATATAGATGCAAATAAAAGAATTGAAGAAAGGGAAGAATCTAAAATATAGGATAAATTGGTAGACAGGATTAGCAAAGAAGTGGCCATTGAAAAGGTCAAATTATCTGAGGTAATTACCGAGGTAAAATCTATCACCCAGCTAATCTGTCAATTTATGCTAAAGCTTTATACTTCAAACAACTTCACTATAGAAGTCAGTGAAAAGATAAAAGGATTGGAAGCTCAAATAAAGTTAAGTACAATAGTAGCTATAATTGAGCCTCATGTTTTCTTAAAGCATATTTTTCAAGCTCAAGAACTCTGATGGTTGATAGCAAACTTAAGGAAACAAGAAGAGAAAATCATTGATTAGGTCATAGAGTTACAGATAGAACTCATTCCATACCTGAAATTTTTTTAAGCACATATTGTCAAAGCTAACCAACTAGTCACAACACCAAAGATTTCAATGTTAGATAATATCTTTGACATGCATGCCCAAGTCAGTCTTGAGCATATTGCTCTTACCAACTTGAAAGAGGAGTGGGAAAACCTCTTGGAGTCTATAAAGAAAACCTACCAACACATTTTTTATAAGATGTAAGTATACAGTATATTTTTTTTGTTTTTGGAATTATTATAAAAAATGGGGAAAACATGTATATGCCAAATAAGTACATATTGATATGCAAATAAGTACATTTTGATATGTATACTACATATTACCTTGAGCATGCACCGAGGGGGAGTACTTTGTACTTATAAATTTTTGATGTGGATATGTATATAGTGGAGATATAAGGAACATATAGAACATTTTGTCTATATACATTTGAAGTTTTGATACTAATGCCAAAGGGGGAGATTGTTAATCTCTATTGAGAATTTAAGGTCATCATTAGTATCAAAAGATATCAAAGAGATTGGCTGGTCACTTATATTGAGTTGGTCGGTAACCAGAAGTAAGATAGAGAAGTCGATAAAGCCTTTACACTGAGCACTATATAGTTTACCGAGCACCAGCAGATAGTGACACCGACAGATAGTAAGCACCAAGCATCATAGTATACACCAAGCAGTTTATGCAGTGTTTACCAAGGATCACAGGAAATGACATAGTAATCTAAACTGGCACATTCTTCTATGCAAATGGCTACAACAGATCGTAAAAAAACTTACCAAGATCGAGGAGCATTTATTGTAAAAGATGCTCATTAAATGCAATGTTTATCTTATTGTCATAGTTGATCTAGGATAATTTTTGCACCGTTGAACTTAGGGTTATAATTATTTTTTTGTAACCTAACTTTTTGCTAAAGCGGAAAAATAGAACACTATATATTTTGTATGTTCACATCATTTTTTTGAGAGGTTGGTGAACTAATATATATGAATTAGGGAGCACTTGAAGCCATTGCCTAACTTCAAGTCAATCAGTTTACAAAGTAGAACAGAGTACATAAGTTATCAGAATGAACAGAATCAGAGAAGGCTACCAAGCAGATTTAGAGCAGAAACTCATCATAGTCAAGGTGATATTTATGAGAATTTATAGATCTATTTCAAACAATTGAGTTGTTAACTAGCAAATAATTGCCTATTACTTTTTGACAATTTTAATAGATTTTTTCATAAAATCTATTAACATAGTAGACTTAATTGTCTTATGTTAATCTCTTAACTGAGTGCACACTTCATTAGTGTTGTCAAAATCCTATAACTAGGTAGATATAACTAATCTAATATGTTACTCCTAATAGGGTAAGATCACCAGAAGTGATAAAAACTTGTAGCCTTAATAGGAAAACCTTTTCTATTTGCAGTATTGAAGAATTTGTGGGTGTCATCCCCACCACAGTTTTTACCTTCTAACAAGGGTTTCCGCATTACCAAAATATCTATGTTATGTGATTTTCATATTGATTTCATGTTGGTTACATTCATAATTTATCTAGATGAATGATTCATGCAGTTAGATTCAAGTTATTTTGGTTAGTTATTACTGATTATTATTTTATATCAGAAAGGTTTACAAGTGTGATTATGAAAGGGCACTGATTCACCCCTCCCCTCCCAATCCTTATCTCTCCTAATTCCAACAATAGGGACAATTGTAAAAGACTCCTAACAAGGTTTGAACCTTGACCAAGTCTACTGTACTTAATATATTGTAAAGCAACTCCTGACACGATTAAGGATCTTCTAACAAAGATCATAATACACTAGTACAAAATATTAGTGGGTGTCAATTCCCACCAAGGTTTTTACCTATTTGGGTTTCCCTGTAACCAAAATATTGGTGTTGTGTTCATGTGTTCTTTCATTATGTTTATGCCTTATGTTTAAGTATACTTAATTGGATAAAGAATTGAATCTTGTAGATAACTGATTCACCCCCCCCCCCTCTCAGTTATCTCTTGGGACTATTCCTAACAATTGGTATTAGAGCTAAGTGCCTTGGAGAGAAATTTTAATAGCTTGAGGTTGATCAGATGGCATACTTCAAAAAAGAAAGTCCTCAGTTTGATGGAGAGAATTATCTTGATTGGAAGAACAAGATGGCGACTCATTTGTAGTGCATTGGTTTTTACATTTTTGATGTAACTATCAAAGCAACCAAGATTCCTATCTTAGAAGATCTTGGAAAGGATGATGCTATTAAAAGGAAAAAGGAATTGTTTCATCAGAATGCTATAGCAAAGGAAGCCCTTATCAGCACCCTATTTGATAGTGAATTTTCAAAGATAAAGAAAGTAGACACCGCCCATAAGATATGGAAGCACCTAGAAGACATGTTTGAAGGTGAAAAATAAGAAAAAGATGTGCGTAGGAAAACATGGAAGAAAATATACAATGCATTAGAGATGCTGCCCGAAGAAAAGATTAGAGCTTATAATCAAAGGATCAATGAAGTAGTTACTAGAATCAAGAACAATGGTAGAGAGATCTCAGAGGAAGTCATTATGGACAAGTTAATGACTACTCTCACTCCACAATATGAAAACAAGATCAACATCCTTGATGAGACCATGCAGCTTACATCTAATTTCAAGAGAGAGACCTTGATCAAAAAAATCTCTGCTTTTAAGATTTCAAGATTGAAGACAGAACCAAATAGTGAGACAACCTTCAAAGCAACAATTCATGGTAAGAAATCTGCAAACACTTTTGGTAATTTTGATGATGATGATGAAGAGAAAAGTTTAGATGATTTTATTGCTATGATTGCCAAAAGAGAAAAGAAAGGAAAAGGAAAATATGAAGCTCAATTACCATTTAAGTTCTTTTCATGTAATAACATCTGTTACTTTACATCTAAGTGTCCTACTAGAGCTAGAAAGTTCAAAAAGGATTACAATCCCAAGTACTCTAAGGAATGTTACTATGCGAGAGATGGAGTTTTAGATGAAGAATTAGGTGAAGAAGAAATTTGATTCATTTCTATGGTATACAAAATAAATGAGAAAGAGGAACAAGAGCTAGCATTAATTTCCCAAGAAGATATAAGGACAGACTAGATTATAGATAGTGGTTGTTCACATCACATGACAGGTGATAAGAACAAATTTGTTCATCTGGAAAAATAAAATGGTGGCATGGTTATATTTGAGGACAACACTCCTAAACCCATAGTTGGTAGAGGAGCCATCACCTTGGATGGAAAGAATAGTACTGATGATGTTCTCTATGTTGATGGTTTGAAACACAATCTTCTCAGTGTTGGACAGTTACTTGGAAAAGACTATTAGTTGGAGTTCAAAGATGAAAAATGCATCATTAACAAAAAAGGATGGTGTTATGATTGCATCAAGCTCCAAGACAAGACGTAATGTTTTCCAACTCAATTCAGAAGAAAGTTGTTTTGTTGCTAAAGTTGATGATAGTTGGTTGTGGCATAAAAGACTATGTCATATCAATTTTGATAACATAGTAAAGATAAGAAATATAAAGGTAGTAAGAGCTCTACCTAGCATAGAAAATCCAGTTGATACTATATGTAGGGAATGTGTGATGGGAAAGCATGTGAGAAATTAATTTAAGAGCGAGCACAATTTAGCAGAAAACAAGTTGGATCTGATTCATACTGACCTATGTGGTCCAAATCAAACAAGATCCTACTATGGAGAAAGGTATTTCATTTTTTTTTTTGATGATTATACTAGAATGATGTGGTTTGCATTCTTAAAAGATAAGTCAAAAGAATTTGATAAGTTCAAAATATTCAAAGCTACGATTGAGAATGAATCTGGACTAAAGATAAAATGTTTAAGATTGGATAGAGGAGCAGAATTCACCTTTGATAGGTTCTATGAGTAGTGTGAAGAACATGACATAAAGAGAAAGTTGAGTGCACCTAGAACCCCTCAGTAGAATGGAATTGTGGAGAGAAGGAATAGGATCATTCTTGATACAACGCGCACCATCATGATTGAAGGAAAAGTTGCACATGCCTATTAGAGAGATGTAGTCAATACAATAGTCTACACCATCAATAGAATTCAATTGAGGTCTGGCGCTAACAAAACACCATATGAGCTATGCTTTGGTAATGTTACCACAGTAAAATACTTTAGAATATTTGGAAGCAAGTGCTACATCAAGACGGATGAAGTAGTAGGTAAGTTTGATGCAAGAAGTGATGAAGATATTTTCCTTGGTTACTCTACTAAAAGTAAAGCTTATAGATGCTTCAATTTAAGATTGAGAAAGATCATTGAAAGTGCTCATGTCAAGATTGATGAAAATTTCATGGTTTAAGAAAGATATCATGATTACTCACCCATGATTGAAGAAGAACCTAGACCCTCCACTAGTGAGACTGTTATTGAAGAAATGTTCGAGAACATTGATGTGTTGTTCAATGACCCTGAGACAAGTGAAGAAGAAAATCCTAAGGCTGATGATTCAGCATCAACTAAGGTTCCAAAGTTTACATCTAGAAATTATTCCAAGAAAGACATCATTGGAGATCAGAGCGGAAAAGTCTTAACAAGATCACAAGCAAAAAACTCAGCTAATAGTGAAGCGGTATGTTTACTATCTTAGATTGAACCTTTAAGTGTTGAAGATGCTTGTAATGATTCAGATTGGCATGATGCTATGAAAGAAGAACTAGATTAGAATATTAAGAATGACAATTGGGAACTGGTCTCAAGACCTAGTGATAAAAATGTGATTGGAACAAAGTGGATATTCAGAAACAAGATGAATGAAGATGGTATAGTAGTAAGAAAAAAAGCAAGATTAGTATGTAAAGGGTATGCAAAAAGAGAAGGCATTGATTATACAGACACCTTTGCACCTGCAAGCAGATTAGAAGCTATTAAATTGTTTCTAGCTTATGCTATAGTCAAAAACTTCAAAGTTTATCAGATGGATATCAAGTTAGCATTCCTAAATGGATATTTGAAAGAAGAAGTGTTCATTGAGTAGCCAGAAGGATTCACCTTATTAGATAGACCTGATATGGTATACATGTTGAAGAAGGCCCTCTATGGACTTAAGCAAGCCCCTAGAGCATTGTATGAGAGACTAGATGGATATCTAATAAAGATCAGATTCAAGAAAGGAGCAACAGACTGTAATCTATTCATAAGAGAGACATCTAAAGGTCTATTACTTGTAGCCATATTTGTTGATGAAATTATTTTTGGAGGTAATGACAAAGTTAGTGCAAAATTTTCTAAGGAGATGCAAAATGAATTTGAGATGAGTATGATTGGTCCTATAAAATAATTTTTGGGATTGAATGTGCAGTAGACAGAGAAAGGTATTTTCATTAATCAGTCCAAGTATGTGAAAGAAATATTAAAGAAATTCAAGATCGATGATTGCAAGCCAGTAGCGACTCCCATGATTACTCGATGCAAGCTTACAAAAGAAGATGACTCACTAGTAGTAGATATAAATTTGTACAAGTCTATGATTGGAAAAATCATTTATCTTACTTAGACTAGACCTGATATTTCCAATGCAGTTGGCATAGTTGGAAGATTTGTAGCCGAGCCTAAATAAAGTCACCTCATGGTAGTAAAAATGATATTCAGATACCTGCAAGGCACTATAGACTATGGTCTATGGTATCCTAATTTAGATAATGTTGAGTTTCATGTGCACATAGATTCAAATTGTGTAGGATGCATTGATGACAAAAAGAGTACATTAGGTGGAGCAGCGTTTCTTGGTAATAGACTTGTCACTTGGACAAGCAAGAAACAAAATTGTATCTCTTAGTCAACAGTAGAAGTGAAATATGTTGCAACAGCCTTGAATTGTTCTACAATTATTTGGATCAAGCAAATGATAAAGGATTTTGGAATTCAGATTGATTATCCTATTGTTATTCACTATGATAACACTAGCACTATCAATATGTCAAAGAACCCTGTGATTCATGCAAAGACAAAGTACATTGAAATCAAGTATCACTTCCTAAGAGAGAAAGTGGTAGAGAAAGAAATCAAGCTGGACTATGTGAGTACTAAAGATTAGTTGGAAGACATATTCAAAAATCCATTGCCAAAGTATACTTTTGAGTATCTCAGGGAGAAGTTGGGAGTAATTCCCTTCCTTGATTCTACTTAGAAGGAAGAAGGAAAGGCATCAGTTCTTGAGGACTGATGGAAGATTGACTACTCTACCACAAGAGTAGTACTGATTCTTAAAATGAATGGCACCCTTTTCCATTGATGTCAAAGGGGGAGTAATATAGAGTCATGAAAAACATAAGTAAAAAGGAGGAGTAATATACTAAGGGGGAGTAGTATTCAATTATGACAATAGTGCAGTTGAGGAAATGGAGAATGTTGGAAATATTGCAGTAGGTGGAGGATTCATCTTTGGGTGAGTTTTGTAGAGGAAATGGATAATGTTATAAAAGAAATGTTCATTTAGGTTGGTGGTGGTTTTTCATTCCACATGTTGCCATCAATGCCAAAGGGGGAGATTGTTGGAGATTTGCCAGCAAGCCAATATGTTTGTCATTGATGACAACATATGGAAAGTAGCATGAGTGGAAGTCTTATGTAGTAAGATTTTAATATATGTAGCATGGACATGATATAAACATGATATCATGGGTGCAAAAGTTAACTGTTAGTACAGACAGTTATATAGTAGCTTGTGTCAGTAGTGTTCCTAACAGAGTAACATGAAGTTTTTTGTGGATGGTTGTCTGTATAGTTATCATGAACCTTATGTGCTTGGATATATGTTGAAGATATGTTAGTGATATTTCAATTATGGATGCATAGTCTGATATTTAGTAGAAGTGAAGTCATGCAGTCACTATTCACTAGTAGCAGTTTCTTATGTTTATTCAGAAGAGCCGACAGAGATTTTATTGGTTCCAAATTTGTGCCTATCTTTGGGGTATGCACCCTTGGAGTTAAGCTTAGAGGAGAGTTATTGATGTTTAGTTAAGAGTGCATAAATTAATTCATCTTGAGGAGAAAGATTTAGTTATTTTGGTAGAGCTGATAGTGTATAGCTTGCGTCTACAATTATCTTATTAGACAGGTCTCAGAATGTGTTGCGTGCATAGTAGAGCCAATATAATGTTTATATAAGTTATGGTTTCTCTAATATGATTTCAAGGTGGTTCTAATAGGCCAACTTGATTATATTATTTAGGGGAAAGATATTTATAGGTAGTCATTTGTGATTACTGGAGTGTGGTTCATGGTTGACAATAAGAGCAAAGCATAGTGTGTGAAGTATGGAACCATCAGAAGAAGGTCTATGTGACCAAGAAGAGTACTTTTTCTATACATTGGAACTGATCTAGATAATCAAGTCAAAGATTAGTTCACCAAGATCTAGATATAGTGTGTATCTATTAAATAGAAGGTTGCATCCTTCGCCCCTTTGAGTAGTGAGCTCTTGGATAGTGCATCCTCTCCCTTAATAGGGATAATTGTAAAAGACTCCTAACATGGTCTGACCCTTGACTATTTCTACTATACTTAATATATTTTAAAGAAACTCCTAATAGGGTTAAGGATCTTCCAAAAAAGATCATAATACACTAGTACAGAATATTAGTGGGTGTCAATTCCCACCAAGGTTTTTACCTATTTGGGTTTCCCTATAACCAAAATATTGGTGTTGTGTTCATGTGTTCTTTCATTATGTTTATGGCTTATGTTTAAGTATACTTAATTGGATAAAGAATTGAATGTTTTAGATAACTGATTCACCCCCCACCCCTCTTCATTATCTCTTGAGACTATTCCTAACAAGTTGTTTGAAGACTTTTGGAAAGAAGAGACAAAAGCCTCTACAAAAGGCTACAAGGATTAGGCCTATTTTTAAGGTCTCTAAATGATGAACTATTGAAGACAGTAAGGATATGATTCAAGATCCTTCTAAAATGGATCAAATTGGCCAAGTTATGAAATTTTTCAAGATGGAGAACACCCCTAAAATGAAGATTGGAGTTTGTGAAGAGTTGGCACTTAGAGATTTCTAAGTGAAGGTGAAGGATTGTTCTATCTTAAAGGTGGTAGTATTCTAAGGTTTAGCACAAAGGTTAAGAACTCTTATAGAAGAGTTAGGATTGGTATTAGTTAATCATCTAAACCAATCTAGACCTAGAGGAGACTAGGTTCCTAGGAGAGACAAGCTAGGTCTCTTGCTAGTAGTGCAAGAAAACCTTGGGACACTCACACCATATTGGTATCAGAGCTTGAATTGGTCAGCCTTGTGGTTGATGTTGCAGCCTTATGAATCAGTAGGAGAGATTACACCAGATAAAGCCATGCTGACTAATGCTAAGTTAGCCAAGAAGGTTGAGGAACAAGAGGAGGATAACAAATTTCTAAGCCAAAGACTAGCTCAAATGGAGTAGCTCTTGGGTGAAGTCCAAGACAAAGCTGATAGGGTCAAAGAGAAGATTGACGTAAAGGAAGAAAAATAAGTAAAGGAGAAGGAATTGGAGTTGGAGGAAGCACCAACACCTGATCTTTTTCTTCCTGAAGAGCCATTCTTAAAAGAACTAAAGGCTTTGAGTGGCAAAGCTTTGGAAGGTGTACCACTATTTAGTGGACAAATGAATCTAGATTCATTCATGGATTTGATAGATAACATCGAGAACCATTTTTAATGTGATGGTATCTCTGAAGCACAAAAAGTTATGGTGGCCAAGTCTAGACTGAGGTTCAGCTCTTACTTGGTGGATGCTTGTGTAAATTGAGAGAGAAAAGGATGGAAAAGGTCCTATAGTGACATGGAAGGGCATGGTATCCAAAGTGAAGCATACCTATCTTCCTGATGATTATGAAGTTCAACTTCATAGGAGGAGACACAATCTTAGGAAAAAAGATTTAGATGTCCAAGCATATACCGAAGAGTTTCAAAAATTATGTTTTAGATCCAAGGTAGTTGAAGATGAAAGTATCAAACTTGCAAGGTACTTGAATGGCCTCAAATGGTCTATTCAAGAGGAAATGAGTCTAGTGAACTTCAAAACCATTTTCCAATGCTATCAAATGGCCTTGAAGATAGAAGAGAAAAGAAAAAGGAAACAAGAAACCTCTAAAGGCAAAGCTAACAAAAAGGATAGTAGAGGGAAAAGAGGTGGCTATGGTGGAAAAATTTTTGAATCAAGGACTCAAGGAGACATAAAATTTATTGAGTAGCAAGAAGGAAGCTCTAGTAGAGGTGGTAGAGGAAGAAGCTCTAGCTATAGAGGAAGGAATGGTGGACAAGGAGGAAGAGGCAACTACTTTTCTTCTATGAAATGCTACCATTGCAATTAAATGGGGCACCCTGCCTATATGTGTCTAGAGAAAGGTAGTTCATCACAAGGAGGTGACAAAAGAACTAACTTGGTCCAAGATGAGTCTAATGCAATAGAGAAGCATGTTGAAGTACCATTGAATTCAAAGGAAGGAGAAACTCTTATAAAGAGGAGAACTCTAATCAAGAAGCTAGTGAAGGAAGAGCCAAGCCAAAGGAGGTCTTTGTTTAGAATTAAATGCAAGATAATGAGGAAAGTATGTAGGGTCATCATTGACTCAGGCTCTACTAACAATATTATGTCAGAGGAAGTAGTTAGAAAACTAAAGTTGACAAGGATACCCCACACCAATCCTTACAAGGTCACTTGGCTCAATAAAGGCCAACATGTGTTGGTGAATGAGCAAGCATGGGTAGAGTTCTCCATTGGTAGGTACAAAGACAAAGTGTTATATGATGTGTTACCTATGGATGCATGCCATTTTCTCCTAGGTAGACCTTAGCAATTTGACTGCCAAACCATACATGATGGAGGAAAGAATTCTTATTCTTTCAAGAAGGACAATGTAACCTTCAAAATGCAGTCACTATTGGAAAATGCTAAAGTAAATACAACAGGTCTGAATGTACTTATGGTGGGTGAACATGAGTCCTTAAAAACCATGGAAGAGAGTGAAGGTGTAGGCTTTGCATTGGTGTTAAGACCAAAAGAGGGAGATGAAGGCAAGGTGACTAAGAAGATAGAGTTACCAAAAGAGATTTAAGGTATGCTATAGATTTACCAAGGTATTGTAAGTGATGGAAAACCATCAACCTTACCCCCTAAGAGAGCCATAAATCATAGGATAGACCTTATCCCAGGAGCTACCCTACCTAAAAAAGAAGCCTACAAGATGACCCCTCAACAAAATGAGGAAATAGCAAGACAAATACAAGAACTCCTAGACCAAGGCCTAATTAGGAAAAGTATTAGTCCATGTGTCATACCCACTGTACTTACACCTAAGAAAGGAGGAACTTGGAGGCTTTACATAGATTCAAGGGCTATTAATAGGATAACCATAAGGTATAGGCTCCCTATTCCTAGGATTGAAGACCTAATGAATTGTTTAGGTGAAGCTAAGTACTATAGCAAGATAGACTTGAAGAGTGGCTATCACCAAATAAGAAAACATGAAGGAGATGAGTGGAAGACAACCTTCAAGACCAATGAAGGGTTGTATGAATGGCTTGTCATGCCATTTGGATTGTCTAATGCCCCCTCCACATTCATGAGGCTCATGAATGAAGTCCTCAAAGACTACGTAGGACAATTTTTAGTAGTATATCTAGATAATATACTGATTTTTAGCAAGACAAGGAGTGAGCACCTAGAACATATTGATATTATTTTCAAGAAGCTGCATGATGAGAGATTGATGATCAACTTGGAGAAGTGTGAGCTCCTCAAAATAGAGCTAGTGTACCTTGGATTTGTCCTATCACATGGAAATCTGAAAATGGACAAGAGTAAAGTGGAGGCTATCATGAATTGGCCTACTCCAAGGACAAAAATAGAGGTAAGGAGTTTTCATGGCCTTGCACAATATTATAGAAAATTCATAAGGCAATTTAGTGCAATTTTTGCTCCCATGTTGGATACTATTAAGGGAGGCATGAAAACCAAGTTTGTGTGGGATGAAAAAGCTAATAAAAGCTTTGAATTTTTGAGGGAGAAGATAGCTACCCAACCCATTTTAGTGTTTCCAAGCTTTGAGAATCTTTTCACCATTGAGTGTGATGCTAGCAATGTAGCAATTGGGGTTGTTCCAAGCCAAGAAGGCAGACTGGTGGCTTTTCATTCTAAAAAGTTAAGTGAAGCCAAGAAGAAGTACTCTTCTTATGACCTTGAGTTATATGAATTGGTGAAAGATCTAAGGAAATGGAGGCACTAAGGCACTACTTGCTTCCCAAGGAATTCATTGTGTATACAGACAATCAAGAGCTTAGTTTCCTAAATTCACAAGAGAAGTTGAGTCTCAAGTACATGAAGTGGGTTGAGTAACTACAAGCTTATAACTTTAATATCAAGTACAAGAAGGGCGTCTTCAATAAAGTAGTAGATGCATTGTCTAGAAGGGCACTCACAATCCAAGAAATTCAGTTGAAGAGTATAGGGATAGATCACTTCAAGGACCTACATGTAGATGATGAATATTTTGCTGACATATACAAGGTATGTGCTGAATACAAGAATAATTTTCATAGTAAATATGTTGAATATACTTTACAAAGTGATCTCTTATTTAAGGGGAATCAATTTTGTGTTCCTAGAGGCTCTATTTGAGAGAATTTGATACAAGAGAAGCATATTGGTGCTTTGAGTAGTCACTTTGGGATCACTAAGACCCAAGAACTGGTTTTAAGGTTATATTATTGGCCAAGGATGAATCTAGACATTAGCAGGTATGTGAAAAGTTGTGTTGTATGTCAAAAGGCCATGGGAACTTCTTCAAATGCATGCCTTTATCAACCACTACCTATTCCTACTAGGCCATGGGAATGTTTGAGTATGGATTTTGTACTTGGGTTACCCAAGAAAAGATAAGGTATGGTCAGTGTTTATGTGGTTGTGGATAGATTTGGAAAGATGGCTCACTTTGTACCATGCAAGACCACTAATGATGCTAGTCAAATAGCCTCTCTTTTCTTCAAAGAGATAGTGAGAATCCATGGGTTACCTATCAGCATTGTGTCAAATAGAGACACTAAATTTATGAGTCACTTTTGGAATACTCTTTGGAAAAGGCTAGGCACTAACTTGTCCTTTGGATCATCCTACCATCCCCAAACTGATGGTCAGAATGAGGTTGTCAATAGAAGCCTTGGAAATATACTAAGGTTCTTGACCAAGGAGTATGGTAAAAAATGGGATCAGTTGATTGGGCAAGCTGAATATGCCTACAATGACACTATAAATAGATCCACAGGGAAGATTCCATTTGAAATAGTCTATGGAATACATCCTAGAGGTGTTTATGAGTTAAGGGATTTGAAGGATGGAGTGAAAGGAAGTGGATATGCTCATCAATTTTCATATGCTATGTAGGAGATACATGACACAATGAGGAAGACCTTGATAGAGAACACCATGAAACACAAAGCCAAGGTGGATGAAAGTAGGATAGTTCAATGTAATGTGGGTGACTTGGTTATGGTGCATCTTAACAAGTCAAGACTTCAAAAGGGATTACCTCATAAGTTGCAAATGAAGAGGATAGGCCCCTATCCTATCTTAGCTAAGTATGGTGAAAATGCATTCAAAGTTGAGCTACTAGAAGACAGTGGACTGTCTCCTACTTTTAACATTGCAGACTTGGTCCATTACAAAGGACCACAAAAAGACATGGATCAAAAACTTCATGAAGTGATCAAAGATGTGGAAGATCTACAATTACCTACTGCTACAGTCATAGGAGCTGACAGTGTGTTGGGTACTATAGTCTACAAATAGACTAGAACCAAAGCATACATGGAACACTTGATAAAGAAGCATGGTCAAATGGATGTTGATGTAGTATGGATAAAGGAATCTGAGTTCAAGAAGATGGGGATTGATCCAAGCATCATCAATCCAAGGGTGGATTGAACTTTTTTTTTTGGGGAGGATGGAGTAGGCGCACACCTAGGCTAACCTCCATGTTAGAGTTATTTTGGCTTGGACTTGACTCTAGCCAAGTCAAGAAGAGTAGTGTGTTTGTTTTAAGACCTTAGAAGGTCATTTTCTATGTAGGCTAAGTGAGTTACTCACTAGGACTAAGGTCACACAAATAGCTAATGTTAGTTGTTGATTAAATTTCTTAGTGTTAGAAGCTTAAGGCAAGGTTAGAGTCTTAAATATGTTCTAAACACATAATGATGTTGTAAAGATGCCAAAAGATCATTAATGTTCTTGGATCCTTGAAATGAAGGAGGTTAGTAGTCCTAAGAAGTAGGATGATGGCATAAATGAAAGATGCCAAATGTTGCAAAGAGGTTGTCATGACAACATTTGCAATTATTGCAAATGTTGTATGCAACTTGGTTACTTTGGATCCCCTAAACTATAGGAAGTGGGAGATCAGGCAACAGGCCCTAGAATCATGGAGATGGCATCTAATTCTACCTAAGGCTCAAATTTCAAAGTTAGAGTTATGATTGTAATAGTTTGGAGTATTGAATAGAGCTCTACAATAGTGTTACAGTGAATATCTCAAGCTTTTGTGTTGATAGTCATGTAAAATGGATTGAAAGAATAAATCTATTGGTTTTTTAGTGTTCTATAGATAGTTTTAAGATTTTTTCAGTTGAAGAGAAAGTTGTTTAGAGGTTGTTTAGGTTCTGATTTTTAGTGTTTTAGCTTGTGTATCTAAATTGGTTTTGTTTTGACCAGTCAGTGTTGTCATGGCTCCCCCATGAAATCTAGCCATGGGAAACACCTAAGCGTAGATTGAAATACTAGGAGAGTCATTAATGTACACATATGTAGGATTAGGAGTTGTCAAAGTTTGGAAGGCTAGTTTTATCACTAGGCCCTAATCGAGCAGACAGAGCCTGGATAGAGGTCTAGGAATGAAAGAGTGAAGTTATATTGCAAGGTACAAAGGTACAATATAGTACATGTATAGATACTATAAGGTGTTCATCATATCTTGACATACTATGAAGATTCGGTTCATACCAATCACCTAGATTGAGTTTTGAGCAAGTTTTACACTAGGATACAGTCAGTCCTAGAAAGTAGGTCAATTAGCCTTGCTTGCCCTAGTTTATAGGAAGGTGTTGTAAAAAGGCTATAAGGACCTAAAAGTTGTAGAATATTTAAGAAGATCCAAAAGGGTATTGAAATCCTCAATTGGTTTTGCAATTTTTTTGAAGACTTTTTGAAAGAAGAGACAAAAGCCTCTACAAAAGGCTACAAGGATTAGGCCTATTTTTAAGGTCTCTAAATGATGAACTATTGAAGCCAATAAGGATATGATTCAAGATCCTTCTGAAATGGATCAAATTGGCCAAGTTATGAAAGTTTTCAAGATGGAGAACACCCCTACAATGAATATTAGAGTTTGTGAAGAATTGGCACTTAGAGATTTCTAAGTGAAGGTGAAGGATTGTTCTATCTTAAAGGTGTTAGTCTTCTAAGGTAAAGCACAAAGGTTAAGATCTCTTAGAAAAGAGTTATAATTGGTATTAGTTAATCATCTAAACCAATCAGGACCTAGAGGAGACTAGGTTCCTAGGAGAGACAAGCTAGGTCTCTTGATAGTAGTGCAAGCAAACCTTGGGACACTCACACCACCAGTTCAAATGATGGAAATGCTCTAGATAGTTCTGGTCCAAGTCAGAGTAGAAAAAAAATGGAGCTAAAGATATCATATCTAAGCCAAAGCCTAAGAATAATGGGAATGTAGGTCCAAAGAAAGAAAAGGATTATGCTCCTACAAAGGACAAGAAGCCTGATCAGGATCAAAATTGCTTCATATATGGACAACCCAATCACTTTTCATGAGAGTGTCTTGAGAAGGCTTGAGTTAATGCATTTTAAGCCAAGGAGAAGAGGGCACATGAGATGGGCATCCTGCAGTTGGTCAACTCACTGCAAGAATCAATAACCTCTAGTGCATCTTCAAGCATGAAAAATACACATGATCTCTGATATGTCGAGACATTCTTTAGAGGAAAAAATGTGTTTGCTATGGTGGATTTGGGTGAAATGCACAACTATATGGTAGTGAACCAAGCCAAGGCATTGGGGCTCAAGCTCAATCCCACTGAGTCAAGCTTGAAAGCCATGAATGCTCTTGCTTAGAAGGTTAGGGGAGAGATGAAAGATGAAGTGGTGTGGATTAGGTCTTGGAAAGGACTAGTCAACTTGGTGGTGATCAACATGAAGGATTTTGATTTTATCTTGGGATAAGATTTCCTAAGGAAAAAAGTAGTAGTGGTGGCTCCTCACCTCAGATGCATTCTAATGTTGGATCCAATGTGGTCGTGTCTTATTCAAACCATGTACTGAGCTCACTTAGAATGGATTCTTAGTACGGTTGCATTGAAGAGAGAAAGAAAAAAGGGGACGAGCTCTTCTTGGTGACCTCTCTTGGAGGCTAGGATGAAGGGGAATCATCTAGCTATTCTAATCTTGAGGTAGTGGATGATGTCCTAAGGGATTTTTCATATATGATGTTGGATTGGCTTCTAGAAAAACTACCACCAAGGTGACACATTGATCATAGGATTAAACTAGAGGAAGGAGAAACACCACCAACATAAGCTCCATATCATCTTTCAGGCTCAGAGATGGAAGAGTTGAAGAGACAACTAAATGAGCTCATGGAGGTAGGCTACTGGAAACCATCTAGATCTCCCTATGCCACCCCTGTATTGTTCCAAAAGAATAAGGATGGGTCTCTTCATTTATGTGTTGACTACCGGGCACTTAACAAGATGACTATAAAGAACCACTATCCTCTCCCTCTCATTGTAGATAGATTCAACTAGTTCATGGAGGCAAGGGTCTTCACTAAGCTAGATTTGAGGTAGGGGTACTATCAGATTCAAATTGTAGGAGGTGACAAGGAGAAGACTATAATCACAAACCGTTATGGGTTATATGAGTTCTTGGTCATGCCATTTGGGCTAACAAATGCATTGACAACCTTCAACACACTCATGAATGACATATTCAGACCCTTGTTAGACCGGTGTGTTGTTGTCTACTTGAATGGCATCCTAATCTACAAAAAATCTCTTGCAAAACACAAGATGCATCTTGCAGAGGTGTTCAGGCTTCTCAGCACAAGCTCTTCGTAAAAAGAGAGAAGTGCATTTGTTCTCAAGAGGAAGTGCCATTTCTTTTCTACATTATGGGTTATGGGTGCATCCGACCTGATCCAGAGAAGTTAGCAGTGATCTAAGATTGGGAGCCACTATAGAATGTTCATGAAGTGAGGAAGTTCCTTGGATTGGCCAATTACTACAAAAATTTTGTGGTTAGTTACTCAAAGATTGCAACTTCCTTGACTAATCTCTTGAAGAAGGAGAAGGGTTGGATTAGAGTCAGTGCCAGCAAGATGCATTTGACTTGTTGAAGAGCAAGCTCACCGAGGAGCCAGTGCTTGCCTTACCCTGATACAATGAACCATTTGAGGTTCAATCTAATGCATTAGACTATGTGATCAAAGGTGTTTTGATGCAGGATGGTTATCCTATGGCATTTGAGTCATGCAAGCTGAATGACCAAGAGTAGAACTATTTAGCTCATGAGAAGGAGATGATCGCAATTATGCATTGCGTGAGGGGTGTTAGCACTTTTCCATGTTGAATCACTATATAGCTATTAAGATTGACTCTTAGACTCCTAATTCCAGATTCCTACAGGGAAAAGGCTAACAGATTGGTGACTCTTATAGGGAAGAAATAAAGGACAACAAGTTTAAAATGATCAATTTCTTGCTTGGCTAAATTATCCTAGAGTCTGGTTAAGTGATCATAGAGTCAGTTCTTTTCAAAAAATTGTTATATCTTCTCATTGAATGTGAGTGGTGACTCTAAATCTCTATTTGATTAGTGTTTGGTAATATGAAATTGTAATATATTTTGTGATCCTGACAAATAGTGCATCATGTGAAGTTATTTTGTGGTTGTTGGTAAAGAAGGTCTAGATGTGAGATAAAGGTTCTCAACTAGTTCCATATTGGTCCTCTACAAAGAGGTGGTGGCTCTACAAAGATTTGAAAGGTGATTTGAGGAAGGCTTCAAATCAGTATTTTACACTAGCAATAGCACTTCTAGGTAATTTTCTATCAAAGTAAAAATAGTCCCTAAATAGGTGAATCAGTCACTAAAGAAAAGGGAAATTAGTTTGAAAGTTCATGCCATATTTCTAGATAGAAGACTCAGTTTTTAAAAGAGTATCAAAAATATGTTGATGTTTAGTGAAGTCAGTGGTTTCATGAATTTGGATAGAAATAATGTCAAAGGAACAAGCTCTATTGTTTTGTCAGTAAATTAAATGGAGTTCCCAACTTTGATAAGTCGAGATGTTCCTAGATCTAAAGGTTTTCAGTCAAATTTAGAAATTTATAATGATGAACTTCATTTGAAAAATCAAAAAATTCAGCATAATTGCATACTAGTTTTAAGATGTGCAATAGGAGAAAGAAAGGAGGATTCTACATTGTCTTATTACAAGAAATTTCTTGTTGCATGTAGTGAACTTCTGTGGGTTTAGATTTTCAAGAATCCCAGTATGCTGAGATGTTTCTTGAACTTAGTATGCCTGAATCAATTAGTTGGACTGTATCCCTAAAATATGAAGCACTAGAAAATGTTAAAGAATGGATGGATTCATTTGTAGATCCTAAATCTAGTTGTGCTGAGGATGTTGAGTCATGTGATGCTGATAGTGCTAGTTATTGTGTTGATGATGAAGTTTATGAGTGTCAAGGAGTGGGAGATGAATCTTGAGTTGATAATGCTTCCTTGGGGCTTGTAGATTTCCCTTTTTCTCAGCATAATGTTAATGGTTCCTTGTTTTAGTTTGGTGATGTTTTGTGTGAACATGAAGTATATGATTATATTGTAGATGATAGTTCCTATAGTGGTTACTTCACACAAGGTAATGAGAAACAAGTGATTTCAGCTCCTATTTCAGATGGAGAAGAGACTTGTAGCATCAATAATGAGAATGAAGAGATGGAATGTAATGCTCAGTGCTCACTAAGTAGTGAGAAAATTTTAGATCTCTCGAAGATGGAGTTTTAGAGGTATGGTACTAAGTTTGTTTCAAAATTTCCATGCCCGATAGACATAAGTTTTGACAAAGATTATTCAAATGATGGCATGATGAGTGAAACATCTATTGATATCTTTTCTCCTATTTTAAATCAACAGTGTAATGGTACACATAATTGTAATGAGTTTAATGATGTTATATTTGATGAGTACAATGATGAAGGTACTATTGAGTGTTTAAATTTGCAAGAGCTTGCTGACTATGGTCCCTATTTACATTTTGATGTTGAAGAATATGATAAATCTGAATGTGTATTCTCATATTTGCAAGTGACTAATGAGTCACTCACTGATAGAGATTGTTCACTTCTAAATGTTGCTAGTGTAGTTTGTGATCAGCAAGTTATTTCTGGTCTTATGAAATCAGACTTTTGTTTTGAGAGGTTCTATTTTAGTTTGCAAAGTGTTGAGATAGAAATGTTTTATTCTATTTTGCAAACTAATGATTAGAATGCTGATGTTTTTAGCCATGATGTTGAGTTCGAGTGTTTCCTTTTTCAGCATGATGTTGACAATGAAGAGTGTGATATTTTTACATCATAAAGTGATCAGTATTTATGGAATCCTGATGGCCTGATGTTGCTGGATAATGGTGAGTATGTTGTTCATTTTTTCTATCGTGTACTAAAAGTGGATCAAAATGTTTTTGATTGGCAGGATGAAACATATAATCTCAGTTTTCCTTCATTGTATGGAGATGAGAATTATTTATTTGATAGAGGTAAAGACTAATTAGAGTTTTGGGGCTTTGAGCCTTTTTGTAAATATTGCAAGTTCATGTACAGTTGCTTTCCTCGCAGTTGTGTTTTTGCTTTCAATAAGGGGTTCCCTGTTCGAAATTTTGAGAAGTAAAAGAATAGTCAAGCTAATTTTCTTTGGATGGTATGTTGTACCAAAGATTTTGGATCCTCTACATGCCTACATGGGGCATGTGTCCCCAGTCAGAGCCACTATTGGAGCTCAAAAATTTAGTCTATGTTTTTGAGGCCATATTCAGAAAATTGTCTAAGTGTCAGGATCGTGCCTTTAAAATTCATTGAAAGATGCCTAGTTTGAGTGCATTAAAAGTATTGGGCCTATTGAGTTTCATAATGTGTCACTTTTATAGGATGTTCATCACCTATCATTTGACATATGTAATAGGTTTTAGGTCTCAATTTTTAGTTTTGACATGTTTTTGAGGTGGCTATTTAAGAGTGTTCCCAAAAATCTACATAGTGAGCATTTCCTAATTTTCACTGAGTGGCCCACTTTGAGGAAGTACATTTATTTCCCTATGATTTTTCATTGCATGCCGGTTGTTGAATCATGTTTTAGGAATGAGATTCAATGTCCATGCTAGTTTTTAGCCCCCCATGTGCTCATTTGACCTATTTGCCAGAGTCGTTTCATTTGCAAATTGTTAAAAATCTCTGAGTGTGCATTGTCCAATTTTCTGAGTGGCCTACTTTGTGGCTTCGTAGTTTGTACCCTGTTCATGGTCAAGAACAATTGAATTTTGTTTCATATTGTAAACTTGGAAGACTACTTGTCTGATGATTTTCAAGTCCCTGTCAATCTATTTAATCACTTTTCCAGGCCAATTCCAAACCCACTTTATGCACTTTTTCACTGTTTTAATCTTCAATATTTCTAATTAGCTAACTTTGGCATTTTATTATAGTGATCAAAATTTCAACTTTCTAAGGAAGCTAGCTATGGATTCATGTTCCTTGTGTGAGGGTGAATCAATGCTCAAGTTGTCAGTCCCTGAAAGTTTCAATGGGTGAGATTTTGAAGCCAGTTCTGAAGGAGATTTTTGTAGATTTACAATGTAAACAGAATCATTTTGCAGAGTTGTTATTTTCAGAGGGTTATAGTTTCATGTTAGATGGATATTTTGGGATGCCAATTGTGGATTGCACTCATTGTATGAGAGTCTTTTATCAGAAACTAGGAGTGGAGACTCGGGGTTTTGTTTTGCCTTTTGTTCAAGGTCATTTCCAGAACTAGTTTCCACTTTGTTTACAATTATTTTTGCAGATGTAATAAATGGTCAACTTTGGAGATCAAAATCTCTCTCCTCAGGAAGCATCATGAAAGTTTTTCTTGCAAGGTACTGATAAATGTGAAGGCTTCCAAGTGGTGGCTGTGTAGATGTTTTCTTGGAGTTTGGGGAGGCATGTTTTATCCCTAGTGCAAGGCAATGAACAAATTAAAATCTGCCAGCATAAGTGATAAGAGGGGCCTCACACAATGAAAAAAGGGCTTGATGAAGGGTGCTCCCCTTAATACCACAAATACATAATAGAAACAAAGAAACACCAACAATTTGCAAGAACATAAAATGATCTTCTTATTATCTCCTCAAGTGTGGAATTCCAAACTTCAAAATTACAATATGCAAAGCCACATGGGCTTTCCCCTTACAATATTCTGTAGGACAAAGCCTCAAATCATTATATAGATCTACTACCCTAAACTGCTCCGAACTGTCAGAACTGTCCTAGACAACACTACGGGCCTTCTTAATATAGGCAATTTCCACCGCCCGAGAAGGTTCTAGAAATTTAGCCCATAGGGCCGACCAAACTTAGAATTATTTTATTTTTCAATTCATTACATCAAAGTTGGCTCAAAATAAATTTTGAAACCCGAACAAAAATTTTGAAGGAAAATTATTTTCTGCCATTTCAGATGACTGAACTTCCGAAGACCATAAGTCATTGCCAGTTGCTCCGATTGACTATTACAACCCCAATTCAGAAAGACCACAAAGTGCTCTACAGGCTTGACTCACGCAAGCACCCATCACTCAAATTTGCAACCTCATCTAGAGCCTCTAAAGCCTTCAAAACTGAGTTCAAAGTTTCTATACCCTACTACCAATACCGAAAATCTTCAATATCTCCAAAGCTAGACTTGATCTGTCAATGAAACTTTACTAGTAGGCTCATACAACTGAGATGAACCTCCACATTTGAAACCATAACATTTTGAGATTGTATGACCAACTTACTAAGAATAGAAAGTTTCCATAAATAGCAGCTCCACACAAGATAGCCCTTATTGAACACAAAAATAGAAATATTTTTGGGTGATGCAAGATTGCTCTTACACCTAGAATGCTCCTGCATCAAAAAAGGGAAGCCAAAATGTGATGGAGGCACATTTTAAAGAAAGGGGGATGCTAGACCATTACTTAGGAAAGATGAATCAATGGATTTTGCAAACATAGATTTACAGGAGAAAAAAAATAGTCATATTATGAGGGGCATAACTTTCAATTCAACCATTGGATCGAGCTCATTTTTGGATATGTTGTCATGAATCTAATTCTCTAGATTCTCACTTGAGCGATTTTCCAAATTCATCTTGGTTCGCGAGATATAAATGATTGAGTGCAAAACTATCTAAACTGCCCTTAACAGTCACAAAGAAAATATATCCCACATTCACTAGGATTAGGGAGTTTCGAGTATTTAAAAACTCCAGTGCTTACTTAATGAAATAAATAAGAAGCTAAGAGGCTTATGGTGGGCTCCTTGGCTGGAGGTTTTGAAATACTAGTGGGCCCCATTATTTTGAGGCAAGATACTAAACAAGCTTTAAAACCTCCAAGATATTTGTTCTCCATTCATCCTAGAAGTGCATTATAAGATGTTTAAAATGAACTCCACTTGCATACAAGGTAGATCAAAGAGCTAGAGGCTCTGCTCGCATGAGTTCGTGAAGGTGCCTTGGGATTCATACCGATAGGCCCATAGGTAAGTAAATTTTGCAGATGGCCGACGGAGGTGACTGAACAAAGTGGCAAGTGGTGGCTAGTCTTCGAATCTCCAAATGAGCTTATAGTTTTTGAAAATATTCAAAGAACTGGAGAATGCCTTAGTCTCTAAATCTTTTAGTCTTAGTAGTTAAGTCACTAATATTCAGAGATTGGGAGAGTGCCTTAGTCGTGTGATCTCTAGATAACATTCAGAGATTGGGAGAATGCTTTGGTTGCCCATTCTCTAGATGCCAACAGTCAAGAAGATGACATTCAAAGATTTAGAGAATGAGTTAGTCACCCAATGTCCAAATCCCTGGCAGTTAGTGATAATCATTTTGAGATTCAGAGATAGCCTTAGTTGCCAGTTCTCCAGATGGTTGGTGGTTAGGAGATAACATTCAAAGAATTGGAGATACACTTGGTCACTAGTTCTCCAGATTCTTGGCGGTCAGAGGTCATCATTCAGAGATTCAAAGAATGAGTCAGTCACCCATTCTCCATATATGACCCAAGGTTAAAGTCTCATCAGGAGAATCAGAGATAGAGGTATTCACCAGTTTTCCACAGGTTAACTATGGTTAGAGAATTCATTTTGAGATTGAGAGCATAAGTGTGTTCGCTAGATCACTTGATTCAACTGGCATTAAGGACATGATTCCAAGATCTAGAGAATGGGTTCAGTCACCCATTCTCCAAATGTAACCTGAGGTTAGAAATGGATCTAGAGGTTCAGAGGTAAAGCTAGTTGCCCATTCTCTAGATGTGACCATGGTTAGAATAGGAATTCAGAGATTATGAGAATGCATGTAGTCGCCAGTTCTCTCAATGAATTTGTCAAGCCTTGAGTTAAGTCTGAGGAGCTAGTCAAATGGTGACAAGTGTCAAGTCCTAGTGGCTTCTATGGTAGTATGTGCATAAATGATAAAAATATACAGATTTCAAAGAATTTGAAAATATAATGTATTCCAAACTATAGGAAAAATTCAAAAATTTAAATGATGAACATGCTCATGGAAAAAAGGCCTTGAGATTCATTTTTTATCAGAATATGGGCATGTTATATGTTTTTGAAAATGGGAAAAGATGAGTTATTCGATGGAAATGATTAAAATCAGTTTCAGAGTGATGAGAAACAGTAGTATGGGTTTGAATTTTTAGAATCATAATCAAATCACTTTGGGAAATGATTGTAGAAAGTAGTTCAGTGGAGAGAATCAGTTGTAGAACAAAGTTGTGGGAAAAACATGGAGATATTTTCATGCCAAGAATGGACAGTTGTCAATTGGTTTTTCAACTGGCCACCTTCTCCTATATCTCAGTTTTTTCCTCATTGTAATAAGGATGTTGAAATTTATGCTGTTGGGACAGCTTTCAGGCTTTTGAGTCTTATATTTGTGTTCATGGTCTTGCAATGTACAGTTTCACATGAATTTTAATGAAAACAATGGAATCCCTGTTCAGTTCTTGTTTGATGTCTTTGTATGCATTCTCTTAATTCTTGTGTATTAACTTGTAAGGCATGTTAATATACCAGTTATAATGTATCTGTGGGTTTGAATTTAAGTTTCTTTCAAGGAGAGAGTAATTCTTGATTTCAAATTCTAAGAATTCTAGGTTTTCATATGAATTTGATGTCCAGGTACTAAAATGAGAAGAATGGTTTGCAAGGGATTTCATTTGGTTTTTTGAGTTTGGAGTTAGGGTTTCCTAGGAATGCACATTTGTATGAATCTGTTGCCTAATAGATAAGGCACTAGTCTCTTGATTGTCTTGTAGTTTCATCATCAAATCATTAATTCAAATCATTTTCCATTTCCAGTTTAAGAGCATTAATGTTTGTAAATTGCATTGAATAGTGCAAATACTTTTGGTGATTCCTTGTAGAAGTGAATCTAATAGGTTAGCCTGCTTGAGCCTCTAGGTTTGAAGAGAAGGGTGAATATCCTTTTTGTTACTATCCATTGATTTTCATGTCTACATAAGGGGTTTTAGTGAGAGAGTGTTTATGTATACAGACTTAGTATGTTTTAGGTACACCCTCCTAGGTCTGTGGAGCCCAAAGTGTAGGAGGATTAAATCCTTGTTAATTAGCCTTTTCCTTGTAAGAATCTGAAATTAGGAGTCTAAGAGTCAAGCTTAATAGCTATATAGTGATTCTACATGAAAAAGTGCTAACAAGGGGTTGGCAACATTACTTACTTGGAGTCTTGTTCATGGTGAAGATGGACAATATCAGCTCAACATACTTCAAGACCTAAGCTAAGCTAACTCTGAAATAGGCTAGATGGTAGGAATTCCTAGTCTAATTCAACTTCAAGTTGATTTATAGTTTGGGTAGGCACAATGTGGTGGTGGATGCCTTGAGTAGGAAGAGACAACTCGGTGTGATTCAGGCCTTGGAGGATGGAAATTCCAACTAGGGGGTGATCTTTGATGACATCTAGGACAAGATCAAGGAGGGCTTGGAAAATGACTCCCACACACACCAAATTGTGCTCCAAGTTTGAGTTGGGTGAATAAGGAGGTTCTCACTGAAGGATAAGCTACTATATTATATCGAGAGCTGACTCTATGTGCCAAAATGGAAGGAGTTGTGGAAGGAGTTGCTCCATGAGTGCCACGTTCGACTTGGGATGGGCACCTAGGTCAGAAGTGGATGTTGGTGCTACTTGAAAGAGGGTTCTACTAACTGAACTTGAAGGATGATGTAGAGTTGTATGTGAGATCATCCATTGCCTATTCTAGTTTGACCCTAGGAAAATGTGAGCATGGACTTCATCACATAACTGCCACTAGTTGATGGATTCACAAGCATCATGGTGATGGTGGATCGGTTCAACAAATATGCCATTTTTGTGCGTTGTATGCAACCTTGAACCACCAAGCTAGCGGTTGAGTAGTTAAAAAATGTGGTCAAGTATTGGGGATTTAGTTCAACATTGTATCAAATTGTGATCCAAGGTTGAATTCTCAGTTCTAGATTGAGTTATTCAAGATGATCAAGATGAGGTTTTTGATAAGCTCTGCTTATCACCCTCAAATCGAAGGTTAGATGGAAAAGATCAATGCAATATTGGAGGACTATTTGAGGCACTTTGTTGCTTCAGATCAGAAGAACTCACCAAGGTTGCTTGGTGTGACCTAGTTCAGCTATAATTTATAGAAGAGAAGATCTTCAAAGTTCAGTCTATTTGAGCTTACAGCAAGACAACAACCACTCACTCCTCATACCGTGATGAGTGGTTATTAGGGATCAAACACCCAAGAAACCAAGGTGATTCAGAGGTGGAACAAATGGGTCGACTTGGTAAGATATCATCTCACAAGAACAAAAGATCGAATGAAAAAGTATGCAGATGAGAACTATAGGAAGACAAAGTTCAATGTGGATGACAAGGTCTTGTTGCAGATGGACTCAAATCAATTCAAAGTGCCTAAGGGGTTGAGCACTTCTTTGGTTAGAAGATGGGACATGCCATTTGAGATCATTTAGAAGATCAGCCAAGTCACCTACAAGCTGAACCTACCACTTCATCTTGGAGTGCATCCAATTTTCCACGTTTCATTATTGAGGGCTCATCATCTTGAATTGGATGATTTGGAGTGCAATATTCCCAATAGAGGTTTGACCAATGTCATGGACAATCTAAACTATCAAGTAGCTCAAGTGCTAGTAATGCAGACTTGTGGTCGGGGTCAGAAGGTCTCCCGTGAGTTCCTTGTTCTATTCAAAGGAGCAAGCTAAGAGGAGGCAACCTGGGAATGTGGTGAAACCTTATGGTGGGATGAAGAGAAAATCATGGAGTTCCTAGAAGGGAACTCAACTCAACATGAGTGAAGTTAGTAAAAACCCATCTCATGCACCATTGGGGGCTAGGTGCATCAACATCAAGGATGTCACCATAGATAAGGTGGGAGAGGATGTCATGACCCCAGATATTCGAGTTGATCCAAACCTGAGTTGGCCCTATGAACTAAGTTGACCCAACAATTCAAGTTGAGTCAATGATCTGAGCTTAATTGACAACCTGAGCTAAACTGATGATATGAGTTGAACTGATGATCCAAGTTGATTTGTCGATCTGAGTTGATCTGCCAACTTGAGATGATCTATCGACTCAAGCTAGACTACCGACCTAAGTTAATTCACTGACTCAAGCTCATCTCTTGAGCTGAGTTGATTTTCCAACCTAAGTTGAATTGGTAACTAGAATGATCTATGTCAAGATGACTTGACATGATTCCAGCTCAATGTCATGAGGTGATTTGGAAAATCTGTTAAGGGACTTTTCAGAGGTTACTGGAGTGCATACTTGGATCCGAGCAATTCAATATTGGAATAAGTTGGCATATTCCAGAAAGACGCATGGTGACTTGACTTAGATGTCCATGTCACATTCTGAGAGCCAAAGTCTTCAGTAGTTTGCATTAATGGCAGTATGAGTGAGCTTGCCTTTACTTGGATGTAACAGTTGATTGATTAGTGGTCATGTCACTGTGAGAGCAGAGCTGCTATGAATATGATCTTGTTTGGATGGTGCAATGAGAAGTTGCATTCAATGCGATGGACATTTGAGTTCAAATTGAAAAAAATCATTTCAGTTTAGGAGCGAAGCTCTATGATAGGGGTCATTTCATAACCGCTCAACATTCATTCAGAGTTAATGCACTTTGTCATTTAAATTTCAAATGGATATCTCATGGGAAAGACTTTAAAGTCATGTGTTTCCATAAAAGGTGAAGCCTTTTCTCATTCTGAAGTTAGTAGGAGTTAGTTCTTTCACAGATAGAAGTGAAGACCCATGGAACTGGTTTAGAGATGAAGCGAACTTTAGAAGTAGAGGTGGTACTACTGGTGTGGTAAAGTGGGTCTATTTCAGATTCGATGCTACGACTTAAGCCAAGGATTGACTCTATTTTGTAATCATCTTGGCTAGGCCTTTGGTTAACTATACTTTTATTAAGGGGTGACCTGTGTTTATTGACACAGTGTTGTTTAACTTTTTATTTTGTAATAGACTTTATAATTTAATGAAAGAAGCTTGCCCAACATCCATGGTGTGTGACTTGTGATTTTTTGTTAACAATCTCGTATCATTCCGCATCACAGAGTCACTTAACCAAAATGTTCATGGTTAAAACAAATTGAGGCGTAGTCTAGAATCAACTTGAAGAGCCAAACCCTTAACTCAAGAAGATTTGCAGTGTTGCGTGGGTCGAGCGGTCTTGAACAATTAGGTTCGTGACACGTGATATATATATATATATATATATATATATATATATATATATATATATATATATATATATATATATATATATATATATATATATATATATATATATATATATATATATATATATATATATATATATATATATATATATATATCACATGTCACAAACCTAATATATATATCACGTGTCACGAACCTAATTGTTCAAGATTGCTCAGATATATATATCACGTGTCACAAACCTAATTGTTCAAGACCGCTCGAATATATGTGTGTGTGTCTGTGTATATCACATGTCACGAACCTAATTGTTCAAGACCACTCGGCCCACACGACATTGTAAATGTTCTTGAGAGTTAAGGGTTTGGCTCTTCAAGTTGATTCTAAACTACACCTCAATTCATTTTACCCCTGAACGTTTTTTCTAAGTGACTCCGTGATGCGGAATGATACTAGACTATCAACGTAAAATCATAAGTTGCACACCATGGATGCTGGGAAAGCTTCTTTCATTGCATTATAAAGTCTGTTACAAAATACAAAGTCAAACATCACTGTGTCTATTCTAGATCCGGGGTTACGACTCAAGCTAAGGATTGACTCTATTTTGTAATCATCTTGGCTAAGCCTTTGGTTAACTATACTTGTATTAAGGGGCGACCTATGTTTATTGACACATTGCTATTTGACTTTGTATTTTGTAACGGACTTTATAATGTAATGAAAGAAGCTTGCCCAACATTCATCGTGTGCGACTTGTGATTTTATGTTGACAGTCTGGTATCATTCCACATCATGGAGTCACTTAGCCAAAACATTCAAAGGCAAAATGGATTGAGGCATAGTTTGGAATCATCTTGCAAAACAAAACCCTTAACTCTCAAGAAGATTTGCAGTGCCGCATGGGCCGAGCGGTCTTGAAAAATTAGGTTTGTGAAATGTTATATATATATATATATATATATATATATATATATATATATATATATATATATATATATGTATGTGATGCAGGAGCATCCTGGGTGTAAGAGCAATCTTGCATCACCCAAAAATATTTCTTTTTGCTTTTCAATAAGGGCTATCTTGTGCGGAGCTACTATTTATGGAAACTTACTATTTTTAGTAAGTTGGTCATATGATCTCAAAATGTTTTGATTTCGTAGGTGGAGGTTCATCATAGTCATATCAGCCTACCAATTGAGTTTCATTGCCACATCATCTGTATTGGTGAAGTTATTGAGGTTTCCAGGTACAAAATCTTTCAGGTCAATTTTGAAGGCCTTAGAGGCTGCGGATCGCAGTCGACCCCTGACTGACTGGAGCTTGCGCAGTCAGGCACTGTAGATCTCGACATGGCGTTCCCGAAAAGTGGTTATAATATAAAATTGGAGCTACAGTTAAAAAGTTATGGCCTCTGGAAGTTGGGCTACCGAAAAGTATTTTTGTGTATATTTTCTTAGCCGACCCTATGTAAAAAGAAAAGAAAATAAATTAATTCTTAGGATCGTCGGCCTTAAGGGCTAATTTTCTGGAACCTTCTCAGGCGGTGGAAATTGCCTATATAAAGAAGGCCCGTAGTGTTGTCTTAGGCAGTTCTGGGTAGTAGATCTGAGTTCTGATTCGAGGCTTTGGCCTACAGAATATTGTAAGGGAATGCCCATGTGGCTTTATATATATTGTAATTCTGAAAGTTTGTAATTCCACATTTGTGGAGATAATAAGAAGCCAATTTTCTGTCCTTGCATATTGTCGTTGTTTCTCTGTTTCTGTTATGTGTTTGTGGTATTAAGGGGAGCACCCTTCATCAAGTGGTATCAGAGCAGGAGTTCCTGAGTGTGTAAACAGATCGCCGACTGTGAGGCAGTTTGCACTAGGACCGTGGTTAGGGTTTCAGTGTGCATTGCGAAAATGCCTCCACAAAGAGAACATGGTGGAAGGGCTGGTGTTGTGACACCTGAGGTTAGAGAGCTACAAAGACAAGTGCAAGCATTGCAAGAAGAGATTCGCAGAGGAATGAATCTTAATGTAAGAGAAGAAAGTGATGATGAAGCGGAAGAAAATTTTGATCAGGAAGGAGAAGGTGAACTTCCGAACCCAGAAGAAGAAAGGCTTTTTCGAGCCCTTTCCAAGATCGGGAAAAGACCTAAGATTGAGGTTCCTACATTTTCAGGGAATCTCAACCTAGAAGAGTTGATTGACTGGATCAATGAATGTGAGGAATATTTTGAGTAAGAAGATGTTGAGGATCCTGACAGGGTCAAATTTGTGAAGGCCAGACTGAAAGGTCATGCGAAGATCTGGTGGCAAGAGGTTCAATTGGAGCGAAATAGAAGAGGAAAAGATAAAATCACAAGATGGGATCGGATGATGGATAAATTGAAGCGACAATTCATTCCTGTTGATTATGAGCTTGACCTACTAAAGAAAATGCAAAGTTTGAAGCAAGCAGGAAGATCTGTTCAAGAGTATACAGAGGAGTTCTATCGACTCCTCATCAGAACGGGCCATGCAGAAGCTGATAAGGAGAAAGTTTCCAATTACCTTAATGGGTTGAGGCCGAGCATTCAGGAGGAGCTGAATCTGGTTCGAATGAACAGTATTGAAGAGGCATACTAGTTTGCCCTAAAAGTAGAGGAAAAGTTGAACAAGAAGTTTGAGAGAAGACAAAATGGAAGGGGTCGCGGTGGGCTATCTGGTGGACGGTCATATGGTGGCCAAAATGAAGATTCGAAAAAGAAGGATGAGGCCAGTAGCAGTCAGAATCAGCGAGGAAATAATTTCAATCGCTTCCAGGATCAGAATAATAGAGATCAGAGAGGAAGAGGAAGAGGACAAGGATCTGGAAGAGGTGGCTTCCGTGGAACATGTTTTCACTGTGGAGAAGAAGGTCATAGGGAATTTGAATGTCCTCAGTGCCAAGGAAGAACAGATAGGAGAAATGAAGGCCAGGCCAGAGTTGTACATGTAGATGAAGATGCTAGATCATCAAATTCTGAAGATTCTGAAAGAGGAGAAACGTTGATTAACAGAAGAGTCCTGTTGAGTGGTGAGAATGAACCAGAGCAAAGGAGGAGCCTATTTTGCACCAGGTGCAAGTGTGAAGGTAAATGTTGTGATGTGATTATTGATAGTGGAAGCACTGACAATTTGGTGTCAGAGGAGATGGTGACAAAGTTGAAGCTCAAGAGACAGAAACACCCACATTCATATCGGATTGCCTGGGTACAGGATGACCACAAGGTCATGGTCAATGAACAATGCCTAGTGAAGTTCAAGGTTGGCGGATACCAAGATGAGGTATTGTGTGATATCATATCTATGGATGTATGTCATATGTTGCTGGGTAGACCATGGCAATTTGACAGATGTGCTGTATATGATGGTCACGCAAATACCTATTCCCTGACAAAGGATGGAGTGCGACATAAGCTAAAACCATTGAAGGAGACTGAAGAAAAGGTATGTGGTAATGCAAGGATAACTTTTGTTGATGGAAGAAATTTCCTAGATGGTATGAGGCATGAGCGTGTATGTTTTTCTTTAATTCCAAAAGTTGGTAAAGAGGAAGTAGAAGATGTTCCTGTAGAAATTGCAGATTTATTGAATGAGTTTCAGGATATTGTATCCGATAACATTCCTAATGGATTACCACCATCAGGAAGATCAGTCATCAGATGGACGTGATCCCAGGAGTGAGTTTTCCGAATAAGGCAGCACACAGAATGACACCTGCAGAAAGTGAGGAGTTGAACAAACAAGTACATGAGTTGTTATAGAAAGGATTGATCCGTGAAAGTCTGAGTCCCTGTGCTGTACCAGCAATATTAGCACCAAAGAAGAATGGAGAATGGAGGATGTGTACAGATTCTAGGGCAATAAACAAGATCACAATCAAGTACAGGTTTCCATTGCCACGAATGGATGATATTATGGACTGTTTGAGTGGAGCTGTGTATTTCTCAAAGATAGATCTAAAGAGTGGATATCATCAGATTCAGATCAGAGAAGGAGATGAATGGAAGACTTCCTTCAAGACAAAGGAAGGACTGTATGAGTGGTTAGTCATGCCTTTTGGGCTAACCAATGCACTGAGCACTTTCATGTGGCTCATGAATGAGGTTCTGAAAGAATTTCTGGGTAAGTTTGTCATTGTTTACCTAGATGATATTTTGATATTTAGTAAGACATTGGAAGAGCCTATGATGCATATTCGTATGGTATTTGAAAAATTGAGAGAAGAGAAATTGTTGATTAATTTGAAGAAGTGTAGTTTTGTGAAGAAAAAGTTAGTGTATTTGAGATTTGTAGTTTCAGCAGAAGGTCTAAAAATAGACCCAGAGAAGGTACAGGCTATCCTTGAATGGCCTACTCCAAGGAATGCTACTGAGGTAAGATCCTTTCATGGTCTAGCTAGCTTTTACAGAAATTTTATTAGAAATTTTAGCAGTATTTGTGGACCCTTGACTGAAACAATGAGAGGGGATAGAAAATAGTTTAAGTGGACTAATGGGGCAAAAAATAGTTTTCAATTGTTGAAACAAAAAGTTACAGAACAACTTGTTTTAGCACTTCCAGATTTTAATAAGGTGTTTCAAGTAGATTGTGATGCTAGTGGTACTGCAATAGGAGCTGTTATGAGCCAAGAAGGTAAACCTGTTGCTTATTTCAGTGAGAAGTTAAATGATGCCAAGAGGAAATATTCTGTTTATGATCAGGAATTTTATGCTATAGTTCAGGCATTAAAGAAGTGGAGACATTATCTGCTTCCTAAGGAGTTTGTTTTGTATACTGATCATCAAGCTTTGCAATATTTGAATAGCCAAGGAAAGTTGAATCAAAGGCATTTGAAATGGGTTGCGTTTTTGTAGAGCTATACATTTGTTTTGAAACATAGGAGTGGAAAGTCTAATAGGGTTGCAGATGCTCTTAGTAGAAGGCAACTATTGCTGACAAAAATGCAGATTTAAGTGGTTGGGTTCAAGGAACTCAAGAATTTGTATCTAGAAGATCCTGATTTTGGTGAAACTTGGAAAGCTTGTAAAGAACCTGTTACTCTAGACAGAACGAAGTGGCTGGATTTCATCATTCAGGATGATATGTTGTTTAGAGGGAGTCAGTTGTGCATTCCAAGAAGTTCTATGAGGGAGAATCTCATCAAGGAGAAGCATAGTGGAGGATTGGCTAGACATTTTGGTCATGATAAAACTCTTTCTTTGGTTAGTGAAAATTATTATTGGCCACAGTTGCAGCAAGATGTGAAGAAGTTTGTACAAAGTTGCAGAGTATGTCAAATGGTGAAAGGAGTGAAGCAGAATACAGGGTTGTATCAGCCATTACCTGTACCAGAGAAGCCTTGGGAGGATGTTAGCATGGAATTTGTTCTTGGTTTACCGAGGACTCAGTGGGGACATGATTCAATTTTTGTGGTGGTTGACAGATTTTCAAAGATGACACATTTCATTCCCTGCAAGAAGACTACTGATGCTGTTCATGTAGCAGAATTGTTTTTCAGAGAGGTAGTGAGACTACATGGTTTGCCAAAGACCATAGTTTCAGATCGAGACACAAAATTTGTTGGATATTTCTGGCGTACATTGTGGAAGAAGCTAAAAATAGATTTGAAGTTCAGTTCATCACATCATCCATAGACTGATGGACAGACAGAGGTGGTGAATAGGAGTTTGGGAAATTTGCTGAGATGTTTGGTTGGAGATAAACCAACAAGATGGGATTTGATTTTACCACAGGTAGAATTTGCATACAATAATTATGTCAATAGGAGCACTGGTAAATCACCATTCCAGATTGTATATGGAAGTAGTCCAAGAAATGCATCTGAATTGAGAAAGATAAATAAAGGAGAAATAAGTAGTGTTGAAGCTGAGGATTTTGCGGAACACTTGAAGAACATTCATGAGGAAGTAAGGAAGCACATTACCAAAATGAATACACAGTATAAGGCTAAGGCAGATGAGAAAAGAAGGCATAAGAAATTCCAGGTTGGAGATGAAGTCATGGTTCATTTGTGAAAGGAAAGATTTCCAGTTGGTACATATAACAAGTTGAAAATGAAGAAATTTGGACCATGTAAGATACTGAAGAAGCATGATTCAGGAAATGCATATGAGGTAGAATTGCCTACTGAGTTGAATATTTCATGAGTGTTTAACATTTCAGATTTGACAGAGTATCATGAAGGATGTGTTGAAGATGAGATCACAGCAGTATAGTGGAGTATTCCAGCAACTAGTTTAGATACTAAGGAGATTGAGGACATACTGGATAGTCGTGTTGGAAGAAGCACAAGGAACAGAACATATGAAGAGTATTTGGTCAAGTGGAAAGGACGACCTGTTGAGGATTCATCATGGCTAACAAAGGAGGAGGTTAACCATCTTGGTTTTCCTCTGCACCCCTGAGGCGTGACAGGGTCACTTCTCAAATTACCCCAGGTGTCTGATGCAGGAGCATCCTGGGTGTAAGAGCAATTTTGCATCACCCAAAAATATTTCTTTTTGCTTTTTAATAAGAGCTATCTTGTGCGGAGCTACTATTTATGGAAACTTACTATTTTTAGTAAGTTGGTCATATGATCTCAGAATGTTTTGATTTCGTAGGTGGAGGTTCATCATAGTCATATCAGCCTACCAATTGAGTTTCATTGCCACATCATCTGTATTGGTGAAGTTATTGAGGTTTCCAGGTACAAAATCTTTTAGGTCAATTTTGAAGGCCTTAGAGGCTCCGGATCGCAGTCGACGCCCGACTGACTGGAGCTTGCGCAGTCAAGCACTGTAGATCTCGACATGGCGTTTCTGAAAAGTGGTTATAACAGAAAATAGGAGCTACGGTTAAAAAGTTATGGCCTCCGGAAGTTGGGCTACCGAAAAGTATTTTTGTGTATATTTTCTTAGCTGACCCTATGTAAAAAGAAAAGAAAATAAATTAATTCTTAGGATCGTCGGCCTTAAGGGCTAATTTTCTAGAACCTTCTCGGGCGGTGGAAATTGCCTATATAAAGAAGACCCGTAGTGTTGTCTTAGGCAGTTCTGGGTAGTAGATCTGAGTTCTGATTCGAGGCTTTGGCCTACAGAATATTGAAAGGGAATTCCCATGTGGCTTTATATATATTGTAATTCTGAAAGTTTGTAATTCCACATTTGTGGAGATAATAAGAAGCCAATTTTCTGTTCTTGCATATTGTCATTGTTTCTCCATTTCTGTTATGTGTTTGTGGTATTAAGGGGAGCACCCTTCATCAGTATGTATGTATGTATATATGCGTGTGTATATATATATATGTGTGTGTGTGTGTGTGCATACATACATACATACATACATACATACATACATACATACATACATACATATATATATATATATATATATATATATATATATATATATATATATATATATATATATATATATATATATATATATACATGTATATATATTATATACACATTTATCATGTATATATATTATATACGCATTTATATAATATATATTATATATATACGTGTGTGTGTGTGTGTCTATACACACACACTCGCATGTATACATATATATGTACATATATACATATACATATGCATCTATATATACATGTGTATACATATATACGTGTATATATTGTCATGCCTAAAATTTACACACAAAAATTCAACAATTTTTTTTAAAAGTAAGATGTTCGAAGATAAGGTACATCAGTACAAGGATAAGTCGAGTATGGTTAATCTAGCCACAACCTAGGACTAAGTCATTTGAAGCGTCCATCACAAGTTCAGAGTTGTTGAATTAATCATTGAACAGAGTTTTACTTGAAGGTGATAACTAAGTCAGGAAGGGTATCAACAATCTTGAAAAGCTCTAGTTCCTCCAATTCCCAAAATGCATTAGGACATACCCTCCCATCGCAACATTTCCACCGTTATGGTGTAGAACTAAATGAATGTTCAACTTCTAACGATCGGTTTCACTAGGTGAATTTCTTTGTCAACCATGTGGGTTATCGACTTCTAAAAGGGTTTACGTAACATTGTCTTATCCAATGATGGTGATATAAATAAACTTGATCTATTCAATTTATTTAGTATAATAACAAAATTTTAAAGAAATTTTAATTATACTGATTATGTTTATTTATCATATTAACAACATTATAAATTCGTTGAACCATTTTAAAAAGATTCATTTATTAAAATGTAAAAATTATATTAAGAATGAATTTAATTAGAGTTAAATAACAACTAGATGAATGTTATTAAACATTTTATTAAATCACATATAACCTAACATAATATGATACACCGATAAAATAAATCTAATAAAAAAATATAGTTTATTTAACTAAATCAATATAAGACAATTTCCTTCATCCATAAATTAACTAAACTAAATAGTTTTCAATAAATTAAATTTGTCTTAATTTAACTAACTTTATTAATTTATAACATAGAGAATAGGTAATAATTAAAAACTATGCCCTCTCCCTTTTGAAAAATATGAAAAACACTTTTCTAATAATCATAATAAAATTAAGTAAGTAAACTAACTATGCATTTTCTAATACATACTAATAACCCTCTTATAAATTCAATTAATTTAAACAAATCAATTTATTAGATCATAACCCTATTAACTAAAAATTTAAATTAAATTAAAATAACTATTATTAATGATTTTAATTTAACTAATTAACAATCAAATCAAATAAACTATCTATGCATAAGAATATAAATTAAATTCTAAAAACAAATTCTAAATATCCTAACCTACTACCCTACTCCCCTACATATCTCCTATCCTTTCACTCTTTCTTTCCCCATGGTCCACTTGCCAAGTGGGTGAGGTGACATGTCCATAGGGGAGCGAATTCTTCCAAGGAAATGAGTGTAGATTTTAAGCAACATTGAGTTTGGGGCCCACCTAAAACATGACTTAAATCTAATGCAAGGGAATTTCGAAGTACTCCAAGGAGGTAAGTACAGGTTTAAGGAGACATGAGATTTGGGCCCACCAATGCATATGCCTTAATCCCAATGCATCAGATTTTTGAAAGGCAAGGGGGAGTTGTACTTAAAATGATTGCTCCTTCCCTTGTTTCGTGCGCCAACCAAAGGGTAATAAAAGGGTAAGGAAGAGATGATGGAGTAGCAGTTTCGATATATAATAAGACTTATGGGTTAGCACTAAGGTTTAATTAGTAAGGGAATTAAGGAGGGAATATTCTCTATGTAAAGAGGGAATTAAATCTCTCTCCATACATTTTCCAAATAGCATTTTGGCTCTCAAAAATCTGAAAAGTGTTATTTTGTCATCCCCTCTAATATTGTATTTCTTTTGTTTTGCTATTGTTGAAGTTAAATGTATGCAATATGTATTTTATTGGTGCATTAAACTAAGAGAACTATTAATAGAATATTGGTAATAGGTGATTTTAATTTAGTGTCATAATTTGATTAATTAACTATTGTTACCATGTTTTCATCAAAAGATTTGAGATTTCAATATTGAATTTAAGGTAAAGTATTGATCATATTATGGTAGAAATATAGATTTCAAAAGAGGAAATGTAGTATATTAAACTTAAAATTTTACAATCAAAACATTAAAGAGAATACAAGATTTACATACCAATAAGACTTTACATTTTATGAAACTAAATATATAGCTTTCTTATCCTCATTGAATGTGTCCTATTATGAATAAGGATCAATTTCATAAATCATCCAATACACATCACAATTTCTCTATACAAAGATCAACATGAGATAAATTCTCTTTTCAAAAGTTTCAACAACACAACATTTAAGGTTTGCTCCTACAAAGACTTCATAATAAAAATTTCTCAAAGCTTTTCTTCTTGCAACAATAACTTTCAAACCTGCAAATAAAAGAGGAGAACCATGGGAAGCTCACCTCTCAAGAAAAATTTCAAGGAGACCACCCCCGAGCTTGGAGAACCAAGGCTAAATGGGTATATATAAAAAAATGCTCACAGTTCAACATATATGCACAAACAACAAATAACTCCCATCCAAGACTTCACAAATGAGTTTTCCAAACTCATTGAAATAGGGTGAAGGTGGGCTTTTCCAAGGAGGAGAATGCCACAATTTTCTCAACAAGAGTATTTCATTTCCTTTCAAAGGCTACATTATCAAATTTCTATACACAATTTTTCTTTGTTAACATCCTCAAGATGCAAGAATACAAATGGCTTCATGGAGCCCATACCCCATGAAATTATCTCTCTTCTCCAAAAAAAGATTCACTACAATGGAGAGCCCAACTAACCCCTTAACCCCCAACCACTTCTTCCCTTCCCAAAGGGTGAGTAATGCCTTAAACTCCCATGGACAACACTCCCAAAATCAAATTAACAAAGAATGATATAAACCCCAAAATCAATCCCTTACCCAACACAAAAATAAAGAGATTTACAAAGAAACAATACATACAAGATCTCACATATTCCTTCTACATTACAAACATCAAAATAACAATGCAATGCGAATTACTACATAGCAAGGGAAATAAGCATATCTACAAATACAATCTACACAAATAATCTTCATGAGTTTTCAAACAAGAAGATTTTCCATGGTAAGACTGCCAACCTTGGTCCAATGCAAAATAGAAGAATGAAGTTGAGTTGAGCTCCTTATCCTTTCTCCAACTTTAATTGTCTCTAAAATTAGAGAGTGGGTGAACACTCACTAAGTCTGTCCCATCCCTCTAAAAATGACTCTAAAATGTACTCAACAACTAGCATTAAATGAGACATGACATCAAGTCCTTGGTCTTCCCTCTTGTCTCCTTTTTTAATTATGGGTTTAGCAAGGAGTGTGAGACAAATTAATATGTATGTGGCCACTTCCATTTTTGCCATTTTTTAAAAATAATCTTTTTGGAGGGTCATAATGAGGTTCTAGGATTTTCCATAGGTAAAAACTAACCCCCAACCTAAGGTACTTACTTAAGGTTAGCTAATTTAGGCTATAAATACACTCTAGAGTCACTTTTGACCTGTCTAAAGTACTCCTAAAGTCCAAATCTAAGTTCTAACTTGATGTGATCCCTACAAGACACCTACATCTAAGTGGGACTAATATAATATTTTATGAGGTTAGGTGGTTCTTCCCAAGTCCTAATTTGACATATCGTCTTTCACATGTACAATACAAGTGTCAAGTGACACCAACAAAATACACATCACATTCACAATTATATGTCATAATTAACAACATGAAGTTAAACTAATAACACACATTCAAAAATATGTTTACAACAAGATCACATTACAACAAGGTTTAAATCTCTTAATTAGATTAGACCTTGGCTTATTCAATTCACATATGTTTAGCCCTAATTCTCTGAATAATTTCATGGTTCTCTTTCCTGCACACTAAACTCTAGTATCAATAGTCCAAGGTAATAAATCCACACACACACACACACACACACACACACATGTATTCAATTCATTATTAGCAACATTAATCAATATGAAAAATTTAATTCTAATTACAATTTTCATTCAGTAATTTTTAAATCTAGTATCTTCATAAATCATCATGACATATCATCCATGTTACTTCCTAACTTAAAACATCATCCATGAAACAATCAAATCTAGTCATGATTAAATCTTTCTCATTAGATCATATATCTAAGCATGTATAATCAAAATAAACCATATGTTCTAGGTTCTAATCCACATCAAAATGTAATCCATAGAATATAATTATCATCATAAAACATAATATCATGAGCCTATGTCAGAATAATAAAAAAGTGTATCAATGGATCAAATCATGAAGTCTCAAAATGTGAATGAGTTAGTAATGCTATGATGGGTCGGGGTGAGACCTCACATATATGTATACACGTGTATGTATATATACCTATGTGTATATATACACACACACATGTGTATATATACATACACATGTATATATGTATATATACATGCGTATATATATTAATATGATTTAGAACAACAGAGAGGGCGAGTGAATCAGTTGTTCTCAGGTCCTGATGCATAAAATAACTTCAAAAACTATTTCTTAATGTTGAACCTACAACTAATTTACAACTGATTGGAGAGATTGTTGAAACAGTGATTGAAGATCATATGAAAAGTGGTTGTATAGATATATAATATGTTAAATCAGTATTATGTTGTCATTGATGTCAACTAGTTTCATATTAGTTTGACAAGTACTTATCTTGTAAGTTATCATACCAAGACATCTGAAGAATGGTGGAAGATGGTCACAATAGATGAGAATAAGGAATGCATTGGATAACTTATTGATGAGTCTTTGATCTCATTATATTGATTTTAGTATGTTGTATTCATCTATTTTGGAGAATAGAACTGAAAGACACAAAGCAGTGTTTGTCAGTAAAAGAGAATAGCTTAATGTTTATTGAGGATCTCAACGTAAACACTGACGACAGTTTACACCAACAACAGTTTACATCGACAACAGTATACACCGGTACATTTCTTTGTTAACCGAGGAAAACATAATTGAACTAAATGATTAATTTAGCTGACAAATTTGATGAGCTAGATTCGCATGATTCCAAGGTGGAAAGTCAAAGTTTGTTACAAGGATCTACGACTAACAAAATTCAAGGAAGATCTGATGGAGGTAATTTAAATGTGTTATTGACACATCAGCCGAGGAAGTTTAAAGTGGCAAAATCAGTGGATATGATTAAGTGGAAAAATGTGATGGATGAAAATAAAATGGCTTACATGTTTATTTAAGGGAATGAAAAAATTAAATTGTCATATCGATGCAAAAGAAAGCAGAAGAAGGAGATACTATAGGAGTAGAGCATGAACTAGTATTCATGCAATTCTGATCATACAGGTTACTAAACCAAGCTGCAGAATAAGAACCAAGCTGCATAGAGCATATTACCGAGTGATTTTAAGTGAAATTGTTGTTAAGATCTGAAGTGATATATTGGTCAGAAATATTTGTAAGAGCAAAAAATTGATCTGTAATTTTCAATTTGTTCTATTAAGGTAGATCAACCTACTATTACTTTCTAATCATTGTGAACAGTGTAAATCTCTTAACCGAGTGGACTTTTAAGTCTTATTTATGTTTTATTTTAACAAGTGAAACATTGTTATCCTATAAACCCGCACAGTGAGTGACAAAGTGGTTGAAAGATGACTTCTAGTGTAAAATCCTCTAACAAGGTCACACTTGACAGTGTGTATTGTAACCTTTAACAAGGTTGGGTCTTCACTGACCTCACTTCAGAAGAGTGAAAATTTTTGGGTTGCTGGTTCCCAGGTGGTTTTTCCCTTAACAGGGTTTCTACGTTAAATCATTGTGTTATGTGTTGATTGTGATATCTGTTTGCTATCATACTTTACATTTTAACTATTTGGTTTAATCAGTAATGACTAAGAGTTTTAACTAAAGATCGGTAAAAACACTGACAGTGAATCATATATTTGTTTACCGACTGACAAAAATTTAAGAAACAGTTTTTGGATTACTCATTTTTGTTTTGGGACTTGGATCGCTGATTCACCCCCATCTCAGTTATTCTTACAATTGGTATCAGAGCTTATTGGTTTCTTGGAACAGAGTTTTAAGGATTTGAGCATAAAGATCTCAAAATGAGTAAGAGGAAAGTGCCTAGACTGAACAAAGATAACTTCTCAGTATGGCAACAAAGAATGAAATTGCATATAGCTGGAATTGGTGGAGATGCACTACACTTTATGAAAGATGGTTACAGCGAACCAACTAGTCCTCTGATTGTGGAACAACTAAAAGACAAGCATGATCACAATGTAGCAATGATGGAACTTGCTTCTGCCTGTACCGACGTTGAATTTGAAGAAATAAAAGGGTTGACTACTGCTAAGGCAATGTGGGATAGATTGGAACAAGTATACAGAGGAAACACATCTGTCAAAAGAGCAAGAGCAAAAAGCTTGAGAGGAAAATTTGATGAAATGAGAATGAAAGAAGGAGAAAATATTGTTGAATATTCTAATAGAGTAAAAGAGGTAGTTTATGCAATAAGAGCATATGATGGAACTATTGAAGAAGAGATTGTAATTAGCAAAATCCTCAGAACCTTGCTACCTGTCTATGCAATCAGAGTATCAGCAATTCATGAGAACCAAGACACATCAAATCTTACACTTGATACCCTGATTGGTAAGCTTACTACATTTGAATTGAGCAACTATGATAACAATGTTGTACCTTTTGTTGAGTCTGCTTTCATGTCTTCTCTGAAGATTAGCAAATCTAGTAAGAAAAATAAGAACAATGGTAGTGAAAGTGATACTGATGATGAACTTGATGAGCTTGAAGCATTGATGGCCAGAAGATTGCCGAAAGGGAATGGAAGATACAGAGGTAAGTTACCCTTGGCATGTTTTAACTGTAAAGAAGTTGGTCATATTGCTGCTAGATGTCCTTAGAAGAGAAATGATGATGATGGACTAAGAGATAGATCTGAAGGAAGTTATGGGAGGAGAGTTAACAGAAGCTACCGACACAATAATAGAAATGACCGAAAGGACAAAGGTAAAAAGGCTTGTTACATAGTTGAAGATACTAACTCTAAATTTTATTTTGATGATGAAGAGGTAGTGTTTGTTGCAATGAAGGAAGATTTAGAAGAAGATGAACAACAAGAAGAATCAGCCTTGATCTCAAGGATAAGAAAGAATGAAACATGGATCATTGACAGTGGCTGCACACATCATATGACAGGTGATGTAGATAAATTTGATGAATTAGTTGAATATAATGGTGGATCTATAAGAATGGGAAATGATGCCCCATGCACTGTGAAATGTAAAGGTACTCTTGTGATTAATGATAGAATAAAATGTGAGAATGCTTATTGGGTATATGGACTGAATTACAATCTATTAAGTGTGGCATAGCTAAACATTTTAGGTCACAGACTGGTGTTTGAAAACAAAAAGGTGAACATATTTGAAGGAGGAAGACTTGTTGGGACTGGTATTCAAACTAGAGGTAATTTATTTCATCTTGATACTGATAAGTCTTCTTGTTTACTTATGAAGGATCAAGATGCTTGGCTATGGTACAAACGGTTATGTCATGTAAATTTTGATAATATGATCAAAATCGGTAGAAAGAAAAGAGTTAGAGGTTTGCCTAACTTATCTAAGCCTGATCATATTATGTGTCATGAGTGTCAAAAAGGGAAAATGACAAAGTCTAGCTTTAAGAGTAAGGACTTCTCAACAAAGAAGATTCTTGAGTTGGTTCATACTGACTTATGTGGACCTATGAGAACACAGATTTATTATGGTGATAGATAATTTATTCTCTTTGTTGATGATTACACTAGACTAATGATAGTTATGATTTTGGAAGAAAAGTTAGAAGCCTTCAAAATGTTTAAGTGGTATAAAGCTAAAGTAGAAAAAGAAACTGGAAAGGAAATCAAATGTCTTAGATTAGATAGAGGTGGTGAGTTTATATCTGATGAATTTGCTAAATTTTGTAATGAGCATGGAATTCAAAGACAAGTTTTAGCACCGAGAACACCACGACAAAATGACATTGCTGAGAGAAGAAATAGATCAATAATTGATTGTGCTAGAACACTGATGATTCAAAAGAATGTCACTCAGAAATTCTAGAGAGAAGCTGTAAGCACAACAGTCTATGTGCTTAACCAAGTACAATTGAAGAAAGACTCCAATCGAACACCTTATGAACTTTGGTTTGGACACAAGCCCAATGTAAGTTACTTTAGAATATTTGGTAGTAGATGTTTTATCCTGAAAGATGATAGGAATGGTAAGTTTGATTCCAAAGGAGATGAAGGAATATTTTTAGGATATTCTACCCAAATCAAAGCTTACAAATGTCTAAACAAGGTTACTAACAAGATTGTTGAAAGTGTGAATGTTCATGTTGATGAATATGATGATAAGATCATAGATGAGCAGATGAAGGAACTAGAAGATTACAGACAGTTTGTTTACTATGAGTTTCCTAAGTTTCAACTGATGACATCATAGACTATGTCAACTAGTCAATAGACAAACAATGTGACACAACCGATATAACATATCGATGATCAAGGAGAAGCTCCCGAGCAAGAAAATGAACTAGAACAGGATGTACAACAGGATGCACAAGAAAGAAGAGCTAGGATACTGACAAGATTTGTCAGAAGAAATCATCTTGAAGATCAGATCATTGGAAACAAAGATGTTGGAATGCAAACAAGAAGAAAAACAAGACAAGGTACATGCTTAGTTTGTGAATATGAGCCTAAGAATGTAAAAGTTGCTTTAGATAATGATGAATGGGTTAAAGCAATGATAGAAGAGATTGAGCAGATAGAAAAGAATAAAACTTGGACCTTAGTACCCTGACCTAAAGATAAAAATGTTATTGGTACTAAATGGATTTTCAGAAATAAGTTGAATGAGAATGGAGAAGTAACCAGAAATAAAGCACGACTTGTATGCAAAGGTTATGTGCAGGAAGAAGGGATAGATTATGGTGAGACATTTGCACCTATTGCAAGACTTGAAGGTGTCAAAATGTTATTGGCATATGCTGCACATAAGAAATTTAAGGTATACCAAATGGATGTCAAGTCAGCAATTCTGAATGGAATACTGGAAGAGGAAGTCTACATTGAACAACCAGAAGGATTTGAAGATCCAGACAACAAAGATATGGTTTGTAGGCTACACAAAGCACTGTATGGATTGAAACAAGCACCCAGAGCTTGGTATGAGAGATTACATACTTATTTGTTAAGTATTGGCTTTATCAGAACTAGTGATAATAGTAACATGTATATGAAAGGTAACACTGATGATACTATTATCATAGCTGAGATATTTGTTGATGATATAATTTTTGGAGGTAGAGATATTGTACGTAAAGCATTTGCTAATGATATGCAAAAGGAATTTGAAATGTTAATGTTTGAAGAAATTAAGTTCTTTCTAGGACTGTAGGTGATTTAGCACAGTGATGGAATCTTCATCACTCAATCAAAATACATAAATGATGTATTGAAGACATTCAGCATGGAAGATGCAAAACCAGTAGGAACACCGATGGCTATTGGATGTAAGTTGACAAAGGAAGATGAGACTACCGAGGTAAATTAGACACTTTACCGATCCATGATTGGTAAGCTGATGTATGTAGTTCACAGTAGACTAGATATAGCTCATGTTGTTGGTATAGTTGCAATATTTTTTGCAAATCCAAAAGAATCACACATCATAGCTACAAAAAGGATATTGAGATATCTTAAGAAGACATAAGATTATGGTTTATGGTATCCAAGAGATGGAAAATTTGAACTTAAAGTCTACACCGATGCTGACTGGGCTGGGAATGTAGATGACATGAAAAGTACAACTGGAGGAGCATTTTTCTTTGGAGACAGACTTGTAACCTGGACAAGAAAAAAGAAGAGTTGTATTTCTCAATCGACAACTGAAGCTGAATATGTTGCTGCTGCAACAAATTGTTCAAACATAGCATATATCAAGCAAGTGTTAGAAGGAATGAATGAGGTAATCACTGATCTAGTGACTATATACTGTGACAAAACAAGTTCTATAAACATATCAAAGAATCCGGTAATGCACTAAAAAACAAAGCATATATCAATTAAGTATCATTACTTAAGGGAACAAGTGTAGGAAAAGAAAGTCAAACTAGAGTTTGTTACATCAAAAGAACAACTTGCAGACATTTTTACAAAGCCTCTGCTGAAAGATACTTTTGAATATTTGAGGAATAGACTTGGGGTCCGTCCCCTATCTATTGGTCACTAAGGTGATCTGGAATGCTGCATCAGCACATTATATCAGAAGATCATTCATGTTGATGCTAGCATAGATCACACTTTGATTAAGTTCAAGGTTGTGATTAAGTTTGAAGAACAGATGGAGATATCAGTATACCAAGATACAATGAAGTAGACTGGACAACAAGGATGTTTTTTTATTTTGTTCATTTGGCATTGTTGTCAAAGGGAGAGAATAAGAAATATGAATGAATTCACATTGAGAGAATAAACATACATAAAAGGACAGAAAAGAGATATCTATCTAAGGGAGAGTTAAGCTAAGGGAGAGCTTATGACAGACAGAGTTGTAGAATATATGTTTGGTGTGTGTATGGTACATTCATATTATTTGAGTTGCCATCAATGCCAAAGGGAGAGATTGTTGAACCTACAACTGATTTACAACCGATTGGTGAGATTGTTGAAATAGTGATTGAAGATCATATGAAAAGTGGCTGTATAGATATATAATATGTTAAATTAGTATTATGTTGTCATTGATGTCAACTAGTTTCATATTAGTTTGACAAGTACTTATCTTGTAAGTTATCATACAGAGACATCTGAAGAATGGTGGAAGATGGTCACAACAAATGAGAATAAGGAATGCATTAGATAACTTATTGATGAGTCTTTGATCTCATTATATTGATTTTAGTATGTTGTATTCATCTATTTTGGAGAACAGAACTGAAAGACACAAAGCAGTGTTTGTCGGTAAAAGAGAACAACTTAATGTTTACCGATGATCTCAGTGTAAACACCAACGACAGTTTACATCAACAAAAGTTTACACCGACAACAATATACACTGACGCATTTCTTTGTTAACCAAGGAAAATAGAATTGAACTAAATGATTAGTTTAGCTGACAAAATTGATGAGTTGGATTCGCATGATTCCAAGGTGGAAAGTCAAAGTTTGTTACAAGGATCTACAGCTAACAAAATTCAAGGAAGGTCTGACGGAGGTAATTTAAATGTGTTATTGACACATCAGCCGAGGAATTTTAAAGCGGAAAAATCAGTGGATATGATTAAGTGGCAAAATGTGATGGATGAAAATAAAACGGCTTACATGTTTATTTAAGGGAATGAAAAAATTACATTGTAATATTGATGCAGAAGAAGGTAGAAGGAGATACTGCAGGAGTAGAGCGTGAACTAGTATTCATGCAATTATGATCATACAGGTTATTGAACTGACCTACAGAATAAGAACCAAGCTGCATAGAGCATATTACCGAGTGATTGTAAGTGAAATTGTTGTTAAGATCTGAAGTGATATATTGGTCAGAAATATTTGTAAGAGAAAAACATTGATCTATAATTTGTAATTTGTTGTATTAGGGCAGATCAACCTACTTTTACTTTCTAATAATTGTGAACAGTGTAAACTCTTAACTGAGTTGACTTTTAAGTCTTATTTATGTTTCATTCTAACAAGTGAAACATTGTTATCCTGTAAACCTGCACAGTGAGTGACAAAGTGGTTGAAAGATGACTTCTAGTGTAAAATCCTCTAATAAGGTCACACTTGATAGTGTGTATTGTAACTTTTAACAGGGTTGGGTCCTCACCGACCTCACTTTAGAAGAGTGAAAATTTTTGGGTTGCCAGTTCCCAGGTGGTTTTTCCCTTAATAGGGTTTCCACGTTAAATCATTGTGTTATGTGTTGATTGTGATATCTGTTTGCTATCATACTTTACATTTTAGCTATTTGGTTTAATTGATAATGACTAATAGCTTTAACTGAAGATCGGTAAAAACATTGATAGTGAATCATATATTTGTTTACCGACTGACATAAATTTAAGAAACAGTTTTTGGATTGCTCATTTTTGTTTTGGGACTTGGATAAATGATTCACCCCCCTCTCAGTTATGTAAGGAAAATCAAGTGCGGAAACAACTTCCTACGCTAATCTCTATAGGAAAGTATTGTGCAAATTCTTTTAAACCCTTACAATTTCAGATTCGTTAACTACTTTAACAAAGATATTGCAACCACATACCATGCATACAAAAAAATAGAGAATGACACAATGATATACCTTGGGGAAACCTTTCTGTAAAAACCCCAGCACTCCAAAACCCGCACAATGTATTGATCAAAACTATTGCAGCTTACAATACACTTGCATCACATCTATTCGCAACCCTAAAAAAAATGCTTATATCATGTGCTTCACTTTTTAGGCTACTCCCAAAGATAACCATATTAGGGTTTTACCATTCTCTGAGAACCCTACGATTGGGGAAGAGTGTACAGTACTCAAATTTATCAGTTGCCACATGTCTTCACCTATCATTGAATCTTCCTAACATAGCTCTTACGTGTCATAAGAATCTGTCATAACCGTTTTAGCCATGATCTCCTTACACACAATTCAAGATGCCGACACATCAACATTATTTGCAAGAAATACATTTTACAAAACAAATAATAAGAATAGGAATTATCCAAGGTTGAGACACCTTATTCCTAACAAGTTATTCTAACACTTAAATCAGATCAAGCAACCAAAACAAACTCGGTCATCACTGATTCAATAATAGAAACATATAACATTGTAGTCCACTACCCAGCTGTAACTAACCTGTAAAACACAGAAATGTTCAAACCAAAACATTCACACAAGTATTGACACCAGGATTTATAGTGGAAACCCAATGTGCGAAAAACCACTTTGTAACATGCTACTATTATTTTCACTCTTTTGAAGTGAGCTCGGTTAAAAGCCAACCCTGTCAAAGGTTACAATACATACTGTCAGGTGTGACCTGGTTAAAGGATTTCAATCACCCTATTAAAAGTGAGCCTAGTTACAGGACTTACATACACTCCATTAGAATGCAACCTTCTTCAAAGGATTTAAAATATGACTGTTAGGTCAACCTCTGTTAAAAGGATTTTGACTGCTAGAATGGTTAGAAAGTAGCAGTAGTATTGATCTGAAAACATATAACTCACTTTGCAAATGTCAGATCCTATTCTGTACACAAATGCTAGTTTACTGACTTTGAAACTTTGTCATCTCCATCTCTGATCTGCTCAGAACTTTTCTTCAAGCAATCACCACACTTCTCCTTCAGCTTTTTCGCTTATACAGTCAATAAAACTTACTATTCTTCTAGCATCTACTTCACCCATACATTTTCATACCTTATGTTTTTGGTTCCATTAATACTTTCCTCTGTTAGGTTAACTTATCTTTTTCCGCTTAATCTCCTTCATAGATCTTAGGGTTAGGTCAGATTCATTGAATCTACCCACTTCATGTTCTTCAGCTTCTCTTCTAGAATCATCTCAAATCTCATAAAGATTTACAATAAAACATTTTACAAAGCATTAAATGCTTCCATACAATCAATAAATAAAGTCAACACATTTTACATAATCCAAGAGTTCAACAATGTCGGCTCCAAATCTGAATTCTCAGTCAATGCTGTGATCATCCGCTTGGTCTCTATGTAAAACACTCGATCACTACTAAAATTGTTTCCTTGGCATAAACTGATACTCGGTCGACACTAGATTTTGCTCAACATACACTAACTCGGTCGACACTAACATAACTCAGCTTAAACATGATTTATCCATTGTTGCTCGGTTAAGCCTACCAGTTTAGTCTTTAATCTAACTAAGATAAACAATACATTGTCTCATCATTGTACAACATAGTCAAGTACACTTTGTAGTATCAAGATAACTCAACCTCTCCCTAGGTGTTATTGTTACCAACCTTTCTTTCCCTTCTCATAATAGATATAGTACTTTCCTAAGTAGCAATAGTCTTACCAGTTAAGGTTTGACATCAATGACTGTTGGTGTAATTAAGTATTCACTAATTACACTTTACTTAAGTTTACTTAGGATAATGCATTTTCATAATTAGTTGTCTTTGAGACACCTAGGAGTTTGCATTTCTTTTTAGCACATGGTTAGGAGAATCTCCACTTTAGGTGGTCATAGTTGTCTTCTCATACCTCTTTGTGTGTGAGATCCACCTTTTGTGATCTTATCACTTGCATATCTTCTAGATATCATGCTTTGCCTATATATTGAGGCATTTCTACATTGTATGTAATCAATCAATTATCCATCATTTGATCATTATTAGTCCAAATTTTGGAATAAGAACAAAAATGTTGTCAATGATGGGATTGTGGATAATCGTAATGTTAAACCAACACAACCTCTTTTGAATCTCACTAGCAAGGCTAACACTACTCAAGCTACTTATAGAAATCATTCTACCAATCAAAATACCAACAAGAATTCATCAAAACCAAGATTACCTTTCATGTCACCTCGAAGAAACTTTACTCCTTTGGGGGAATCTCTGGAATCTGCATTATGGAAGTTAATTACTAAGAAACTCATTCAGCTTCTTGAAACTAGAGATTTTGAACCTAGGGTGAAACCTTCTTGGTGGAATGATAATGATTATTGTGAATTCCATAGAGGAAAGGGAAACAAAATGAATGATTTTCAACGAGTCAAAAATGTGATTCAGGACCTAATTGACAATGATGAAATCAGTGTAGATGGACATACTTCAAATGAGTCACATACGGCTTTCAAAGATCCACTTCCTGAGCATGAAAGAGGAAGTTCTTCCAATGCTAAAGGCGATAACCAAGCCAATTATACTACTACAACCTATAAATATGTTGGTAATATCTCTGAGTGTCATCCTTCTGAATATTATGCCAATTTGATCACTATAAAAGGCAAATCAGAGAGTCAACCAGTTAATGTTACTACTAGAGCTTAGTCTAAAGTTACTCTCCAAGGTGTCACACCCAAGACAAGCAATTCTCAGAATAAACCTATTTATGTTCCAAAGTCTGTACCTAATGTTTCCAACCAATACAATCTTTTGGAACAATTAAAGAAAACACCAGCCCAGATATCTATCTTAGAGCTTTTACGTCTGTCACCATCCCATATAGAAATCCTAGAGAAAGATCTCTTAGAAACACAGGTTCCAACAACTCTAGATCATGATCAATTCCAAGCTATGGTGGGACACTTAACAACTCCACATTATCTAACTTTCATAGAGCATGATGATTTAGCTATCAACCAACCCCATAATGCACCACTCCACATAGAGGTTCTTGTACAAAGCCATAAAATTAAAAGAGTCTTGATAGATGGAGGGGCTAGCTTGAATATATGTACTTTGAAACTAGTCCTTGCATTGGGATTTTTTGAGAATGTTGCAGATCCAAAGAAGAAAATCACCATTAAAGCTTATGACAAAGAAGAGAGGTCATCTAAGGGATCTGTCATTCTACCTATCAGAGTTGGTCCTGTGATTAAAGATGTGATTTGCCAAGTTCTTGATATGGATCTTGCCTATAATATCCTTTTGGGGAGACCTTGGATTCATTCTATGCAAGCTATACCTTCAACTTATCACCAATGTCTAAAATTCCCTCATGAAGGACAAGAAATAACTATTAAAGGTGATCCTAATCCATTTCAATATTGCAACACTATGAAGACAACTGTTGATTCTTTGGTTCCTCATAACCATATTGGATCTTCTACAACTACATCTAATGATCCCAGTAATATAGCCTCAACTTCTAAGACAGAAGGGATCAAAATAGATATCAAAGAACAAGGCATGGGAGAATATATTATAGGTCAATCTTTTTGTCTCACTGAATTTCCTTTATCTCCTCATTCATATGGGAGATCTTTAATCACTGGACAACAAATGGAACCCCCTCCTACACTTGTTTATGGTAGATTTATAAGTGGGGACACCATATCACAAGAGGCAGCAGAATGAAATGCCAACCATTTGCTCGAGCCACAGAAAATTGAAGCAGATGATAAACATGAGAATATATCTCCTGATGTATATGGAAAAGGGTATGCCTTGTTACAAAAGATGGGATACCGAGGTAGCAGACCTATAGGATTACAAAGAATAGGTGTCATCCAACCAATTCTATAAAATCCCAACTATCAGAGAGACACTACAGGATTAGGCTACAAAAAGGATGAATCAAAAGAATTAAAAGGCAAAGCTAAGCTAACACCTTTCCATGAGATATCAAAGGCTCCTGCATTGCAATTCAAAAAAAATGGTATGAATGTAGATCCTAAAAAACAAAGAATCACAATGGAAATGATAGATCGACTTGGGGATCATGCAGATGATTCTGATTCTAATGACTATGAATGGGATATCTTATTTGATGGAACTATTGATAAAGGAATTGATGTTGTCCAATGTTATAATACTGATTATCATGAGGGGATGAGCTCAATGAATGATATGCTAGGATTAGTTCCATGTAATACTGATATGCTAGGATTAGTTCCATCAATACTCTTTTCTCCTTTGAGCTAGATCCAAATGATCCCATGCCACTTGTACTTCCTGACCTTATTGATTGGGATTCTCTAGATTATCCTAAGCTTGACATTTTCCATAACGATGATGCCATTATTGATTATCTTGGAGTATGGGATCATCTACCACCAGGAGATCACAAGTCAGGATTCCCCATAGAGCTTAATGACATGGCCTATTTTGGTGAGGGTGCCAATCCTTTCAGTCACAAAAATATAAAAATAATAAATAGATCTACTGGTGAAAACCAATCTGTGGCAGTATTAGATCCTAAAAAAGTAAAAAGAAATGACGCATCTGATGGTGAAAACCTCTTTGAGGTGCCTGATGATGGAAGGATTGACACTCTTCCCAATTATCTATATCAAGAGCAATCTTCCATTCTTATTGAACCAACAGTACCTCTTAACATTGGAATAGAGGAGTCTCTGTGCATCCTCAAAGTAGCAGCATCCTTGATAGCAATGGACAAAGAAGCTTTTGCAAAAATTTTCAAAGAGAGACAAGTCAACTTTGCTTGGTCCTATGTTGATATGCCTGGGCTAGACCATAATCTCATTATGCATCATTTATCTATCAGACTAGGTGTAAAATCAGTTAAACAGAAGCTCTGCAAAATGCATCCACACATAGCACTCATGGTTAAAGTAGAATTGAAAAAGCTTTTAGATGTTGGATTCATTCGTGCTATTGATTATGCTGAGTGGATTTCAAATATCGTACCTATCTCAAAACCAGATAAGTCTATCCAGATCTGTATTGATTTTTGAGATCTTAATAAGGCTTGTCCAAAAGATGACTTTCCTTTGCCTAATATTGACATTATTGTTGATCTAACAGCTAGGCATGAAATGTTATCACTAATGGATGGTTTTTTTGGCTATAACCAGATCAAGATTGCACCCAAAGACCAAGAAAAAACTACTTTTACTTATCCATGGGGTACATATTGCTGGAATGTGATGCCATTTGGCCTTAAAAATGTTGGAGCGACTTACCAAAGAGCCATGACAACAATCTTTCATGATATGATGCATACCATTATGGAAGATTATGTTGATGATATATTAGCAAAATCAAAAGATAGAGCTAGTCATCTAAAGGTTTTGAACAGGATCTTTACCAAGATGGAAAAGTATTAGATTTGACTCAATCCAAAGAAATGTGCATTCAGAGTTACATTTGGTAAACTATTGGGTAATATTGTCTCAACTAAAGGAATCGAGGTAGATCCATAAAAAGTCAAAGCAATAATGGAGATGGCTTCCCCCACTAACATCAATCAGTTAAGATCTTTACAGGGATGTCTCTAATCAATTAGAAGATTTGTTTCTCAACTGGCAGATCAAAGTCATCCTTTTCAGCATTTATTGCATAAAAACATCTTATTCAACAGGGATGATAAATGTGAAGAATCTTTCACTAAGATTAAGGAATATCTGTCAAGTCCACCAACTTTGATGTCACCAATTCCAAGCAAGCCACTCTTGCTTTATATTTGAGTGACAGAAGTTTCTCTTGGTGCTCTTCTTGCTCAGTAGGATCATGATGGAAAAGAGAAAGCCATCTATTATATTAGTTGTACCTTGGTGGGGTATGAGCTCAATTATTCTCCTATTGAAAGAGCTTGTCTCATAGTTGTCTTTGCTTCACAAAAGTGGTGACATTACATGTTGTCTCATTCTATCAAGCTGGTTGCAAAGATTGATCCTTTGAAGTATCTTCTAAGTAAGACAACATTAACAGGGAGGCTAGCTAAGTGGGTGCTGTTGCTCAGTGAATTTCACATTGAGTACATAGACAGAAAAGAAATTAAAGGACAAGTCATAGCTGATTAGTTAGCTGATTCACCTTTGAAAGATGATCAACCAATATCTACAGAGTTTCCAGATGCTCATATCCTGACATTGTCTACCCAAACCTGGAAGCTTTATTTTGATGGATATTATACTCAACAGGGTGTTGGTGCTGGGATTTTATTTATTACACCACAAGGTTATACAATTCCAAAATCTTATAAGCTGCTTTTCCCTTGCACTAATAATGTAGCTAAATATGAGGCTTTGTTGATTGGTCTTAAGATGGTGTTGCAATGGAGAGTCAATGAATTGAATGTTTATGGAGATTCTCAGTTAATCATCAATCAAGTTACTAATGAATATCAAACTAAGGATGATAAGCTATTACCATATAAATCTATGGTAGATGATTTTAAGCAATACTTCTCGGTTATCACTTTTGAGTAGATTCCAAGGAATGATAACAAAGTTGCAGATGCCATGGTGACAATTGCTTCTCTATTTGATACAGAAGATACTAAGGCACATTTTGAGTTCTTGGTGGAATCCTTGACTTATCCTGCATATGATGATCCTGACACCAGTATCATATGTCATCTTATTGGAAGTGATTCCCTGATTTATGGCAATATATATTCCTATCTAAAGAATAACATTATCCCACTTGACTTATCCCGTAACCAAAAATGAACCTTCCTTCACCAAAATTCATGTTACCTTTAAATCTCTGAAACCCTATATCGGCGATGTCTTGATGGTACTCTTTTGACGATGTCTAGAACAAGATGAGGCTCAAACTGCCTTGCGAGATGTACATGAGGGTATTTGTGGAACTCATTTGAGTGGTCCATCTTTGGCTAAGAAACTCATGTGTATGGGTTATTATTTGCCTACCATGGAAATAGATTCCTTTCATTTTGCAAGGGCATGCAAGAAATGTTAGATACATGGAAACCTTATTCATGCTCCAGTACAAGAGTTACATCCTTTTACAAAAACTTTTCCATTCAGTCGGTGGGGACTCGACCTCATGGGAACTATCAACCCTCCCTCTTCCAATGGTCACAAATGGATTATCATGACAAAAGATTATTTTACTAAATGGATTGAGGCCGTTCCACTCATTACTGCCACTGGCAAACAAATATCCATGTTTATCCTAAACTAAATTATTTGTAGATATGGTATACCTATGTATCTTATTACTGATCATGGGAAGTAGTTCCAAAATCAGGACATGGATGAACTATGCACAAAATTCCATATCACCCATAACTTCTCCACCATCTGTTATCCTCAAGGTAATGGTCAAGCTGAGGTGTCTAATAAGACCATTGTCAAAATCCTACAAAAGACTATCAATGATGATGGCCGTGACTGGCGTCACCAACTCAACCCAACCTTATGGGCTTACCATACATCCATCCATACCCCAACTAGAGCCACACCATATTCCCTTGTTTATGGCTCTGAAGCTATCCTACCCCTCGAGGTTGAGTTACCATCTCTTTGTGTTTCTCTCAAAGATTTGATTCCAGATGAAGAATACAGAATAGCATGACTAGCTGAACTAGAATTGTTGGATGAGCACCGTCAACGAGCTTATGATCATTTGAAAGTTTATTAGTAGTGCATGTCCCATCAGTACAATAGTAAGGTAAAGCTCAAATATTTTCAGGTGGGTGACCTTATCCTTAGAGAGAATCCAAAGAATCAACAACATTGGGAAAAGAAAGGCAAGTTCAAACTCAACTGGTTAGGTCCATTTGTAGTTACAATAGTATATGGTTCTGGGGCTTATCAATTATCTACACCTGAGGGTGATCCCTTGGATGAACCTCTTAATAGCATTCATCTTAAGAAGTTAGATGCTTAAGATCCCAATGCAAGGGGCATGTATATAGTGTATATCAGGGGAAAAAAAAAGTGCAATAAAAGCATGCGGTGAAAACCTGGTAAGTAGGCACCATGTGTATCATGTTAGCCTCTCTATCTATTAGGATTCTTCTAGTGTGTTTGTTCATTGTATATATCTGCAATAAAGTGACTTGTTCATTACTATCTTTGCTTTGTACATATCATAATAAAATGGCCAGTTCATAACACCATTCACTATATATGTCCATAATAAAATCCCATCATAGCTTGGTCATATATCTTGGTCTTCACCTAAGTCTTGTCATGTCCTTCTTCATTCATAATAATTCATTCCATCACCTAGCTGGGGGCATGTCCTTGACCTAGTTTGGGAAGTGGATCTATGATAGTCATGACTCTTAAAGGACAAAAATGGAGTATTTTCACTAGACATGCAAATGCAATCAAATGTTCTCACATGATGCTATCCCTATAATCAATCATAATATATGACCTATCTTTCACAACATGGCTTCTTATTTGTACATCATCAATTGACCTGATCAACAAATCCTAAATCTATCTTTTGGAAAAAAGAAATGTATATTCATGGCAGGCATGTTAGATTGGTTTGTTGTAAATTATGCATTCATATTTGGATTTTATTGTTATTATGTTTCCTATGCTATTCTGGGATATCTTTGACATGAGTTTCAAAACTCCCATATGTCATTGATTAGAATAGCTGGGATGGGGCATGATATTTTTCTTTGATTTCTATTTGGGGGATATCTTTCCAATGAAATCGAAGGAACAAGTAATTGGGGTGTCTATGCATCAGTGCCTTCATCAATATAATAGTCTTGACAACATACAAATCATGTTGTTTATCAAATGCTATTGATGGTGATATGCCAGGACATACCTCGACTCCAAATATTTGTTCCCCAATGGAGGGTGGGAAAGTATTCCTTGTCTGTTATGAAAACAAAACTCAGGTCATCTCGGTTCAATTATACCTAGATGCTTGTCAAGTTTGCTATATTAAACTCCATGCAAGAAGTGCTTAGGTCATCCTAGTTTAATTAGACCTTGATGCTTGCATTTCCTTGCAACATAACGAGCTCAATGATGAAAATCAAATTCTAGTAATTGTGAAGTTTCAAGATGTTACCTAAAGTTGTGGAGATAATCATTTCATACTTCATTTTGCATTGCATTTAAATCACTCATAACTCATATATCAATGTTCCTTTTATAGAATTTTTTGTAGGTTATCTTTTCTCCTAGTACATTCTTCTTGTGTCAAGTACATTTTTGTTTAACATTGAGGATATTTAGACAGCAAAAACATTAAATATTTAATCTTGCATCTTAAAATCATTTTATATGGCTCATTTAGATTCTTTGGTTATCATTTTTAGTTATCATTTTGTCTCATTATCTTTTAGGTACATTTTAGTTCATTAACATACATTATCATTTGTAATATATCTTTCCTTCATCTATCCATTATTTCCATCATTGCATTAGTAATCACATAGCATTGCATTAGAAATCATTTAAGATATACATTCATATGATAAGTATATTAATCATCATACATAGAAGTAAATTATTTGCATTATATAGTATAAACACTATGCATATCAGAGTAAAATCATCACATCCTGCATATGTTAGTATGCACATGTATACATATAAGGAAAGAAAATCATGATAGAACTACATCATCATATAGAATCACTCATATAAATAGTTCATAAAACAAGTAAAATGTCCAATATCCAATGATACAAAATATATAACCATGTATCCCAATTTCATGTCTATCAAGTCAATAACATAATGAAGCACTATAAATACAAGAATATGTGTACAAGGGGCATCTATGACCCACTGCCTCCAAACTCTGTATATCTCTATCTACATGATGCAATCAAACCACCAAAACCTGGAGCCGATGGACCTACCTGATCTCTAGATCCTATAGGTGCTCTAGGAGGCCGTGATGATATACCTCCGCTAGCCCTAGAAGCATGTCTCTGTAGTTCATCTATCCCAATTGTAAATGAGCTCTCTTTGTAGCTCCCAATCCACTGATCACATGGCACTACCTATCTATAAGCCTCTCACGAGTAGGATATCTCCTTCCCAGCACATACCATGGCTCTGAGACTATCTCCATGAGGATCCAACTCCTCTGTCCACTATAGCTCATCCAATAACATCTCTAACTCTCCAAGTCTCTCTATGGCTGCATCTCACTCAGCTCTCAAAACTACCATTTAACTCTCTAGTCTCTCTATCCATCACTCTAGACCAGGAACACGGTCTGCCTGCACCTGTGTCATTGCTAGTCGGACTAGCAATGAGTCAATATTAGGATCCTCCTCTGTAGCATCTCTCTATAAATAGGGATCCTATCCCCCGATGTCCATCCTTGCTAGCTCATCCTATGCTTGTACATCTGGCATCTGTATATCCTGATCATCCTGTATATCATCATGGATTTGTCCACCCTGTACCACTCTAACCTGAGATAAAACAACATATACCTCATCCTATCCTTGTGCTACCTACATCGGCACCTATACCTATATAGTTGGTCCCTGTACTTGGGTAGCTATTATCTGTACCTATGCTACTGGTACCTATAGTGGAGCACCTACTACTAGCTGTGTCGGAGGTTATCTCCATCCCTGTCTAGCCAGGGGTGGCATCAATCCCCTCTGCCTCACACTGCCTCCTCTCATTCATGGGCCAGCCCTATCCCCTCTCCCTCCATCTCCACCATCTCCTCCATAATCTCCTCCACCATCACTGCCACCTCCTCTCCCTCATCCTCGCCTGTCTCTCCCTCAAAGTCTACCCTAGCATCTATCTATAGGATCCCTCTTTGGTGGCCTCGCTGCTGGATCCATCAAGCATGGGACTGGAAAATCTTTGAGAAACTACTCTAAATCTACTGTCATCCCTGGGTCTATTACCCCCTGTCTCATAGTCCATGCCTGGAATGGCATGTCCAAAAAATCCTACCTCGCTACATTGAAAGAAACCATAGGCCCCTAGTCCCACCTCTCCTGATGCATCCTCATAAACTTAGTAACTCCCTGAGGCATGCCCTGGATCCTACCAAACTGGCACAGGACCTAACTAACCAGTTGTCACTGTATAATGAAGGGCATCCACCCTATAAGCCATCGTGACTCAAAAAAAAATCCCAGCTATCTCTCATCATCCCATGGCTCACACCCTAGGTATGGTCTCCATGTCACTATATCTAGCATGTCAAAAGTATACTGCCAGAACTCTAAATGTCCCAGTTTTACCTGAGATAAAATTAAGGAGTATAAATGTATGTAAGGCTGACCTACACCCCAAAATCTGATCGCTACTAGTTGAGTAACTGAAATATGCTCCCATGCCCATACATGGAGCAATGTCACACCTGATGATAAAGATGCACCCCTATCTTACACCACCTGATGTAAATCATGATATAGATGTACTAATAAACACACACCCCAAAAAAATTGGGTCCCATCCATCATCTGCTATAATGTGTGGCCCCATCCCACTACAAATCTGTGTGACCTATGATCAGGGCATACAAATCCCCCAATCACACCTGCTAGAACTACTGGTAGAGGCTCATATAAATCCACCATGTCCTCCCAGCTAATCTCTCCCTCATCAATATCATCATCCCCAAATATAGCTCTACACTCTGTGACTCTATCGTGCCGATCATAATGTACTAACTCCCCTATGATAGGAAGCCAGAGGATGCAGTATACATCCTCTAGTGTCATTTTCATCTCCCCTATCGGAAGATGGAAGGTACTCATCTCCGAGTGCCATCTCTCTGCTAAGGTAGTCATCATACTAAGATTCACCTGAATCTCAGGCATGTAGATCACAAGGTACAGCCTAGATGCTTTGATCAACAATCTGTTAGTCTCTAACAGTGTTGGTCTCAGGTTCTGTGTGACGGGATATCTCTCCCATGACATCAGAATATTGGTGTTATCCTCCTATCCAAGTCAACAAAAATCAAGCTATCAGATTTCGATAAACTGATCAATCAATCTATCTATCATATCATATCATATCAATTTCAAACATGTTTTATCATGTGTTTTAACAGATGATTCTATCAATTATCTACATTCAAGACTGGTTAACTAGCGACCATGCTATGATGTTGCCTATCTTGATCAAATCGATCAAAATCAACCACCGACAAATCAAATCAGCTTATCGACATCAAGTTTAACCTACTTGACTATCTACTTTGACCAAATTCAAACATCTAAAACACATGCACAACATTGAAACATGCATGTACAGCATCCTTTAACATTTGCGTAGGTTTTTACATTTGCGTAGTTTTACTACATATTTGTGCAACAATTCTACACAATTACGTAGAAAGAACCAATGCGCACTTTTAATTCATACTTGCGTAGTAAATAATTTCCTCTAATATATATGCGTAGCTACCCTAAATGAATGCACAGAAGTTTAAATTTTCTACACAAACATTGCTAGTTGTTGTGCATTCATGTGCCATAACTACGCATTCATTTCCGGGCCAAGAACAAATTTTTTCTAAAATTCTAACCTACGATTCTACCTACTATAACATGCTAAATCCTATTCTAACATGCATCAAATCATGAAATCACAACAAGGATCGAATAATGCCGTCTCTCCTAAATCAGGTGACCTGTTGAAGCGTCTGACCCTCTCAAGTCAGTGATCTAACAGCGGGAATGACATCTTCTCAGATCTGCTCTGCTCTCTCCACTAGCTCCAATCTCCAAATGACAAGTGTGCACAATGACTCTATTGTGGAGCCCTTTTCCCTATTTATAGCCTGTGGACCCAATATACTTGGTGTGTGTAGACCCTATCTCCTGTTTCCCTTTTGTTTCACTCCATTTTTATGCATCTTTTCTACCGTACTTTCGTGAGATTGATTCTCCAACTAGACCAATAAAAATTAAATTAAATTAAATCAAATGAAAATTCAAAATAATCTTTTTTGTCAATCAATCTCTCGAGGGGGCATGCATAGGTCGTCTGAGACATTGTCTGGGGCAGGGGCAAAAATGCTTGATTTTTCTTCGAAACAATGTGACCAGCACATTCTTTCAAAGAGGGGCAAAATGTATACACTTAAAAATGGCTTCATTAATTAAGTAAATATTCATTATTTAATTGATATTGACTTGATAAATTAATTAAATATTTATTATTTAATTAATAATATTTATTCCTCTATTTATTAAATAAATTATTCAATTTATTTAGTAAATTCACTATAGTTTATCTTCTATCCTAAGTCTTCTAATTAGTCTTATTAAAGTGATTTAATTAAATAAACAATCAACTAAATATGACTAAGTCCCCTAGTCCACCTCATCTACCTAGTCACTTGACACATCATCTTGGCTAAAATAAATTATTATTATTAATTATTTATTCATAATTATCCTCAACCACACATGTCCTATTCTTAAGGGCTATGTGGCCTCATAGGACTTAGTCTCATGACCACATGTCCTCTCAACAATCAAGTCAAGAGACATTCCCTATTCCTAAGGGGCTTCTCAAGCCACCTCTAAGGGTCAAAGGTGACTCATGGGACACTTGTACAAAGAGTCCTCATAAGGTAAAGGTCTCTCCCTCTTTCTCTCTTTGGTCTTTGTGAGACACTTGACATGTGTCTTCCCCTTCCACCTTCTCCTCCTCCATGTCAATGTGAGAGGAACATCTTCCCTATTCTTCCTCTCACATTCCAACTACATCCCGCTTTCTCTCAACTCCTTCAACAAAGTCAATCATAGCCCTAGGATCTTCCACCTTTCATTCTCCACCATAGGATTGTGCCACTTAGGCCTAGGTCTTCCAAAAATCTATAAAAGGAGCCTCATTTCCCCTTTGTGATCTAATAAGCATTTTGGTGAACAAGCATTCAAGCATTCAAGCAATCAAGCATTCAAGCATTCAAGCAACCATACAATCTTCATTTCATTTGCATTCCATCCACTTGTTGCATAAGCTATTAAGCACTCATTTCATTCAAATCTCCACACTTTGGTGACATCTTGGACAAGGAGCTTCAAATTGGAAATTTGAGAGCTCAACATATCCAAGAAATCAAGGCTAGGAGGAAAATGGAGACAAGCTACATTGGTAGGTAAAGGTAATTTAATTAGTTTCATCATTTTATTGTTACTTTGCATTCTTCATTGTGTTGCATTAGATTGATTTATTGGCTTTCAATAGTTAATTTATCATCTCTAGTAAGTAGACATCTAATTTGCATATAGTACCTTAAGGTAGTTATAATACTACACTATATGCTTGTGTGAGGTTACATGGTCGTATATATTTGTATCTCTAATTGAATTATACATTAATAGAAATTCTTACAAGTTTGAATTAGAAATTGTATATTTTTCATTCCTTCTCATAGATGCCTATGGTTATGGTTGTGCACTTGTAGACATGTCCTTGGTTCTCGTATTCATTCTAAGTCTAATTGTGGACAACTTTTTATTTATTTGATTTCATTTCATCATAACTAGGTCGATCATTAGGAATAGAGGAGGTATTAGGCTTATGTCATGTTTTCATGTGATTGTACACACACTTAGGGATTGTGATGTTTATAATGATTATCCTAATTTAATGATGTTAATTATGATGATGATTTTAATGTACCAAATTATGATTATCCTAAGATTTGGTTGTATTTCATTCCTATGTTTGGTTGGAAGGCACTTTAGTAAATACTATAATTAGGCACGTTTCATGAATACTATATTAGTGTGAGTTAAACTCTATTTTTGAGTTATGGAATTAGTTATCAATTTTAAGTATAGGACTTTGTCCCTCTTCCACCTAAGTGCGTGGCAGCCAAAGGGAAAACTATCTGGGGAACAAGACCCTAGAAAGGGTTGCATACCCGCTTTCTTGATTTTATAAATAGATAGTCTAGAATGGGGAGAGTCAAACTACAAAGTCTCTGAGCATGAACATAGGCAAGGCCATCAATGATGAGCCCCCAAGGCTTAGGTCCAGTCCCTTAGGGTTTTTCTTTAAGTTTATAATGTAATGATTTCACTTCTTCTTAATAATGATTCTCATAGCTAAGCTATTAATAAAGCATTTATTTATGATAGAATATATCTAATGTTTACATCTAGTTGTTTAGACATGTGTGTAGTTACAGGTGTTGGACATGGTGGTCATCATGTAAAAGAAAGTTAGAAATATTTAGGTATGCAAGAATAATAATTTGTTAATTGAGAAAGACAAGTAGTATAATCTCTTTATTCTCTTGACTTTTAGTAACATTAACTAAATCAAATTAGATTATGTTCTACTACTTTATTTTTATTTTTTAAAATATTGTGTATGACTTAAAGAGTATAATGTCCTTGAGCCAAGGGTTCCTTGGCGGGGCATTACAATTAGTGACCAATAGACAAGGGATGGACCCCTAGTCTACTTTTCAAGTACTCAAATGTGTCCTTAGATCAGGTTTTAGTAAACATATTTGCAAGTTTCTCTTGTGATTTCACATACTCCAGTCTTACTTTCTTTTATTATACTTGTTCCCTCAAGTACTGATACTTTATAGATATATACTTTTTTTTTGCATGCATCACCATATTCTTAGATATGTTTATTGCACTAGTATTATCACAATATATTATCACTGGGTCAGTGATCCCTTCATTCATATCTTCCAAAAGTTGTTTTATCCATGCAATATTTGAAGAATTAGCAACAGAGGCATCATATTCTACTTTTGTAGTGGACTAATAAATGAATCCTTGTTTCTTACTTATCCAAGTAACTAATCTTTCTCCCAAAATGAATTCTCCGCTAGTAGTCTTCTTTCTATCAGCAATGTTTCCATCCCAATCCGCATTTGTGTAAACTTTCAATTCAAAATTGACTTCTTTCTTGTATCAAAAACCATAGTTTTCAGTGTTCTCCAAGTATCTCAAAATTATTTTTACAATAGTCATATGTGATTATTTAGGATTAGTAGAGAATCTTGCTATAATTCCAACTACATGGGAAATATCTGGTCTAATATGTGTGTGTGTGAAAATTGTACCTGATCTGTAGACACAACACTTCAGTAAAACATTAGAGGTTAGCAAAAATCATGCAAAATTGAAATCTAATCTAACCAAGTGATTTACTACCTTCTAATAGGTGCGAGATCGATGTTCTCAGATTGCTATCAAGATCAGTGACCTAGACGACACCTAAATGAAGGATTTGAATGTAATTGATCTAGATATGAAATATGAATGCAAGGTAATCTATTTTTTTGGTATTTTCTATGCAATGATATGATGAAAACTTCATGTGAATCTATGCTAATATGGAAATTGATATGCTAAAATGATCTAACAATAATATGAAAACTAATATAATATGAATGCAAATGAAATTGATCTCACAATAGCCTTGAGTCGCAATAAGCTTTTGATTCTTCGTCCTTCAATTCGACAGCGCGAGGATGCAAAATTATGAGATGCTTTGAGATGAGCTAAAGCCTTAATTTATAGAAATCCAAGGCTTTGGAGGTGCATGAAAGAAAGCCATAAATCACTCAGATTAACTCAGCTTGATTTTTGAGTTATCTGAAAATAAAGATAATTTAATTCACAAAAACATGCAAATCATGCAAAAATAGCTTTTTAACTCAAATTAGAAGTTTAGATCAACTTTAAAACTCAAAAATGATGTTGAGTTCCAAAAAGTCAATAACTTGCATTGATTTTCTGATTTGGAGTTTAACTGCTCTTTGATTGTGCACATGGATAATTATGAATTAATAAATAAATAAAGTGATTTATTCTCAACTTAACTAATTTTTTTAAAATAAAACAATTGATTTATGGGTTAATCAATCATTTAATCAAATTTTTATTCAAAAATAATATCATCAAATATGACAACTTGCTTTAATTAATTAAATAAGAATTTAATCAATTAATGATAGGATTTTGGATTTATTGTCAAAATTAAATAATAATACTTAGGAATAAATACAATTAAATTCAATTAAATAATTAAGTGGCCAAATTAAATCTAATTAATTAAATATTGAGAATATTCAATTAATCAAACTTTAGGATAAATATGATTTATCGCCAAATGATTATAAAATTAAAGATAATTAAGATAAATAGGAATATTATTAGGAATATTCCTCGATGCAGAATTTAAGATAATCAATTAGGATTCGATGATGTGCAGATGTGCCTTAGGTTAGGACTTTGATGTTGATTTCATTTGATGTGTCGATATAGGAGATTAATGAACTTATAGCCCATTTTTGGGGTATTACATTTTGCCCCTCTTTGAATTACTGTGTGAAGCGCAGTGGTTCAAAGATAGTCTGTGTTTGATAAAGATATGAAACTGATTCAAAATTGATAATTGATATGAGACAAAAGCTGATTGATATTGATTTGATATGAAGATAATAGGTCCTGAATGACCAAAGATAATGTTCACTATAGCAGCGATGAACCGAGGATTGCGAAAAAAAAATGTCAAAACACCTGATTCTGAACCTTATGATTGCGAAGAAGTGAGTGACTGGTTCTAGACTCGATTGTCTTACCAGAACTAGCAGGTATCACATCCAAACCCTTCAGTTGCCGAAGAACCAAGGAAAGAACACTATGATCCGATGGTTGCAAAAAATGATATAGTTTACAAGATTAGGGGAATACTAGATTGATATGGATCTTGATGAATCTGATATGCCCCAAGTGATGATAGATTTTCCCCGAGTGATGAGGAATTTTTTGATGAATCAGTAACTAGACATGGTTGTTGTCTTGATTACTGAGGAAGATATGATTTCCATAAAGATATGATTTCAAATTTGATTACATACTTTGAATGATGTGCAATACCATGCCCCCTTCGGGATTAAAATTGAAATCTGACAAGAAAAGTCAGCGTTGATAGTTCAGAAGCATGCTAATTGATTTGAGAAGTGGTTAAACACGTTCAGGAATGCATTCTACATCATTTGGAGGTCCTGGAGACCAAGTTTGACTAGGTTAAACCATGAGTTGACCATAGTTGACCAAGTTGAAATTTCAATAGTTTGATGTAAGATAATCAGTTAAGTTGAATACTGGATTTCTGTGATGATTGAAGGTCGAATATGCAAGTAGTTAATAATATGAATGATCTCAGATTTTGATTTTGATCCTGAAAAAGGATTCTATGTGATGTTTCATTGGAGGAACCTTCATGTGAGATTCAACTCTTGTTAGATTTGAAGATGCGAGTGGAGAATTGTTTAAGCATTGAAGTTCGTTTAGCCATTGTGAGATCATGCAACATGCAAAATGAAAAGAGACATGCAAAATGAAATGCAACCTAAGACCTAGGACCTAGTCACTGATCATGTGTTGATTTGTTATCATCATTGAACTCTTAGGTAACCAGATAAATCAATACAATGCCCACTAGCTATGAAACCATAGACATATGAATATCAATTTGTATGCGCAAGAATCAATACAACACCCGCTGGTCAACAACCATGGATATATGAATATTGATTTTGTTTTTCAGAATGTTGGAATAGATAGAAGCACCAAGGCACAAGCACCAGGATGACCTGAATATCATGTCCATTTTGATATAGCAATTTGTATAAGCATCAAAACATCAAACAGTCAAGAGATCATTCTAAATCCATTGTGAATTACCCATAGTGACCCTTTATCGTTCACATCCTTAGGTAAGATCGTGTTTCACAGGAGGAGAAAGAACTCACTCAAAAAGACCATAGTTAGATCAAAACTTCCTTCATTCTTCTGGGTATCAATGGTTGAGGTACGCATGGCCATCCAATTCGAGATAGAGGCTCTTACAGTCGGACACCATTTCAATCTAGAATTTCCAAAGTTGTTAGATTTTCACATACAAGCAGAAGACAAAGAAAAGATTATGCCCCTAGTCATCACTCTCTAAATCCTGTAAAGGACATCATCGAAGAGCTCGAAGGGACACAATATGCAAAAATCTCAATGTGAATCAATAAGCATACAAGGAGATAAAAGCATGTAAAAAGCATAGATTGTTTTCAGTTTGAGTTTGATGTTTGATGTTGTAGATGCAAAAACCTTTCTAGAGACGAGACTGATTGACTGACTCACATGAAGCTTCAAAGGACTCTGACTGGATATGATACATCTAGGATACATTGGAGGCCATAGGATATGACATTGATTGCCCCCAAGTTTGAACATTGATAGGATACAGACACTTGAGCTGATTGGTGTACAAACTGACTTATTGAAAAATTGGAAATGCAGAAACAAACCGGGAGATATATACAAACTAAAGCAAGACTGAAAGTTGGGAAAGACCAAGATCATGCTGATAGATGGAGCATTTTGAAACAAGTGGCACCTGTTTGCTGGGTTTTCACTATCTTGGCAGAGATTCTTTTTTTGCTACCAAGGCGCCTGTTTCCAGGTTTTAACCAAGGCACTTTTTCTTCTTTTTTTTTTTCATTTTTTTGTATTCTTCATTTTTTAATTTTTTTTTTGTACTTTTGATATTTTTCACTTTTTTTGTGAATCATCAAGGTGCCTATTGCTAGGTTTTCACCAAGATGTTCATTTTTTCAAGACTTTTTCCAATTTTTAAGATTTTTTCAGGACATTTTAGCATAGACGGAATGCCTTAGGCATAGAATTTCTTCAGATGGAGAATGTTGATTGGTTCTCGAAGCTGTTCTCCTTCAGTCATTGAGATTTGATAGGCACCAGAGCCAAAAGTAGCAGTGATTACAAAGGGACCCAGCCAGTTGGTTTCAAACTTCCCCTTGCATTCTCAATGTGATTGATTTTTAAGATTTTCTCTCAAGACTAGATCACCAACCTAAAATTCTCTATGTCTGACTTTCTTGTTGTAGCCTCTAGACATTCTCTTCTGATATACTCTGAGATGATCATATGCTACTTGTCTACGCTCATCTAGTAGTTCAAGTCCTTGCAACCTAGACACTCTGTAGTCATCATCAGTTACTAGACCATGCATTCTGATTCTTAGTGATGGGATTTCAACCTTAATAGGCAATACCACTTCAGACCCATAAAATAAATAAAAAGGTGTAGCCCTAGTAGGTGTTCTGATACTTGTTCTAACACTGGTTCTGATACTGGTTCTGATACTGGTTCTGATACTAGCTCTGATACTGGTTCTGATACTTGTTTTGATACTTGGTATACTTGATAGCATCTTTTTCCATTGTAAACTCCCAAGCAAGATCATATCGTGCAGTCCCGATGTTTAGCAAGGTGGAGAAAAAGAGGGATTAGCAAGCTAGTGGATGAGATGGAAGATGAGAGAATGAAGGAGAATGAAGGGAAGAAATCCTCAAAGGTCAAACTCCTCAAGAATACCCAAGCTAGGGAAAAATTGTCATGTAAAGCACATTTGGACAAGCAATGAAAGGTCAGCATAGGATAAGTCACAAAAGCGTAATGCCAAATAAGGAAAGGATGTAGTCCAAAAGAGTAGACATGTTAAGAGGCTTCATAGCACTGTGTTTTACTCTTCTTCTTTTTTTCTAGATCAAGACCAAAGGTAAAAAGGATAGCGATAGATATGAAGGCTAAACATGAAAGGAATGAAAGCAAGATCATCATAAGATAGCTCAAAAGATAGCCAAATGTTCATGTATAGATCAACATTGTCAAGATCAAAGAGAGAAGATGGAATGGATGAAATATGTAGAAGAACTACGCATGATGCCTGATTGTCAGGTTTTCATCATGGTACTTATCCAAGGTGCCACAAGGGAGTGGTTTTCACCTTTGGATACATCTTTTATTTTTACTTTTGTAGGTTCTGAGACTGCCACAAAGTGGTTTTCACCCTCAAAACTCTTTTTCTTTTTCTTTTTATTCTTGTTTTTCTAAATAAGATATTTGATGTCTGACTCGGTCATGCTGACACGCGGTTCACTGATGGAAGTACTCATAGGCTCAACTGCATTGAGGTAGCAAGCAAGGGCATAGTCATTCAGGAAGGTATAAATACCATGGCTTGGATTTGTGGAGGTTTGATCAATAAGTTCTGGATATTGGATAGTCAAAGTAGGGAAAGATTGGGAGATAGTGTTTACAGATATGGATCTGTCATCATTGGTCCTAACCCGACACTCGAGTTCAAAGGTGATATTACAACTTAAGACATTCAATTCATGAATAGGTTCAATGTCATCGTGGGAGTTCAATTCAGCCATAGGTGGATCAGACTCGATAGGTTCATAATTTCGCTCTAGACTCACATTGGGATTAGGTACATATTGGTGAACAATATCAACATGTTTCTCTATAATAAGCTCATCTTCATCTGGTTTTGGAATGGCTCCCCATTCATAGTCATTTGATTCAGCTTCTGATTCAAGATCTCTAGGAAATCTTAGAACATGAGTAAAGTCAAGGTGAATACCCCAAGAAGGGTTACCCTCAGATTCTGGTTTGAATTCATACTCATGCGAATCTATCTCAGAATCGCTACCACTTCCGTCTTCTTGATTGTTTTCAAGATTAGCTAGTTCTTGTGTTGCAACTATCTCTTGATTTATAGTAGGTTCTTGTGTTTCTACTACATTAATTCTTTTGATTAGATCATCTTTATCATCAAGAAGGTCTTTGATTTCCTTAGGAAATTTTTCATAGGAGATGAGTTCTGAGCTATCTAAATCACTATCTGATGGTTCTGTTTCTTCTTTCTTAAGAAGAGATTCTCTTGGTGCGATCTACTCTATGACATGGGAACAATTACCTTTGAGGTGATATGGTTTCTTCTTAAATCCTAAGCCAACTTTGTTTTTATTTTCTCTACCAGTATGTGGGAGAGGTGCCTCAAGACCTTTTCCTCTGATTCCTAGAGGTCCTTTACCTGAATATCCCATCTTAGCTATTAATTTATCTCCTGGACCATACAACTTAGAAGGGAGTTTGGATACTGTAGAGTCACTAGTTTGAACAACTTGAGATTCAGGTTCATCTTTGTATAGCCATGATAGCACAGCTTCATCCTCTTCAAATTCTTGCTTGGATACTTGTTCTGCTACAAAATTCTTTTTATATGCTTCAGGAGGTTCTTTAGAGTCTGGTTTGGATTGTTTCAAAGATTGCCCATAAGACTTAGGCGAGATAGGGAGAGATGTCAAAGATAAGACTAGCTCGATAGTATATTCTCCCATACTATTTTCTTTGATATTAACCTCTTTTGCAAGATCTTCCATTTTAGATGTGGATGTTTCTTTAGTTGGTTCAATGGAAGATTCTCTGTTATTAGGTACAAGCTTATCTGCACTTTCCTTCAAGGTGTTGCAAGTTTTATTTAGATCTGCGGGGATAGTAACCTCTACTCCTTCATAAGGAAACTTCAAACATTGATGGTATGTAGAAGGAATAGCTTGCATTTCATGTATCCATGGTCTCCCTAGAAGGATGTTGTAGGCCAAAGGTAGATCAAGCACTTGACAGATGGTATCTTTGATAACTGGACCCACTCTGATAGGTAAGATAATGGTGCCTTTAGAAGATCTTTCTTATTCATCATAGGCCTTGATAGTTATTTTCTTTCTAGGATCAATAGCCAATTCTGAAAATCCCAATTGTGTGATCAAGCTGTAAGAACAAATGTTTAGGCCAGTGCCCCCATCTATCAACACACGTTTGACTCTACGGTTTTGGATCAAAACTTCTATATGCAAAGGCTGATTATGTGGGTGACTCAAGGAGTTGTCATCTTCCTCTAAAAAATAGATATATTGCAGAGATGTAAGATGTCCAACCATAGTCTGGAACCTATCTAAATCAAGGTCATCAGGAACATTGGAACCGAGCAAAGCTTTATCGAGAATGGATCTATGAGCTAGAGATATTCGAAGCAACTCAAACATGGAGATTTTTGCATTAGTGTGTTGGAGTTGTTGAACAATGCTATAAGATGTAGGCCTTGTATCCTTTTGATTGGAAGATTTGGAAGCAGCCTTCTATTTAGAAGTAGATGAAAGATTGAAGGGCACCTTAGGGACATTCGATTAATCTGGGATTTGTCCTTTCAAATGTGTTGGATCTTGTGATCAAGTAACTGCATTAGCTGAGGAATGATCTCTATCTCTTTGTATAATTATGATGACATTGCAACTTTTAGAGAGACATGGTTCAACCATATTGATGACAACATTATTTTCAGGGTAGGCATAGTTGACTTTTGCCCCCATATTAGGCTGAGAAGTTGAAACTTCTTGACCATGTTTTGGAAATGGTTCTGTGAATGATGTATGATCATTATTGCTCTGGGGATTGTCAATTATGATGTCTCCACTATCGATCAGATCTTGAATGGTATGCTTCAAGTGGTAGCAATTATTAGTTTTGTGACCTTTACTTTGATGGAAATCACAGAATTCATTTCCTCTCCACCATTTCAGTTTGGGGTCCTAATAATTTGGTTGGATTGGTGGTAAAGAGATGATCTTATTAGCTAGTAGAGTTTTCATAGCTGATTCTAAAGACTCTCCCAGAGGAGTAAACTTTCGATGTTTATCCCATCTTTTGTGTTCTGGCTTCTTTTGAGATGGTTCAAAAGACTTTCACTCTGAAGCTTTAATGGCTTGAGTGCCAAGAGTGAGATTGTAGGCACAACACTTCAGTAAAACATTAGAGGTTAGCAAAAATCATGCAAAATTGAAATCTAATCTAACCAAGTGATTTATTGCCTTCTAATAGGTGCGAGATCGATGTTCTCAGATTGCTATCGAGATCAGTGACCTAGACAACACCTAAATGAAGGATTTGAATGTAATTGATCTGGATATGAAATATGAATGCAAGGTAATCTATTTTTTTGGTATTTTCTATGCAATGATATGATGAAAACTTCATGTGAATCTATGCTAATATGGAAATTGATATGCTAAAATGATCTAACAATAATATGAAAACTAATATGATATGAATGCAAATGAAATTGATCTCATAATAGCCTTGATTCGCAATAAGCTTTTGATTCTTTGTCCTTCAATTCGATAGCGCGAGGATGCAAAATTATGAGATGCTTTGAGATGAGCTAAAGCCTTAATTTATAGAAATCCAAGGCTTTGGAGGTGCATGAAAGAAAGCCATAAATCACTTAGATTAACTCAGCTTGATTTTTGAGTTATCTGAAAATAAAGATAATTTAATTCACAAAAACATGCAAATCATGCAAAAATAGCTTTTTAACTCAAATTAGAAGTTTAGATCAACTTTAAAACTCAAAAATGATGTTGAGTTCCAAAAAGTCAATGACTTGCATTGATTTTTTGATTTGGAGTTTAACTACTCTTTGATTGTGCACATGGATAATTATGAATTAATAAATAAATAAAGTGATTTATTCTCAACTTAACTAATTTTTGAAAATAAAACAATTGATTTATGGGTTAATCAATCATTTAATCAAATTTTTATTCAAAAATAATATCATTAAATATGACAACTTTCTTTAATTAATTAAATAAGAATTTAATCAATTAATGATAGGATTTTGGATTTATTGTCAAAATTAAATAATAATACTTAGGAATAAATACAATTAAATTCAATTAAATAATTAAGTGGTAGAATTAAATCTAATTAATTAAATATTGAGAATATTCAATTAATCAAACTTTAGGATAAATATGATTTATCGCCAAATGATTATAAAATTAAAGATAATTAAGATAAATAGGAATATTGCTAGGAATATTCCCCGATGCAGAATTTAAGATAATCAATTAGGATTCAATGATGTGCAGATGTGCCTTAGGTTAGGACTTTGATGTCGATTTTATTCGATGTGTCGATATAGGAGATTAATGAACTTATAGCCCATTTTTGAGGTATTACACTATGCACAACATACATCAATTTACATATCATTGGTCTATACAAAGTCTAATTTGCCTTGGTTGACTTGCCATCCTTTGTCAATTTTCATCCAGTGACCATTGGTGTGCCGACTAGTTTTGAATCCTCCATACCAGATGTCTTCAATACTTCTTTTATGTACTTTGATTTAGTAATGTATATGTCTTCATTCAGCTGTAACATTTACAAGCAAAGAAAAAATTTAATCTCTCCAAACATTGACAGTTTAAATTATTTTCTCATTTCATTAGCAAATGATTTGCATAGGTTATCACGTCCTCCAAATATGATATCATCAACAAAAATTTTAACAATAAGAATCTTGTCATCAATTTCACCTTTCAAATACAAATTATTGTTGTCACTTGTTCTAACAAATCCAATACTGATAAGATAGGAATGTATTATTTCATACCATGCTCTCAGTGTTTGTTTCAGTCCATATAGTGCTTTGTGCAACTTACATACCATATTCCTCTTATAAGGATCAACAAAACCTTTAGGTTGTTCAATGTATACCTCTTCTTCAAGTATTCCATTCATAAATGCAGATTTAACATCCATCTGATAAAATTTAAATCCTTTGTAAGAAGCCTATGCAAGAAATATTCTAACTCCTTCAAGTCTAGCAATGGGTGAAAAAGTCTCACCATAGTCGATACCTTCTTCTTGTGCATACCCTTTGCATACTAGTCTTGCCTTATTCCTAGTGACATCTCCATTTTCATTCAATTTGTTTCTGAATATCCATTTAGTTCCAATCACATTCTTGTCTTTTGGTCTCCGTACCAATGTCCATATTTTCTTTTTCTATATCTTCTTAATTTCTTCATTCATGGCCTTATTCCATCCATCATTTTCAAGTGCATCTCTAACAGTTTTAGATTCAAATTCACAAACTAAGCATGTGTTGTTTCTCAACGTAGTGTCATCAAGCCAACTTTCTTATCTCCAATAATCTAATTTTGTGGATGATGTCTTCTTACATATCTTGAAAGTATAGGTTTAGTTTTTTGTTCTTCATTGTGTTCTCCACTTGGTGAGTGATCACAATCTTCATCGGTAATAGTTTGTTGATTCTTGGTCTGTATAGACTGATGCTCGATAGCATTACCATGTTGCTTGGTAACTCTAGGTTGTTGCTCGGGTAGAGTGTTAGGTTTCTCAATGTAAACAAATCTACCATAGTCTTCTGATTCCTTTTCTATTTCTTCATCATTCTTCTTATAAAATTCATCAACTCTCACATTTTCACTTTTATTCATCTTGTTAGTAGCCTTATTCAAACATTTGCAAGCTTTTCTCTTAGTAGAATATCCTAAGAATATTCCTTCATCACTTTTTGAATCAAATTTCCCATTTCTATCATCTTTCAAAATGTAACATTTGCTTCCAAATATTCTGAAATAACTTACATTAGGTGTGTAACAATACCATAATTCATAAGGTGTCTTGTTTGAATATTTCTTTAGTTGAACTTAGTTCAATGTGTATACAATAGTACTAATATCTTCTCTCCAGTATATATATGCCACATATTTTTCAATCATTAGTGTTCTAGCACAATCTACAATAGATCTATTTCTCCTTTCAACAATCCCATTCTGCTGGGGTGTCCTCGGTGCAGAAACTTATCTCTTAATTCCATGCTCATTACAAAATTTAGTGAACTCATCAGAAATAAATTCACCACCTCTATCTGATCTCAAGCATTTTAGTTCTTTACCACTTTATTTTTCCACTTTTTCTTTATACCATTTAAACATCTTAAAAGCTTCAAATTTTTCTTTCAAAAATATGAAAGTCATCATTCTAGAGAATTCATCAACAAACAAGATAAAATATCTGTCTCCATAATAACTCTAACTTCTCATAGGACTACACAAGTCAATTTGAACTAACTCCAAAATAGCATTAAATGAAATTTTTTCTCTTAAAACTAGATTTTGACATCTTTCCCATTTGACATTGTTTGCACATAACATGGTTAGGTTTAGCTATGCTCGGTAAACCTCTAACTCTCCTTTTCTTACTAATCTTAACCATGTTGTCAAAATTCACATGACATAATCTCTTATACCATATCCACACATCTTCATTTTTAGCCAATAAACAAGAAGTTTCAACATTGTCAAGATAAAATAGATTACCTTTAGATTGTTCACCAGTATCGACCAACTTTCTAGTCTCATCATAGATTTTCACCTTTCTATTCTCAAATATAGCTCAGTGGCCTGTGTTATTCAGTTGTGAGCACACTCAAAAAATTATAATTAAGTCCTTTCACCCAATATACATTCTCACATATGATCTTATTGTTCAACAATATAGACCCTTTTCCCTTCACTAGACAAGGTGTATCATTTCTCATTTTAACAGATCCACCATTATAATGTTCAAGGTATTTAAATTTCTCTTCATTACCAGTCATATGATGTGTACAACCAATATCAATAATCCAAGTACCATTCTTACTAACTTTATAAATAAGTGTTGTTTCAACATACATTTCTTCTTCTTCTGAATCTTCTTTCAAAGCTACAAATACCACCTTAGTGTCTTCATCAGTGTCAGTGTCGGTGTCATCTTCATCATCTTCAACAAGGCAACATTCCTTCTTGCCTTTGTCTTTGTAAACTCAGTTACTTCTTATGTCATACAGTTAGTTTCCTCTATATTCTTAGTTATCTCTTCTATCAAACTTCCTTTCATTAGATCTTTCATTGGTTTTCTCATGTTCTTTCTTGTTAGGACATCTAGCTACAATATGGCCAATCCTTTTAGATTTAAAACATACCAAAGTTATTTTTCCTTTATATCTTCCTTTACCTTTTTGCAGTCTTCTAGCCATTGATGCTTCATGCTCATCAAGTTCATCCTCATCACTTTCACTATCACTCTCATTTATTATCATATGTTTTCTTTTTTATTTACCAATTTTCAGAGATGACATAAATGCAGACTCAATAGTACGAACAACATTATTGTCAAGGTTATTCAACTCAAATGCAGTCAATCTACCAATTATACTATCAAGTGTAATATGATTTCCAAGAGCTGATCTCAACTCATGAATTGTAGAGACTCTAATAGCATAAGCAAGTAACAAGGTTATGAGAATTTTACTTACAACAATATCTTCATCAATAATACCTCTTGCTCCTCGGATAACATTCACAACTTCCTTGACCTGGTTTCTATACTAAGATATGTTCTCTCCTTCTTTTATTCTCATGTCATTAAAATTTCCTCTAAGCCTTTTAGCTTTATCCCTTAGCACATTCACATATCCTCCATGAATTAGTGTAAGCTTGTCCCACACCTATTTAGCAGTTTTACATGCCTTAACATCTTCAAAATTCAACATCTAATAAGGAAGAAGCAAGCTCTATCATCATAGCATTGTGTTCTTGTCTTTCTCTCATTTGATCAATAGTCAAAGGTCTAGAAGGTAAGATGAACTCATTTTCCAAGTAGTACATTGCAAACTGACCTATCCCTAATAGATACAATTTCATTCTACTTTTCCATGTTGAGAAGTCTTTTTTCAACTTTGGCACCTCTCTCTTATAGATCTTGTGATCTCTAGTTTAAGTCCTTCAAAATTTTCCTTCAAGAACTCTATGCTCTGATACCAATTGTTAGATAGCTGAGAGGAGGTTGAATCAGTTAAGTCCAGTTATCCTACAGTTCCAAATACTGGGTGGCTGCAAGAAGTTGGGTCCCACTTTTGGCCAAAAAGTGGAAGTGTTTTCTCTATTTTTCAAAATTTCTGTCAATTGATGTCCAAATTTGAAGCACTTAAAGATTTAATCTTGAAAAACTTTACTAATATAAAATTTAGTGCTCAGAATCTAGTTTTCAAATATGTAATTTATTTCAATACCCACATGGTATAAATTGAATTTTAGTATGCATGTCTAAAAACCACTTTTTCAAAATGCCTGTTTCAAGACCACACTTCACACGTGTACGGACACCCTTTTTTGAAGTAAATGAATGTATTTTTGGGAATCCTTTTGGGAAAAGGTACCTAAAACACTAACGATTGATGAGAATATTTTATCTTATTTTTTTACTGAATTTTTTTTTAAAAAATTAATTTTTAATTGACTATAAAGTACATTTTTGAAACCTCTGGTGTACGGACACCATAATTTAATGATAACTTCACTTTTTTCAAATTTATTTTTTAAAATTGAAAAGAATTATATGTAATTTGATGACATATAACTCATTTTTCAAAAAACAAAAAATTAAAAAAGTTGTTAAAGTTTTAGTTAACCTTGGTATTTCAAGTTTAGGTACCATGTTGGCTTAATAAATATTGTATAAATATTAAAATTCATCATATCACTATAAAATTTATATTTTTATAATCTACACAATAAGAGCTAAAATGGGTTTTCATTTTATCAAAAAAATCATTTAGGAAGTTGTCCTAAAAATTATGGCAAGGCAAAAATTTTACTCTGTAATGCCTTAGCCATTTTTTTGCAGGGTCAAGCACAGGCTTGGTGGGACCAAGCCTGTACTGAACCAAAACCCAAGCCAGGAGGTAAGGTTCCCACCCATAGATTTACAAATCGGGTTCCCGTTATTTAAATTCAAATAACGGGCACCCGTTTTGTAAATCTAAAAACGGGCGCCCATTTTTTGAAACTAAAAATGGGTGCCCATTTCTTAAAGAGCCATTGCAATAAAAAAAACCATACTATGGACCTGATCTAATGATTGTGACTTTTCATTTTGTATTCTATCGATTGGTAGCAGACAAAGAGAATATTTCTGCCAACATTCCTTTTATTTGACTTATTTTGAATCTAACATTCAGAAAAGATTGTTTCAACTCAAATTTTGGTGCCAAAATGGGATCAAATCAACATAGAAAGAGGTTAAAGAAGAATTTGACACCTGAGGAGATTGTAGAAAATAGAGAGGAGGCAAAATGACAATGAGAAAGAAGAGAAAGACTTCGAAACCCGAATAATGTTGGAGCATCGAGTTCAACAATTGTTTCAAAAGAGGAGGACAATGAAGACACCATAATGGATGTAGAGGTTGAAGAGGCAAAATTAGGTGCATCTTCTAATCCAATATTGGATACAGGTATGTCTTCGCATCCAATTGTTACAACTTATTCTGATAAAGATGTTCATGATTTGCTAGAAGTAGGTTACAATAGAAATGATTTAAATTTTATTCCTGAAAATAGATTAACAAGTTTAATTGCAAATGAAATTTTTGAAATTATTAATGTTAATCATAATGATAAAGGAATTGAAAGTCAAACCCCAATTGAAACTGAAAATCAAACACCAATTCAAATTGAAATCAACAATGTAAATGTAGACATAGAAACACCAATTGAGAAAGAAACTCATTTGAATGATAATGAAATAAATGAACAATTTCAATTAAAATTTGATGTGTTAGATAATCTGCGTGGTTTGGTTTCATCGAGATAGATTAGGACACATGCGAGCAGATTGTTTAGACAATTTTTTTATAATAAAAAATTTGGGTTTCAATGTCAATTAATGTTACAATTAATTAAAATGTCTAAAATGCGAAAAGTGATGAAGAGGTTAGGCATTTATGTGAAAACTAAGAAGAAGGATGAGTCTCTAAAACAAGATGTATCAACTGTTGCTAGTGCCTTTGACACAATTGGAAAGAAAAGTTGTTCTAAAGATAGTAATGTAGCACGACGAGCAATAACAACAGCTTTAGTAAACAAAACTACTACTGATAAAAGAATGGTTTCAAACATAAGTGGATATCTTAATATTAATCATAAAACTTTAACAAGAGTTGTAAAGAGAAGAGTTAACTTTGAAGGTTATCTGGCAAACCATTTATGGACCTTCAGTGGAAAACTCCCCAGGTCTGACATGAAACTTACTGGTGAAGTCAAAACTTTGATTGAAAAATTTTGGCATGATAATACAAGATTATCCCCTAATGCCAGAGATGTTCTTAAATTAAGAATTGGTTCAAAAGTTTATGATCCACATCCAAAAAACCTTTTAGATATGACTCAAACAGAATTGTATAAAAAATTTGTGGATGATAAGGTGTTAACTATTAGTATTAGTCAAAGATCTTTTGAAAAATGTAAACCATGGTATGTAAGGATTAACAAAGAAAGAATCACCTATTGTTGTAAAACTCATGTTCAATTTCATTATCATTATGATATTTTTTGATCTATACATTCTACTATGCATACTAATGAAATGTTGTAGGAATGTGGTATAAATATATCACCTAAAACTATAAAGGAGTTTATATCAAATTTCTTTTGTAATCCACCTAATGAGAAATTTTATCTTTTGAATGCATGTGCTTCTAGTGTATGTGATGTATGTGGCAATCTTACATTATTAGATGAATGTTTGCATGAAAATATTTCATTTGATTTTGGACAACAATTAGTTGATGTACAAAGATTTAAAACTGTTGAGTATCCATTGAAGGATGGAAAAGTTGGAAAACAGTGTGACCTAATAACTGAAAAACTTAGTGTTACTGCTTTTATGAATGAATTTAAGAGTAAGATCATACCTAAATATGTGAAACACTCTCACAATTCTAGATGGCTTGATGGACAATTTCACATATGCAAGAATACATTTCCAATTGGTAGTATACTATCAGTTGTTGACTTTGCAGAGAACTACACGCTTGCACCACAAGATGAGATCCAACCACAATATTATAATTCAGTGCAAGTAACAATTTTTGTTCATATTGTCTATAGACATGCACCTGATAGTACAAAAGAGGATCAAAAAATATTGAGAGAGTACCATTTCTATATCAGTGATAATAAGATACACTCATCAGAGTTTGTCTAGTATTGCTTTAATAACTTTTATGAAAATTTAAGGGAGAGAGAAATTCATATAACACAACATCTAATATGGTCAGATAATTGCGCAGGACAATTCAAGAATGCTAGAATGTTTTATTGGTTGAGTAGGATGCACAAGAAAATAAATATCCAACATATCTGGAGTTTTTTTGAGGTTGGACACAAGAAGGGAGAACATGATGGTGCTAGTGCATGTGTTAAGAGAGCCCTTTGTAGAGAGAAACTCAAATTTGAGGAAAAATCAAAATTTAAAGATGCATGTGCAATTGTTGAATGGTGTAAAACAAGTTTGTCTACATGATCAAGTCAGAACTCTACAATCAGACATTTTTTCTGGCTAGTTGAAGAGAAGAATATCCTTTCAAGATATGATTGTAATACAATCAGCGGATCGGCTAAATGGCATTCATTTAGGAGTTCTAATTCTTACACTTGGACTATATGGACTAGGGAGCTTGCATGTTTTTGTCAATTTTGTGTTGCAGGTGAATGGGAAGAATGTGAGAATACATAATGGGTTGAAGAATGGCAACAAAAATCATTAACACCTAGTGAGAGACAAGATGAAGATGTTATAATAAATGAAGACTTGGATCATGCCTTTGCATCAGAAGATTATGATCATGTTTCAGATCTCATACAACCTAGTAATTTAATACAATTTATTGTAAAACTTTAAATTATATATTAGTTACATGTGTATGTCATATAATTTATGATTATATATATTTGAATTATAAACCTTTAATTTAAACAAGTTTTATTTATAGTGCACATGTACTTAATTTGGTTTTGCAGGACATGTGTATGTTGTTGTTGCACCTAAGGATAATGAAGAGCAGACAGAGTATTGGTTAGCTCGATGTGTATAACCCAAGAAAAAATTGATATGTCATCAAGTAGATGATGATAATTTTTAGTATCCAATTGGGTCTATTGTGGTAGTTGGTACATGGCTACGCAAATACCTAACAAGAAGGAATGGTTTACCAGCTTTTGAAGACTACCAATCAGAAAAGAAGATTATACACTATTCCCATTTGGTAGTGGCAACAAATATCAAATTGGAAAGATACAAAGGGAGACCTGCTAATAAAATTTTATGGACACTTTCAATGGAAGAGCATGAGGCAATCATAAATGCATTGCAGAAAAGAGAGGATGCTGATGTTACATTAGGTTGAATCAAATTTATACATGTAAGTTTTTATTCAATTGTCTTATTAACTTTAAAATTAAAATTAACTTTAAATAAACTTGAGTACATAAATTCTAACATTTCAACATGTTTATTTTTATGATGCAGTCCATGTCGGGAAGAACATCTAGATGCATTACAGAAAAGAGAGGATGTTGATAGTACATTATGTTGAATCAGATTTATACATGTAAGTTTTTGTTCAATTGTTATATTAACTTTAAATGAACTCGAGTACATAAATTCTAACATTTGAACATGTTTATTTTTATGATGCAGGATGTTAGGAAGAACATAGATCTACATTACAGAAAGGGGATGCTGATGGTACATTAGGTTGAATCAAATTTATACATGTAAGTTTTTGTTCAATGGTCATATGTGTATATGTTTTCTACACGTCTTCTTTGAAGTGTCATAATTTATAATTTAGAGATATAGATTTGAAATTAAAATTAAAATTAACTTTAAATGAACGTTTATAAATTCTAACATTTCAACATGTTTATTTTTATGATGCAGGATGTCTGGAAGAACATAGACATGAACTATTTATGTCTAGTACAATGCATTATTGTATTCGTACAATTTTGGGTTAATAATTTAAGATCACATGAACTCACTTTTATACATCGAATTATGTTTTAAATATTTAAGTTAAATTCATAACTTTGTATTCACCTAATTTTGTTGTAAATATTAAACTATGCACATTGGTCAGATTATGTTCACTTAATAGATCTCATTGTTTAATAGTTATTAAGTTTGTAATGTATCCATATTGTTCTTGTCAATTTTACATTTATTAATAGATGTCATTGTTAGATCTAGATGATTTTTTTATAGTATCTAGATATTGTACTTAGATCAATTACACATGAATTAATAGATCTCATTGTTAGATAGATGTTTTTTTAAGGATAAATTGATAAATTACATAACAAGTCCTGATTAAGATAAATTGATAAATTACATTTAACAACTCATGACTAAGATAAATAACATAACAAGTCTTGAAATAATTTACACATGTATCATAATGTCCACCATATCAACTCATGATATATACATACAATCACAAAACAAAGTCCTCTGAAAACAAGTCCAAGTACAATATATGATAACAAGTGGACTAGTATATAATGCAAGTTCTACTCTAACAACAAGTAAAAATAATATGAATAAGTCTAAACAAGCCCAAATAGTCATCATAAAACAAGTCCAAATAGTCATCAAAAATAATATGAACAAGTCCAAATAGTCATCATAAAACAAGTCCAAATAGTCATCATAAATAAAATGAACAAGTCCAAATAGTCATCATAAAACAAGTCCAAATAGTCATCATAATCTAACTCTACTCATCTAGCTGATCTACAGTCCTCTTCACTCCATGTGAAGAGGACTGCGATGCATCAACATGCTCTGTCTGGTCCTGAGTACCCTCATCCTGCCCTGTCTGGTCCTGAGCACCCTGATCCTGCTCTGTCTAGTCTCGAGCACCCTCATCCTCAACTACATGAAAAGTGGATGAAGCCAAGTCCTGTAAAAAAAATTAAAGTACAAATTAAAAATTATTTAAATTAATCATCTAAGATCTAGATACACACAGGACATTGAAAAAGATCTAGATACATACAGGACATTGAAAAATTACTTAAATGAATCATCACCTCAAAGGATAGTGTCGATGGATGCATTTGCCTTAATCTTGTAGCCATGCCAAGAGTCATGGTGGTGTTGACCTGAACAACATATATAAAGCATGAATCAAACTTATAGTATAGGACATAAATGGGATTGTGCAACGTGAGACAATCCAAAAGCCTACAATTACAAAAAAATAAGCGTGAATCAAAATTGTACATAAATTAGTAAGATACAAATACTTAAAATTAATAAATGAAAAACATACTACAGGTATATGCAGCTGACTCTCAGTGACTGGTGGGGCAGAGAATGAAAGACTGCCAATCTCGGTCATACATGAGAGACCCTACAAAATCACAAAAATATGTCAAACACATTATCAACTAAAGTTTATTTTGTTTAAAGTTTAAATGTATCAAGATCAAAGTGCATACCGTGAATGGAGCACTGAGATGTCAAGGTTTCTATCTCATATGATGATGGCTAATGAATGTTGGAGGGTCAACCCTCCTCTGTTCACCAAAAAATCCACATGTTATGGCTCATAATTGTATAAATAAGAAATTTAATATTACGCTATATTTAAATTATAATTAAATTTACCTGTGTGGGATGATCATCGTCTGCATTGAGTAAATCAACATATGATGAGATATCATCTCTAGCATCACCATGTGTGCCATCATCATCATCGGCATATCCATCATGTGAACCACCAGCATTATCACCATATCCAGCATGGGCAGCATGGGCAACATCAGGATCAAACTGGGGACCCATACATATACCCCCACAACTCGTGCAAACATGTGCTATGCTGGGGGCAGGCCTTGCCTAGGTCATGTGTTGTAACAAATTACCCGTAAGGGTACTCAAAGAACCAAGAGATGACTACACTGCTTGATGATAGACAGGTGCAGGAAGTACAAGAGATGGAAGAGGAACAAGGGGCTCATTGCACACACAATGTCTACTTCTATCACTCAATTTGGCCCTTGGCCTATCCTGTGGCATGCCTCGGCCAAACCCCTAAAATTCTCTTATGTTAAATTAATTGGGTTTCTTACCCAATTCAAACTCAGCCCATAATTTCTTCAAAAAATAAAGTGGGACCTCATGATTAGCATGTGGTGGATGGTCAAATACCATCCACCACCGCTCCCAAAAATGCTCTTCTATCCCGAGGTGTCTACACCATCTAATGGAAATGTTTGGCTTCTTGCCAACTATCTGCTCACCCATTGTAGGGTTCAAAAAATAGCGTGCCATATCATTTTTTTTAATTTTTAACTTATTAACCTCTTGACAAGAGAGGCCATCACCATAATATACATGCATAGACTCCCTCCACGAATCAAAACTATCAATCTCGTAGTCTAATGTCTATATGGAATCTCCTATGCCTTGCATGCTATTTGCAAGGTGTAGTAGCTAGACAGATGGATATGGATCATGCCTAATAATGTTTATGTCTCTCAAGATGTCCTCTACATTTCTCCTAATATTATCTCTCAGCTCTCTAGCTGGAGGTCGGGGTGGAGGGGGGGGTGGAGGGGGGGGTGGAGGGGGCGGGGGAGGTGGAGGAGGAGGTGGTGGTGCATGATGACCTATAAGCTCATCAATGTGAAAATCATCCATATTGCCAATCTGCGTACAAATAAAAACATGATAATTAACAACATATTGTAAAATATATTTTACCTTACAACTTGAATGACTTAAATAATCAAAACTTGAGAGAGAGAGAGAGAGGAGAGCGGAGAGAGAGAGAGAGAGAGAGAGCATTAAACTATAGCATGAACTAAATTTAAACTATAGCATGAACATTAAATTTTGAAAATAACATTAAACTATAGCATGAACTAAATTTATGTTTTGGTTTTCTAAATTTATATTAAATGATTTTCTAAGTTTTCATTTTCTAAGATAATAAAAAACAATAGTATGTAGAGAGGAGAGAGAATGAGGAGAGAGAGAGGGAGATAGAGAGAGAGAGAGAGAAAGAGGAGAGAGAGAAAGAGAGAGAGAGTGAGAGAGAGGAAGATAGAGAGAGAGAGTGTGTGTGTGTGTGTCTGTGTTTTTAAATTTATGTTTTGGTTGAACTAAATTTATGTTTTGGTTTTCTAAATTTATATTTTGATTTTCTAAGTTTAGTGTTTCGTAAATTAATTTTTTATCTAGATTTACATTTTTGTTTTATTATCTAGGGTTTTGGTTTTCTATGTAAGGTTTTGCAATGTAATTTTGTACATACCTAAATTTTACTAGTTTTCTACTTTAGTATGGTAATTTACTAAGTAAATTGAAATTAAAAAAAAATACAACTTTGAAAGATGAAATATAATTAAATTTATGCAAAATTTTGAAAATAACATGTTAAACTATACATTTTTAAATTAAAAATAACCTCAAACTACAATTTTTAAAGACAAAAATGATAAAAAAAAATAATAAAAAAGAATAGTACGTACCTAGAGGATGAAAAAAATGGCAAGTGGAGTCGATAGGGGATCGTAAAACCGGGCACCCGAGCTGTACCAAACGTGATTCCATTCTAGCTATGGATGAAAATGACAAGTATTTCATTTAAAAGAAAAAATATATAGATTTTAGAACCAGGCGCCCGATTTGTTCAAATCGGGCACCTGTTTTGAATAAATCAGGTGCTTGTTTTGCTTTGGGTGCCTGATCCTAAACGAGGGCCTAATTTTTAAAACTGCTTCGGGCTCCTGAACCTAAATAGGCACCTGATTTGTAAACATCGGGCACCCATTTTGTATTCCCAATTTTCCTTCACCGCGGACTTTTGCAAAATTGGCCCCCAACTTCGAACACACACCCTACTCCCAGATTTATATAAAAATATTTTTAAATCAATTAATCAACTCGATAAAATATCAATTGTGCCTTTCTCTTCATATACCGATTACTAGTAAATTAAGCATTATTTTTACCGATCAATCTAGTTATAGTAATGTGTAAAGTAAAGTAACAATTCAACACATTAATAAACATAAAACTTATATTTTTAATGTGGAAACCTTGTTAGGGGAAAAACCACCTAGGATTGACTGTGAGGTGTGACCTAGTTAGAGGATTTATCACTAACAGTTCTCCCTTGACCAAAATTCAATATGGGGTCAACAAGAAAACAATCAACATTCATTGAATGTCATATTGAAATATAAATATTGTTAAGTACCACTCAGTTAAGAGATTTATCTATAGAAATGGTTAAATTGATACAGTAATGATCTGATTCAAATACAACTTGATTTGCAAGTTTTCTAATCTATGCTAAGCTCAAAAATACCTCTGATCAATAATCTATTCAATCTCTTTATTTCATCCAAATCTATTCTTCTCGGTAATTTCTTTCTCTGTCACTTGGTATTGTCTACATAATTACTCCATTATGTCTTCAATCAATTTGATCACCTTTGCATGAAATTAATCTTTTCATTTGAATTCTCTTTTAGCAGCCTCAATAATGGATCTCTTGTCTCTTTATTTAGACATCATAAACTATTTTATTTCTATCCATAGACTTTGCCTCTTAATATTTTCCATTGATTTTACCTCTTTAACCTTCCTCAATAGTTGTGTCAATAATACGTTTCATTCTCCTTCATCCGATCATCCTTCAATTTCATCAACCATTTGATCATTGTAAAAAACATCATCTTTTACCTCAGAATCATAAACAGTTGTCCAACTCACCATCTTTAGTCAGACGTCATAAGTTTCATTTATTTATTTCACTCAATCAATACCATAATGAGTTGGTGATAACTAGCTCGATTAACACTATACTCGGTATACACTAAACTTTCTCAGTGTATACTATATTCTTCATTTGCTGGCCACATAAACTTTTTCATTCTTGATCTTCAATCCATAATAGATTCATGTAATACAATTGTATCATTTTAAAATGGAAGCACTTCCATGATAAGAGTGTTTAGCCCTTCGATTAAGTGGTCTGGGGTCATGTTAAGTTCCTTGATTGGGTCTTTGCATGTATTTGGCTTCCCCCCCCCGTTCTACTTCTCTTTTCACCTGATTTCACCTTATTTCTACATTTCCTGGCATTATGGACTGAGGTCCTGAGGTTTTTGACCTCAAGGTCAAAGTCAACCTTGAATCTGACATAGGTTAGGGTTGACCTTGACTCTGACCTAGGATAGAGCCTACCTCATCTTTGACCAAGGGTTCAAATTTCAAGGTCCCATGATTTTCGGGTGTAGGGTTTCAGAGATATTTGTTTTCCCGCTTCTAGGTTGGCCATTTTGGGTTTCAGAATGGTAAATCCTTAAATTGAATTTAATATGGGCCCATTTCTAGGGCTTAAGGTTAATTAGGATTTAATTCTCCAATGTCGGCCTTCTCTAGAGATTTGTGCCCTAGTTCACTATAAAAGGAAGCCTTCCTCTCTCATTTTCCCAATCAAGTTTTGGGAGAACATCCATTATCTCAAGAAATTTCATGATCAAGCTCTTAAGTGAAATCAAGCAAGAAAGAAGGAGATGGAAAGCAATAAATCATTCATTCATCTTCAAGCCTAGCATTCAAGCATTCAAGCATTCATCAAGGAGATCCATTGTTAGCCATTGAAGGATTCAATCTCTTTAGAGCCCCCTTGAAGATCCATCCTTCCACATTCATCCAAGCCTCCTCATATGAAAAGATCAAATGCCATTGATTTGAGACATCCTCCATTCATTCTACATCCATTGGAGCATTCCTACTTGTGGATTTGAGGATTCGAATCCTCTACAAGGACTTCAACATAAGCAAGGTGAATTGTTTCATTTAATTTGTTTATGCACATTACAATTTCAATTCAATTTAAAGGTTAATTCCTAAATTAGGGTTTGACCAAGGCAAACCCCCCATACAAACAACAAAAACCCTCTTTTTCTTGCAGGTACAAGTGCGGAACTATGGATCTGAGTTTAGATTTGGATACCCTTTTCGGTGAAATTCTGAGATCTGTGAACAAAATCAAAGTCAACCTTTAGAATATTATTGTAGCCTTTGACCTTTTATCAAGGTCAAAGACTACCTGCCATCAGAAAGATAAAAGATTTTTGGGTTTTCTTCATCTCGACATTTCCAATCCGAAACAGGTTGGAAAATTGCCTGAAAGTACACACAAACATCAGAAATTGACATTTTCTAGATCCACCCTATTTTGAGGTTAGTACTTTCCTTTCAATTATTTCAGATTTCAAACACAGCTCCTTTATAGGGAAATATAAGGTTTTCTTCCTCTTTCATATTCTCCATAGATTGATTCAATTGTGCATTAACCTTTTGGTTGATTAATTTGGATCTCTCCTTTGGGAATTTGAATTTAGAATTAGATCTCATATTTCCCCCATTACGTTTTAGGGTGAACCCAATTTCATTCTATCTATTTTAGGGAACCCGACATACTTACTCTCCTTTCTTTTGTGGAATTTGATGCCCTATTGTATTTTATGGTATTAGATTTCCTTTTTATCTTGTTGTTATTAGATTTATCTTTTATGTTAAATCTTGCATGCTAATTAGATTTCAAAAATACAAAAATATTCATGCTTTATGTGTTCTTAGTTTAGTTCATTTGCATTACATTGGTTTATGAGCTTTACTACTACTAGTATGTCCTACTTATAACATTTTGGTTAGAAGAAGTCATAGACTCATGGGTGCCTTTGATCCTGAATCTTCCTCTCCTTTCCTTAGAATCTTGGGTGATAATTTAATTCTTCATGATTCTAATCCTATTATCGAGAAAAACTCTTCTCACTCATCTCATGATGAGGATGATGCTTTAAGAGTTCCTCCTGAACAAGTCCAAAAACTTTCAACTAAACTTGATTAAATGGGTAATTGGCTTATTCAAGAGAACCATAATCAAGATTCTATTCAAGCTACAGAGGCTCTTAAGAAAGTTCTTCATGATAGTGATCAAGGTGTTAACCTCTTACATGGTATTACTCACCTTGTGCATTCAAATGTTAAACCTCTAGCTCAAGAAGCTCAAGATTTGGGGTTGATTCCTCCTATCACTAGTGTAGAACCCTCTTCTAATCCTTTACTTGCTATTCCTACCTATACTCCTTCTTTAGTGACTATGATGGATCCCTCTATTCCTATGAGTGTTCCTTATGTGTCCCTTCCTACATCACAACCTTCATATCATAATGTTCCTTTTACTTATTCCAATCCACTTCCAACTATAGTTCCTAGTGTTCCTCTAGTTGTGTCTTCTATTCTTGCAGCTTCTTATACGTTACCTAGTGTTCCTAATGTTGCTATTCCTCCTATTTCATTTAATGATTCAACAATCATCATTTTGGCTCAAAAAATTTCATCCTTACAAAAACAACTTGCTTCCTTAACTCAAAACAAGTTTAGTGTTCCTACATGTGACATGGGAAGTCCCTTGTCCTGAGACATTATTCGTACTCCTATTCCTCAACAAGTTGATATGCCTCATCTTGAGAATTACAATAGAAAAGGAGATCTCGTTCATCATGTCAAAACCTTCCAAATCCTTTACAGTGATCATGCTCATGACCATAGGATTTTAGCCAAGCTGTTTGCTAAAACTTTCCATGACAAGGCCTTACAATGGTATTGTTCCTTGCCTCCTTATTCTATTGATTCCTTTCCACAACTTGCTAACCTTTATTCAACAATTTCAAAACAATATTCTCCCGCAAGTGTCTTTGACTAATTTGATGCATTGTAAACAAAGTTCTAAGGAAAGATTAACTAAATTTATTGGTAGATTTAAGCATTTCTATGCTCAGATTTCCTATCATGTTCCTTATATTGATATTCAACATATGTTTATTTCAAATTTGCAAAAGGATATTAGAGATAACATTCTGCTAACTGAATTTACCTCTTTTCAACAACTTTGTATAGTGCTTCATCATTATCAATTACAAGTGAGTCAATTTGAGAGCACCACTCCAATGGATTTTGTTCCTATTGATAAAAGTGATGATGCTCCTAATCTAAACAAATTTCAAAAATTCAACAATTACGTCAAGATAAACATACAAATGAATGTAGTTGCTAATCAAGTTGTTGTTGCATCTTATAATGCCACTTTTGCATCCACTTCTTTTCGATTAAATCATATGTTTACTCCTCTTTCTGAATCTTTACATGCTATTATGAATAGGTTGTTAATTGTTAATATGATTACTTTACCTCCTATTCAACCTCTTTTACCTATTACGATTGCATCTAAGTATTTTGATCCTAGAGCTTTTTGTCAATATCATCGTCAGAATGGTCATGATACTGAGAAGTGTTATTCTTTAAAACATAAGGTTCAAGACTTAATTGATTCTAATGCCTTATCTTTGGATAACCTTGATGGTAGTGGGAACAAATTTGTCTCTCCTCTTAATTAGAACCTTCAAATCTATATGAATCCTTTACCTACGCATGATACTAATGCCATTGCTCAACCATTTTCTATAGAAATTGTGTATGATTCAAAGATGGATAATCTAAATCATGTTGTTAATCAAGTGGAGCATGTTGGTCAATCTATATCTCCACCTCAACCTTAACCTCAACCTTAGATTTAACCTCAAGTTCAATCTCAACCTCAACCAAAACCTAAGCCTAAAGTGAAAACTCAACCTAAACCTCGACAACAACCTAAACATAAAAGACCTCAGGAAGTTTTGATTACCTTTGATGACTCTGAGACTATTAAAGCTCCTAATGGTCCCCTTTACATTTATGCTAGGATTTCTCAGAAACCTACTCGTGGTTGTCTTTTTGATCCTACATCCTTAGTCAATGTTATTACTGAAGAAAATCTTTTTATGAAAATCTTACAATGAGATTCTTATGATATATCAGATGTGTGGATTCAAACTTGCAATAGTTTTCTTTATCCCTCATTTGGTTCTATTACTTTACCGGTTGAACTTTGTGGAAAAATTGTGAGCACTATCTTTGTTGTTGTTCCTACTTCTGATCAATTTCAAGTTAAACTAGGTTTTCCATGGTTGAATTCCATGCACGATGTTGCTTCACCTATCTATAAATGTCTTAAATTTTTTCATGATGAAGAAGTGAAGATAGTTAATCATAGTTTATATCAACCTTCTAGGCCTAGAGATTGTTCTTCTCTTGACTTCTTTTGGCCTTCATTACCTAATTCATGGCCTTCTCGACTTGATAATATTTTTTGTTCATATCAAGCTTATAAAAATCATAAGATTCTTCAATTAAGTATACCTCCTATGGATCTTAATCATGGTCTTTTTCCTACCCCTTCTATACCTCCTTTAACTATGGCTTCTAGTTCTATTAATCAAGTTCCTCCTACTTCTGATAATCCTATTGATCTTCCTAAAGAACCTATGAAGGATCCTATGATTGTTCCTCCTAGTTCTCAACCTATTTCAAGTAAGAAAAAATGAAATTGATCTGCTAATGAACATTGTAAGAAGCATTGTGCTTATGTTAAAGCTCATAATTCTATTATTCAAAAATCTCTACCTTCTTCGGATAAGACTATGCATGATGTGTTAGAAGAAGTTGTTACTAATAATGATGTTAAGATGCATGATTATGATGATTCTATTCATATCTTAGATCCTATTTTGATTAATTTGGATGAAGAAGATACTCTTGATGATACTGATGATGTTAATGATGAATATGAGACTATTGACATTGACATTGATTTACCTAATATGCTTTCATCATAGTTAACTCTTACACCTAGTGTCGAACATGATGATTCTCAAGAGGATCCTTGTTTGGAATTGGCTATTATTCCTACTATGTTGGATATAGTCCCTCTTTCAAGTTACCCACCTTCCCTAAATTATATACAATGAGATGGGGAGAGTAGGCAGCATGCTTGATTGGCTTGTCCTTCATGGTAGCTTTGTTGTGTGTTTTCTTGTTGTACTGTGCTTCTCCCATAATGTGTTTTCTAAATGTTGTTAGATTCTTTTATAGATCCTTGTTACTCAGTTGGTGTAAGATGATAAAGGAATCGAAACTGTTGTTCAATTCCTCTACATGTATCTTTATTCTTCTATGCATTGTTTCATGTTATGTCATAATTGTCCTATTGTTTGTAAATGTTTCCTTGTGTAATTTTCTTGGATTCGAGACATGGTAGCACTTATTCCTTTTGGTCTCCATGTCATGGTTTGAAAAGATCCTCCTTTGTGAATGTAGTTCTACTTTCTTTGGGGAATGATGTCAATTCATTTGTAATAATATCATATATATATTATCTTATGATCATACTAACCCCATGGTAGGTAGATCCCTTTTGTGTTCTTTGTATGTTTCTGTGATATTTCCCTTGATTTGTCTTCATCTGGGGGCATCTCGATGTGGAAACATAATCAGTGGAGTTGTTTATGTTTCTGTTAAAGCCATTGCTCCTGTTAAAGTGATTAGCAATGACTTTCACATGGGGGCATACGCTCTGCTCACCTATTACACACATGCACTTTTCAATACACTTTTTTTTTTTCAAGATACCTTTTCCCTTTTTTGATTAGTAACTAATCCTTAAAGCATGGATTTATATTTCAAGATTTCTTGATCCCTCCAGTTTCAAATATATATATTTTTTATCCCTTAAGGTCATAGGTGTCCTTAAGATTGGATCTCTTTTGTTTTATTTTTATGGAATAGACGATTCCTAAGGATGAATCTTTGATGGATTGACTAGTGAGTAGCCACATTCACTAGGCGGTTGAATTACATCTTTCTACTTGCGTCATTTCCTTGTGTGGTTTACAATGGGACATAAGTTCTCATTGGGCCAGATAATCTCTCTCTCTCTCTCTAGAGATGTCTCTCTTATTGTGATCTTGGAGTTGGCAAAGACTTGAGTCCCTAGGGGCTTGAGGTTTCTCTTTATCCCTTTGATTACAATAAGATTATATTTTCATTTTGTTCTCCTTTACCAAGAGTTTGCATTGAGTCCATACTCTTACTAAAGTGGGGGCTTAATGTATCATCTTAAAATGGAAGTACTTCCATGATAAGAGTGTTTATCCCTCTGAGTAAGTGGTCTGGGGTCATGTTAAGCACCTTGATCAGGTCTTTGCATGTATTTGGCTTTCCCCCCTTGTTCTGCTTCTCTCTACACCTAATTTCACCTTATTTCTGCATTTCCTGGCATAATGGACTGAGGTCCTAAGGTTTTTGACCTCAAGGTCAAAGTTGACCTCAACTCTGACCTAGCTCAAGGTCAACCTCGACTCTAACCTAGGGTAGAGCCTACCTCATCTTCGACCCAGGGTTCAAATTTCAAGGTCCCATGATTTCTGGGTGTCGAGTTTTGGAGATATTTGTTTTCCCGCTTCCGAGTCAACCATTTCAAGTTTCAAAATGGTAAATCCTTAAATTGTATTTAATATGGGCCCATTTCTAGGAGTTAAGGTTAATTGAGATTTAATTCTCCAATGTCGGCCTTCTCTAGAGGTTTGTGTCCTAGTTCACTATAAAAGGAAGCCTTCCTCTCTTATTTTCTCAATCAAGTTTTGGGAGAACATCCATTATCTCAAGAAATTTCATGATCAAGCTCTCAAGATAAATCAAGTGACAAAGAAGGAGAAGGAAAGAAAGAAAGCATTCATTCATCTTCAAGCCTAGCATTCAAGCATTCATCAAGGAGATCCATTGTTAGCCATTGAAGGATTCAATCTCTTTGGAGCCCCCTTGAAGATCCATCCTTCCACATTCATCCAAGCCTCCTCATATGCAAATATCAATTCAAGATTGGTGTTGAAGATCAAATTCCATTGATTTGAGACATCCTACATTCATTCTTCATCTATTGGAGAATTCCTACTTGTGGATTTGAGGATTTGAATCCTCTACAAGGACTTCAACATAAGCAAGGTGAATTGTTTCATTTAATTTGTTTATGCACATTACAATTTCAATTCAATTTCAAGGTTAATTCCTAAATTGGGGTTTGACCAAGGCAAACCCCCCATACAAACAACAAAAACCCTCTTTTTCTTGCAGGTACAAGTGTGAAACTACGGATCTGAGTTTAGATTTGGATACCCTTTTTAGAGAACTTCTGAGATCTGCGAACAAAATCAAAGTCAACCTTCAGAATATTAATGTAGCCTTTGACCTTTTATTGAGGTCAAAGATTACCTGCCATTAGAAAGATAAAAGATTTATGGGTTTTCTTTGTCTCGACATTTCCAGTCTGAAACAGGTTGCAGAATTGCTCGAAAGTACACACAGACATTAGAAATTGACTTTTTCCAAATCTACCCTATTTTGAGGTTAGTACTTGGCTTTCTATTATTTCAGATTTCAAACACAACTCCTTTATAGGGAAATATAAGATTTTGTTCCTCTTTCATATTCTCCGTAGATTGATTCAATTGTGCACTAACCTTTTGGTTGATCAATTTGGATCTCTCCTTTGGGAATTTGGATTTAGAATTAGATCTCATATTTCTCCCATTACATTTTAGGGTGAACCCGATTTCATCCTATTCAAAAATCAAATAACTAACATAATGACATAGACTCATGAACAAGTCACCCAATCAATACCATATCCATAACTTTCTCATCCATCTCGTCTTTATGTAGATATCTCATTCCTTCATCATTATTTCCTTCTTAAGATGTTTGTAACTATGATGATAAGTACAGTCAAAACTAGTTGACATGAATGACAATATATTAACTGATTTAATGTCTTACATACACATTAGTAGTTCAGTGATCATCAGTCACTATATTTCCAATATTGAATTCATTGTCAAAATCTCCCTCAAGATATCCAAGCAGTTGTAGTTTATCAATGTATATGTATATGTATATTATATATACACACAGATATATATATACACACACACACACATACACACACACATACATATATATCTATACATATACATACATACATACGTATTTACACACACAAAAATACACATGTATGTGTATGTGTATGTGTATATACACATATTATATATATACTCATATACATATACATATATGTTAGAATAAATGAGAGGGGGCTGAATCAATTAGATCAGTTATCCTACTGTCCCAAATACAAAGATGTACCTTACAAAACAATGCCAATAAATTATGTAGCTCGGTAACATAAAGTATCAATCTGTCTATCCAGTTTACCAATTACCAGTAATTATCCAACTGTGATTACCGACTATATCAACTATGCAGTATAGAAAGTATGATAGCAAAACAATCATAACAAATAACACATAACACAATGATTTAACATGGAAATCTTGCCAAGGGAAAAACCACTAGGGACCAGTAACCCAAAATAATTCACTCTTGAAGTGAGCTTGGTGAAGAGCCAACCCTGTTAAAGGTTACAATGCACACTATTAGTTGTCACTTGGTTGGAGGATTTATCACTAATAATTAAATTTTGACCAGCATTCACTATGGGGTCAACAAGATAACACTTTACATTCAATAATGTCATAGGGTAGTACATAAGACTATTAATTCCACTCGGTTAAGATATTTTTTAAATCAATGGTTAAACTGATACAGTACTGATCTGATTCAAATACAACTCAATTGCAAATATTCAGATCTATGCTAAGCCATTAAAATTCTCTAATCATTAATCAATTTCACTTACTTAATATTTCTCAACTTACTTTCACTCGGTAAATGGTTCTTTGATGCTTGGTAATGTCTACAGCTCTGTTCATTCAATAACTAGTATGATCAGGCATGCATGAATATAGTCTTCACACAAAATCTATGCAGTCTTCTTCTTTTCGGCATGTTTCAATAATGAAAATCATATCTCTTATATAGACAAGTAAAATGTTTTCATATCAACCATTATATTTTTCCTCTTAATCTCCTTCGTCCATTTTGCTGCTTAAACCTTCCTTAGTAGATGTGTTCATAAAATGTTTCAATCTCATCCTTTAGATCATTTCTTAATTTTTTCAGTCATGGATCTCATAATAAACTTTATCCTTAACCTCAAAATCATAACAATTTCCAGCTCATCAAATTTAGTTGGTTGTTCTTAGTGTATACTAGAAATAGTATCTTCATAGAATTAGTATTGACAATAAATGAAATAGAAACTAAATAAACTACAATATAGCAACTATTTAGAAAATGGAAGATCAATTAAGCATGCTATGGATCTCTATCTAAGACCATTAATAGAAGCTCTCAGCAAGCTACCATTAATGATAGTCCTCAAATGAGAATGATAAAGATTTAAGCTAAAGATAACAATTAGATCAAATAGAATGCTAATTAAGCTCTTAAAATGCCTTTCTAGCTATAAAATGCAAGATGTTCAATGCAATTCTCAGATGTGTGGTTATGAATTATGAGGAATTTGGTCTTCCTTTTATAGATTTTCCCAATGGTAGGGGGTGTAGTATAGTTGATCATGATTAAGCCTTGGTTGAGTCTTTGGTTCCACCCTTTGAAGACAATGCAAAGTTTGTGTCCTCAAAGCTTGGGACAAGTAGACAAGATCAATGGACAAGATTCTCTTTCACTTTGAGTGATTGAGATTGAATTTGGCTTGATCCATGTGAATGCATTCTTTTAAATCCTATTGGCTGTTTGAATTTCCTCCCTTTGTGGTTGTTTAGAGAAATTAGGATTTATTAATTGATTTAAATTCATTTCTTTAGTCATGTACCCCTTGAATGGGTTGAATTTGATTTAATCCAAAACTATACAATTAATTGAATTAATTGCACTTTGATTTGATTGCATTTGATTAAAATGTTCTCAATTTTGATTTATCTTGAATTAGGACTTGATTTTAATTTTGATCGGCTAATTATTTGATTCGATTCAATTTCTTTGATCTTGTCCTTGACTCACTTTGATTTACCTTGATTTATTATTAAATTGTCTTTGTCCATTTTCAGGTGATTACAAATGCCCCTCTTTGAGTTGACGTACGAAGCATGTCGATTCAAAGAATACTATGATCTTGCTACTGATAGGTCCTTATTTATTGATGGTCGATCTTTAATGTTCATTTGATGTCTTTTGATGGTCGATCCTTGATATCTAATATGAGATTGATGCAGATTTGATGATGGTCCTTTTAATTGATGTGGTACTCGAATGGTCATTCTGATGATCATTCTTTGATGGTTGTTTTGATGATTGTTTACCTGATATGATGTTTGATTCTGATATGATACTCGATTTGATGATTAATTTCGATGGGATGACCCATTTGATTGATTACGAAAAATTTCCTGATAAAAGCTTTCACTTTGATTTGATGATCGGTCACTTGATTCTCAATGATGATGTTGTTGCTGATGTTGATTATCCAATGATATGCCCCCTCAAAAATAAAATAAAATTTGATCTTTGATTGAATATTTTGATCTCTTAGGTCAAATGATGTTGATTTAGTTCATTTTATATTGAATTTTAATTTTATTTTCGATATCGATGTTTGATCTGTTTGATTACAAATGCCCCTATTTTGGCCGATTTGAAGAAAAAATCACTTTTTTAGATCAATTTTATGAAATAATCATTTCTTTGGTCAAAGTTCCCTCTCTTTAGGTCAAAAAGCTATATAAAGAGGTCAAAATCCCTTTTTCACTATTCATTTTTACCTTCACTTTTCACTTTTTCTCTCTCTGATTCCTTTGACTTTTCACGATGTCTATCCCTATTTGCGAGCATCAGCTCAAGAAATGCCACCACTATCAGCGTCTGCTTGTCTCTGGACCTTCGGCGAGTACTTATACCTTGTCGCTTTTTCATTTTAAGCATTTAATTTCAATTATTCCAAATTTTTCCTGGAAATATACCCTTTTTTTCTCTTTTTGCCTTAAAAGTGCACTTTTACTTGTTTTAATGGTGCTTTTGCCCTTGAAATTGTGCTTTTGCAATTTTTCTGAGTGCTTCTGTGAATCCGTTGAGCGCTTTTGCTTGCCAATTTTGTGCCCTTTTCCACTTTTACAAAGTTTAGGTGCGTTTTTAATCATTTTTGCACTTTTAGCACTTTAAAGAGAGCTTCCGCTATGTTTTTTAGCACTTTTGATTATTTTCCCGCTTTTAAAACATTAAAGAGCACTTTCACACATTTAAGAAGTGCTTTTGAATGTTTACACTTTTACACCATGAAATAGCGCTTTCACTCTGCAAATTTTTTGGATTTTGTTCAAGTCCACTTTTTTATTTTCTTCGACATCATCGATCAATTGATAGGTTAACCTGCCAAACTTGATGTCCTCAACAAGTTGTCTTGTGTTAGTTAGGAGTCAATCATAGTTGGAATATCATTCATCAATCTAGATTCAGATGATGGGTGATAATAAAATTTCTAATCTATCTGAGTAGAAACATGAAATATGATTGTGGTTTGATAGGTTTGATAGGTTTGATAAATTTTTGATTGACTTAGGATGATCTGAATAACAATTAATTTCAATTCTGATGTGTTTTAACTTTCTTTTGTAGGAGAATCTTGGGTCCTTATGCATATATGGTCCATATCCACTCTCCTGGAGCATGATACCTAATTTGAGTGTTGCTAATCGTCGTCATATTGCTCATTGTGGATTGTCTTTCCTTCTCTATCTTCCTTGATTCTAAGTGAATCAGGGTCTTATTACTGTTATGGCTAAGCATTGGCACTCAGACCATAATACATTTCATCTTCCCATGGGTGAGATGACCATTAGCCCAGAGGATGTATATCACCTTTTGTGATTACTTACTTGAGGAGAGCTCATTTATTATGACTTTGTTTATGATGGATCATCTTGTCGATGGGTCTTTGGTGATCCTACCATTGGTGACCAGCATATCCAGTGGGCTCAGTTTGTTTCATTTCCTATGTTAGCAGCTATTCTTGGTACTCTGATCAGTGGTTTTCTTCTTCTCGATAGGTGTGGACATGGGATTTTTGTTGGCTAGGGTCCCATCCTTGAGGATTTGATGGCAGATCCTCATCGGTTTGACTAGGGTTCTTGTGTGTTAGCTTAGTTATACCATGAGTTGCACATTGTTTTATATAGACATTCTACCACTTTGACTATGGGAGCTATCTTGTTACAGCTTTGGCCCTAGGAGCATATCCCAATGACATGTCTAGTTACAGCATGAGATCGTCAGCTAGGCTGGCCTTTTTCTTGGATGTATGATGGTATCCTCATCCAGACCCACATGGGTAAGATGGATTATTGGTGACGAGTTATTGATGATATGGATATAGTTACTTGGAGCCCTTATCTTGGCTATGAGGCTTGGCCAGAGGATGATGGTGAGCTTCCCTATATGTTTTGTCTTAGCTGGATGATCGGTCATTCAATTTTTGTTATAGAGAGATTTTTCTTCCGCTGAGTCTTCCATCAGTATGGGTGTATTTAGGATATGTCACAGCGAGTTGCCATGTATGATCATGTACAGGCTGAGAGATCATTGTGGGGACCTTGTGTAGATTATGGGATAGCTCTACAAGAGATACAAGATCTTGGGCATTGTCCTTGGTCTCCTAGATCACACGTTATGGATGTAGGCATTACTGATGAGTACGGTACTTAGTTACACCATTATCCTTTTCCTAAATTCACAGATCCTGCTGAGAGGATTCCCTCCATTAAGGAGTTATTAGATGGGGATGTTGGGCCTGGTGGAGATGATGGTGATGATGGTGATGATGGAGATTATGGTGGAGGTGGTAGGATCAAGGGTTGACGTGGATGATGGGGTCATTGTGGAGCTTGAGCTAGTAGAGTGCATATGCCCATGATTGTCGTTGCTCTGATTCCTTCTAGGGGTGGTGATCAGTTGAGAGGTCGAGGGATTGATAGAGTTTTGCATCAGGTTGCTAGAGATCCTATTCAGAGGCCTCAAGTTAGATGTCAGAGAGCTGTTGATGCCGATATAGCACAAGTACTACTTGATCAAGTACAGGGTCCTCCTGCTCCTCGGGATTCTTCAGCTTAAGCACATGATTTCTCCTTGATTCCTTCATCTTCTTCGCATCCCTCATGTACTCACTTTGTACCATCTTTGGGTGATCCATCTTCATCATTGATGTCTTCTTCTTCTGCCCCTCCTCCACAGTTTCCTACAGTACTGTGTCATGCTCCAGCATCAGCATCAAATGTTGCATCCTTGTAGTCTTAGATATCCTCTATACAGCAGCAGGTTTCACAGATGAGCTCTATGATGTAGACTTTTATGGCTGCTATGAGTCAACATGGCTTATAGGCTAGTTTGAGTCGGCCTCCTGATAGTGCTCCCAGTCCCGATGGTACTGATGGTGCTGGTGATTCTATCAATTGATATATCATGATATATTTCAGTTGCTTCTTTTATACTTTGATGATATATGATCTCCTTTTTTATTTTTATGATCGAGACATTGGACTCTTGTTGTATCATTTGATCGATTGATTGATATTACTTATGTTGATACTTTGATGGACATTGATATTTGGATGTGGATTTTATGATCATTCATTTAGACTTTGATATCTCATTTCTTTTATGATGATGGTACCCTAGACTCTGATACTTTCTTTAATAGATGTTACTATATATGACATCATCATGTGTTGGATCTCTTTTTTAGGTGTTTTGCATGATATGCAGTTCTACATGATTCTATTTCCTATATGCTTTGTTTTTCATAATGCCATTTTCAAATGTATGCATATGTCCTAATGATGCTTAAATGAGTGTCTTATATATGACATAAAATAGATGAATGTAATGTGATTTGAATGGTTAATGATATTGATGAATGTATGCAATGGATATTAGATGTATAATGAGTCTAATGAATCTAATGGATGCCTTCCTTTTTTATATATATGTGTAATGGATATATGGATGTTTTTCATTTGATATGCATATGTAATGGATATATGTAATGATGCAATGATTGAACTTTTAATGACTAATGATGTATGCAATATAGCAGATGGTACTATCATGTATGATATGCAAATTAATGTTGAATGATTTTAATGGATGCGATGAATGATTTCTAACTATTGCAATGCTTCTAATGAATTCACCTTAAATGAAATGAATGCAATCTAATGATTTTAATGACCTCTAAATGGATGCCATCTAATGATAATGCAAGTGGATGCAATGTATATGGATGTAATTTAATGACATGAACTTAATGATTCAAATGTTGGACAGACTTAAATGTATGCAAGATTTAATGAAGATGACTTAATGCAACTTCATAAATGTAAGTGGACTAATGAAACTACACTTTGTTCTAATTTATTTTTTATCTCCAACACACTCAATCCTATATAATTGTTTTTGATAATCCTTTGATTCTTGATTTGAGTACACCCCCTTTTTATTTTCCTCTTGCAAATTAAGCTAAGAAAGGCAACACAAGATACAATGCACTTAATCTAAAATGTATGCATCTAACTGTCATTATTCAAAATTTGGAGCTTATAATCATCATTGAGCATTTTTAGAATCCTATTTTAGTATAATCATCACTAGTTCAACTATGATGACATGAATACTTTTTGCACCTCTTTGTTTTCTTTCCCATCTCTTTTCGATACGACTATCACTGATTGAAACCAATCATGAGAGTGCAAATATCGATTTTGTTAGATTCTATGTTGCAAGTGGATGTTGGTATTATGATATTGAAGATCAAAATAGCCAAGGTATCCTTTTGCGAAACAAGCATAAATCTCAGTTTTATCCTATGTACAAGTCCTCGATGATTCTTTGTTGATCACATCCTTAGACAAATAATACATGATTTAAAACTTTGATTTTAAGATAGTCATTCAGAAATCAACAAAAATATCATCCTTTCATCATAGCTTCTCTAGTCTAAAACTTTCATCGATTCACTAGAAAGACATGATTTCATCAATTAGGTCAACACTTCAAAAAATTTCTTGCAATGTTTTTCAAATCCATATGTCAAGTTTAGTTCCATCCATTTCATACTTTTAATCCTAATTAAGATAAGGTCATGTAAGATCTTGGATCAAATTTTGCATTTTGACTCAAATTGGATTTGATTAAGTGTTCTTTTTCGAATTTGATGAATTGATTCCTTGATTGAGTACAACTTGCTTTGATGAATCCTTTCTCCTTTTGAGTAGATTACCCCTAGTTTGAGATAATTTCATTTGTGGGACTTGGGACAATTTGTAGATTAGGTGACCAAAATCTTGAGGTACCTGCAAATGCAACTGTGGGGTTTTATTATGCAATATATACAAATGCTGGTGAATGCCATATTTACAAGGTGACCTTCTAGGCATGCGACTGACTTGGACTTTCAATGGTGCCTGTTTACTAGGTTTTCACTGATTGAATGGATCTTTCTCTTTTTTGTGTTTTCAAAGTTTTTTTCTTTTTTTTGTGCTACCAACATGCCTATTTGCTAGGTTTTCACCAAGGCACTTTTTCTCTTTTTTTTATTTTTTTGTATTTTTTCATTTTTTCAATTTTTTTTTTCTCATATCATCAAGGTGCCTATTTGCTAGGTTTTCACCAAGACAATATCTTTTTGAAGATCCTATATGAATATTTTTGCTTTCTTCATGCTCAATTTTCCACTATTTTTTTATCTTTTCTCCTTTTCAAATGTTTTGATCTTTTTTGCTTTTCAAATGTTTTTGGTATTTTCAAGATCTCTTTTGACTATGTACAATAAATATGATGTTTTCCATCTAATTTCTGATACTCTTTATACCCTTTCATCTATCTCAAGTATAGAACCTCTTTAGGTGTATGCTATTGATAGGCTCTTGTAGCTCTTCTCCATCACAATCTGCTAATTTGTAGGTGTTGGTCCCAAAATTTTCAATGATGATAAATGGTCCTAAACCAATTTGCTTTCCATTTTCCTTTCTTTTCCCTTTCTTCTTGATTTTTGGGGTTCTCGCACAATACTAGGTCACCTATTTGAAATTTTCTTGACTTGATGTGCTTATTATAAGTCCTTGACATTCTATTTTGGTACAATTTAAAATGATCAAATGCTTGTTTCCATTTTTCATCTAGGAGTTCTAGTTCTTACAACCTAGCAACCCTATAGTCTTCCTCACTTATCAAGCTATGAAGAGATACTCTTAAGGATGGAAGTTCTACCTCCAAAGGCAAAACTTCTTCTATTCCAAAGACTAATGAAAAAGGTGTAGCACCTGTTGGTGTTCTTATTCTTTTTTTATAAGCCCATAAGGTCAGTTTTATTTTGATGTGCCAATCTCTACCTGAATTTTCCATCGTTCTCTTCAAAATTTTCAAGATGTTTTTATTTGTTGCTTCGACTTGTCCATTACCTTGAGGGTAATAGATTGATGAAGAATGACGAATCATATGAAACTTGGTGCATAATTCCTTTAGATCTTTATTTTTGAAGTGCTTTGCATTATCCATTATGATAGCATGAGGTATTCCATATCTAAAAATAATATGATTGAGGATAAACAAAGATATCTTCTTTCCTATCACAGTTGATAAGGGTACAACTTCCACCCACTTAGTAAAGTACTCTATTGTCGTGATAATGAATTTATGACCATTTGAGGATGGTGGATAAATCATGCCTATTAAGTCTAGACTCCATTGATAAAATGACCAAGGTGTTGTCTTCGGATGAAGCTCTTGCATGGGAACATGTATCAAGTTTCCATGGAATTGACACTTTCTACAAGTTTTTGCAAATTTACAAGCGTCTTTCTCCATTATAGGCAAAAAATATCCTATCCTAAGAATTTTCTTAGCTATGTTTAATCCATTCAAGTGTGATCCACAAATTCCTTCATGGAGTTCTTGTAAGGCTACTTTTGATTCCTCTTCTTCTAAACATCTAAGGATTATTCCATCTAAACTTTTATGATACAATGCTTCAGAAAGTATTGTATATCAGGTGGCTTGGTGAATGAAGATTTTCTTTTGGTTCCTGGATTGGTCTTGTATAGGATAAAATAGTGTATGGGGTCCTAGAACAATGGTTTGCACATAAAAGAGACCCCAAAGCCAATATTTTACACTTACATGAAATTGTATTGATGTAGAAAGTAAATATAGATGATTAATATTGAAATTAGTAAATAAAGGTACTTACCTCTGAAAAAGAACCTACTAAAAACCCTGTCAAATGATCTCAAAAATTATTGATTTTCACAATTTTGAACTGAAACTGCGAGATCTACAAAACCCAAAAATCTTTTCCAAGATGGGCTCAGGTTGGGTTTGACCCTCATAAAAGGTCAAATACTACATTTTTTATTTGAAGTCCGATTCTGATTCTGTTCACAGATCCCAAAAGTTCAGCGAAAAGGGTATCGAAATTTGCTCTCAGATCTGAAACTCCACACCTGTACCCACAAGAAAAAGAGGGTTTTTTTTTAATTTGTTTGGGGGGTTTGCCTTGGTCAAACCCCAGTTTGGAATCAACCTTAATATTGAGATTGAAATGGAGAATGCTAGCAAGTAGTAGAAGTAGATCTAACAATGAAGCTATGACATTCAATAGATATGTAATTGTATTTGAAATGTAATCAAGTATGTTGATATGAAAGCTTGAACATGTAAATCAAACCTCCATGATTGTATGCTTGGAATCCACCTTGAGGGAAGAATGAAATGGATCTTGAAGATGAACAAAGGAAGATCACACCACCATGATGGCTAGATCTAGGGTTTGAATGCTTGAATCCTTGATCTTCAATGGAGAACTTGAATGGAGAAGAGGACTTGAATGCTTGAGTGGATGCTTTCTTGAATAGATGCTTGCTTGATCACCTTGAGAGCTTGAGAGAGGAGATTGCAAAACTTGATTGAGAGATGAGATGTGAAAATGAGAGAGGAAGGCTCCCTTTTATAGTGATCTAGGGCACAAGAGGGGCCTCGTAGAAAACAATAATTAAGGGCCCATGGCACAAAACTCTAGAGAGGTGCACATGGAGGGAAATTAAATTAAAGTCTTGACAAAAAACTCTAGGAGGGGACCACCCTTAATATAGAAATAAAATAATTATTTAAGAGCCTTGTTACAAAATTTGAGGTAAGGCCAACCCCAAAGTTAATTCAGCATTAGGCACAAAACTAGAGAAAGGATAATCTCCAATAATAAATTAGGAATCCTATACAAATATCGAGAAAGGTCCACCTCAAATATCAATTTGAGAATTTAACACTTAATCCGAGAAATAGTGGCCCCGAAGAGGGAAAATACAAGTTTTCGATGAAATCCCGCAACCGGAGGCTAACCCTGAGGATCCTGGACCCTAGGGTCAAGGTCAAGCTCAAACTTGACTAGGTTAGGGTTGAGCTCGATCCTGACCTAGTTAGGTTCAAGGTTGACTTTGACCCCATAAGGTCAACTTTGACCTTATGGTCAAAAACCTTAGGTTCATAGTCCAGAATGCCAGGAAAATGCTAGAAAGAAGTGGGAAATGGGGTAGAACAAGGGGAAAAGCTAGATCCAAGTTGAATATCCATTCAAGGCATTTGACATGACCCAAAACCACTTACTTGAAGGGCTAAATGCTCTTAACATGGAAGTGCTTCCATTTTAAGATGATACAGGTCTATGGGAAGGATTGTATCTTTCAAGTAAGTGTAAATAGGTCCATACCAAGGTGATTCATTTGTAGTTAACAAGAAAATGGTATAAGGGTGGGTAGGGTCAAACGCGGGTTGATCCACTTCTTCTACCAAGAATTCATATCTGGCACTCTGATCAGGCATTTGTAGAAGTGAAGCCAAAGTTGCCATTGCATCTACTACTTTGTTCTTTTCTCTTGGCACTTGCTCAAATGTAATCATAATGAAATATTTTGTAAGACTTTCCACCATGTTCTTATAGGGTATAAATTTATCATCCTTTGTTTGATATTCTTCATTAACTTGATTAATGAGCAATTGTGAATCTCCATACACCTTTAGTTCTATCACTTTATATTCTAGTGCCAACTTGATTCCAATAACCAAGGCTTCATATTCTACTATATTATTGGTGCATGGAAATAGAAATTTATAGGATTTTTGGATAGTAGATCCTTGAGGAGTGATTAGAAGTATGCCTTCTCCTGACCCATGTTGAGTGTATGAACCATCAAAATATAGTTGCCATGTTTTTTCCTCAACATTCACAATCTCTGAATTTGAGAATTCCACTTGGGTGGGATGATTGTCTTGAAGTGGTGCTTCTGCTAACTTGTCAACAATGACTTTCCCTTTGATTGATTTTCTATCAACATATTCTATGTCAAACTCACTTAGCACCATAACCCACTTTGCTAGCATATAATGGTGTAGTTTTGGGAAGAGAAAACCATGGCCAAGCATGCTCTTTCCATGAATGTATAGTTCAACTCGTATTTGACCAAGGTTCTACTTATGTAGTAAATTGTCTTTTCTTTTCTTGTTTCATCCTCTTGTGCTAAGAGTGCCCCTAATGAATTCTCTGTTGCTGAAATATATAGGATCAAGGGCTTTCATCTGATAGGTGGCATCAAGATTTGTGGATTCATGAGATATTTCATTAATAGATTAAAGGCTTCTTCACACTTTTCATCCCATTTGAAAATTGTGTCTTTATGCAAAAGTTGGGTGAAATTATGGCACTTTTCTACTAGTTGGGAGATAAATATCCTAATGGATTGTATCCTTCCTTGTAAAGACCTCATTTGACTAAAGTTTTTAGGTGCTTCCATTTCCATAATAGCCTTCACTTTAGCAGGATCGACTTCTATTCCTTTTACAGATATAATGTAGCCTAGTAGCTTGCCGGATTGGACTCCAAATGCACATTTCTTTGGATTAAGCCTTACCTTGAATTGCTCTCATCTTTCAAAAAAATTCACCAAAATTGGTAGATGCTCTTTTCTTGAGTGTGATTTGGCTAATATGTCATCCACATAATCCTCCATGAACTTATGTATCATATCATGAAATATTGTGGTCATTGCTCGTTGATAGGTCACTCCAGCATTCTTGAAACAAAAAGGCATGACATTCCAGAAAAAAGTACTCCATGCACATGTAAAAGATGTCTTATATTAGTCTTCTAGTGCTATCTTTATCTGATTATATCTGCTAAATCCATCCATGAGTGAAAACATGGAGTGTCCTCCTATTAGGTCCACAATAGCTTCAATGCTTGGAAGGGGGAAGTCATCCTTAGGATATGCCAAGTTTAAGTCTCTAAAATCTATGTAGATTCTGATGGATTTATCTTCTTTTGATACTAGCACTATATTTGAGATCCATTGTGGATAATCAATGGCCCTTATAAATCCCACCTTCAATAGTTTTTCTAACTCCAATTTGACAAGTAATGCTATATGTGGATGCATCTTTCTTAACTTTTTCTTGACAGGTTTTTCTCCTTCCTTGATATTTAGGTGATGCATTATTAGATTTGGATCTAGCCCTAGCATATCTTCATTAGACCATGCAAAGTTAACTTGGTTTTCTTTAAATAATTTGATGAATTTTTTTCTTTCTTCGCTAGATAGAGATGTTGCTAGGTGGATGATCTTCGGCTTACTTTCGGATCCAATGTTTATCTTTTCTATTGGCTCGATTAAGATTGGAGATATTTCTTCATAATGCTCTAGTAGAATATCCAAACTCCCTTCCTTAGGTGCCTCAATTGGGTTTTCACCTTTGGAAACATCCTTTATTTCTTCTTTTCTTTCTTTCTCTAGTGTTGCCACAATGTGGTTTTCAACACTCGATTCTTTTCCTTTTTTATTTTTTTTGTTTTTTTCATTTTTTCTCGAATTGAAATTTTGGATGCTCCCCTTGATCAATTCTTCTTGATATTCCATGATAAAAGAGGGTTCAACCGTGTTAAGGTATTGGGACACCATGTTGTCATTCAAGAAAATTGGAAGGGTAGTTGGTTCAATGAAATTCCATTCGATTAATTTCAGGTTTATGAGAGTCAATGGGTCAATACTTGGGTTTTTTGCAATGGGGTTTAGGGCCAATACTTTGTTGGATGGTTCATACATTGTATCGTGCAAGTCTATGACATGGGCTTCCTCTAAATTTTCTAAAGAAGAAGGGTCAAAGTCATCCTCACTAGACTCCTCTAGGGTCTTTGTGGGATAAAATTCATGTGGATTAAACCTAGTGTTTAATTCCTCCATAGTAGGTCTCCATGAAGGAACGTAAGGTTCACCTACCCATTGATTTATTTCTATTGCAATGCTTGGCACATTATTTAGGATCATCTGATTTGAACTAGATGCCTGGTTTGAACTTGATTCTGCTACTAGTCCTTAGTAGAAGTATAGGTATGAATAACATCGATACCCTTATCATGACATGACTCATCTGATAAAGTCTCCCATTCCCATTCATTAGAATCCTCATCACTATGAGATTCTAATTGCAATATTTGACCATGTAATTTAGGGTGATGTTTTTGAATATATCCTTCCTCAAGGTACCCTAGTCCTATTTTCTCTTCGAAATCTCACCATGTTGTTTCTATGGGTTCAATGAGCCCTTGATTCTTTGTGCCCAAAGGCCCTTGACCTTTGTACCCCATCTTCTACATGATTTGAAATCCTTTCCCATATTGATGTGTGGGAATCATTATATTTTGAATATGTTTGACATGTGCACTTGATTCTTCATCCTTCTATAACCAGTTAAGGATCTCATTGTCTTCCTCATCCATGGTAGATGATGTACTTGTCCTCAAAAAATTATCAGTATATTTATGAGGTAGATTTGAGGGCCTTCCAAAGGACTTGGGTAATAAAGGTAAGTCCATCATAGATAAGGAGTATTCACCTATGCCTTTTTTCTTAATTTTTCATTGCTTATCAAAATTCTTCATCATTTGGTCCATTTTTTGATAATGGGCCTCTTTGGTGTATACTTGGGTAGCTTTGGTATGGTCCTCTTTTGATTCTCTAATAAAATTATCCTCACTAACCTTCTCTTTTCCTTTAGTTGATGTCGTTAGGTTAGTGATTTTTGGTGTTTCTTCAATAACAACTTTTGCTTCTATCTTTTCTTTTCCTTTCAACAATGGTATGTCTTTAGAAATTTTCCCTTGCTCCATTTGATTGGGTATGGACCCTTTTGCATTGTGTGGGACTAAGGATTCATTGATAAGCTTGATGTTGTTACAATATTAGAAGGGATTTAAGTCCTCACTTACCATTATCTGTTGTCCTAGATATGAAAATTTTAGGCATTGATGATAAGTAGAAGGAATGACATGCATTTCGTGGATCCATGGCCTTCCTAATAGAATATTGTAAGTCAACTTTAGGTCTAACACTTGGAATATGTTCTCTTTTTGCATGGGACCAACTCTTATAGGTAACACTATGACTCCTTTTGAGGCTCTTTTTTCATCATCATAGGCTTTTATGGTTATCTTTTTCTTAGGGTCAATAGCCTCCTTAGAAAATCCTAGAGCTTTTACTAGGCTAAGGGTACAAATGTTTAGACTCTCTCCTCCATCTATAAGGACTCTTTTCACTCTATGCTTATGAATCAAAACTTCTGTGTGCAAGGGAAAATTTTGAGGATGATTAAGGGACATATCATCTTGTTCAGAAAATGATAAACAATGGGGAGCAATGAGGTGTCCCACCATATTTTGAAATTTATCCACCTCCAAATTTAGAGGCACATTAGTTTCCAATAAGGCCTTTTCCAAAATATCCTTATGAATTGGTGATAGTTTGAGTAACTCAAGAATAGATATTTGAGCGGGAGTTTGTTGGAGTTGATCAACCAAATTGTATTGTTTTGATGATGAGGTTGAAGCTTGATTTCATACCACAATTTTAGGAGAATTGTTAGGTAGGATGATTTTTTATACTTGCCCCCTAGTGACCACATTTGATGATGCTTCTCTTATCTTTTCCTTTACTACGATAACATTTATAGTATGATCCTCTTCTCTTAAATTATTTATTGTGTTATCATAAGTATGGGCAAATTTTACTTTCTCATTACCCTTTTTTTATTCTGATTAGCATTATATGACTCACCCTTTTCATGATTTAAAAAGGGGTTCTTGAAGGTCATGTGATCCTCATTGTTTTGAGGCCCTTCAATTTTGATGGTTCCATTCTCTATCAAATCTTGTACTAAGTGTTTTAATCTCATGCATTCATTGGTTGGATGACCTCCAACTCAATGGTATTCACAATGATGAGAGTCATTCCACCAATTAGGTTTGACTTGAGGTTCATATTCTCTCACATCGGGTAATGTGATGATTTTATTGGCAACCAAATTCCTTAATGCATTCTCGAAAGGTTCACCTAAATAGGTGAATTTTCTTTTGTTATAATTGGAGTAAAAGGGTTTGGACTTATTCCCATTGGCATTATTGTTGCAATTGTTGGAATTGTTATTGGAATTATTAGAATTGAATGGAGATTTGTTTGATTGATTGACATTATTTGAATAATTAGCTCCATAGGGTAAGGTAAAAGGGGTTGCCTTCAAGTTGTGAGCCTCCACAACTCCATCATTCACAAGGTTTTTTTTATTATTCTTTATCCATGATTTAGATTTATCATTGTGATTATTGGACCCTTGATTATTGACATACTTAGGCACATAATTATTATTATTGTTGGTGGTGGTGTTATTGGATTTGTTATCTTTAAATAATTTTACTTCACCTCTCTTGAACAATACATCCTCAATCTTGATCCCATTTTCAATGAGTTTTTCAAATGTTAGGGGACATTGAAGTTGTAATCTATAATTCATTTCCATGGTCAATTTGTTTGTGAAGATTTCCATCTTCTCTTTCTTGGGGATAGTTCATGGATACCTTGTGAAAATGGTCCTCCACCTTTGTAGGAATCCTAAGAAGGATTCTCCATATTTTTGTTTGGTATCACACAACTTGAGCATAGTAATTTTGTGCTCAATATTATAAGAATAATGGGTCACAAACTTGGAGGCTAGTTCCTCAAAGGTCTTTATTCCTTGGGGTAGTTTTGAAAACCACTCCATGGCGGGACCTCCTAAGCTTCTAGGAAAGAGTCTCATCAGTTATGTATCATTATGCATGAACTCAATACTTAAGGAACAAAACTCCCTTAGATGATCTTGTGGGTTTGTTTTACCCATATATTTAGCGTATTTAGGAAAAATGGTATTGAATGGAAAAGATACCATAACTAAGATTTTTTCAAATGGAAAAGGACATAAAGCTTCAACAGAAAAGGCCTTAGGTTCAGACGCCTTCTTCATGGTATCGATTTGTTCTTGAAAGGCCTTTATCTGCCTAGTCATAGCATTCATAGTGTTATCTTGCTCTGGGTCTTTCTTAAGTTGTTCTTTATCAAAATCATGGGGAAGCTTTACTCCCACTTGAGCTAGGTTTAGGAAAAATTTCTCCCTATCCCTATCTATTAATTTCTCCATGAACTCTAGGAATTCTAGATCTTGGGCTACTCTCTCAACCTTTTCTTCAAGTGTTTCTTTAGGAGCTTGATTGGCATTGTTGGTATTATGATTATTCTCTCCTTGTTGGTAATTATGGTATGCAAAATTTCTATCCATATCTCCAAGTCTTTGTTCAAATAAGTTCGGGAAGATTTCCTCTTGATTAGGACCTTTCAAAATACTTTGGCACTCAACTTCTTGCCCTTTGTTTTCCACAAGTGTGCTATCTCCTTGTAAAGATTCCCTATATGTGTGGGACCATGTGGAAACTAGCATTCAACAAGGGTTTGATTTGGAATGATCCTTGATTTGATAATTGTTGATTTTAATTGAAGAGATTAAAAATATAAGATGAACTTTCAATGGATATCTCTCTCACTTGTTTATGTATTTTAAACACAACAATCACACATTCACTTGTCTCTTTTTTTTCTTACCCACTTAACACAAAATGTTTGATTTGGAAGAATGTTGTCATGGGTTTTGCACAAAAAGACACTTTAAGCACCTACCTAGCACAAGATTTGGTTCATAAACATGGCTCTAAAAAGGCGGTCTTGCTATTTTATCAAGGATTTAATGTAGATTCCATTCAAAATGGACTTTAAAATTTCATCCCCCAAGTATGTTAAGGGGCTTCCCACCACTGGTATGTCATAGTTTTGTGCAATCCATGAGGACTACTCGAGGAAGTTCAAAAATTTAAAATCCTTTTTTCACACACCCCATTAAGGATGTATGTGTTTCATTTATAGTGGGTTGGATTATCGCAGAAAAAGTAAGTGTATCCCACTTTGGGTTGTCCCTCTCACCGGCCTCATTAAGGAAAATTCTTGGGAGGTGAGCCCACTAATGTTCTAGCATGTTCATGTAAAGCAAGGAAATGGAGTTAAGACATTTTTTTTGGAAACTTGGTTCACATAAAAGGTGAAGAGCATATCCCTAACTTTTCCTTAATTTTCCAAACACAATAAACAATGTTCAATTTCTTTCACCCACTAACTATAGAGAATTGAGTATTTCTACTCTCTTCCACAAACAAGGGGCTTTGATTTTATATGCTTGATTCCTCAACCTTTCTTCTTAATCAAAAAGTTCAACACCTTTGGCATTTTGATTCACTAGAAGAAGTGAAGAGCATAGGCCTAAATGCTAAACTTTCCAAACAAAGATAGTTTGTTTTGTAATTACTAGATTTTTAAATGCTCCAATGCCACAATTTAAGGGAAAATATTCACTAGTTTGAGGCTTACCTTTCCTTGTAGCTAGCCTAGGCTAGGGGCATTTTTGAGTGATTTTGTCATTTTTAACATTACCTTGGCTATATTTCCTTTCCAATGTGCTTTTCCTCCAACAAAGTTAGTCAACAAAAATAGCAACAATGAAGGAAACCAAAATGAATTTGAAGAAGCAAAGTTTGAATTGAATTAAAAGCCTTATTTGCAAATTTTGAGAAAAACTTGAACTAAGGTGAGAAAATCCAATTAAGTGATACAAACTTAGTTTTATAAGCTTCAACAATTTTAAGGTAGTTCTCATAAACCTGATTTTCTTCTTCTTGTGAAACTTCAAGAACCGATTTGATGTGCACAAAGTTCTCCTTAATTTTCCTAGCCAGATCCTTACCTTCTTGATTAAACTTGTTCTCTAGTTTTCTCACTTTTCTCTAGTCAGACATCCTGTAGAGTCACATAAATCACTTTACCACAGTCAAATTATGTAAATTGACAATTTACATAAAAGTGTTCCTTTAATGCTTGAAAGTGCTATTTTAATGCTTAAAAGCACTTTGAAACTAATTAAAAATGCTTTTTTAACTCTGACAGAAAACTCAAAAGTGCTCAAATAACTTATAAAAGCACTACAGAATTGATCAAAGGTAGTAAAAATAAGGTAAAAGTGCTCAGTAAAATATCAAAAGCACTTGGTAGTAAGGGAAAATGCACTGTCGAACTATGCAAAGGCATTGTAAGAATGATAGATAGGAAATAGAAAGATCAAAAGGACCTCAGATCGATGCAAAGGTGCACAACTTCATCGTAGAAGCACTAAAACAGTGCTTGAAAGCATCATTTTATCGTGTAAAAGAATCATTTAACCTATCAAAAGTGTTGTTTCCTAAAAAACTTGAGAGTTAAACACATGCAAATTAGACAAAAATGAGATAAATCTAAGCGTTTAGTAAAGTGAAGCATTCAGCCCCATGGTGGGTGCCATTTTGTATACTAGAAATAGTATCTTCATAGAATTAGTATTGACAATAAATGAAATAGAAACTAAATAAACCACAATCTAGCAACTATTTAGCAAATGAAAGATCAATTAAGCATCGTATGGATCTCTATCTAAGAGTGTTGATAGAAGCTCTCAGCAAGCTACCATTAATGACAGTCCTCAAATGAGAATGATAAAGATTTAAGCTAAAGATAAAAATTAGATCAAATAGAATGCTAATTAAGCTCTTAAAATGCCTTTCTAAATATAAAATGCAAGATGTTCAATGCAATTCTCAGATTTGTGGTTATGAATTATGAGGAATTTGGTCTTCCTTTTATAGATTTTCCCAATGGTAGGGGGTGTAGTATAGTTGATCATGATTAAGCCTTGGTTGAGTATTTGGTTCCACCCTTTGAAGGCAATGCAAAGTTTGTGCCCTCAAAGCTTGGGACAAGTAGACAAGATCAATGGACAAGATTCTCTTTCACTTTGAGTGATTGAGATTGAATTTGGCTTGATCCATGTGAATGCATTCTTTTAAATCCTATTGGTTGATTGAATTTGCTCCCTTTGTGGTTGTTGAGAGAAATTAGGATTTATTAATTGATTTAAATTCATTTCTTTAGCCATGTACCCCTTGAATGGGTTGAATTTGATTTAATCCAAAACTATACAATTAATTGAATTAATTGCACTTTGATTTTATTGCATTTGATTAAAATGTTCTCAATTTTGATTTATCTTGAATTAGGACTTGGTTTTAATTTTGATTGGCTAATTATTTGATTCGATTCAATTTATTTATTCTTGTCCTTGATTCACTTTGATTTACCTTGATTTATTATTAAATTGTCTTTGTCCATTTTTAGGTGATTACACTTAGCATTTATTGTTTTCATCCATACTTGGTCAATATAGAAATGCGTCAGTGATAACTAGCTAACTAACTCAGTTATAATTGTCACTCAATATACACTACACTGGCTTGGTGTATACAGAAATCTTCAATTACCAACCACATTGACTTGTTCAATTTCAAATGTCTTCTTCATAATAGATTAATGTGACATGCTCAAGTCAACAATATTAAGCCATAGACTCATCAATAAGTTACCCAATGTTTACCTTATCCTTATCTATCATATCCATCTTTTCCTCATGTAGATATCTTAGTTCTTCATCTTTTCTTCTTTCATTAGATGTTCATATGTTTGTAACTATCATGGTAAGTACTGTCAAAACTAGTTGACATCAATGACAATATATTAACTGATTTAACCATCTTACATATCATTCCAGTAGCTTGGTGATCTCTAATCACTATTTGTTTAGTTCATCAGATATTCAACTAGTTGTAGTTCATCAATCTCTCCCTTTTGTATTGATGGCAACACAAGCAATATGAAAATATGCCATACACATACCAAACCTGTATTCTAAAACTATGTAAGTAAATTTTGTAGCTCAGTAAGCTCTCCCTAGCTTGATATTTAATATGTTTAATCACTACAAAACAAAATAGCATTACATGCAGACTCTCCCTACGGATTTTATCTTTTCAATTCTCATATTATTGTTCTTAGCAATGGATATTCTAGTATTCAAGTCTCTCTTTCTTTTTCAAATCTCTCTCTAATCTTCTCTTGTGCAACTTTTCATATGCAGTCTCTTCCGATCTTATCTCCCTTTGACAACAGTGCCAAAGAAAATATATGAATATCTCTTCAAAAACCAAGTAATTCTCTTTTGTTCAGTTCATATCAGTTAGTCAGGTACCTTCAGTGTACAGACAAACAATTTTTTGTTCCAACTTCTACAATGTTTCACAACCTTGAAAAAAAAATCCAAAGTGTGAGGTATGTGCATCAACATGAATGATCTTCTAATAAGTATAGGTTGACACAACCTCCATATCACCTCAGTGATGGGTAGACAGGGGACAAACCCCAGCTCTAGTCCTCAAATATTCAAATGTGTCCTTCGGTAAGGGTTTGATAAAGATAACAACAAATTGTTCCTTAAATGTTACAAATTCTAGTTTCACCTACTTCTCTTGAACTTGTTCCCTTAAGTAGTGATACTTAATAGATATATGCTTTGTTTTTTAATGCATCACAGGATTCTTGGAAATATTTATAGCACTAGTTTTGTCACAATATATAATCACCAGGTTAGTGATTACCTCATTCATCCCTTCCAAGACTTGTCTAATCCAATAAATATTTGAATGATTTGCACCAGCAATAACATACTCTGCTTCAATAATAAATTGAGAAATACATGTGTGTTTCTTGCTTATCCAAGTCATAAGACTTTCCCCTAAAAATAATGCTCCACTAGTTGTGCTCTTTTAGTCATCTATGTTTCCATCCCAATCTGCATCGGTGTAAACTCTAAGTTCAAATTTTCCTTCCAATGTGTACCATAAACCATAGTCTTTTGTCTTCTTTGGGTATCTTAGAGTTCTTTTAATTGCAACCATATGTGAATCTTTAGGATTGGTAGAAAATATTGCCACAATCCCAACTGTATATGCAATATCAGGCCTACTATGTACAACATACATCAGTTTCCCAATCATAGATCGGTACAGAGTCTAATTTACCTCTATAGATTCATCATCATTTGTCAATTTACATCCAGTTACTATCAGTGTTCCTACCAGTTTTGTATCTTCCATGCCAAAATAATTCAACACTTTTTAATGTATTTTGATTGAGTAATGAAAATCATGTCATTCTGTTGTATAATCTGCAAACCTAGAAAGAATTGAATCTCTCCAAACATTGACATCTCAAATTCCTTTCTCATTTCATCAGAAAAAGATTTGCAAATCAGATCTTATCCACCAAAGATTATATCATCAACAAATATCTCAGCAATCAAAATGTTACCATCATATTCTCCTTTCATGTACAAATTATTGTTTTCACTAGCTCTTACAAAGCCAATACTGACAAGATAAGCATATAGTCTTTCATACCATGCCCTCTGTGCTTTCTTCAATCCATACAAAGCTTTGTGCATTCTACATACCATGTCTTTCTAATTCAAATCAACAAACCCTTCAGGTTGTTCTATGTAGACCTCCTCCTCAAGAATTCCATTCAAAAAGTTGATTTCACATCCATTTGATATACATTGAATCCCTTATGTACAACATATGCAAGTAATATATGGAATCCTTCTAGTCTAGCAATAGGTGCAAAGGTTTCACCATAATCAATACCTTCTTCTTGTGCATATCCCTTGCAAACAAGTCTTGCCTTATTCCTAGTGACCTCTCCATTTTCATTTAACTTATTCTTGAATATCCACTTAGTACCAATAATATTTTTATCTTTTAGTCTAGGCACTAATGTCCATGTCTTATTCTTCTCAATCTGTTCAATTTCCTCATTCAGAGCATTGATCCATTCCTCATTTTCAAGTTCATCCCTAACATTCTTAGGTTCAAACTCACAAACTAAGCATGTTTTTTGTCTTAACTTACTTCGGGTCATCATGCCATCTTTTTTATCTCCAATTATTTGATTCTCTAGATGGTGTCTTCTAAAAAATCTTTCTAGCACTTGATCTCTTCTCTATTCATCATTCAGTTCAAGTTCATTTTCCTACTCGGTAGCTTCTTCCTAATTCTCAGTTTGCATTTGCTGATTCTCGGTAGCATTTTCCTGATGCTCAATCTACTAATCCTGTGGCTTCATTAGATAATATGTATCCTTAACATAAGTAAACCTACCATAGTCTTATGGTTCCTTCATGCTTTCTTCATCATTCTTTTCAGAAAACTCATCAACTCTTACATTAGCACTTTCTATAATTTTATTAGTAACCTTGTTCAAACATTTATAAGCTTTACTCTTAGTAAAATATCCTAAGAATATTCCTTCATCACCTTTAGAGTCAAATTTACCATCCCTATCATCTTTCAGAATATAACACTTACTACCAAATATTCTGAAGTAACTTACACTCGGTGTGCATCCAAACCATAACTCGTAAGGTGTCTTGTTTGTGTCTTCCTTCAGTTGAACTCGATTTAGGGTGTATACTGTTGTGCTAACTACCTCTCTCTAGTACATTTGTGCAACATTTTTCTCAATCAACAATAGATCGGCTCCTCCTTTCAGCAATTCCATTCTATTACGGTGTCCTAGGTGCAAAAAAATGCCTTTTGATTCCATGCTCATTATAGAAGTTAGTGAATTCATTAGAAACAAACTCACCTCCTCTATCAGACCTTAAGCATTTCAATTATTTTCCGATTTCTTTTTCAACTTTATCCTTATACCATTTAAACAATTTGAATGCCTTAGATTTTTCTTTCAAGAACATAACTGTCATCAATCTAGTATAGTCATAAACAAATAAAATAAAGTATCTATCACCATAGTAGCTTTGAGTTCTCATAGCACCACATAAGTCAGTGTGAACCAACTCCAAAATTCCTTTAGTCCATGAATAGTCCTTACTTTTAAAACTAGATTTGGTCATCTTTCCTTTCTGACATTGATGGCACATAACATAATCAGGTTTGGTTAGACTCAGCAATCCTCTAACTTTTCTCTTTCTACTAATCTTAATCATGTTATCAAATTTTACGTGACATAACCTTTTATGCCATAACCATGCATCTTCTTTTTTCACTAGCAAACAAGAAGTTTTAACATTGTCAAGGTAGAATAAATTACCTTTTGATTATCCTCCAGTACCAAAAAGCTTTCCATTTTCATCATAGATTTTCACCTTCTTGCTTTCAAATGCAACTCGGTGACTTGAGTTATTCAGATGTTCTATGTACTCAAAAAATTGTAGTTAAGTCCTTTTACCTAGTATGCATTATCACATCTAATTCTATCATTCAATAAAATAGATCCTTTTCCTTTTACCATACAAGGTGTGTCATTTCCCATTTTCACTGATCCTCCATTATACTGCTCAAGATTATCAAACTTATCTTCATCACCAATCATGTGATGTGTACAACCACTATCAATGATCCAAGTATCATTCTTACTAACTTTAGAAATAATTTTTATCTCTACATACCTTTCCTCCTCTTCTGAATCATCTTTCATTGCAACAAATACTACTTCAATATCATCATCAGTGTCAATGTAGGTGTCATCTTCTCCAACAAGGTAACATGTTTTTTTACCTTTATCTTTTTAGTCTCAGTTGTCTCTTTTGTAGTGTCAATTTCCTCCGTTATTCCTTCTTCCATACTTTCCATCACCAGATTAGTCTTTATCTTTATCTTCCTCTTTCTTGTCATGACATCTAGCAGCAATATGGCCAACCTCTTTACAATTAAAATAGGCTAAAGGTAACTATCCCTTATATCTTCCTTTACCTTTCTGCAATCTCTAGTCCATTAGTGCTTCAAGCTCATCAAGCTCATCTTCAGTATTACTATCACTTTCATTCTTTATATTATGCTTACTGCTAGATTTACCAATCTTAAGAGATGACATAAAAGAAGACTCAACACTTGGTACAACACTACTGTCAAAATTATTCAGATCAAAAGTTGTTAACTTTCTAATCAGACTATCAAGAGTAAGAGTAAGAGTGCTATTAGGTTCAGACCTCATTTCATGAATAGTAGATATTCTGATTGCATAGATAGGCAACAAGGTTCTCAGTATCTTACTTACCACTGTATATTCAGATATAATACCTCCAGCTCCTCGGATAGTATTGACTACCTCTTTGATTTGGTTTGTGTATTGAGTGATGTTCTCTCCTTCCTTCATCTTCATGTCATTAAATCTACCTCTTAAGCTTTCATCTCTAGCTCTCATCACATTCACATCACTACCATAAGCTAGAGCAAGTTTATCCCACATTTTCGTCATTGTAGTGCAATCCTTGACATCCTCAAATTCAACATCAAATAGAGAAACAAAAATCTCTATCATAGTAATATGTTGTTCATGTCAGTCTCTTAATTGATCAAGAGTCAAAGGTCCAACATTCGGTTGTAAGTATCCATTGTCAAGTAAATGTATAGCAGATTCTCCAATCCCATATATGTGAAGTCTCATCTGGCTTTGCCATGTGGTAAAGTTGTCTTTGTTCAGCTTCCGCACTTCCCTCTTATACATCTTGTAATCTTTATGTCAAGTCCTTAAAAATTTCTTTCAAGCAACCAATATGCTCTGATACCAATTGTTAGAATAACTGAGAGGGGGGGTGAATCAGTTAGATCAATTACCCTACAGTCCCAAATACAAATATGTACCTTACAAAACAATTCCAACAAATTATGAAGCTCGGTAACATAAAATATTAATTTGTCTATCTAGTTTATCGATTACCAATAATTATCCAAATGTGATTACCAACTAAATCAACTATGCAGTATGTAAAGTATGATAGAAAAAAATCATAACAAATAATACATAACACAATGATTTAATGTGGAAACCTTGCTAAGGGAAAAATCACCTCAGATCAGTAACCCAAAATAATTCACTCTTTTGAAGTGAGCTCGGTGAAGAGCCAACCCTATTAAAGGTTATAATGCACACTATTAGGTGTCACCTGGTTAGAGGATTTATCTCTAATAGTTAACTTTTGACCAGCATTCACTATGGGGTCAACAACACTTTACATTCAATGAATGTCATAGGGTAGTACATAAGTCTATTAAGTCCACTCAGTTAAGAGATATTTTGAATCAATGGTTAAACTGATATAGTACTGATCTGATTCAAATGCAACTCAATTGCAAATATTCAGATCTATGTTAAGCCCTTAAAATCCTCTAATCATTAATCAATTTCACTTCCTCAATATTTCTCAACTTACTTTCACTCAGTAAATGGTTCTCTGACGCTCGATAATGTCTACAACTTGGTTCTTTCAATAACCAATATGATTAGGCATGCATGAATATAGTCTTCACGCAAAATCTCTATAGTATTCTTCTTTTTGGCATGTTTTAATAATGAAACTCATATTTCTTATATAGACAAGTAAAATGTTTTCATATTAGCCATTAGATTTTTCCTCTTAATCTCCTTCAACCATTTTTCTACTTAAACCTTCCTCGGAAGATGTGTTCATAACACATTTCAATCTCATCCTTTAGATCATCTCTGAATTTTTTCAGTTGTGGATCTCATAAAAAACTTTATCCTTAACCTTGAAATCATAATAATTTCCATCTCATCAAATTTAGTCTGTTGTTTTTAGCATTTAATGTTTTCATCTATGTTCTGTCAATATAGAAATACATCAGTGATAACTAGCTAACTAGCTCGGTTATAATTGTCACTCAGTATACACTGCACTGGATCGGTGTATACAAAACATCTTCAATTACCGACCACATTGACTCGTTTAATTTCAAATCTCTTCTTCATAATAGATTATGTAACATGCTCCAGTCAACAATATAAAGTCATGACTCATCAATAAGTTACCCAATGTTTACCTTATCCTTATCTGGCATATCCATCTTTTCCTCATGTAGATATCTTAGTTCTTCATCTTTTCTTCCTTCAACAGATGTTCAGATGTTTGTAACTATCATGATAAGTACTATCAAAACTAGTTGACATCAATGACAATATATTAACTGATTTAACCATCTTACATATCATTTCAGTAGCTCGGTGATCTCTATATTATTTCTTTAGTTCATCAGATATTCAATCAGTTGTAGTTCATCAATATACATATACATATACATATACATACATACATACATTACATATATATATATATATATATATATATATATATATATATATGGTATGTTTAGGATCATGGTATGCCAAACTAGGCCATTAAGTGGCAATGAAAATTCAGAAAATCAGGTTTAGGCAAGTTGACATAAAAAATTGAACAAGTTATAAATATTATATCAAAAATATGTAAGAAGAGAATCTATAGAAAATTGAATTTATTTTCTAAGATACTAGGATTTTTTTGAAAAAAAATTATTCTATATGTTGAAAATTTGAAATTTCAATGTAGTAGTATAAAAATTTCAAGAAAAAATAAGAAGTAGGTGTATGTCTGACCACCTTAAACACAATCAAATGATAATTTTTTTTACAAGATTCTAGATATAAGTAGTAGACTCATGTCCGAATGTGACACATTTTTTGTAATTTATTTCTAAGTAAATAATTAATTATGATTTTTCTTCTACAACTTTTCCAGAATACAAAAGATCTCATGTTTGACCACGTTAACTTAGTCTAAACTTTATCAAATTGATTTTTTTTTTAATTTTTCTTATAGTAGGAAAATCATAGAATGAGACACATGTTTTGGATTTCAAAAATGTTATACAGTTTGAAAGTTATAGCTATTTTTCAATAAGTCTATCAATCAGGACTAGAAAGATAACAAGTAGGTGTATGTTTGACCACGTTAAAAAAATCAAATGATAATATTTTTTTATAAGATTCTAAATAAAAGTAGCAGACTCATGTCCAGATGTGATGTATATTTTTTTATATTTTTTCCAAGTAAATAATAAATTATGATTTTTCTGCTATGAATTTTTCTGAATATAAAAACTCTCATGTCTAACCACCTTAACTTGGTCTAAACTTCATTAAATTGAAAGAATTGTTTATTATTATTGTATTAGGTGAAGCATAGAATGTGATGAATATTTCAAATTTCAAAAATGTTATATTGTTTGAAAGTTATAGTTGTTTTTCAAAGAGTTTATCAATCAGGACTTCTTTTCACATCGCCGCTTTTTGGCATACCATGATCCAGCACATACGCTATACATATACATATACATATACATATATGAATGCATCCCAACATCAATATATATCATCATGACACCTACTTCTAGAGACATCATGAATATATGATCATCAATGAATCACATGTACAATCAACTACCCACATTAGCAATGATACGACATGGACAAAAGAATATATTAGTAACTAAGTACTTCATACAAGTGGCCAATACCAAAAGAACATATAAAAATATTCACAATATAATCATATGAGATTCTAGCTTGAATCCAAAGAATAAGCATGTAGCAAGATGAATATAGGGGGCACTACATCCATAGACTCTTTCATGGCACCTGGAATCATGACATGAACATCAAGTTTTATTACTAGTGGTTCCAATTTAGATAGTTTCGTGCTCATCAAGATCCTTGTCTATCTTAGGAAGACCCTCCACCTCTACCCTCAAACACCCTCATATCAAATTAATTGAGAGTTTCATAGAGGAAAAACTCACAATATAGTTCTCTTAAAATATACAAAGGAACCTCATAATTATTACAAGGTGGCAAGTTGAAGACCATCCATCACATATCCCAAAAATTAGTTTTGATGCCCTTGTGAGTATACCAATGTATAGGAAGCCTCTTTGAATTAACAAGAAGTGGTGCATTAATTTTGGGATTAGTGAAGATATTACACTCTTTTTTTCTTATTTCTTTGGTTTTTACTCCATCATATGACAAGTCTAGTATGATTAATAATCATGACATGAATCTCTATAAGTTTATCTATTAGTTATTTGTTTGAAGATTGAATCAACACTTGTTACCATTATTTCCAATTTGTGGCAAGGGATGTGTGATTGTCATGCTGAGAGGTTCTTAGTCCAATAACTAGGCTAATTAACCTAATAAATCATTGTGTGAGTTTGGTGGAAGATGGTTTCTTGGAGGACTCAAGGGGTTTCTGATCTGAGGCTCTTCTTTAAGGTCATTAGGAGGTAAATTTTATCAAGGATCGTGGTTTGAAATATCTAAAATTAATTTTGCAAAAAAAAAGAAAATAAATGAAAAATAATAATAAATTAGTCAAATTATAATATAAAATAATTATTATGCATTACAAATTGCATACATACCTTTTCAACACCATGGCATAACCATTTGGGTGAGAGCAAGAAAAGAATGATCCATTTACATTTCCCTTTTTTGGAAACTCGGAATTCATTACCATGAGCCATAGGTAGAAATGACCTAGTCCATCATTTAAAAAGTATATAATAAAAGAATCACAATCACATTATTTTCAATTTAACAAACATGATTGTGGTTTATATAAGTTTAATGTAGTCACATTTGTATGTGTAAAACCCATGCATGTTAAGGCTCATATTTTACGAGTTGTAATATGTTTGATTTATTTTAATTTTCAAATAACTCATATGTATTAAGGCTTGGATTTTCCAAGTTGTAATCTGTTTGGGTTATTTATATTTTCAAATAACCTAAACATGTTGCTTGCGATTTTGGATGTTTTTAGGTGAGTGGCCACTCTTTTTTTCACTATCTTGGTGCACTTTCCCTTGAGAATGTGCCAAGTAAATGGTAAAATAAATGTTGATGTTAGGGTACTTGATGCTAATATATCTTATATCTATGTTGAGGGTACTGAGACAATGTAAGAAACACCATTTGTTTCTATGTTGGAGATGTCACCAGCTATTGAGTTAGCTTCGCCATAAATGTGATTAACATTGTGTTTGATATTCAATCAAGCACTAAGAAAACCTTGTCTAAGAGAACCTAAAGACATAAATTGGGAAAGGACCATCTTCTGAAGGAGTTAGTTAGGTCACTAGATATTCACTTTTAATTTCTAGATGAGTAACTTGTACCTCAAAAAGTTTACTTGACCATGGATATTGTCTAAAACTTGGCCTCATTGTTGGTGCCTTGAACTAATGGGAGGGAAGAGGTAAACACAGTATTAGCCTTTGAAACCCAAAGTATTCAACCTATACAATAAGACCATGATTTCCCCAAGAGGCACTGCTAAAGTTAACCTTTACCTATATAGCTAATGAAGGTTTCCATGTTACAAGCGCCTAAAGGGATCGATAATAAATTATCCTAACCCTATTAATAGGGTTGGTTGAGGTTGGATTATTGGTTTCTAGGAATATCTATCATTATATTTCATGAACTACAATTGATTGAGAACATGATTGAAGAACTACAAGTGATTGGAGATCACCAAGCACTGAAATTGTTATGTAAGATAATTGAATCAGTTTTTATGTTGTCATTGATGTCAACTAGTTTTGACAGTACTTATCATGGTAGTTGAAAATATCTAACACGTCTATAGAAGAGAAGAGAAAGATGAAGAACCGAGATATCTACATTGAGGAAGATGGATATGACAGATGAGGATAAGGAATACTCTTGGTAATTTATTGATGAGTCTATGACTTCGTATTGTTGACTTGATTATGTTGTATTAATATGTTATGGAGATAGAAACAAAATGTTACAAAGCAGTGTGGTCAGTTAATGAAGCATTCCAGTATACACCGAGCTAGTGTAGTGTATACCGATTGATAGTATCAACCAAGCTTGTGTTCATCGATGCATTTCTTTGTTAACTGAGTATGGATAAAAGAACTAAATGATTAGTTTAGCCGACCGAAATTGATGAGCTTTAAAGTGTATGATTACGAGGTGGAAAGATAAAGTTTTTTATGAGATCAACGACTTACAAAATTTAAGGAATATCTAAAGGATGGAATTGAAACACATCTATCGAGGAAGGTTTAAGCGGAAAAATCTGAGGGATGAAAAAAAAATGGTTTACTTGTTTATTTAAGAGACTAGGGTTTCACAGTGAAACTCATGCCGGAGGAAGGAAAATGTAGAGATATCATGTGAACAAGCTTCATGCATGCTTGATCAGACTAGTTAAAGGAGAACCCAACTACAGAGTTAATCGAGCGTCACAACGTATCTACCGAGGGATAGTAAGTTATTGAATGATTGATGAACTAAACAGAAATATTGATCAGAGGATTTTTATGAGCTTAAGAATAGCTTTGGATATCTGCAAATCAAGTTGTATTATATTCAGATCACCTGCTATTATAGTTTAACCATTGTAATCAGATAAAATCTCTTAACCGAGTATACTTGAAAGTCTTATATGTCATTCATAGAATGTACATTGTTATCCTGTCAACCCCATAGTGAATGTTGGTTGGATGATAATTGTTAGTGTTAAATCCTCTAACAAGGTCACACTTTACAGTGTGTTTTGTAACCTTTAACGTGGTTGGATCCTCATCGAGCTCACTTCAGAAGAGTGGAAATATTTTGGGTTACCGGTCCCAGGTGGTTTTTCCCTTAACAGGGTTTCCATGTTAAATCTTTTGTGTTATGTGTTTATTGCAGTGATTGTTTGATTGTCATACTTTACATATTACATATATAATTTTGTCAGTAATCACTATGAATAATTAACTGGTAATCAGTAAAAGCATGGACAGTTTAGTATTATTGTTTACCGAGCTACAAAATAAGATGAATTTGTTATGAAGTTTTACATTTTGTATTTGGGGCTATGGATAAATGATTCACCCCCCTCTCAAATATTCTAACAATTGGTATCAGAGAATAGTGGTTGCTTGGAACAAAGTTTTAAGGACTTGAACAGAAAGATCACAAAATGTATAAGAGGGAAGTGCCAAAGCTGAACAAGGACAACTTTACAATATGGAAAAGCTGAATGAAACTTCATATATCTAGAATTGGGAATTCTTCCCTCACCCTATTGGAGAATGGCTACTTAGCACCGCCTACATGACTTTTAACTCTTAACCAGTTAAGAGATAGACATGAGCATAATGTTATTATGATGGAGATTGTTTTTGCTCTATCAAATGCCAAATTTGAAGATGTCAAGTATTGTGCTACCTCAAAGGACACGTGGGATAAACTTACTCTAGTTTGCAGTGGTGATGCAAATGTCAAAAGAGCTAGAGCTGAAAGTTTAAGAGGAAGATTTGATGATATGAAAATGAAAGGAGAAAATATAGTGTAGTACATAGACCAAATAAAGGAAGTGTTTAATGCTATCAGAGGATCTAGCAGTGTCATTACTGAAGAAACAGTGGTAAGAAAAATTTTGAGAACCTTATTACATGTTTATGCTATCAAAATATCTGCTATACATGAAATAAGATTTGCACCTATCTGTACTCTCACTCTTGATAGTCTGATCGGTAAGCTTACAACTTTTGAACTAGATAAATTTGATAATAGTGTTGTGCCATTTGTTGAGTCTACTTTCATGACTTCTCTAAAAATTGGTAAATCTAGTACTAGAAGTAATAATGATGATAATGATAGTAATACTGATGATGAGCTTGATGAGATTAAAGCTCTTATGGCCAGGAGGTTACCTAAAGGAAAAGGTAAATATAGAGGTAAATTACCTTTAGCATGTTTTAACTGCAAAGAAGTTGGTCATATTACTGCTAGATGTCCAAACAGGAAAGAAGATGATAGAAACAAGGATCGATCTGGTGAAGGAAGCTATGGGAGAAGAAACAACAGGAGTTACTGACACTACAACAGAGACAACCAAGACAACAATGATGAAGGAAAAAAGGTATGTTACATTACTGAAGAGAATGATACCGAGACCGACATAGATGATGATGTTGAAGTAGTGTTTGTTGCAATGAAGGATGATTCTGAGGAAGAAGAAAGGTATGTAGAGACAACACTTATCTCTAAAGTTAATAAAAATGATACATGGATCATTGATAGTGGTTGTACCCATCACATGACTGGTGATGAAGAAAAATTTGATCATCTTGAGCAATATAATGGAGGATCTATAAAAATGGGCAATGATACACCTTGTATGGTTAGAGGAAACGGATCCTTACTGATAAATGATAAAATTAGATGTGATAATTCTTATTAGGTAGAAGGAATAAATTATAATTTTCTAAGTGTGGCATAGCTTAACAATTCAAGCCACCGTGTAGCTTTTGAGAGCAAGAAAGTAAAGATATTTGATGAAGGAGGAAAACTTGTTGGAATAGGAGCACAAACGAGAGGTAACTTGTTTTATCTTGATAATGATAAGTCTTCTTTTTTAATGATGAAAAATGAGGATGCATGGTTATGGCATAAAAGGTTATGTCATGTAAACTTTGATAACATGATCAATATTAGTAGAAAGAAAAGGGTTAGAGGTCTTCCTAGCCTAACAAAGCCGGATCATGTAATGTGTCATCAATGTCAGAAAGGTAAGATGACAAGATCTAGTTTTAAGAGAAAAGATTATTCAATGAAGATAATTTTGGAGCTAGTTCACACCGACCTATGTGGTCCCATGAGAACACAAAGCTACTATGGAGATAGGTATTTCATTCTATTTATTGATGATTATACTAGATTAATGACTGTGATGTTCTTAAAAGAAAAATTAGAGGCATTTAAAATGTTTAAATCGTATAAAGAAAAAGTAGAGAAAGAAATTAGGAAGGAACTAAAATGCTTAAGATCTGACAGAGGTGGTGAATTTATTTCTAATGAATTTACTAACTATTGTAATGAGTATGGTATAAAAAGATAGGTTTATGCAATGAGAATAGCTCAGTAGAATGGTATTGCTGAAAGGAGGAATAGATCAATTGTTGATTGTGCAAGGACACTCATGATAGAGAAGAATGTGGCTCAGACATATTGGAGAGAAGTAGTTAGCATAGTTGTTTATGTTTTGAATTGAGTACAATCGAAGAAGGACACAAACAAAACACCCTATGAGTTATGGTTTGGTCACAAATCGACTGTAAGTTATTTCAAAATATTTGGTAGAAAATGTTTTATTCTAAAAGATGATAGAAATAGAAATTTTGACTCAAAAGGTGATGAAGGGATATTTCTTGGATATTCCACTAAAAGAAATGCTTACAAGTGTCTAAATAGAGTTACTAATAAAATGATTGAAAGTACTAATGTCAGGGTTGATGAGTTTGAGGATAGGAATGGTGAAGAGAGCACTAGGGAATCAAAAGATTATGGTAGATTCACTTACATTGAACATCCAGAGTACCAACCAAAGCTGCAAACTATGTCAACTGGTCATCAGGAAAACAACACCAAGGAACAAGAAAGGAACACCGACAATCAGGAAGAGGCTACTGAGAAAGAAAATGAACCTGAATAGGATGAACAACAAAGAAGAGATCGGGTACTGGAAAGATTTGTCAGGGGACATCATCCTTAGAACCAAATCATTGGTGACAAGCAAGTGGGCATGCAAACAAGAAGTAAGTCAAGATAATGTGCATGCTTAGTTTGTGAGTTTGAACTGAATAATGTTAAGGTTGCACTGGAAAATGAAGAATGGATAAATGCAATGACTGAGGAAATTGAACAAATAGAGAAAAATAAGACATGGACCTTAGTACCTAGAATAATTGATTGATTACATACAATGTAGAAATGCCTCAATATGTAGATTTTCGAATGATCAACATTTTAATCAGACTAATTATTACCAATTAGGACCTATTAGGACCAATCATAGGTCTAACTAGACCTAACTAGACATATTACAACCAAGTATACCTAACTAAACCTAACTAGGACCTATTAGGACCAATTAGACTTATTAGGGCCTATTAGCTTGACCAATTAGATGTATTAGGACCTATTCAGACCAAATAGACCTAACTAAACCTAACTAGACCTATTAGGACCTATTAGGATGAAATAGACCCAACTAGACCTAACTAGACCTATTATGACCTATTAGGACCAATTAGTCCAGCTATTAGGGACAATTAGGACCAACTAGAACCTATTAGGACCAATTAGACCAATTAGGACCAATTAGAGATCTAACTAGAGACCAATTAGACCTAACTAGATAGGTATTATGACCTATTAGGACCTATTAGACCTAACTAGACCTAACTAGGACCTATTGGGACCTATGAGAACTAACAAGATTTAACTAGGACCTATTAGGACCTATTAGAACCAATTAGACCTATTAAGACCAATTAGACCCAATTAGGACCTAATTAGACCCAATTAGATCTAATTAGGATGTAATTATTGTTGGAGATTTACCAATAGGCCAGTACTGACTATATGTTTGTCACTGGTGACAACATATGGAAAGTAGCATGTGTGGAAGTCTTATGTAGTAAGATTTTAGTATATAAAGCATGGACATGATATCAGCATGATATCATGGGTGTAGATGTTAATTGTTAGTACAAACATTTATATAGAAGCTTGTGTTAGTAGTGTTCCTGATAGAGTAACAGGCAATGTTCTGTGTATGGTTCTCTGTACAGTTGACATGAAGCATTGGGCCCTTCAATATAAAATTAATACATTTTAGTGATGTTACATTCATAGATGCATAGTCTGATATTTAGTAGAAGTGAAGTTATGTAGTTGCTATTCATGAGTAGTAGTTTCCTATGTTTATTCAAAAGAGCCAACAAAGATTTTATTAGTTCTGGAGTTGCACCTATCATGTGGGTATGCACCCTTGGATTTAAGATTAGAGAAGAGTTATTGATGTTTAGTTAAGAGTGCATGAAGTAATTTAGCTTGAGGAGAATGATCCAGTCATTTTGGTAGAGCTGATAGTGTGTAGCGTGTGGCTATAATTATCTTATTGGACAGGTCCCAGAATGTGTTGTGTGCATAGTCGAATTGACAGAATATTATGTAGATTTTGTAAATTTTCTTCTATTCCTGTTGTGTGTTTCCCTTCCTATTTTCCTAGTTCGGTTGCCAGTTTTTGTGGGTTCCCTATTTTTGTCCTATGGGTGGTCTGCTTCATCCAGAGATCTGAATCCTAGCCATGCTTGCAAGAGGCATGCATCCCCAGAAAGAGCCACTATTAGGCCATTTTCCAGTCATAGTAAAAATCTAATGAAAATGGCCTCTTCCCTCCAAATTTTGAAGTTGTCTCTGCCTAGGCTGCCACAACTAGTTTTAATGTGTGAAGAAAATCTATAAGGTTCTATGATGTGCACCCTTAGCCATACATAGTTCATGATGTCACCTTGCTCTAGTTCAGATCGCACCTCTTAAATCACAAAACCTAGGGAGTTATTTAAGTTTTAAGGTCTGTAGGAAATAGTTTTAGAATATTCCAAAATGTCAAAAACCCATGATGTTTTCTATTTGAAAACACTAGTTGTTTTCGACCTTGTACCTTTCTACATTTGTGCACTTATCTTCAGACATCAAAAACCTTGGTTGTTTTCTGTCATTCACCTCTTCGCAGCTAATCTTTGGCATCGACATTCCTTAAGTGTGATGTTGCGATTGGTGGGCCCAGTTCTTCATGATGTTCAGTCATTGAATCTCCAGATGAAACCCAGAGTTAAGAAATCATTCTGTGACTTGGAGAAGGTTTTAGTCGCGAGTTCTCAGAATGTGACCATGGTTAAGTAGAATGTCTCGCGACTGGGAGATTGCCTTTAGTCACGCAATCTCTAGATGGTTTAGAGTTAAGTGCTTGTCGGGGTTAAGTAAAGAATGCCAGTGTGGGCCCAGTTGTCAGATCCCTTTAATCTTATGGCTGTCGCATGACCACAAGGAATATTCTTTCCCCATGTGATCATGTGACAACTATCTGATATTCTAGTGTTCAAAAGGCCGACAACGCAGTGGGTCCGGTTGTCAGATTTGTTGCAATGTGGCTATTTCTCATTGGCTACATTGATGACATGGTTTTTCTCAATGGAGCCATTTTCAGAGGAGTTTGGGGGATGGCCAGCATGTATCAAGATCTACAGCTAGCGTATGATCTCAAGGAATATTCTTTCTCTTGAGATCATGCGTCGATCATCTGATTAAAGGGGCTTATTTTTAGTGGGTCTAACGTGTTATGGAGATGCTGATGTGCATGATTTTCATTGGTCGATCTAGCAGTGATGTGGTAGTTTCTTGGTGGGGCCGGTGTTTGCAAAGCCTGAGAAAATTTAATGTTCAGTGGTGCTTTGTGTGTCACATGTTCACATAGCCCTTCTCTTGGCTATGCGATCATGCAACAACTGTCGATGGTGTGCCAGTTGTTGGTGGGACCACTTGCTCGGTGTTATGATTGGCTGGTGAGAGCTAAAGTGGATATGCATTGTGGGTCTGATCCTTAGGGGCAGGTTAACGGTTGTAGTGTTGGTGGGTTGTTGCATGATCACATAGCCAAGAAAGGGGTTATGCGACCATGTGACTAACTTCTTTGTGTTAACTCTTAGTGGCATGGTGGTGATGGAGGTAAATGATTACAGTGTTCACATGTTCGCATAGCCTATTTTCTAGCTATGTGATCATGCGATAACTGTTGAGGATGTCACCATTGTGGAGTTGTGAGGTGGGTCCAAGGCACTGACATGCTAGTTTCTAATTGGCTATTGACAGGTTAACCGTTAGCACCCAAATTTAAATATGATTATAGGGTTTTTGCTAGTTTGTTACAATTGGTCGTATGTGATGAATGTGGGTTGCTTAGAATTGAATTCTTCAGGATGGTAGCAGTTGTGATGATGATGAAGATGATCTTGGTTGTTGTCCTGATCTAATTTTTCTTCCTGGGGTGTTATGTCAATTTAGATGTGAAGGCCTATTACTCTCTACAGGCAGCTAGGGTTTGGTATGTCAGTGACCTCTGTGTGCAAGAGAAGTTTTCCAAGTTGGTCTTGGCATTAAATTTTGTTTCTCCTACAACAAGAAGGTAGTAACTTGTGATCGCAGTTAGCCTATGGTGATGAAACCAATGTATTTTTACATCAGATTTGGTCTAATCTTCTTGGGTTTCTAGGTTTCTCTGCATTCTTTCATTTCTTATTGTACTAGGTGGTTGTAGACTTAATTTTTGTTCTGAATTATCTATAGCTTGTCGCAATCCTTGTTCCTAAAAAAATATTTTCTTGATCATTTAGAAGGGTTCTGATCTCGATTAGTTCCAGGGAAATAGTAAATTCTGTCACATTGTAGGAGGCTGGATAGAACTTTTTTAGATCTTTTGTAGGTTATTGAAGTGGTAGTCTCATTTCTAGTATAGACATGTACATGATTCATCATACTTAATATAATTATTCTCATGCTTTCAAGTCTCTCCTTGGTGTCAGTCTTATAGATTCTGGATTTTTTGGTCCATTGCATTAGGTTACCTTTGTATATGTTCTAGTCTTTAGTTCTTGATCTAGGATCAAGTGAAAAATACTTTGGATAGAGCATAGATTCATTAGACTTGTCTACAAAAGGATCTTATAAGTAGTGGATGGTCTGGAATAGTTGTATTTATGGCTTTCAGTCTTTGACAGTAGTTGGTTCATGTTTCTATATTTGTTTTTTTGAGTGCTGCCCAATGGATAATGGCACTGATCAAGGACTAGTATATTCAGTAGAGTCTAGTGTTTGATGGGTTTTGGCTATTTCCTACATCTTTTAATATCAACACCATTTTGTTTGGTTGATAGTAGTAATACCCTTCACAAGGCCATTTTATTCTTCATAGCAATAGAGAGTCAATGAATGTCTGGTTAACATTTAGTACTTTCTTGCTATCATCTTCTTTGTTCAATCTAGTTTAAAGTCCTAGAATGCCATAAGATACTGGATTAGGTATACCCACCTTGGTTTTGTAGAGCCAGAAGTGTAGAGGGTGGTCTTGTCCCTATAGTTGGTCCAGTTTCCTTGCAGAGGTCTCATACTTGGAACTAACCATTCCTAATACTAGTCTCAAGGCATATTGGTAGCCCTATGTGGCATAAGCATTTTGAAACACCAACATGGTGATGAAGGGTGCTCCCCTTAATACCACAAACACATAATAGAAACAGAGAAACAACAACAATATGGAAGAATAGAAAATGGGCTTCTTATTATCTCCACAAATGTGGAATTACAAACTTTCAGAATTACAATATGTAAAGCCACATGGGCATTCCCTTACAATATTCTATAGGCCAAAGCCTCGAATCAAAACTCAGATCTACTACCCAGAACTGCCTAAGACAAGACTACGGGCCTTCTTTATATAGGCAATTTCCACCGCCTGAGAAGGTTCCAGAAAATTAGCCCTTAAGGCCAACGATCCTAAGAATTAATTTCTTTTCTTTTCTTTTTACATAGGGTCAGCTAAGAAAATATACACAAAAATACTTTTTGGTAGCCCAACTTCTGGAGGCCATAACTTTTTAACCGTACCTCCGATTTTCTATTATAACCACTTTTCAGAAATGCCATGTCGAGATCTACAGTGCCTGACTCGCAAGCTCCAGTCAGCTGGGGGTCGACTACGATCCGGAGCCTCTAAGGCCTTCAAAATTGACCTGAAAGATTTTGTACCTGAAAACTTCAATAACTTGACCAATACAGATGATGTGGCAATGAAACTGAATTGGTAGGCTGATATGACTATGATGAACCTCCACCTGTGAAATCAAAACATTCTGAGATCATATGACCAACTTACTAAAAATAGTAAGTTTCCATAAATAGTAGCTCCGCACAAGATAAACCTTATTGAAAAATAAAAACAAATATTTTTGGGTAATGCAAGATTGCTCTCACACCCAGGATGCTCCTGCATCACATGGTCTCTGATTATAACTGCAGTTAGAGATGATGCCTAGTGATTTCATGACTAAGGAAAAATGTAAACCAAGATTCCTATTAGGGTTAATCTTGGGAGCCTAGGAAAGTGAAGGAATCTGATGGTCATGTTTTAAAGTGAGCCTAGATTTAAATGTTGATCGTCAATATGTTGTCTTGCACCATGAAGTATATGTTGCTTCCAGATTCAAAATATTTCAAGGGTTTCAACGATAAAAGGACTAGTTTTTAATGCTTGAGCGGCTGGATCTGGTAGGTTTGATTCTGTCTACTATTGCAGAATAGTCCAGAGGCTTTATTGAGTGATTGCAGGGGTCTGTACAATGTAAGGAGTGGGTAAGAATGGCTCGAGGCATGTTGTAGGTGGTGATTAGATTGTTTGACATAGTGAATTCTTGATCTTTGATACACTACTCTGAGAAATATCATAAATGAAGATCATTATTGGATCTGACCACCTGGCTTTCCTCCATTGTAATAAATTCTGATTGAATCTAGTTGGTTTGGTGGGTGAAAACCCTAGCTTCTGCCCTAGTCATCTGTAGCTTGTTGCATCCTAATTTTTTGGGATCCCAAGATGACTAGTGGTATATATTGCAGCTATTTTTCTTTTTCTAGTTGTTGATGATGTTATGTTGATAGTCAATGTAAAAGACTGAACAAGGAGAACCTGAATTTTGGATTTGTTTCCTAGTATTTTGTTGTTTTGATAATGTATTGATCATGTAGATCTTAATGAGAATACACTTGAATTCCAATCTTGGATTTATGTTTGTCTTCTTGTTTTGATCTTGGGTTTATATATGTTAATGTCAGAAAGTAAGTTAGCATATGGTAGACAAAGAATATTGTGGAATTATCTTTGAGCTCCTGACAAAGTTAGGATTGAAGTCTTTAAGGTAGTTTCAGTGAGTTCATGGTTGGACAGGAATTTGATGATAAGGTTTGGGAGTGAGAGGGATAATAGGAAAAGCACTTATTCTAAGTTCAAGAGTGTTTGAGTTAGGATTTTTAGTTGATATATGTTATTGAGTGACTCTATGCCCTAGGTTAAGGCACTGATCCTTTCTCTAGTAGCAGTTCATCATCATCAATCACACATTTAAATGATAAAATATTTAAAATTAGTTTGTAAAGGGTATAATGCATAATATTTTTTGATTCCTTTCAAGAAGTGAATCAATGGTACACCTACCTGAGCATCTAGGCTCAAAGTGTAGGAGGATTCTTGTTGATCCTTGTTAATTGGCCCTTTTCCTTGCAGACTTTGGAGTGGTAATAGAGGCAGTGACATTAGTTTGTCAATCATAGTGTAAACCTACAAGTAGAAAGAGAAGGGGAACCAACACTCTCTACCATAGCTGTGAGTAAGCCTCAATTCACTTAGAATCAAGGTATGGAAAGCAAGAAGGAATATCCACAATGCCTTATCAGTTGGCGCTCCTATCCACTAAGGTCATCAATCATCTCAAAAGGAAACAAAAACATTCCTCAGATGACTAAATTCCAAAGGGGAGCCTATGAAAGAAAGAGAACATCACATTAGTAATCAAAATTGCAAAAGGTTGAATCATCACAAGTTAATTGACATCTTAAAACCTATCAAACTAGTATAAATTTTCCTAAATCTACTCAGAGAGGACAAAAAATTCATCATCAAAATCAACTAACCAATCAAGATTGACAATCAAAATTCATCCTCACATGATTAGAAATGACATCAAACAACTTTTTTCATCACATGGCTCATCAACCAAGCCAATTGATTGATCGATGCTATCAACCAAGAAGGAAAGCTGATTGAAAGAGCTAAAAAAAATTGCAAAAAATGGTGTACGCACTAAAAGGAAAATGTGCCATTAAAAAGATTAAAAGTGTTAGTTAACATGTCAAATATGCTACAAAAATGTCTACGCACTACAACATTGTAAACATGCTATAGGAATCACATGTACACCCTAGAAGAAATTTCAATTGTGAAGATCAAATCATACACGCTATAGGAAAGTTAATGTGTGAAATCCTAACCGAGGGTTCTTGTTTGTACGCGCTACTGAAATGCTCACACATGCTACTAGAAACTGCAGATGTGCTAAAAGAAAATTTTAGGCGCTATTTAAATGCTTAAACATTCTATTTCATTTAGATTTGGAAAAAAAAAAACTTTTGTATAGAAAAATCCAAATTTTTTGAAATTAAATGCATGAAATGGATGCGAGAGGTTTCTAGGGGTACTCATCGAAGGTCTTTAGTCCATTGGTCATGGATAAAGACAACCACACTTGAATCTATGCTCTTGATAATGTACCACCATTGTCACATCTTAGAGGAGTCAGAGGAGGAAAAGTAAAACTTAGAGGTGAAAATGAATAGTAAAATTGACTTTTTACCCTTATATATAGCCATTTGACCTAAAAATGGGTGCTTTTTAGAAAAAAATTGACCTAGGGTCCATATTGGGCACCAAATCAGCCAAATTAGGGCCATTTGTCATCAGATCATCCTAAAAACGATATCAAAAATAAAATTAAAATTAAAATTAACACAATATTACAAATATTCAACAAAATTGATCACAAACACAAAAAATTTCACCATAATTAAATTTTATTTCATTTCTGAGGGGGAATACACTCAGATCATCAACAACATAATCAAATCAGTGGCACAATCTTTCAACGTAATTTTTTTTGCATTCAATAGTGGAGTATTGAAATTGACAAATCAAGTCAAAACAGTCCTCACATCAAAGGTCCATCATGAAAATGACCATTGAGAACATCAATCAATCAAGACGTCATCAAAGAGTCTACATCTATCATCAAAATCAACATCGATAATCAAAATCAGGAATCTGCATTAGGATATTGGACATTCTTTGAATCAATGCGCTTTGCACATTGATTCAAAGAGGGGCATTTTTAATCACCTAAAAATGATCAGGGTCAAACCAAGTGAGAAACTAAGGAAAAATCAAAGTATTAATCAAATCAAGCCAAAATCTAATAATAATTGAAAATCAAAAGCCAGTTAAATCAAATAAATCAATTAAATAAAGATAAATCAATTAATTATGAAATTAATCTAATTAATTATATAGTTTAATTAAAAATAAAATCAATCCATTCAAGGGGTACACAAGGCTAAACAAATCAATTAAAATCAATTAATTAATTCCTATTTTCCCTCATCCACCACATAGGAGGAAAATACCTCAACCATTGGAAATTAAGGATTGGACTCACATGGATCAAACCAAAAATGAATCTTAATCACTCTTAAGGTGAGAGCATCTTTCTCGTCCCACTCATTTTTTTCATTGTTCCAAGCTTTGAGGATAAAATATTTAAATTGTTCCCATATTTGAAATCATGGACTTAACCTTAACCTAATCATATTTTAATCCCTTCCAAAGTGTCCTCTAGAAATATCCAACAAACTTACTATCCCTATCTGAAGCAATGCTCTTAGGTAATCCATGTAATCTCACAATCTCCTTGAAAAATAAATTAGCTACATGCACAACATCAATTGTCTTCCTACAAGGAATAAAATATGCCATATTAGAAAATCTATGTACAACCAAAAAGATAGAATCATAGCCTCTTTGTGTTCTCAATAACCAAACAAAAAATCCATACTAATCTCTTCCCAAGGTCTAACCGGTACTGTCAAAGGTGTATGAAATCCCACATTTTGACTACTACCTTTGGAAATTTGACATACCTTACATCCCTATACAAAATTACTCATATCCTTCTGAAGTTGTGGCCAAAAGTAATCCTCACTCACTAAGGCTATTGTCTTATCTATGACAAAATGTCCTGCTAAACCTCCACCATGTTTCTCCTTAATTAGATTATCTTTCATGGAACTTATAGGTATACACAACTGACTACACCTAAATAAAATTCCATCATGAATGAAATAATCCAACCACTTACTTCTTTCTACAACAACAAGTTCTTTACAATCTTTCCTAGGTTCACTAAAGTCTGGATCTTCCTCATACAATACCTTCAATTCATCAAACCCCAACACTAAAATCTTATTTTTAGTCAAAAAATTCCTTATCCTATTCAAAGAATCAACAAATTTATTTGACACACCACTCTTATGTTTCAACAAAAATGTATAACTCTACATAAACTCAACCCATCTCAAAAGTCTATGATTCAACTTACCCTGGCTGCTCAAATACTTCAATGATTGATGATCAGTATATGATACAAAATCCTTAGGTAACAAATAATGTCTCCATTTATTTAAAGCCTGAATTATAACATAAAATTTCTAATCATACACTAAATACCTTCTTTTAGCATCATTGAGCTTCTCACTAAAGTAAGAAACACGTCTACCTTCTTGAGTTGAGACAGCTCCAATTGCATTTCCTCTAGCATCACGATCCACTTGAAAAACCTCATTGAAATTAGGTAAAGCTAATACCAGTTGTTCTTGTTGGAAATTTGGATGAGTTAGATATCTAGATGTTTTCATTATTGAAACATATGATCTACATGAAGACCGCATATGACAGAGCACATAGCAAAATTGTCTAAGGATTTTTCTTGTATAACCAGAGATAGTTTTGATTGGTGACATTGATAGAAGTAAGTCCAGTGCTTGCACACTTGAACATGGATACTATGATGCATATTGAAGACTCACTTAAGAGTGAAAGTCTATAAGACATGTACAGAAGAAGTTATTGCAGTATTACTAGAGACAAAGCTGAAGCTGAAAGGATAAAGAATAAAGACAGAACAAGTAAAGAGTTAAGGGATTATTTTGTTTACCAAAATAATGTCTTAATAATATTAGGGATGACATCCTAGATGTTAACCCTTGAGGAGAATGAATTAATATGTATTTTGTGTAAAGCTTTATGTTATTGTAAAGCCGACTGTAAAGGTTATTATTCCTAATAACTTGTATAAATGTAAGAGATATGTAATGTGAAGTAAGAAGTGTAATAAGTGATATGAATGAAAGATATTCATGTGAAATTGTAAAGTGAATAGGAAAGCTATTCGACAGTAGTGAAAGGTTATATAGCTTGCCATTTTTTTAATCAGATGCTATTTTACATTACTTTTTTGGGTAGTGGCCTCATCTTGTAATCATTTTGTATTCTACCAACTCTTAGTAGGGTTGAGGCTTCTAACAAGACCTAAAGTCCCTTAATCAGGACTGAGACACTATATATATGTAACAGACTCCTAACAGGGTCAACATCCTTAACATGAAACTTTTGATTAGTGGATCTTTGTGGGTACCATCCCCATTGGGGTTTTCCCTTGGCCAGGGTTTCCTCAAAAATAAATAATGTGTTATGAGTTCATTTTCTTTATTTCTATGCATGTTATTTAGTTTACTCTATTATGCAAGTATCAAGTTAATCTATTATATCCATAATTGGGCAATTAGAAAAGTTTGTAGAATACTGATTCACCCGCCCCTCTCCATATTTCTAATAATTGGTATCAGAGCCTAGTTACTCAGAAAATAATCATTCAGAGAAAGCCTAGTAGCTTGAGTAAGATCTCTATGGATATGGATCAGCTGCAGAAGAATCTTGAAGAAGCTCTTGAACAAATTGATATGCTTACTAAAGAAAGAGATACTTTGAAAGGAAAATATGATGATGTAAAGAATCTCATTGAGAAGCTGAGAAATAAGTTGGAAGAACTGAAATAAAAAAAGGAATCTACAATTCAAATTGAAGATTGTGATGAAAATCTTGAAAAAGAGAATGAGATCCTTAAACATAAATTAAGAATAGAAAATCTGAAGTTAAGTTTGAAAGATGGAATCAACAAGAATGAAGCAAATATGAAATCTAAGAATGAATATTTGAAATCAAAACTTTGTGAAGTGACATCTAAACTTGAGAAAACCAAATTATAGTATGTTGAACTTAAAAAGTACAATACAATTGTGAAAGGTGAATTGACTCAGTCCAAGCAACAACTTGAAAGACTATATTCCACCAGTGAGAAGATTGATGAACAATTGTCTTATCAAAAGCCTTTCTATGATAAAAATAGTCTTGGATTTAACTTATCTAAGGTAAGTGAAGAAAGAAAGGAACCATATCTGAAAGTTTTAGAAAACATAGATGAAAATAAATATGATGAAGCTAACAAATCTGAGGACATGCCTAATCCACCTAAAGAAGAAGAACCACCAAAAGGTATGCAGAGAGAATTTAAAGGTAGATGTTTTACATGTAATAATTTTTGCCATATGAAGAAAGATTGCACAGGTAAGCAATTTAAACCTCTTAATGGTTATTGTTATAATTGTCATGGTTTTGGACATAGAGCTATTGAATGTAAGAAGCCTAGATCTAATGATAATAATAGTAGTAGAATGTTTAGAGATACTAAAAATGCAGATAAGAGACCTATTGAAAATATGAACAGAAGAAATGGAGTAGTATGTTACATATGCAACAAGGTTGGACACATTGCTAGGAATTACATATCACAAATCAATCAGTCAAGACCAAGATATGGAAGCAATAGAATAGTTTTTTAGATATGCAACAAATTTGGTCATACAACAAGATTTTTTAGGATGAACAACATGAGAAATCCTAACGACAGGAATTACACAAGGAGAAATAAGAATACAAGCAATAGTTAGAAAGCATGTTGTAGAAATTCAGAAGAAGTGAAATTTGTTAAAGGAAAAGTTCAAGGAGACACATTCAGCATAGAAGGTAATAAGAAAGGTGAAGTATCTAATGGTAAGAATGAATCTCTTCCCAACCCATCTCAAAGTACTTAATACATGAAAATTGCATTAGAATAGGAACCTAGGATAGTGTAGAAATTAGTATAGGATGAATTGAGTCTTGCACAATTAATGTAAGGTAGTATATGATGTAATGATGCTATGGTTAAGAGTGCATGAGATAATACAAAGTTATGTGAGTTTGCAAGAAGTTTGAAGTTTTGCAGGAAAGCAGGAACACCTTTTTGGAAAGTAGGAAAAGAATTGAATGCGATGTTAGAATCTTGTGAGATTGAAAGGTTAAAAGGTTATGATCGGTATTATTTGATCACTAAAGTGAATTTAAGTGACAAGGAGATCAAGATAGCAATGATTGATAGCAGTTTGCAAAGATTTGGTGAAGAACTTTGTGTCAGATCTAAGAAAAGCCCTAAATTACATAATTAAGGTATTTTACTAAGAAAATCTATTAGTCAATTAGAGAATTTGTAGAACATATGGATGTTTCAATGATTCACAATATAAGAGATAGAATCAGACCTAAGTTTAAAAGGGAACTAGTAGAACCCTTAGAGGAGGACCCTAAGCTAGCATTATCGTCGTACCAGATAGAGTTTTACATTTAGAGAATGTTAGAAGCTATTTGGGATGCAAACTTGAAACCCTTAGTGAAAGTGATTTTACTAAGGAGTATGAGAAGTTATATAACCAAGATATGTCATTGAAAGTAGGGTTTGCACATTTGAATGAAAATGAAATCGTAAGGTATTCTCTACAACATGAATTTGATGATGAAGAATGAACAAAAATCATTCTAAGCAGAATACATAATGGAAAGTTTTGGTTAGATGAAAGAGTTATTGACATAACAATAGACCTAATCCATGAAGTAACCAGTTTGTCAAAATCTGGAGTTATACCATTCAATGATAAAAATGTGAAGAAAACTATTTTGGACAATACTAAATCATCTTACAATGGTAGAGGAATAGTGGTTAACAAGATACAACAAGATGATGTTAGGTATTTATGCAAGATCTTAACATCTAATTTTTGTGCTAATTCAAGAGAGGATGACATGGCAGCTAGAATAATACATGCAACCTATTTAATGTGTGTTGATAAAGTTCAAGTGGACATGTGTGAGATTTTAAGAATTTAGTTATTTGAGAATCTTGATAAGATTAAGAAGACAAAGAATTCATAGTTTAGGTTCTCATCATTGATTACATACATGTTTGTTCATTTATTGAGAAGATTTCCATTTACAATTGGAGATGACTGGAATGATAACAAAACCACCATGGACAGAATTAGGAAAGTGTATATAAGATACCCTATAGAGAAAGTTGATGAAAGTACAATTTTGGTGATTAAAACATTTCAGAACTTAATGAAGAAAAGATCAAGAATCCCTCAGGAAATAGTTGAGAAATATAAAAATGAGATATGCTTTATGGTTGACACTGACCTTACATTCATTGAAGCAATTGAACCTAGAGTAGAGTTCATAGACCCTCTTGGCTATGAAATTTTAGAAGTTGAAGTAGAAGAATATGTAAATAGATTGCTTAAAAGTAAATTGGATGTACATAGAAAAAAATGTGGGACTTATGAGAATAACTTCAACTCCGCAAAGTCTATTCAAGAAGAAAAGTTGTCAAAGAAGAGAGTTGACAATATAATAAAGAAAATTATCAAGGACACAGGACTAATAGAACAAGAATTTATGATTGCAAACCAAACATCAGCAGCTATTAGAGACATTGGACAGAAGGAAGTTTTGTTCGTTCCACCCCTATCACTAGTTGTAGGTCAGACTGTAGATATTTAGGATGTAGAGAAATTGGTAAAATTAAAAGTTGAGGTTGAAATAGAGGAACAAGTAATAAGAAATTCAGCAACGACATCTTCCACTCCACTAGGTAAAAGAATGAAATAAATGGCCACTGGACCAGATAAAAGGTAGAAAATTGTAGTAGCTATAGTAAAAAGGAAAGTATCTAAAATTAAAGATGATGAGGATACTGAAGTTAAGAAGAAGAAATGGAAACCTAAGATAGAGAGAGTAAATAAACAAATCATAAATGATGGATATTTTTTAAAGATGAACAAGTATTATGATCTTTACAACTATTTAGAAAGATTAAACTTGGAGAATGCAGTAGTGAGGCACATTATCTTAGAAGACAATAAATTTGATACAATTCAAGGAAAGATACCCAATGACTTATTTCAGAAGTTGTTAAATAGGAAGAAGAGATCAGCTGAAGAGGATAAAAAAATCAAAGAAAACTTTGTAAGGAAACTATGTGACATTAGAGATGAGGACCACTTCAAAGAAATCTTGAAAGAACTTGGTACTCTCCTAAGAAAAAAAAGAAGGAAAATTTTGATAATGGGAGGAAATTATGAAGAGATAAATAAGGAAACTGAAGAAGCAATGATAAAGGTAATGACTACAAGTACTGGTAAGTATCAAAGTGCAATAGAACATTAGAAAGACCCCTCTCCACCATCAATCAATATTACAGTTGAATCCATGAATGTGGAAGGTAATCATATTAATTTGGATAGTGATGATAATCCTTTTAGTAACTTAGAGAACATTTTTGACAATTTGGCTTTAGAAGAGCAGGACAGGTCAGTTGGAGAAGAAGGAAAGGAAATAAGGAATGAAGAAGAAAAACAAGTAGAAATTCAAGTAAGTATAGAGATTCAAGGAAAAAAGGAAATGCCAAGAAAAGTGGAAATCAGTCTTACCCTAGAGATTGCAGCAAAGAAACCACAAATTGAATCTATTTTTGCTAACCTTGGGAAAGAAGTTGATGATGATGATCAAATGGAATTGATCTCATTCCTAAATAAAATTATTGGCAAAAACAAGAAGGTGAAAGGCCTTGAAGGATAATTGTTGGAAGTAACAGAGAAGTTGCAAAGCATTTTAACTAGTCAAATATCTAAAATAGATCCATAGGTAAAAGCTAGAGAAGTATGAAGGCATTTGATAATGAATTCACTAACTTGATAGACATTTCTCTAGTAAAGGTTCAGGCAGTCTGTGAGGATAAAATGTTCCATGATGTATGTCAAAACATAAAAAATGATATCAACAATTTGGATGTTTGTATCAAGGATTTGAGAAGGAATTTGGACATAGGTATAGCCTTGTACATCCAGTGTATAAAATAAGAAAACCTTGTATCAGAAGTAGCTGAGAAGATCAAAGCTAAAGAAGCATAAATTCAATCAGAGGTAAATATGTTAGCTATCCCTAATGTGAAGATATTGGATATTGTGAAAAGAATCAAAAAAATGAATGATGAAATAAGAGTTCTCAATGATGAAAAAGATAGGAAATTGAGAAGATTTACTCTTCTAAGGGAGCACATTTCAATAAAGATAAGCATAGTTGAAGGAAAACTGGAAGAATGTCTATCATCCAAGACATCTTATGAGAAATTTAAATTTGTAAACCTTCTAGCATGTGAGCTCACATCTTATGGTTTATGTGCACTACTAAGTATTTTAGACACCATTAAGAAGGCATGGGAGAAAGAGATAGACAACATAAAAGTGAACTTTGCAGATTGTGTTGCAAGCCTACCAGCTCTGCAATTTTGAATCAAGATAAACTCTTTTTGAAGAACATAGTTTTGGCACCCTTTTTTATCATTGTTGTCAAAGGGGGAGTGATAGAAGAAAATTTATATATTGGTATATATGATAAGGAAGTATATTCCTAGGGGGGTTGTAGATAAAATATATGGAGTTATAAGGACAGTGAAGATATATTTTTGCTATGGCCACAATTTTGAGTTTTTGAGTTTTGAGACTTAGCCAATTTTCTCATTGTAGCCAATTTTCTCATATGTTACCACCAATGACAAAGGGGGAGATTGTTGGCAATTTGGATGAGTTAGATATCTAGATTTTATCATTATGGAAACATATGATCTACATGAAGATCACATATGACAAAGAGCAAGTATGATAGAGTGCAGAGCAAAATTGTCTAAGTGTCAGTAGTATTTTTCCTGTATAACCAGAGACAATTTTGATTAGCGACGTTGATAGAAGTAAGTTCAGTGCTTGTGCACTTGAACATGGATACTATGATGCATATTGAAGACTCACCTAAGAGCACAAGTCTTTACGACATGTACATAAGAAGTTATTGCAGTATTACCAGAGATAGAGTTGAAGCCAACATAATAAAGAATAAAGATAGAACAAGTAAAGAGTTACCAAAATAATGTCCTAATAATATTAGGGATGACATCCTAGATGTTAACCCCTAAGGAGAACAAATTAATATGCATTTTTTCTAAAGATTTATGTTATTGTAAAGCTGACTGTAAAGGTTATTATTCCTAATAACTTGTATAAATGTAAGAGATTTAATACGAAGTAAGAAGTGTAATAAGTGATATGAAAGAAAGATATTCATGAAAAATTGTAAAGTGAATAGGAAAGCTATTTGGCATCAGTGAAAGGTTATATACCTTTCCTTTTTTGTAATCAGATACTATTGTACATCACTTGTTTGGGTAGTGGGCTCATCTTGTAATCATTTTGTATTCTACCAACTCTTAGTAGGGTTGAGGCTTCTAACAAGGCCTAAAGTCCCTTAATCAAGACAGAGGCACTATATGTATGTAACAGACTCCTAATAGGGCCAACATCCTTAACATGATACTTTTGATTATTAGTGGATCTTTGTGGGTACCATCCCCACCAGGGTTTTCCCTTGGCTAAGGTTTCCTCAAGAACAAATAATGTGTTATGAGTTCATTTTATTTATTGTTGTGCATGTTATTTAGTTAACTTTTTTATGCAAGTATCAAGTTAATCAATTATATCCACAATTGGGAAATTAGAAACGTTTGTAGAATACTGATTCACCCCCCTCTTAGTATTCCCTATTTCTAATAGTTCTATCAGATTTTTCTTCAATAATTCAAAGCTCCTTTGTGCTCCATGTGTCCATTAAAACTCCTTATCTCATCTCATAGTTTTAGTCATCGGCCCACAGATTGAACTAAAGTGTCTAATGAACTTTAGTAGAAACTAACCCATGAAATGATCTTACCTCTCTAACTATCCATACTATAGTCCACTCAACAATGAATTTCACTTTCTCAAGATCCATCTTCAATCTTTTAGTAGATATTACAAATCCCAAGTATACTAACTCCTCTTTCATAAAAGTACACTTCTTGATGTTTATGGAAAAATTTTCTTCCCTCAACCTCTACAATACTTTTCTAACATGAAACAAATGTTCCTTTTATTTTTCTCTTACTGAATATCAAGATATCATACAAGTGCACAATGGCATACTTACCCAATAATTTATTCAAGACTTCATTCATTAACCTCATGAAAGTACTAGGTGCATTAGACAACCCAAAAGACATTACCAACCAGTCATGCAATCCTTAATTTGTCTTAAATGAATTTTTCCACTCATCACCTTCTCTGATTCTAATATGATGATATTCACTCTTCAAGTCTATCTTGGTAAACTACCTAGCTCCACTCAAACAATATATCAAATCATCCATCCTTGGCAAAGGAAATCGACACTTAATTATAATCTGGTTGAGGGCTCTAGAATCACTACATGTCCTCCATTGTCCATCTTTCTTAGGTGCTAACATTGTAGGCACTACACATGGACTCAAAATTTCTCTGATCAACCGTCTTTGTAACAAATCTTGCACTTTCCTATTGAGTTCTTCATTCTCCAGTGGTGTCATCCTATAAGCTACTTTATTAGGAAGACTAGACCTTGGAATCAAATCCATACAATGAATATTACTTCTCAGAGGTAGAGATCCACCAGATACATTATTTCATATGATGTCAACATACTTATTCAATAATCTAATGATTTCTATAGGATATTATTCAACCAATACTTTCTCCTTAGACTCATTAGGTACTAAAGAAAAACACACATTATTATGGTTCCTACCATCCACTAGGCAAATTCTTGCACTAGTACATACTTCACTCTTAAGAGGTTCCTCTAAAGGTAACAAGTTTTGTCTCATCCCATTAGCAATTATAGTGTAAAAATTCCTTCTACCATCATGCATAGATTTCCTACCATACTTCCATGACCTCCCTAATAAGATATGACACACATCGATAGGCATAATATCACATAAAACCTCATCATAATAATTTCCAATCTTGAATTTAACTAGGCATTGTTCACATACAAGTACCTTGTGTTCATCTTGTATCCATGCTATTTAGTAGGGTTTAGGATGCTTCATCCTCTGCAACTTCTATTTGTTAACCAATGCCTTCGAAGCAAGGTTATCATAACTAAAACTATCCATGACAATGTTACACACCTTGTCTTGTACCTTACACCTGGTTCTAAAAAAATTCTTCCTCTATACTACTTCCTTCTCATATTTTATATGATAAAAGACTCTCCTAGTCATCAGGTTTGTACCTTCCTTTGCCTGATTTTTGTTCACTAAAATAGTGGATTCTTCTTTAGAAAATATTTTTCTCCTACTGCTTTATGCCTTCTTATCAGAGTTATCCTACTTGGATTCATAGGCTCTATGTCCTACTTCACCACATTTGTAATAGGTACCACTAAATTTCCTCCTTTTACCACTACCTTGTCCTTAATTTTGGTAGTAACTCCTATCATTCCTCCTATACTGATCATTATCCTTAACTTATGACACACCTTTTCTCTGATCAACATAAGACTCCACCTCTTTGAAATATTCCTCCTTTTCCTATTTGTGTCTTCTTATTTCTTCTGTTCAACTTTTCTTCAGCCTTCAAGGCCAACTTGTAAGCTACTTCCACACTCCTAATTTGAAACAAACTAATTTCATCTTGTATTGATACCCTCAAACCATTAAGGTAGTGAGAAACTTGTTTAGCCTCATCATCTATATGACTAGATCTGATGTTCAACTTCTAGAACTCCTCAGTATAACTCTTAACATATAGGTCTCTTTTCTTCAAGTTCTTCAATTTCCTAAATATATTTACTTGGTAGCCCTCAATCATAAACTTATCTTTCAACTTATTCACCATCATTTAACAAGATTTGATCTTGTCTTTACCTGTTATTTTTTGGTTTGTTTATAGATGTTCCCACCATAAGGATACATGTCCTCTTATCTTAGTGAAAACATACTTTACTTTCTTCTCATCATCAGTTCCTTCAAGCTCAAAATATTTATCCATCACCATGATCCAATCTATCAACTCATCCACACCTATGTTACCATGATAATAAGGTTGATTGAAATGATGTCTCCTATTCATATTAGTCAAGGCTCTAATGAACCTCTCCTCTTCACAATTCAATTTTGTTTGTGCCTCATTGTTCTCTCATTCCACTACTTGATCCTAATTTTGTTCATCTCCTTCTTCATCACTTGCATCCTATATATGTTTCTCTATCCTCTAAGAACTCTCTACTACCTCCAATTTTGTATAAATTTATCTTAAAAAATCTAAGACCACTGGATTTAGATTCCTTTCTCCACCTCTAGCTTTTCTCCTGGCCATTTTCATAAACCCTAAAAGCTATAGATAAGATCCTTTCAATTACTACCCCACAAGAAAACCCTAGGTTGAAAAAACTTTCTCTGATACCACTTGATTTAGTCAAGGAAAAAGAAACCTACAAGAGTTCAGTCCAATCCTTGTAACCAACACAAAACAATGGAAATAAGAAGCCAAGATGGAAAGAACTGAAAGATCAACCTTCAATTATTATCAGAAAATCAATTACAACAAATTTGCAACATGCAACCTCACATGCCAAGCATACATGCCCAATTATGATTAGTAATCCCTTACAAAACCTAGCCAAACTAGGGCTAAATAATCTTATGAAAATCATCTATCCCTTAGGAATAATTCCATAATCTTATATAGCCAATACAATATTCATAGGTCAGCCCAGAAAAGATCACATTTTCAAATAATAGAGAAAACATGTTACAACAAATAGGTTGGCTCCCAAATCATCTGGAACAACCTCCAAGAAATGAAACAAGAGATGTTATCAAAGAAGAATGTCAACCTCAAATGTATCAATTACATGGCATGATCAAAACTGAGAAATCCAATCGGTAGATCAGAAAATTGAATGGTGAACACAAAGACTGGCCAGAAAATGAAGAACATGACAACCTCACAAAGAATCTGCAATAACCCATGTATGATGAATCCAAATGAGGCATGATCATAGGATAAGGTTCAGGAAAAATCCAAAAATAGACTATAGTAACTACAACTCAAAATAACAAGTACAAATCAACCACAACTCGAAACACTTAGATTGATCAACATGAAACTAAATATCTTTTTGGTTGATTGAATATTTCTTAGATCCAAAGATGCTCTTGCATCACAATGTCAACTAAAATGCAAGTAAAGGTAGTGTGACTCATCGCAACCATAGCCTCATCCAAATTTAAGAAACAATCTATGCCTATAACCTCAAAGAAGAATTGTCTCAAAAAAAAAGGTGAGGAGGGATTAGAGAGACAAACCTGTTGATTTTATTGTAGTTGTGGTCAGAATCCACAAGCCAATCTATATATCACAAAGGTTTTGATTATTTATATTATTATGAGATGATATAATTATATCATATTATTATTGTATTGTATAATTATTATATTATAGATTATATAATAATTATTATATTATATTCTATAATTATTATAATATAAAGGTAATATTATTATTGATAATATATTGATATTATATTATATTAATATAATTATTTAGTATATAATTATGTTAATATATAAGATTTGTGTCCCTTGGTGAAAGGGCGCCTCTTTCTTATTTATAATGAGATAGGTGATCTCATTAAAAGAAAGTACAATGGAATTAAGAGATGAAATTGAATACTATCAATAAGAAATTTTAACATGGTATTAGAGTAGTGAGCTTTCCTAGGAGCTTGTGAGATTTGAAAACATTGGAAATTACCAATTTCGAGGAGACTTGTTCACTCTGGTATCTAATTGCTTAGTTTGTGATAATATTAAAGATTGATGATATATGAAAATTTTTGGAAAGTATGAAATGGTAGATGGAAATATTTGTTGTGTTTGACTTTAATATAACCAACCCTATCTTGACATAATAGTATGTCTTCTGACTTGATTAATAAATTAGTGATGATTCATTAACTGAATAAATGTTTGAATGAAAATTAATATTTGGTCATCTAAGTCTATCATGAAATATTTATTGGAGGCATCTAGTCATCTAAACATTAGAGTTCACCGCTTACATAATTTTGAGCATTGTCTCTCTTTATTGGTACGACTACGTGATGTTTAAGAAAAAATCATGAAAACTATTTGTTCTTCAACTTCATTGATGCAAAAATATTATTCTAATATTACTACCATGAATAGACCCAGTCTATAGTGGGATAATATAATATGGGTTAGAGATTAATTAGAGTGATTGAGGCATGTGAGAATGCTAGTGTGAATAGGCTGCTATCAGCATTGTGTTAAATAAGGTTGTTGATTAAAGTCATTGGAGTTGTGATCTATATGGGATCTCTTCAACAACTTCTTGAACTTCTCATTAATATTCAACATCAAATGGAGGATTTTTTTATTTCTCACCACTTAATTAGATTGAACTATTGCTACATTTTCTTCTAGCGATAAAAAAATTTCAGATATTTTAGTAGAACTATTTTATGTTGCTGGCATTTTTTGGTTCATGTCTATTCTTTGTGTTTGGGGTTGCAAATATTTATTGGTTGGGAAGAATGATTTCCTATAGATCCTTTTTTGAAGCACATTAGACCCATCTTCATCTGCCAAGGTTAGTGGCAAGTCTTATGCAATGTCAAAATAATTGTGTTGGATCTGATAGTCTTTAAGCATCTTTGACACCTTAGATATTATATCAAGAGCTAGAAGGTGACTCTTTTATCTAATTGTGTGGGAAGTAATCATTTCCTTCATGATCCATGGTGGTTGTCTCTAAAATAACATGATTTTATTTACATCAAGGCTTATTTTGGATCAATTTTTAGTTGGTTAATTTTATTGATGTTGTGGTTTCTTTTTATTGTAGCCATCATCTTCAACCAATATGCATTTCATTCTTTCCAATATCAAATGATATTATTGATATTCTTATAATATTTTGTGGTGAAAGATTTAATTTGAGGTTTATTGTTTAAAATACTATTACAAAAGATATAGATGCATCTCTCTTTGTCTATGTGTCATCAATTTTGTTGATGCTAAAGCACAAGAGACACAAAGACAAGTCACCGAGCTTGGGATTTCTTAGATGCAATGACTATCGAATTGCTTAATGTCTATGAAACATAATATCTATGTGGGTTCGTTGCTCCTCCAATGTCAGAACAAAAAGTTGTGTTGGATGCAGTGTTTGAATGTTTTGATGCAGGCGATGTTAGATGCTTGTCAGTATAGCAAGCCAAGCTAGTAGCTTGATGAGCATGTGGTGAGAGAAGTCCCGACACTAGGTGCCTAGTGCACACAGATTCCTTTGGTCCAGTACTTCCAACAACTTGAAGGTATTTTATCAAGTTATTACATTTGTTCTACTCAGGTTGCTGATACACTATTCTTTACATGAGGAACTACAACAAGCACACCAACCTGGTCATTATGAAATCCTTTTGACAGGAACCTATTATTGCTTACCTAAATGTGTTGAAGATGTCGGTATGAAAATGACCCTTTCCAAAGAAGAGAAATTTATCCTTGCCAAAGATGGACACACTATTATGATCACAATTTCTTGAAGTATCTCTTCCAGATGAAATTTCAAGTGTCATGGTGTCTAATGGTAGAGTGGTACTTTATGTTGATGGAGAATTAAAAGTTCAACTTATGCTTGGGTATCTAGGAAATTTATCTTTATAAAGGATACTAGTTTTAGAATTTCTTATAGGAGAGAGGGGGACTTGACCCTATTTTCCTTAATGACCAAGTTGATTTGTTTGTTCAAAGATGAGGAATCAACATCTAGAGGGATTCTAACAAACCATTAGAGGCAACCTTAGACGAGGAGGTCAGAAGGTTGATATCTATTTCAAAGGGAGCCACATCACCATGAAGATCTATCTTCTTAATGCATTCTTCTCTATGAGGGAGAAGTTTGAGGTGCAAGCACTTGCTAATGCATTTATCTTTGAGAGAGAATTGAGGTGTAAGCCCTTATTACCACCATTTGATATGGCTCATAATTGATGTCATGTGTGTGACCCCATGATAACACCATGTGAGAGAATCCACAATGATTTTTTTTATACTTGTGATATGAATATCCTTGTGAGGTGGTGATCTCACAGTGATAAGACACTTGTACACTATAATATTCAATCTAAGGTGATAATCTCACAATGAAGTTTGATGTACCAAAAAGTAATTTATATTACTTATGTAGATTCATTGATATCCATTATGTTAGATGTCTTATGTTCAATATCACATGAGGTGATATACAAAGAACATGACATGAATGTTTAATATCACTTGAGGTGGTGTCCGAAGAACATAACATAATGGTAGAAATATAATGTTCAATATCACTTGAGGTGGCATCTGAAGAACATAACATAATGGTAGATATCAAATGTTCAATATCACTTAAGGTGGTATCTGAAGAGCATAACATAATGGTAGATATCTAATGTTCAATATCACTCAAGGTCATATCTAAAGAACATAATGATAGATATCTTTAATATTCAATATCTAAAGCCCATGACATGTTGTCTTGTCCCCTCCTCCCACTTGGCATGTGGGCCATGGTAGAGGTGAGGGTGATGGGTTAGGATATAGGGTAGGATAGTAGATTAGGATAGTTAGGAAATGTTATAGATTTAGTTATAAATTACTTTGTGTATATTAGTATATTTAATTAATTTAATAATGATTAATGTAGTATGCTTTCATGTGTTTGAAGAGGTTAGAATTTAATTAATTTAAGGGTTTAGTGGGTTATGGTTATATGTGTCTAAGATTAATATGTTTAAGGATAATTAGGGTAAGGGATAAATGTTATTCTTAATTCTTAATTAGTTTTTATTTATTTAATTAATGTGTGTTAGTAAATGAAGTTAAGATTATAATTTAATTATTGTTGTCACCAATTAATCATAAAATTATGATAATTCTTTAGGAAATTTTTATGTATCTTTTAGTAAATTTTATTGGATAAAATTAATGTGTTTATGAGGAATTAAATTCAAATGTGTTAGGAAATCTATAATGGATAAGATAATTACATTTGGAAGTCTCTAGCTCGCGTCTCACTCACAATCATTCCAAACTATTTGCATGCCTAGTCCTTCTGGTCTACAATTGCAAATCCAACTACATATCCATTAGCAGCCTATCCTTAGCAGCATTCATCTAGCTCAGCTCTGCCTACAACTCCGTTAGCAGCCTTTGACAATCTTTAGTTGACCTTAGAACCTAATACCAATCTTCAAAACCTACAAGGGATCTAGACCTCTTTAAGAGATCACCTTCGCTGTTGTTAATCTTTTTGTTCCAGTGATTGGTTTTCATGGTGGATCTTGAGGATATGTGTAATGATCAGATTGGGAATGATGGAGTTAGAACTAGGCACGATTCTGCAACTCACCACCCCAAGATGCATGATTGACTACAAGACCTAGAAGAGAGAATGACCACTCTCAAATTTGTAGATCTTCTAGAGAAAATTGTAAGTCTTGAAGCGGGATACATAATGGTTCAAGAGGATTTTATAGGGATCCATGATGTCATTAAAGTGTTGTAGGAAGAGGTGAAGTTCTTGAAGGATGACCAATTGCTTCATCATGTGTTGCTACAAGCTGAAACACAAATTTTAAAGTCTTCAACTCAACTATGTTCCTATGATGGCAATAGAGATGACAAGGCCCTTGAAAAATTATTTTGGGATGTTGAGGAGTTCCTATCAAGCTCACCCGAGTTGAGTGATGAATCTCAAATCCAAAATGTTGCGACATGCTTCATGAGAAGTGTGAAGCTTTGGTGGTAGACTCACTTGGTAGCTAAAAGAGCTGGAAAATTGTTGGAGTTTATCAAGACTTGGGTTGAACTAAAAGAAGCACTACAAAATTAGTTCTAACTAGGTAACTTTGATTGGGTTACACAAGTGAGGTTTGATAAGCTCAAGCACAATGGGAAGCTCCTTGAGTACGTGCAATCATTCCAAGTGTTGGATCTAGAGTACTCAAAGTTGATTGACTTCAAAAAGCTATATCTATTCCTACAGAATCTTCAGCCTTGGGTATTTGATGAGCTGAGGTGTCAAAGAGTACAGACTCTAGATGAAGTAATCATAGTGGTAGATGGACTGCTTGACTACAAGGGAGATGCAGGAAAAGGGTTTGGAGGAGCTTGTTTGGTGCAGGAGCACACCTAGGCTAACCTCCATGTTAGAGTTATTTTGGCTTGTACTTGACTCTAGACAAGTCAAGAAGAGTAGTGTGTTTGTTTCAAGACCTTAGAAGGTCATTTTCTATGTAGGCTAAGTGAGTTGGTCACTAGGACTAAGGTCACACGAATAGCCAATGTTAGTTGTTGATGAAATTTCTTAGTGTTAGAAGCTTAAGGTGAGGTTAGAGTCTTCAATGTGTTCTAAACACATAATGATGTTGTAAAGATGCCAAAAGATCATTAATGGTCTTGGATCCTCAAAATGAAGGAGGTTGGTAGTCCTAAGAAGAAGGATGATGGCATAAATGAAAGATGCCAAATGTTGCAGAGAAGTTGTCATGACAACATTTGCAATTTTGCAAATGTTGCATGCAACTTGGTTACTTTGGATCCCCTAAACTATAGGAAGTGGGATATCAGCCAATAGGCCCTAGAATCATGGAGATGGCATCTAATGCTACCTAAGGCTTGAATCTTGAAGTTAGAGTTATGATTGTAATAGTTTGGAGTATTGAATAGAGCTCTGTAATAGTGTTACAGTGAATATCTCAAGATTTTGTGTTGAAATTCATATAAAATGGATTGAAAGACTAAATATATTGGTTGTTTAGTGTTCTATAGATAGTTTCAAGACTTTTTCATTTGAAGAGAAAGTTGTTTAGAGGTCGTTTAGGTTCTAATTTTTAGTGTTTTAGCTTGTGTGTCTAAACTGGTTTTGTTTTTACCAGTCAGTGATATCATGGCTCCACCATGAAAGCTAGCCATGGGAAACACCTAAGGGTAGATGGAAATGATAGGGGAGTTATTAATGTACATATCTTTAGGATTAGGAGTTGTCAAAGTTTGGAGAGCTATTTTTATCACTAGGCCCTAGGTCAGCAGACAGATCCTGGTTAGAGGTCTAGGAATGAAAGATTGAAGTTATATTGCAGGATATGAAGCTAATGTATGATACAGGTAGAGATTCTAGAAGGTGTTCATCATATGTTGACATACTATAAAGATTGGGTTCATACCAGTCACCTAGATTGAGTTTTGAGAAAGTCTTATACTAGGATACAGTATGTCCTAGAAAGTAGGTCAATTAGCCCTGTTTGCCCTAGTTTATAAGAAGGTGGTGTACAGAGGCTACTAGGACCTAAAATTTGTAGAATATTTAAGAAGAGCCAAAAGGGTATCCAAATCCTCAATTTGTTTTGCAATTTGTGTTGGAGATTTTCCAGCAGGCCACTATGTTTGTCATTGATGACAACATATGGAAAGTAGCATGCATGGAAGTCTTATGCAGTAAGATTTTAGTATATGTAGCATGAACATGATATCAACATGATATCATGGGAACATAGGTTAACTATTAGTACAAATAGTTATATAACAGCTTGTGTCAGCAGTGTTCCTGACAAAGTAACATGTAGTGTTATGTGGATGGTTGTCTGTATAGTTATCATGGAGCCTTGTGCACTTGGATATATGTTGAAGACATGTTAGTGATGTTTTAGTTATGGACGCATAGTTTGATATTTAGTAGAAGTGAAGTCATGCAGTCACTATTCACCAGTAGTAGTTGCATGTGTTTATTTAGAAGAGCTGATAGAGATTTTATTGGTTCCAGAGTTGCCCCTATCTTTGGGTTATGCGCCCTTGGAGTTAATCTTAGAGGAGAGTTATTGATGTTTAGTTAAGAGTGCATGAAGTAATTCATCTTGAGGAGAAATATTCAGCTATTTTGGTAGAGCCGATAGTGTGTATCTTGCGTCTATAATTATCTTATTAGATAGGGCTCAGAATGTGTTGCGTGCATAGTAGAGCTGACAAAATGTTTATATAAGTTTGTTATGGTTTCTCTAATATGATTTCAAGGTGGTTCTAATACGCTGACTTGATTATATCATTTAGAGGAAAGATATTTATAGGCAGTCATTTGTGATTGCTGGAGTGTGGTTCATGGTTGACAGTAAGAGAAAAGCAAAGTGTGCAAAGTGTGGAATCATTAGAAGAAGGTCTCTGTGACCAAGATGAGTACTTGTGCTATACATTGGAACTCATCCAGACAAGTAGGTCAAAGCACAGTTCACTAAGATCTAGATATAGTGTGTATCTATTAAATAGAAGGTTGTAGGCTTTGCCCCATTGAGCAGTGAGCTCTTGGATAGTGCATCCTCTCCCCTAATAGGTGTTAATCTCTATTGGGAATTTAAGGTTGTCATTAGTATCAAAGGATATCAAAGATTGGTTGGTCACTTATATTGAGTTGGTTGGTAACCAGAAGTAAGACAGAGCAGTGGGTAAAGCCTTTACACCGAGCACTATACAGTTTACTGAGCACCAGCAGACACCGACACTAATAGACAGTAAACACTGAGCATCATAGTATACACCAAGCACTTTATTCAGTGTTTATCGAGGATCATAGGAAATGGAATAGTAATCTAAAATGGCACATTCTTCTATGCAAATGATTACAATAGATCGTAAAATGGCTTACCAAGATTGAGGAGCATTTATTGTGAAAGATACTCATTAAATGCAATGTTTATCTTATTGTCATAGTTGATCTAGGATAATTTTGCACCGTAGATCTTAGGGTTATAATTATTTTTTTGTAACCTAATTTTTTGCTAAAGTGACAAAATAGAACACTATATATTTTGTATGTTTGCATCATTTTTTTTGAGAGGTTGGTGAACTGATATATATGAATGACGTAGCACTTGAAGCCATTGCCTAACTTCAAGTCAAATAGTTAACAAAGCATAATAGAGTACATAAGTTATCAGATTGAACATAATCAGAGAAGGCTACTGAGCAGATTCAGAGTAGAAACTCATCATAGTCAAGGTGATATTTATGAGAATTTATAGATTTGTTTTAGACAATTGAGTTGTCAACTAGCAGATAATTGCTTATTGCTTTCTGACAATTGTAATAGAGTTTTTGATAAAATCTCTTAACAGAGTAGACTTAACAGTCTTATGTAAATCTCTTAACTAAGTGCACACTTCATTAGTGTTTTCAAAATCCTATAACTAGGTAGATCTAATTGATCTAATATGTTACTCTTAACAGGGTAAGATCACCATAAGTGATCAAAACTTGTAGCCTTAATAGATAAACCTTTTCTATCTGCAGTAGTGAAGAATTTATGGGTGTCATACCCACCACAATTTTTACCTTCTAACAAGGGTTTCTATGTTACCAAAATATTTGTGTTATGTGATTGTCATATTGATTTCATGTTGGTTACATTCATAAGTTATCTAGATGAATGATTCATGCAGTTAGATTCAAGTTATTTTGGTCATTTATTACTAATTATTGTTTTATATCAAAAAGGTTTACAAGTGTGATTATGAAAGGGCACTGATTCACCCCTCCCCTCTCAGTCTCTATCTCTCATAATTCCAACTATTGGTATCAGAGCCAAGTTCTCTAGTTGAACAATTTAACAACTGAAGGATAAAGATCTAATTGATGGAGAGATATAATCTTGACAAGACTATTGAGAATTAGAAGATACAAATACAGATGTTTGTGGAATAGTATAAACAAGCTAAGGAAGAGCTAAAGAAATTACTAGTTGAAAGGAAGAACCTTGCAATTCTGAAAAATGGAATCAGTTATCATGAAGAACCTATTGATGATATATCTGATCACATTGGATCAAGTTCTGGAAGTATCTCTAACAGATCCAAAAGCATAATCTCTGATTTATCTGAAAAGAATCAACAACTATCTGAGCAAGTGAAAGCACTTCAAATTGGTCAAGAATCTCAGATGGTGAGAATGGTGGAAATCATGAGCAATGCTAGACAAGATGAACAAGATTAGAATATGGCTATTGGAGACCGAAGACTGATGATTGAACAACTTCAAGAAAAAGAAAGTGAAATAAAAAGACTCACTGATCATCACTTCCAAGTATCAAATCAAATGATGACTGTTAATCAAGAAGTAAATAGAGTGAATGGAGAATTATCAAGAAGACTAGAAGATGTTGCAACACTCAGAGAAGAAAATGAAAATTTGAGAAATGAAATAAAGATACAAAAGAAACATAATGAAATGATGAAGATAGCTGAGGACAGTTCTAAAAATATTGATGACTTTTTAACCAATCAAAGAAGATTTGGAAGCAGAGCTGGTATAGGCTACACCGGTGAAGGAGAATCATCACAACAAGCTAAAAAGATCAACAACAATCAAATTCAGAAACCTAAAGTGTTGACATGTTATCACTATGGAAAACTAGGACATACATCTAATGTGTGTAGAAGAAAAGCACAAGGTAAACCTCCTGTCACTCCCAAATTCAATGAATATTGTTACTACTATGGTAAGTTTGGACATCCAGCTTATGAGTGTAGAGCTAAACATAATGATATTGCTAAAAATACTACTGTGGAGAAGATATTCTATACTTGTAATAAATATGGGCACACTACACGAGAGTGTAAAGAAAAGGTGAAGCAAGTATGGACTCCTAAACATAAAATATAGCAAAATCCTTATCATCCAAAGAGACAAGGTAACTCATATGTATGGGATTATAATACATGGAGTAATTGTGTTGCATGTGGTCAGTATGGGCATATTGTAGCAAACTATTATAGAAAAGGTCGGATTGGACAATTAAGAAAGTGGACAAACAATGGAATGGCCTCTATGCACTATCACAAAGTCGGTCATTTAAGAAAAAACTGTAGAGACTGAGCACTAGATGAAAACCATATATTTGAAAGTGGTTGTAACATTGTAGATATCATGAAACTAAGGAACACTATGTGGAATAAGGAATCTAATGAGAATGCTGAGTCAAGTAACATTGTCGGTGAAACCTCATCCACTGGATTGGGTGACATCAATACCTCCACTTAAAGGCGACAAAGGTATGTATGGGACTGACATTTTAAATGATCACATTTTACATACAGTTCCTTATATATGATGTACAAATACCAAATCTTCATGAATAAAGATGCACTATGGTTTATGTGTTAGAAGATAATGATGTCATATAGTCAGTAAAAGAATGACCGATAGTTGGTTACCCGTCGGTAATCACTATACAAGGTTAACCCACAACAGTGCAAACCAATGAAGAAATCATATGTTAACCAAGCAGAGAAAATTGTAGACATCACCGAGTTTGATAGTTGTTTCATACCAAAAGTTAGGTCTCACATTTAATGCATGAAAGTTTGAGCTAGAATATCAAAAAGTCTATAAATACACACAAAATAGAGCTCATTGTTACATTTCGATTTTGAAGAATGAAGATTTCACAGAGCAGAGTTTGAGCTAAAATTTCTCAGAAAGATTCAAAGCCATTGAAGATCGAATTGACAACATTCTTTGATGACACTGAGTAAGTTCATTTTCTACCAAACACCTGTTATCTACTACTTGTCAAAACCCTAGAATTGATTTATGGCATCAACATCATCTGCAAGAAAATCAAAAAACATTGAAGAGGAAGTAGAATTAATTGTTAGAGCTAATTTCATTGAAGCAAAATTTAAACCTCATCCCAAGATTATAGCACAAACAGATGATATGGGCACATTTTTTAGTATTCCAGATAGGTTTTGTTAACAGAAGACATAAGGGCCTATATTCACTGCAAAATTGGAGAAGTAGGTTATTTTGAGACTATTGCTACTTATCAACAAGTTTGTCGACCGGATGGAAAGCTAAAATCCGAATATAAGAAGATTGAGGAGTTAGGGTCATCTTATTTTACACACTTCCCACAAACATTTAGCACAGATTGGATAAGAATTGTGTTAAGTATATTTCATGATGGAAAATTTTGGTTAGATAAACCTGTTGAGGTTACAAAGAAGATTATCAGTAGGGTTACTAGGTATCCTACAACCAACAAGGAAAAAGCCTTCCACAGTTCATCTCATCCTGACGTAGAAAAGAACACTAGAGCTCAATGGAATGGAAGGGCATTAAAGATATCAACAATCAAAGACCTAGCACTTAAATTTGTAGCTCATGTAATTGGGTACAAAATATTTCAATCAAGCAGACTCAATAGTGTACCCTGTAGTACTATAGACGTGGCATACAAGATTGTAAAGAAAGATCACCAGATAGATCTTGCTGAAATTTTATTACATCAACTACAAGAGAATATGAAGACAATAAGATCAAATAAGTATAACACATGTAAGTATGGATCACTTCTTGTCTTTACATTCTTCTATCTACAAAAATATGTACCTGCTATCGGTAAAGTAAACTGGCAATCAGATAAACTGATAACTGCAAAAATTGGTGAAATGATGAATAGTTTAGGTAAGAATTTGAACATGGAATTTGATGCATACTTCAAAGAATTTAAGACCAACATGCATCAAAGGAGTAGAATTCTGAGGGAATTAGTGAGTAAATTTGAAAATGATTTATGTTTTGAAGTTAGTACATATCACTCTATGATAAAGGCCATAGAACTAAGAACAAAATGGCTAGCACCGATGGGATATGAAATGAACTATGATTTCACCTTGAAATATATAAATGCACTACTAGCATTACTGATAGATATCACTACCACTAGGTTCGGCACATATGAAGAAGCCAAGTCACGTATCACTAAAGACATAGAAATTGAAAAAATTTCTAGAAGTGCAAAGAAAAAGAGGAAAGATCTTACTGCAAGATATGGAAATGTATCAGACTCATCTAAGGAGTCATCTGTTAAAGAAACAACTAAAGGTCAGTTACAGTTGGATGACAAGCCCTATGACAGTGAGGAGACTAAGTCAGACAAAGAAAAGGATCCCACACCTGTTCCTCCTACCAATGTTGAACAAGGAAAGTAGTTACCAGAACAAAAGGGTATGAAAACAAGGTCATCAACTGCAGCCTCATCCCCTCTAATGAAAGAAGAAATAAAAGTTAAGAAATTAAGGGAAGCTACACCGATAAGAAAATATGTTAAAAGAAAGAACAAACCTATAGCTGAGGCACCAAAAAAAAGAAGGAAATTGGTAAGAAGTAAGGAAGATCTTGAGGAATCTGACAATGAAAATGATACTAATTAGTTCAAGGTGGTAAAAAATAAGGCAGGTACAATAGAAGAAATAATTGAAGATGTAATTGAAAATGGAAATCTCACTAATCCAGAAATAGATAAATTTGATAAAATGTCAACTGAGGATCAAACAAAGATAGAACATGTTGTCATCTAGATGATGATAAAATTAAAAAAGGTACCAATGGAATTTACATGTGCACTACCAAAGGAATTGGATGACAAGATTTCTGAGAAGTGGGCTATTGCAGTAGATACAAAGAAAAGGAAAAGTGAAAGATCCTTAGTTAGGACAATCCCACATTTAAGCATTGGAGAACTTGAAGAATACATGACCAAGTGCCAAGAAAGATTTCTGCCCAAGAATCAAGCCATGTAGATAATGGATGAAAATGTGGCAGATATAGATATCACATGTGACTCCCTATGGACATCAATTCTGAAAGTAGAAGAGAAAGCTGAACAAGAAGCATTCCTGAAATTGTCTAAAAAGAGACAAAATTCAAAAGGTAAAGGTATTTACATTGATGATGACAAGGGAAAGAAGTTAAAGGACACTGGTAGATCAGTTGCCAAGGTAATTGATATCATCAAACAAAAAGAAGAGATAATAATTTCATAGGATGCACCAGATCAAGTAGAGATCCAACTACAAAAGAAAACCGATGATGATGTACTCATTGAGGACATCACAAATGGTGATCCTGATGATAAAGACGTGACTATTGCACCAAAAAAAGATGAAGCACTAAACAATGAAAGTGTATTCAAATCTTTATTGGGTGAACTTCCTATACTTGCAGAGGCAGCTAAAATAATTTCCCAAGTACAACCCGATGACTTTCATCCCGAGCACGCTAAGGACACAACAGGGATACAAGCACCTAAGCAACCTGCAGAAACAAATGAGCCTAACAAAATAGAGGCACATTCTATAGACACCAAGGCAATAGAAGAAACCAAGGAAACCAAGGTGAACCCACCTGACACTACATCCGAAGCTCCCACTCATTCCATCAAGATAACAGAAACTGAGGAGTAGAAGAAGGAAGATACTGTGTCAATTGGGAAAAATACTCCAAAGAGTGGAGAAAAATCTATTGTTATTATTGAGAAGAAGTCACCTCTTGCACAAAAGAAGAAGAAGAAAGGAAAAGGGCCAGTCACCATTGATGAAGTCATAATTATACTAGAATGTGACCCGAGGACCCTAAGCCCCGAGGAACTGAGTAAATATGGGGAGCTATGTTCAAGAAAGGCATCACAAGAAAATTTGAAGCAAGAACACAAATGAAAAGAAGAGTTAACTAATGTGAGGGATATTCTACAACAGATAGTATCAGAGATAAATATTGATTAGAATACTCCTATCATAGAGCAACTTGCTACACTAGCCGAGAAGATCAATGTCCCAGATATAGATGCAAATAAAAGAATTGAAGAAAGGGAAGAATCTAAAATATAGGATAAATTGGTAGACAGGATTAGCAAAGAAGTGGCCATTGAAAAGGTCAAATTATCTGAGGTAATTACCGAGGTAAAATCTATCACCCAGCTAATCTGTCAATTTATGCTAAAGCTTTATACTTCAAACAACTTCACTATAGAAGTCAGTGAAAAGATAAAAGGATTGGAAGCTCAAATAAAGTTAAGTACAATAGTAGCTATAATTGAGCCTCATGTTTTCTTAAAGCATATTTTTCAAGCTCAAGAACTCTGATGGTTGATAGCAAACTTAAGGAAACAAGAAGAGAAAATCATTGATTAGGTCATAGAGTTACAGATAGAACTCATTCCATACCTGAAATTTTTTTAAGCACATATTGTCAAAGCTAACCAACTAGTCACAACACCAAAGATTTCAATGTTAGATAATATCTTTGACATGCATGCCCAAGTCAGTCTTGAGCATATTGCTCTTACCAACTTGAAAGAGGAGTGGGAAAACCTCTTGGAGTCTATAAAGAAAACCTACCAACACATTTTTTATAAGATGTAAGTATACAGTATATTTTTTTTGTTTTTGGAATTATTATAAAAAATGGGGAAAACATGTATATGCCAAATAAGTACATATTGATATGCAAATAAGTACATTTTGATATGTATACTACATATTACCTTGAGCATGCACCGAGGGGGAGTACTTTGTACTTATAAATTTTTGATGTGGATATGTATATAGTGGAGATATAAGGAACATATAGAACATTTTGTCTATATACATTTGAAGTTTTGATACTAATGCCAAAGGGGGAGATTGTTAATCTCTATTGAGAATTTAAGGTCATCATTAGTATCAAAAGATATCAAAGAGATTGGCTGGTCACTTATATTGAGTTGGTCGGTAACCAGAAGTAAGATAGAGAAGTCGATAAAGCCTTTACACTGAGCACTATATAGTTTACCGAGCACCAGCAGATAGTGACACCGACAGATAGTAAGCACCAAGCATCATAGTATACACCAAGCAGTTTATGCAGTGTTTACCAAGGATCACAGGAAATGACATAGTAATCTAAACTGGCACATTCTTCTATGCAAATGGCTACAACAGATCGTAAAAAAACTTACCAAGATCGAGGAGCATTTATTGTAAAAGATGCTCATTAAATGCAATGTTTATCTTATTGTCATAGTTGATCTAGGATAATTTTTGCACCGTTGAACTTAGGGTTATAATTATTTTTTTGTAACCTAACTTTTTGCTAAAGCGGAAAAATAGAACACTATATATTTTGTATGTTCACATCATTTTTTTGAGAGGTTGGTGAACTAATATATATGAATTAGGGAGCACTTGAAGCCATTGCCTAACTTCAAGTCAATCAGTTTACAAAGTAGAACAGAGTACATAAGTTATCAGAATGAACAGAATCAGAGAAGGCTACCAAGCAGATTTAGAGCAGAAACTCATCATAGTCAAGGTGATATTTATGAGAATTTATAGATCTATTTCAAACAATTGAGTTGTTAACTAGCAAATAATTGCCTATTACTTTTTGACAATTTTAATAGATTTTTTCATAAAATCTATTAACATAGTAGACTTAATTGTCTTATGTTAATCTCTTAACTGAGTGCACACTTCATTAGTGTTGTCAAAATCCTATAACTAGGTAGATATAACTAATCTAATATGTTACTCCTAATAGGGTAAGATCACCAGAAGTGATAAAAACTTGTAGCCTTAATAGGAAAACCTTTTCTATTTGCAGTATTGAAGAATTTGTGGGTGTCATCCCCACCACAGTTTTTACCTTCTAACAAGGGTTTCCGCATTACCAAAATATCTATGTTATGTGATTTTCATATTGATTTCATGTTGGTTACATTCATAATTTATCTAGATGAATGATTCATGCAGTTAGATTCAAGTTATTTTGGTTAGTTATTACTGATTATTATTTTATATCAGAAAGGTTTACAAGTGTGATTATGAAAGGGCACTGATTCACCCCTCCCCTCCCAATCCTTATCTCTCCTAATTCCAACAATAGGGACAATTGTAAAAGACTCCTAACAAGGTTTGAACCTTGACCAAGTCTACTGTACTTAATATATTGTAAAGAAACTCCTGACACGATTAAGGATCTTCTAACAAAGATCATAATACACTAGTACAAAATATTAGTGGGTGTCAATTCCCACCAAGGTTTTTACCTATTTGGGTTTCCCTGTAACCAAAATATTGGTGTTGTGTTCATGTGTTCTTTCATTATGTTTATGCCTTATGTTTAAGTATACTTAATTGGATAAAGAATTGAATCTTGTAGATAACTGATTCACCCCCCCCCCTCTCAGTTATCTCTTGGGACTATTCCTAACAATTGGTATTAGAGCTAAGTGCCTTGGAGAGAAATTTTAATAGCTTGAGGTTGATCAGATGGCATACTTCAAAAAAGAAAGTCCTCAGTTTGATGGAGAGAATTATCTTGATTGGAAGAACAAGATGGCGACTCATTTGTAGTGCATTGGTTTTTACATTTTTGATGTAACTATCAAAGCAACCAAGATTCCTATCTTAGAAGATCTTGGAAAGGATGATGCTATTAAAAGGAAAAAGGAATTGTTTCATCAGAATGCTATAGCAAAGGAAGCCCTTATCAGCACCCTATTTGATAGTGAATTTTCAAAGATAAAGAAAGTAGACACCGCCCATAAGATATGGAAGCACCTAGAAGACATGTTTGAAGGTGAAAAATAAGAAAAAGATGTGCGTAGGAAAACATGGAAGAAAATATACAATGCATTAGAGATGCTGCCCGAAGAAAAGATTAGAGCTTATAATCAAAGGATCAATGAAGTAGTTACTAGAATCAAGAACAATGGTAGAGAGATCTCAGAGGAAGTCATTATGGACAAGTTAATGACTACTCTCACTCCACAATATGAAAACAAGATCAACATCCTTGATGAGACCATGCAGCTTACATCTAATTTCAAGAGAGAGACCTTGATCAAAAAAATCTCTGCTTTTAAGATTTCAAGATTGAAGACAGAACCAAATAGTGAGACAACCTTCAAAGCAACAATTCATGGTAAGAAATCTGCAAACACTTTTGGTAATTTTGATGATGATGATGAAGAGAAAAGTTTAGATGATTTTATTGCTATGATTGCCAAAAGAGAAAAGAAAGGAAAAGGAAAATATGAAGCTCAATTACCATTTAAGTTCTTTTCATGTAATAACATCTGTTACTTTACATCTAAGTGTCCTACTAGAGCTAGAAAGTTCAAAAAGGATTACAATCCCAAGTACTCTAAGGAATGTTACTATGCGAGAGATGGAGTTTTAGATGAAGAATTAGGTGAAGAAGAAATTTGATTCATTTCTATGGTATACAAAATAAATGAGAAAGAGGAACAAGAGCTAGCATTAATTTCCCAAGAAGATATAAGGACAGACTAGATTATAGATAGTGGTTGTTCACATCACATGACAGGTGATAAGAACAAATTTGTTCATCTGGAAAAATAAAATGGTGGCATGGTTATATTTGAGGACAACACTCCTAAACCCATAGTTGGTAGAGGAGCCATCACCTTGGATGGAAAGAATAGTACTGATGATGTTCTCTATGTTGATGGTTTGAAACACAATCTTCTCAGTGTTGGACAGTTACTTGGAAAAGACTATTAGTTGGAGTTCAAAGATGAAAAATGCATCATTAACAAAAAAGGATGGTGTTATGATTGCATCAAGCTCCAAGACAAGACGTAATGTTTTCCAACTCAATTCAGAAGAAAGTTGTTTTGTTGCTAAAGTTGATGATAGTTGGTTGTGGCATAAAAGACTATGTCATATCAATTTTGATAACATAGTAAAGATAAGAAATATAAAGGTAGTAAGAGCTCTACCTAGCATAGAAAATCCAGTTGATACTATATGTAGGGAATGTGTGATGGGAAAGCATGTGAGAAATTAATTTAAGAGCGAGCACAATTTAGCAGAAAACAAGTTGGATCTGATTCATACTGACCTATGTGGTCCAAATCAAACAAGATCCTACTATGGAGAAAGGTATTTCATTTTTTTTTTTGATGATTATACTAGAATGATGTGGTTTGCATTCTTAAAAGATAAGTCAAAAGAATTTGATAAGTTCAAAATATTCAAAGCTACGATTGAGAATGAATCTGGACTAAAGATAAAATGTTTAAGATTGGATAGAGGAGCAGAATTCACCTTTGATAGGTTCTATGAGTAGTGTGAAGAACATGACATAAAGAGAAAGTTGAGTGCACCTAGAACCCCTCAGTAGAATGGAATTGTGGAGAGAAGGAATAGGATCATTCTTGATACAACGCGCACCATCATGATTGAAGGAAAAGTTGCACATGCCTATTAGAGAGATGTAGTCAATACAATAGTCTACACCATCAATAGAATTCAATTGAGGTCTGGCGCTAACAAAACACCATATGAGCTATGCTTTGGTAATGTTACCACAGTAAAATACTTTAGAATATTTGGAAGCAAGTGCTACATCAAGACGGATGAAGTAGTAGGTAAGTTTGATGCAAGAAGTGATGAAGATATTTTCCTTGGTTACTCTACTAAAAGTAAAGCTTATAGATGCTTCAATTTAAGATTGAGAAAGATCATTGAAAGTGCTCATGTCAAGATTGATGAAAATTTCATGGTTTAAGAAAGATATCATGATTACTCACCCATGATTGAAGAAGAACCTAGACCCTCCACTAGTGAGACTGTTATTGAAGAAATGTTCGAGAACATTGATGTGTTGTTCAATGACCCTGAGACAAGTGAAGAAGAAAATCCTAAGGCTGATGATTCAGCATCAACTAAGGTTCCAAAGTTTACATCTAGAAATTATTCCAAGAAAGACATCATTGGAGATCAGAGCGGAAAAGTCTTAACAAGATCACAAGCAAAAAACTCAGCTAATAGTGAAGCGGTATGTTTACTATCTTAGATTGAACCTTTAAGTGTTGAAGATGCTTGTAATGATTCAGATTGGCATGATGCTATGAAAGAAGAACTAGATTAGAATATTAAGAATGACAATTAGGAACTGGTCTCAAGACCTAGTGATAAAAATGTGATTGGAACAAAGTGGATATTCAGAAACAAGATGAATGAAGATGGTATAGTAGTAAGAAAAAAAGCAAGATTAGTATGTAAAGGGTATGCAAAAAGAGAAGGCATTGATTATACAGACACCTTTGCACCTGCAAGCAGATTAGAAGCTATTAAATTGTTTCTAGCTTATGCTATAGTCAAAAACTTCAAAGTTTATCAGATGGATATCAAGTTAGCATTCCTAAATGGATATTTGAAAGAAGAAGTGTTCATTGAGTAGCCAGAAGGATTCACCTTATTAGATAGACCTGATATGGTATACATGTTGAAGAAGGCCCTCTATGGACTTAAGCAAGCCCCTAGAGCATTGTATGAGAGACTAGATGGATATCTAATAAAGATCAGATTCAAGAAAGGAGCAACAGACTGTAATCTATTCATAAGAGAGACATCTAAAGGTCTATTACTTGTAGCCATATTTGTTGATGAAATTATTTTTGGAGGTAATGACAAAGTTAGTGCAAAATTTTCTAAGGAGATGCAAAATGAATTTGAGATGAGTATGATTGGTCCTATAAAATAATTTTTGGGATTGAATGTGCAGTAGACAGAGAAAGGTATTTTCATTAATCAGTCCAAGTATGTGAAAGAAATATTAAAGAAATTCAAGATCGATGATTGCAAGCCAGTAGCGACTCCCATGATTACTCGATGCAAGCTTACAAAAGAAGATGACTCACTAGTAGTAGATATAAATTTGTACAAGTCTATGATTGGAAAAATCATTTATCTTACTTAGACTAGACCTGATATTTCCAATGCAGTTGGCATAGTTGGAAGATTTGTAGCCGAGCCTAAATAAAGTCACCTCATGGTAGTAAAAATGATATTCAGATACCTGCAAGGCACTATAGACTATGGTCTATGGTATCCTAATTTAGATAATGTTGAGTTTCATGTGCACATAGATTCAAATTGTGTAGGATGCATTGATGACAAAAAGAGTACATTAGGTGGAGCAGCGTTTCTTGGTAATAGACTTGTCACTTGGACAAGCAAGAAACAAAATTGTATCTCTTAGTCAACAGTAGAAGTGAAATATGTTGCAACAGCCTTGAATTGTTCTACAATTATTTGGATCAAGCAAATGATAAAGGATTTTGGAATTCAGATTGATTATCCTATTGTTATTCACTATGATGACACTAGCACTATCAATATGTCAAAGAACCCTGTGATTCATGCAAAGACAAAGTACATTGAAATCAAGTATCACTTCCTAAGAGAGAAAGTGGTAGAGAAAGAAATCAAGCTGGACTATGTGAGTACTAAAGATTAGTTGGAAGACATATTCAAAAATCCATTGCCAAAGTATACTTTTGAGTATCTCAGGGAGAAGTTGGGAGTAATTCCCTTCCTTGATTCTACTTAGAAGGAAGAAGGAAAGGCATCAGTTCTTGAGGACTGATGGAAGATTGACTACTCTACCACAAGAGTAGTACTGATTCTTAAAATGAATGGCACCCTTTTCCATTGATGTCAAAGGGGGAGTAATATAGAGTCATGAAAAACATAAGTAAAAAGGAGGAGTAATATACTAAGGGGGAGTAGTATTCAATTATGACAATAGTGCAGTTGAGGAAATGGAGAATGTTGGAAATATTGCAGTAGGTGGAGGATTCATCTTTGGGTGAGTTTTGTAGAGGAAATGGATAATGTTATAAAAGAAATGTTCATTTAGGTTGGTGGTGGTTTTTCATTCCACATGTTGCCATCAATGCCAAAGGGGGAGATTGTTGGAGATTTGCCAGCAAGCCAATATGTTTGTCATTGATGACAACATATGGAAAGTAGCATGAGTGGAAGTCTTATGTAGTAAGATTTTAATATATGTAGCATGGACATGATATAAACATGATATCATGGGTGCAAAAGTTAACTGTTAGTACAGACAGTTATATAGTAGCTTGTGTCAGTAGTGTTCCTAACAGAGTAACATGAAGTTTTTTGTGGATGGTTGTCTGTATAGTTATCATGAACCTTATGTGCTTGGATATATGTTGAAGATATGTTAGTGATATTTCAATTATGGATGCATAGTCTGATATTTAGTAGAAGTGAAGTCATGCAGTCACTATTCACTAGTAGCAGTTTCTTATGTTTATTCAGAAGAGCCGACAGAGATTTTATTGGTTCCAAATTTGTGCCTATCTTTGGGGTATGCACCCTTGGAGTTAAGCTTAGAGGAGAGTTATTGATGTTTAGTTAAGAGTGCATAAATTAATTCATCTTGAGGAGAAAGATTTAGTTATTTTGGTAGAGCTGATAGTGTATAGCTTGCGTCTACAATTATCTTATTAGACAGGTCTCAGAATGTGTTGCGTGCATAGTAGAGCCAATATAATGTTTATATAAGTTATGGTTTCTCTAATATGATTTCAAGGTGGTTCTAATAGGCCAACTTGATTATATTATTTAGGGGAAAGATATTTATAGGTAGTCATTTGTGATTACTGGAGTGTGGTTCATGGTTGACAATAAGAGCAAAGCATAGTGTGTGAAGTATGGAACCATCAGAAGAAGGTCTATGTGACCAAGAAGAGTACTTTTTCTATACATTGGAACTGATCTAGATAATCAAGTCAAAGATTAGTTCACCAAGATCTAGATATAGTGTGTATCTATTAAATAGAAGGTTGCATCCTTCGCCCCTTTGAGTAGTGAGCTCTTGGATAGTGCATCCTCTCCCTTAATAGGGATAATTGTAAAAGACTCCTAACATGGTCTGACCCTTGACTATTTCTACTATACTTAATATATTTTAAAGAAACTCCTAATAGGGTTAAGGATCTTCCAAAAAAGATCATAATACACTAGTACAGAATATTAGTGGGTGTCAATTCCCACCAAGGTTTTTACCTATTTGGGTTTCCCTATAACCAAAATATTGGTGTTGTGTTCATGTGTTCTTTCATTATGTTTATGGCTTATGTTTAAGTATACTTAATTGGATAAAGAATTGAATGTTTTAGATAACTGATTCACCCCCCACCCCTCTTCATTATCTCTTGAGACTATTCCTAACAAGTTGTTTGAAGACTTTTGGAAAGAAGAGACAAAAGCCTCTACAAAAGGCTACAAGGATTAGGCCTATTTTTAAGGTCTCTAAATGATGAACTATTGAAGACAGTAAGGATATGATTCAAGATCCTTCTAAAATGGATCAAATTGGCCAAGTTATGAAATTTTTCAAGATGGAGAACACCCCTAAAATGAAGATTGGAGTTTGTGAAGAGTTGGCACTTAGAGATTTCTAAGTGAAGGTGAAGGATTGTTCTATCTTAAAGGTGGTAGTATTCTAAGGTTTAGCACAAAGGTTAAGAACTCTTATAGAAGAGTTAGGATTGGTATTAGTTAATCATCTAAACCAATCTAGACCTAGAGGAGACTAGGTTCCTAGGAGAGACAAGCTAGGTCTCTTGCTAGTAGTGCAAGAAAACCTTGGGACACTCACACCATATTGGTATCAGAGCTTGAATTGGTCAGCCTTGTGGTTGATGTTGCAGCCTTATGAATCAGTAGGAGAGATTACACCAGATAAAGCCATGCTGACTAATGCTAAGTTAGCCAAGAAGGTTGAGGAACAAGAGGAGGATAACAAATTTCTAAGCCAAAGACTAGCTCAAATGGAGTAGCTCTTGGGTGAAGTCCAAGACAAAGCTGATAGGGTCAAAGAGAAGATTGACGTAAAGGAAGAAAAATAAGTAAAGGAGAAGGAATTGGAGTTGGAGGAAGCACCAACACCTGATCTTTTTCTTCCTGAAGAGCCATTCTTAAAAGAACTAAAGGCTTTGAGTGGCAAAGCTTTGGAAGGTGTACCACTATTTAGTGGACAAATGAATCTAGATTCATTCATGGATTTGATAGATAACATCGAGAACCATTTTTAATGTGATGGTATCTCTGAAGCACAAAAAGTTATGGTGGCCAAGTCTAGACTGAGGTTCAGCTCTTACTTGGTGGATGCTTGTGTAAATTGAGAGAGAAAAGGATGGAAAAGGTCCTATAGTGACATGGAAGGGCATGGTATCCAAAGTGAAGCATACCTATCTTCCTGATGATTATGAAGTTCAACTTCATAGGAGGAGACACAATCTTAGGAAAAAAGATTTAGATGTCCAAGCATATACCGAAGAGTTTCAAAAATTATGTTTTAGATCCAAGGTAGTTGAAGATGAAAGTATCAAACTTGCAAGGTACTTGAATAGCCTCAAATGGTCTATTCAAGAGGAAATGAGTCTAGTGAACTTCAAAACCATTTTCCAATGCTATCAAATGGCCTTGAAGATAGAAGAGAAAAGAAAAAGGAAACAAGAAACCTCTAAAGGCAAAGCTAACAAAAAGGATAGTAGAGGGAAAAGAGGTGGCTATGGTGGAAAAATTTTTGAATCAAGGACTCAAGGAGACATAAAATTTATTGAGTAGCAAGAAGGAAGCTCTAGTAGAGGTGGTAGAGGAAGAAGCTCTAGCTATAGAGGAAGGAATGGTGGACAAGGAGGAAGAGGCAACTACTTTTCTTCTATGAAATGCTACCATTGCAATTAAATGGGGCACCCTGCCTATATGTGTCTAGAGAAAGGTAGTTCATCACAAGGAGGTGACAAAAGAACTAACTTGGTCCAAGATGAGTCTAATGCAATAGAGAAGCATGTTGAAGTACCATTGAATTCAAAGGAAGGAGAAACTCTTATAAAGAGGAGAACTCTAATCAAGAAGCTAGTGAAGGAAGAGCCAAGCCAAAGGAGGTCTTTGTTTAGAATTAAATGCAAGATAATGAGGAAAGTATGTAGGGTCATCATTGACTCAGGCTCTACTAACAATATTATGTCAGAGGAAGTAGTTAGAAAACTAAAGTTGACAAGGATACCCCACACCAATCCTTACAAGGTCACTTGGCTCAATAAAGGCCAACATGTGTTGGTGAATGAGCAAGCATGGGTAGAGTTCTCCATTGGTAGGTACAAAGACAAAGTGTTATATGATGTGTTACCTATGGATGCATGCCATTTTCTCCTAGGTAGACCTTAGCAATTTGACTGCCAAACCATACATGATGGAGGAAAGAATTCTTATTCTTTCAAGAAGGACAATGTAACCTTCAAAATGCAGTCACTATTGGAAAATGCTAAAGTAAATACAACAGGTCTGAATGTACTTATGGTGGGTGAACATGAGTCCTTAAAAACCATGGAAGAGAGTGAAGGTGTAGGCTTTGCATTGGTGTTAAGACCAAAAGAGGGAGATGAAGGCAAGGTGACTAAGAAGATAGAGTTACCAAAAGAGATTTAAGGTATGCTATAGATTTACCAAGGTATTGTAAGTGATGGAAAACCATCAACCTTACCCCCTAAGAGAGCCATAAATCATAGGATAGACCTTATCCCAGGAGCTACCCTACCTAAAAAAGAAGCCTACAAGATGACCCCTCAACAAAATGAGGAAATAGCAAGACAAATACAAGAACTCCTAGACCAAGGCCTAATTAGGAAAAGTATTAGTCCATGTGTCATACCCACTGTACTTACACCTAAGAAAGGAGGAACTTGGAGGCTTTACATAGATTCAAGGGCTATTAATAGGATAACCATAAGGTATAGGCTCCCTATTCCTAGGATTGAAGACCTAATGAATTGTTTAGGTGAAGCTAAGTACTATAGCAAGATAGACTTGAAGAGTGGCTATCACCAAATAAGAAAACATGAAGGAGATGAGTGGAAGACAACCTTCAAGACCAATGAAGGGTTGTATGAATGGCTTGTCATGCCATTTGGATTGTCTAATGCCCCCTCCACATTCATGAGGCTCATGAATGAAGTCCTCAAAGACTACGTAGGACAATTTTTAGTAGTATATCTAGATAATATACTGATTTTTAGCAAGACAAGGAGTGAGCACCTAGAACATATTGATATTATTTTCAAGAAGCTGCATGATGAGAGATTGATGATCAACTTGGAGAAGTGTGAGCTCCTCAAAATAGAGCTAGTGTACCTTGGATTTGTCCTATCACATGGAAATCTGAAAATGGACAAGAGTAAAGTGGAGGCTATCATGAATTGGCCTACTCCAAGGACAAAAATAGAGGTAAGGAGTTTTCATGGCCTTGCACAATATTATAGAAAATTCATAAGGCAATTTAGTGCAATTTTTGCTCCCATGTTGGATACTATTAAGGGAGGCATGAAAACCAAGTTTGTGTGGGATGAAAAAGCTAATAAAAGCTTTGAATTTTTGAGGGAGAAGATAGCTACCCAACCCATTTTAGTGTTTCCAAGCTTTGAGAATCTTTTCACCATTGAGTGTGATGCTAGCAATGTAGCAATTGGGGTTGTTCCAAGCCAAGAAGGCAGACTGGTGGCTTTTCATTCTAAAAAGTTAAGTGAAGCCAAGAAGAAGTACTCTTCTTATGACCTTGAGTTATATGAATTGGTGAAAGATCTAAGGAAATGGAGGCACTAAGGCACTACTTGCTTCCCAAGGAATTCATTGTGTATACAGACAATCAAGAGCTTAGTTTCCTAAATTCACAAGAGAAGTTGAGTCTCAAGTACATGAAGTGGGTTGAGTAACTACAAGCTTATAACTTTAATATCAAGTACAAGAAGGGCGTCTTCAATAAAGTAGTAGATGCATTGTCTAGAAGGGCACTCACAATCCAAGAAATTCAGTTGAAGAGTATAGGGATAGATCACTTCAAGGACCTACATGTAGATGATGAATATTTTGCTGACATATACAAGGTATGTGCTGAATACAAGAATAATTTTCATAGTAAATATGTTGAATATACTTTACAAAGTGATCTCTTATTTAAGGGGAATCAATTTTGTGTTCCTAGAGGCTCTATTTGAGAGAATTTGATACAAGAGAAGCATATTGGTGCTTTGAGTAGTCACTTTGGGATCACTAAGACCCAAGAACTGGTTTTAAGGTTATATTATTGGCCAAGGATGAATCTAGACATTAGCAGGTATGTGAAAAGTTGTGTTGTATGTCAAAAGGCCATGGGAACTTCTTCAAATGCATGCCTTTATCAACCACTACCTATTCCTACTAGGCCATGGGAATGTTTGAGTATGGATTTTGTACTTGGGTTACCCAAGAAAAGATAAGGTATGGTCAGTGTTTATGTGGTTGTGGATAGATTTGGAAAGATGGCTCACTTTGTACCATGCAAGACCACTAATGATGCTAGTCAAATAGCCTCTCTTTTCTTCAAAGAGATAGTGAGAATCCATGGGTTACCTATCAGCATTGTGTCAAATAGAGACACTAAATTTATGAGTCACTTTTGGAATACTCTTTGGAAAAGGCTAGGCACTAACTTGTCCTTTGGATCATCCTACCATCCCCAAACTGATGGTCAGAATGAGGTTGTCAATAGAAGCCTTGGAAATATACTAAGGTTCTTGACCAAGGAGTATGGTAAAAAATGGGATCAGTTGATTGGGCAAGCTGAATATGCCTACAATGACACTATAAATAGATCCACAGGGAAGATTCCATTTGAAATAGTCTATGGAATACATCCTAGAGGTGTTTATGAGTTAAGGGATTTGAAGGATGGAGTGAAAGGAAGTGGATATGCTCATCAATTTTCATATGCTATGTAGGAGATACATGACACAATGAGGAAGACCTTGATAGAGAACACCATGAAACACAAAGCCAAGGTGGATGAAAGTAGGATAGTTCAATGTAATGTGGGTGACTTGGTTATGGTGCATCTTAACAAGTCAAGACTTCAAAAGGGATTACCTCATAAGTTGCAAATGAAGAGGATAGGCCCCTATCCTATCTTAGCTAAGTATGGTGAAAATGCATTCAAAGTTGAGCTACTAGAAGACAGTGGACTGTCTCCTACTTTTAACATTGCAGACTTGGTCCATTACAAAGGACCACAAAAAGACATGGATCAAAAACTTCATGAAGTGATCAAAGATGTGGAAGATCTACAATTACCTACTGCTACAGTCATAGGAGCTGACAGTGTGTTGGGTACTATAGTCTACAAATAGACTAGAACCAAAGCATACATGGAACACTTGATAAAGAAGCATGGTCAAATGGATGTTGATGTAGTATGGATAAAGGAATCTGAGTTCAAGAAGATGGGGATTGATCCAAGCATCATCAATCCAAGGGTGGATTGAACTTTTTTTTTTGGGGAGGATGGAGTAGGCGCACACCTAGGCTAACCTCCATGTTAGAGTTATTTTGGCTTGGACTTGACTCTAGCCAAGTCAAGAAGAGTAGTGTGTTTGTTTTAAGACCTTAGAAGGTCATTTTCTATGTAGGCTAAGTGAGTTACTCACTAGGACTAAGGTCACACAAATAGCTAATGTTAGTTGTTGATTAAATTTCTTAGTGTTAGAAGCTTAAGGCAAGGTTAGAGTCTTAAATATGTTCTAAACACATAATGATGTTGTAAAGATGCCAAAAGATCATTAATGTTCTTGGATCCTTGAAATGAAGGAGGTTAGTAGTCCTAAGAAGTAGGATGATGGCATAAATGAAAGATGCCAAATGTTGCAAAGAGGTTGTCATGACAACATTTGCAATTATTGCAAATGTTGTATGCAACTTGGTTACTTTGGATCCCCTAAACTATAGGAAGTGGGAGATCAGGCAACAGGCCCTAGAATCATGGAGATGGCATCTAATTCTACCTAAGGCTCAAATTTCAAAGTTAGAGTTATGATTGTAATAGTTTGGAGTATTGAATAGAGCTCTACAATAGTGTTACAGTGAATATCTCAAGCTTTTGTGTTGATAGTCATGTAAAATGGATTGAAAGAATAAATCTATTGGTTTTTTAGTGTTCTATAGATAGTTTTAAGATTTTTTCAGTTGAAGAGAAAGTTGTTTAGAGGTTGTTTAGGTTCTGATTTTTAGTGTTTTAGCTTGTGTATCTAAATTGGTTTTGTTTTGACCAGTCAGTGTTGTCATGGCTCCCCCATGAAATCTAGCCATGGGAAACACCTAAGCGTAGATTGAAATACTAGGAGAGTCATTAATGTACACATATGTAGGATTAGGAGTTGTCAAAGTTTGGAAGGCTAGTTTTATCACTAGGCCCTAATCGAGCAGACAGAGCCTGGATAGAGGTCTAGGAATGAAAGAGTGAAGTTATATTGCAAGGTACAAAGGTACAATATAGTACATGTATAGATACTATAAGGTGTTCATCATATCTTGACATACTATGAAGATTCGGTTCATACCAATCACCTAGATTGAGTTTTGAGCAAGTTTTACACTAGGATACAGTCAGTCCTAGAAAGTAGGTCAATTAGCCTTGCTTGCCCTAGTTTATAGGAAGGTGTTGTAAAAAGGCTATAAGGACCTAAAAGTTGTAGAATATTTAAGAAGATCCAAAAGGGTATTGAAATCCTCAATTGGTTTTGCAATTTTTTTGAAGACTTTTTGAAAGAAGAGACAAAAGCCTCTACAAAAGGCTACAAGGATTAGGCCTATTTTTAAGGTCTCTAAATGATGAACTATTGAAGCCAATAAGGATATGATTCAAGATCCTTCTGAAATGGATCAAATTGGCCAAGTTATGAAAGTTTTCAAGATGGAGAACACCCCTACAATGAATATTAGAGTTTGTGAAGAATTGGCACTTAGAGATTTCTAAGTGAAGGTGAAGGATTGTTCTATCTTAAAGGTGTTAGTCTTCTAAGGTAAAGCACAAAGGTTAAGATCTCTTAGAAAAGAGTTATAATTGGTATTAGTTAATCATCTAAACCAATCAGGACCTAGAGGAGACTAGGTTCCTAGGAGAGACAAGCTAGGTCTCTTGATAGTAGTGCAAGCAAACCTTGGGACACTCACACCACCAGTTCAAATGATGGAAATGCTCTAGATAGTTCTGGTCCAAGTCAGAGTAGAAAAAAAATGGAGCTAAAGATATCATATCTAAGCCAAAGCCTAAGAATAATGGGAATGTAGGTCCAAAGAAAGAAAAGGATTATGCTCCTACAAAGGACAAGAAGCCTGATCAGGATCAAAATTGCTTCATATATGGACAACCCAATCACTTTTCATGAGAGTGTCTTGAGAAGGCTTGAGTTAATGCATTTTAAGCCAAGGAGAAGAGGGCACATGAGATGGGCATCCTGCAGTTGGTCAACTCACTGCAAGAATCAATAACCTCTAGTGCATCTTCAAGCATGAAAAATACACATGATCTCTGATATGTCGAGACATTCTTTAGAGGAAAAAATGTGTTTGCTATGGTGGATTTGGGTGAAATGCACAACTATATGGTAGTGAACCAAGCCAAGGCATTGGGGCTCAAGCTCAATCCCACTGAGTCAAGCTTGAAAGCCATGAATGCTCTTGCTTAGAAGGTTAGGGGAGAGATGAAAGATGAAGTGGTGTGGATTAGGTCTTGGAAAGGACTAGTCAACTTGGTGGTGATCAACATGAAGGATTTTGATTTTATCTTGGGATAAGATTTCCTAAGGAAAAAAGTAGTAGTGGTGGCTCCTCACCTCAGATGCATTCTAATGTTGGATCCAATGTGGTCGTGTCTTATTCAAACCATGTACTGAGCTCACTTAGAATGGATTCTTAGTACGGTTGCATTGAAGAGAGAAAGAAAAAAGGGGACGAGCTCTTCTTGGTGACCTCTCTTGGAGGCTAGGATGAAGGGGAATCATCTAGCTATTCTAATCTTGAGGTAGTGGATGATGTCCTAAGGGATTTTTCATATATGATGTTGGATTGGCTTCTAGAAAAACTACCACCAAGGTGACACATTGATCATAGGATTAAACTAGAGGAAGGAGAAACACCACCAACATAAGCTCCATATCATCTTTCAGGCTCAGAGATGGAAGAGTTGAAGAGACAACTAAATGAGCTCATGGAGGTAGGCTACTGGAAACCATCTAGATCTCCCTATGCCACCCCTGTATTGTTCCAAAAGAAGAAGGATGGGTCTCTTCATTTATGTGTTGACTACCGGGCACTTAACAAGATGACTATAAAGAACCACTATCCTCTCCCTCTCATTGTAGATAGATTCAACTAGTTCATGGAGGCAAGGGTCTTCACTAAGCTAGATTTGAGGTAGGGGTACTATCAGATTCAAATTGTAGGAGGTGACAAGGAGAAGACTATAATCACAAACCGTTATGGGTTATATGAGTTCTTGGTCATGCCATTTGGGCTAACAAATGCATTGACAACCTTCAACACACTCATGAATGACATATTCAGACCCTTGTTAGACCGGTGTGTTGTTGTCTACTTGAATGGCATCCTAATCTACAAAAAATCTCTTGCAAAACACAAGATGCATCTTGCAGAGGTGTTCAGGCTTCTCAGCACAAGCTCTTCGTAAAAAGAGAGAAGTGCATTTGTTCTCAAGAGGAAGTGCCATTTCTTTTCTACATTATGGGTTATGGGTGCATCCGACCTGATCTAGAGAAGTTAGCAGTGATCTAAGATTGGGAGCCACTATAGAATGTTCATGAAGTGAGGAAGTTCCTTGGATTGGCCAATTACTACAAAAATTTTGTGGTTAGTTACTCAAAGATTGCAACTTCCTTGACTAATCTCTTGAAGAAGGAGAAGGGTTGGATTAGAGTCAGTGCCAGCAAGATGCATTTGACTTGTTGAAGAGCAAGCTCACCGAGGAGCCAGTGCTTGCCTTACCCTGATACAATGAACCATTTGAGGTTCAATCTAATGCATTAGACTATGTGATCAAAGGTGTTTTGATGCAGGATGGTTATCCTATGGCATTTGAGTCATGCAAGCTGAATGACCAAGAGTAGAACTATTTAGCTCATGAGAAGGAGATGATCGCAATTATGCATTGCGTGAGGGGTGTTAGCACTTTTCCATGTTGAATCACTATATAGCTATTAAGATTGACTCTTAGACTCCTAATTCCAGATTCCTACAGGGAAAAGGCTAACAGATTGGTGACTCTTATAGGGAAGAAATAAAGGACAACAAGTTTAAAATGATCAATTTCTTGCTTGGCTAAATTATCCTAGAGTCTGGTTAAGTGATCATAGAGTCAGTTCTTTTCAAAAAATTGTTATATCTTCTCATTGAATGTGAGTGGTGACTCTAAATCTCTATTTGATTAGTGTTTGGTAATATGAAATTGTAATATATTTTGTGATCCTGACAAATAGTGCATCATGTGAAGTTATTTTGTGGTTGTTGGTAAAGAAGGTCTAGATGTGAGATAAAGGTTCTCAACTAGTTCCATATTGGTCCTCTACAAAGAGGTGGTGGCTCTACAAAGATTTGAAAGGTGATTTGAGGAAGGCTTCAAATCAGTATTTTACACTAGCAATAGCACTTCTAGGTAATTTTCTATCAAAGTAAAAATAGTCCCTAAATAGGTGAATCAGTCACTAAAGAAAAGGGAAATTAGTTTGAAAGTTCATGCCATATTTCTAGATAGAAGACTCAGTTTTTAAAAGAGTATCAAAAATATGTTGATGTTTAGTGAAGTCAGTGGTTTCATGAATTTGGATAGAAATAATGTCAAAGGAACAAGCTCTATTGTTTTGTCAGTAAATTAAATGGAGTTCCCAACTTTGATAAGTCGAGATGTTCCTAGATCTAAAGGTTTTCAGTCAAATTTAGAAATTTATAATGATGAACTTCATTTGAAAAATCAAAAAATTCAGCATAATTGCATACTAGTTTTAAGATGTGCAATAGGAGAAAGAAAGGAGGATTCTACATTGTCTTATTACAAGAAATTTCTTGTTGCATGTAGTGAACTTCTGTGGGTTTAGATTTTCAAGAATCCCAGTATGCTGAGATGTTTCTTGAACTTAGTATGCCTGAATCAATTAGTTGGACTGTATCCCTAAAATATGAAGCACTAGAAAATGTTAAAGAATGGATGGATTCATTTGTAGATCCTAAATCTAGTTGTGCTGAGGATGTTGAGTCATGTGATGCTGATAGTGCTAGTTATTGTGTTGATGATGAAGTTTATGAGTGTCAAGGAGTGGGAGATGAATCTTGAGTTGATAATGCTTCCTTGGGGCTTGTAGATTTCCCTTTTTCTCAGCATAATGTTAATGGTTCCTTGTTTTAGTTTGGTGATGTTTTGTGTGAACATGAAGTATATGATTATATTGTAGATGATAGTTCCTATAGTGGTTACTTCACACAAGGTAATGAGAAACAAGTGATTTCAGCTCCTATTTCAGATGGAGAAGAGACTTGTAGCATCAATAATGAGAATGAAGAGATGGAATGTAATGCTCAGTGCTCACTAAGTAGTGAGAAAATTTTAGATCTCTCGAAGATGGAGTTTTAGAGGTATGGTACTAAGTTTGTTTCAAAATTTCCATGCCCGATAGACATAAGTTTTGACAAAGATTATTCAAATGATGGCATGATGAGTGAAACATCTATTGATATCTTTTCTCCTATTTTAAATCAACAGTGTAATGGTACACATAATTGTAATGAGTTTAATGATGTTATATTTGATGAGTACAATGATGAAGGTACTATTGAGTGTTTAAATTTGCAAGAGCTTGCTGACTATGGTCCCTATTTACATTTTGATGTTGAAGAATATGATAAATCTGAATGTGTATTCTCATATTTGCAAGTGACTAATGAGTCACTCACTGATAGAGATTGTTCACTTCTAAATGTTGCTAGTGTAGTTTGTGATCAGCAAGTTATTTCTGGTCTTATGAAATCAGACTTTTGTTTTGAGAGGTTCTATTTTAGTTTGCAAAGTGTTGAGATAGAAATGTTTTATTCTATTTTGCAAACTAATGATTAGAATGCTGATGTTTTTAGCCATGATGTTGAGTTCGAGTGTTTCCTTTTTCAGCATGATGTTGACAATGAAGAGTGTGATATTTTTACATCATAAAGTGATCAGTATTTATGGAATCCTGATGGCCTGATGTTGCTGGATAATGGTGAGTATGTTGTTCATTTTTTCTATCGTGTACTAAAAGTGGATCAAAATGTTTTTGATTGGCAGGATGAAACATATAATCTCAGTTTTCCTTCATTGTATGGAGATGAGAATTATTTATTTGATAGAGGTAAAGACTAATTAGAGTTTTGGGGCTTTGAGCCTTTTTGTAAATATTGCAAGTTCATGTACAGTTGCTTTCCTCGCAGTTGTGTTTTTGCTTTCAATAAGGGGTTCCCTGTTCGAAATTTTGAGAAGTAAAAGAATAGTCAAGCTAATTTTCTTTGGATGGTATGTTGTACCAAAGATTTTGGATCCTCTACATGCCTACATGGGGCATGTGTCCCCAGTCAGAGCCACTATTGGAGCTCAAAAATTTAGTCTATGTTTTTGAGGCCATATTCAGAAAATTGTCTAAGTGTCAGGATCGTGCCTTTAAAATTCATTGAAAGATGCCTAGTTTGAGTGCATTAAAAGTATTGGGCCTATTGAGTTTCATAATGTGTCACTTTTATAGGATGTTCATCACCTATCATTTGACATATGTAATAGGTTTTAGGTCTCAATTTTTAGTTTTGACATGTTTTTGAGGTGGCTATTTAAGAGTGTTCCCAAAAATCTACATAGTGAGCATTTCCTAATTTTCACTGAGTGGCCCACTTTGAGGAAGTACATTTATTTCCCTATGATTTTTCATTGCATGCCGGTTGTTGAATCATGTTTTAGGAATGAGATTCAATGTCCATGCTAGTTTTTAGCCCCCCATGTGCTCATTTGACCTATTTGCCAGAGTCGTTTCATTTGCAAATTGTTAAAAATCTCTGAGTGTGCATTGTCCAATTTTCTGAGTGGCCTACTTTGTGGCTTCGTAGTTTGTACCCTGTTCATGGTCAAGAACAATTGAATTTTGTTTCATATTGTAAACTTGGAAGACTACTTGTCTGATGATTTTCAAGTCCCTGTCAATCTATTTAATCACTTTTCCAGGCCAATTCCAAACCCACTTTATGCACTTTTTCACTGTTTTAATCTTCAATATTTCTAATTAGCTAACTTTGGCATTTTATTATAGTGATCAAAATTTCAACTTTCTAAGGAAGCTAGCTATGGATTCATGTTCCTTGTGTGAGGGTGAATCAATGCTCAAGTTGTCAGTCCCTGAAAGTTTCAATGGGTGAGATTTTGAAGCCAGTTCTGAAGGAGATTTTTGTAGATTTACAATGTAAACAGAATCATTTTGCAGAGTTGTTATTTTCAGAGGGTTATAGTTTCATGTTAGATGGATATTTTGGGATGCCAATTGTGGATTGCACTCATTGTATGAGAGTCTTTTATCAGAAACTAGGAGTGGAGACTCGGGGTTTTGTTTTGCCTTTTGTTCAAGGTCATTTCCAGAACTAGTTTCCACTTTGTTTACAATTATTTTTGCAGATGTAATAAATGGTCAACTTTGGAGATCAAAATCTCTCTCCTCAGGAAGCATCATGAAAGTTTTTCTTGCAAGGTACTGATAAATGTGAAGGCTTCCAAGTGGTGGCTGTGTAGATGTTTTCTTGGAGTTTGGGGAGGCATGTTTTATCCCTAGTGCAAGGCAATGAACAAATTAAAATCTGCCAGCATAAGTGATAAGAGGGGCCTCACACAATGAAAAAAGGGCTTGATGAAGGGTGCTCCCCTTAATACCACAAATACATAATAGAAACAAAGAAACACCAACAATTTGCAAGAACATAAAATGATCTTCTTATTATCTCCTCAAGTGTGGAATTCCAAACTTCAAAATTACAATATGCAAAGCCACATGGGCTTTCCCCTTACAATATTCTGTAGGACAAAGCCTCAAATCATTATATAGATCTACTACCCTAAACTGCTCCGAACTGTCAGAACTGTCCTAGACAACACTACGGGCCTTCTTAATATAGGCAATTTCCACCGCCCGAGAAGGTTCTAGAAATTTAGCCCATAGGGCCGACCAAACTTAGAATTATTTTATTTTTCAATTCATTACATCAAAGTTGGCTCAAAATAAATTTTGAAACCCGAACAAAAATTTTGAAGGAAAATTATTTTCTGCCATTTCAGATGACTGAACTTCCGAAGACCATAAGTCATTGCCAGTTGCTCCGATTGACTATTACAACCCCAATTCAGAAAGACCACAAAGTGCTCTACAGGCTTGACTCACGCAAGCACCCATCACTCAAATTTGCAACCTCATCTAGAGCCTCTAAAGCCTTCAAAACTGAGTTCAAAGTTTCTATACCCTACTACCAATACCGAAAATCTTCAATATCTCCAAAGCTAGACTTGATCTGTCAATGAAACTTTACTAGTAGGCTCATACAACTGAGATGAACCTCCACATTTGAAACCATAACATTTTGAGATTGTATGACCAACTTACTAAGAATAGAAAGTTTCCATAAATAGCAGCTCCACACAAGATAGCCCTTATTGAACACAAAAATAGAAATATTTTTGGGTGATGCAAGATTGCTCTTACACCTAGAATGCTCCTGCATCAAAAAAGGGAAGCCAAAATGTGATGGAGGCACATTTTAAAGAAAGGGGGATGCTAGACCATTACTTAGGAAAGATGAATCAATGGATTTTGCAAACATAGATTTACAGGAGAAAAAAAATAGTCATATTATGAGGGGCATAACTTTCAATTCAACCATTGGATCGAGCTCATTTTTGGATATGTTGTCATGAATCTAATTCTCTAGATTCTCACTTGAGCGATTTTCCAAATTCATCTTGGTTCGCGAGATATAAATGATTGAGTGCAAAACTATCTAAACTGCCCTTAACAGTCACAAAGAAAATATATCCCACATTCACTAGGATTAGGGAGTTTCGAGTATTTAAAAACTCCAGTGCTTACTTAATGAAATAAATAAGAAGCTAAGAGGCTTATGGTGGGCTCCTTGGCTGGAGGTTTTGAAATACTAGTGGGCCCCATTATTTTGAGGCAAGATACTAAACAAGCTTTAAAACCTCCAAGATATTTGTTCTCCATTCATCCTAGAAGTGCATTATAAGATGTTTAAAATGAACTCCACTTGCATACAAGGTAGATCAAAGAGCTAGAGGCTCTGCTCGCATGAGTTCGTGAAGGTGCCTTGGGATTCATACCGATAGGCCCATAGGTAAGTAAATTTTGCAGATGGCCGACGGAGGTGACTGAACAAAGTGGCAAGTGGTGGCTAGTCTTCGAATCTCCAAATGAGCTTATAGTTTTTGAAAATATTCAAAGAACTGGAGAATGCCTTAGTCTCTAAATCTTTTAGTCTTAGTAGTTAAGTCACTAATATTCAGAGATTGGGAGAGTGCCTTAGTCGTGTGATCTCTAGATAACATTCAGAGATTGGGAGAATGCTTTGGTTGCCCATTCTCTAGATGCCAACAGTCAAGAAGATGACATTCAAAGATTTAGAGAATGAGTTAGTCACCCAATGTCCAAATCCCTGGCAGTTAGTGATAATCATTTTGAGATTCAGAGATAGCCTTAGTTGCCAGTTCTCCAGATGGTTGGTGGTTAGGAGATAACATTCAAAGAATTGGAGATACACTTGGTCACTAGTTCTCCAGATTCTTGGCGGTCAGAGGTCATCATTCAGAGATTCAAAGAATGAGTCAGTCACCCATTCTCCATATATGACCCAAGGTTAAAGTCTCATCAGGAGAATCAGAGATAGAGGTATTCACCAGTTTTCCACAGGTTAACTATGGTTAGAGAATTCATTTTGAGATTGAGAGCATAAGTGTGTTCGCTAGATCACTTGATTCAACTGGCATTAAGGACATGATTCCAAGATCTAGAGAATGGGTTCAGTCACCCATTCTCCAAATGTAACCTGAGGTTAGAAATGGATCTAGAGGTTCAGAGGTAAAGCTAGTTGCCCATTCTCTAGATGTGACCATGGTTAGAATAGGAATTCAGAGATTATGAGAATGCATGTAGTCGCCAGTTCTCTCAATGAATTTGTCAAGCCTTGAGTTAAGTCTGAGGAGCTAGTCAAATGGTGACAAGTGTCAAGTCCTAGTGGCTTCTATGGTAGTATGTGCATAAATGATAAAAATATACAGATTTCAAAGAATTTGAAAATATAATGTATTCCAAACTATAGGAAAAATTCAAAAATTTAAATGATGAACATGCTCATGGAAAAAAGGCCTTGAGATTCATTTTTTATCAGAATATGGGCATGTTATATGTTTTTGAAAATGGGAAAAGATGAGTTATTCGATGGAAATGATTAAAATCAGTTTCAGAGTGATGAGAAACAGTAGTATGGGTTTGAATTTTTAGAATCATAATCAAATCACTTTGGGAAATGATTGTAGAAAGTAGTTCAGTGGAGAGAATCAGTTGTAGAACAAAGTTGTGGGAAAAACATGGAGATATTTTCATGCCAAGAATGGACAGTTGTCAATTGGTTTTTCAACTGGCCACCTTCTCCTATATCTCAGTTTTTTCCTCATTGTAATAAGGATGTTGAAATTTATGCTGTTGGGACAGCTTTCAGGCTTTTGAGTCTTATATTTGTGTTCATGGTCTTGCAATGTACAGTTTCACATGAATTTTAATGAAAACAATGGAATCCCTGTTCAGTTCTTGTTTGATGTCTTTGTATGCATTCTCTTAATTCTTGTGTATTAACTTGTAAGGCATGTTAATATACCAGTTATAATGTATCTGTGGGTTTGAATTTAAGTTTCTTTCAAGGAGAGAGTAATTCTTGATTTCAAATTCTAAGAATTCTAGGTTTTCATATGAATTTGATGTCCAGGTACTAAAATGAGAAGAATGGTTTGCAAGGGATTTCATTTGGTTTTTTGAGTTTGGAGTTAGGGTTTCCTAGGAATGCACATTTGTATGAATCTGTTGCCTAATAGATAAGGCACTAGTCTCTTGATTGTCTTGTAGTTTCATCATCAAATCATTAATTCAAATCATTTTCCATTTCCAGTTTAAGAGCATTAATGTTTGTAAATTGCATTGAATAGTGCAAATACTTTTGGTGATTCCTTGTAGAAGTGAATCTAATAGGTTAGCCTGCTTGAGCCTCTAGGTTTGAAGAGAAGGGTGAATATCCTTTTTGTTACTATCCATTGATTTTCATGTCTACATAAGGGGTTTTAGTGAGAGAGTGTTTATGTATACAGACTTAGTATGTTTTAGGTACACCCTCCTAGGTCTGTGGAGCCCAAAGTGTAGGAGGATTAAATCCTTGTTAATTAGCCTTTTCCTTGTAAGAATCTGAAATTAGGAGTCTAAGAGTCAAGCTTAATAGCTATATAGTGATTCTACATGAAAAAGTGCTAACAAGGGGTTGGCAACATTACTTACTTGGAGTCTTGTTCATGGTGAAGATGGACAATATCAGCTCAACATACTTCAAGACCTAAGCTAAGCTAACTCTGAAATAGGCTAGATGGTAGGAATTCCTAGTCTAATTCAACTTCAAGTTGATTTATAGTTTGGGTAGGCACAATGTGGTGGTGGATGCCTTGAGTAGGAAGAGACAACTCGGTGTGATTCAGGCCTTGGAGGATGGAAATTCCAACTAGGGGGTGATCTTTGATGACATCTAGGACAAGATCAAGGAGGGCTTGGAAAATGACTCCCACACACACCAAATTGTGCTCCAAGTTTGAGTTGGGTGAATAAGGAGGTTCTCACTGAAGGATAAGCTACTATATTATATCGAGAGCTGACTCTATGTGCCAAAATGGAAGGAGTTGTGGAAGGAGTTGCTCCATGAGTGCCACGTTCGACTTGGGATGGGCACCTAGGTCAGAAGTGGATGTTGGTGCTACTTGAAAGAGGGTTCTACTAACTGAACTTGAAGGATGATGTAGAGTTGTATGTGAGATCATCCATTGCCTATTCTAGTTTGACCCTAGGAAAATGTGAGCATGGACTTCATCACATAACTGCCACTAGTTGATGGATTCACAAGCATCATGGTGATGGTGGATCGGTTCAACAAATATGCCATTTTTGTGCGTTGTATGCAACCTTGAACCACCAAGCTAGCGGTTGAGTAGTTAAAAAATGTGGTCAAGTATTGGGGATTTAGTTCAACATTGTATCAAATTGTGATCCAAGGTTGAATTCTCAGTTCTAGATTGAGTTATTCAAGATGATCAAGATGAGGTTTTTGATAAGCTCTGCTTATCACCCTCAAATCGAAGGTTAGATGGAAAAGATCAATGCAATATTGGAGGACTATTTGAGGCACTTTGTTGCTTCAGATCAGAAGAACTCACCAAGGTTGCTTGGTGTGACCTAGTTCAGCTATAATTTATAGAAGAGAAGATCTTCAAAGTTCAGTCTATTTGAGCTTACAGCAAGACAACAACCACTCACTCCTCATACCGTGATGAGTGGTTATTAGGGATCAAACACCCAAGAAACCAAGGTGATTCAGAGGTGGAACAAATGGGTCGACTTGGTAAGATATCATCTCACAAGAACAAAAGATCGAATGAAAAAGTATGCAGATGAGAACTATAGGAAGACAAAGTTCAATGTGGATGACAAGGTCTTGTTGCAGATGGACTCAAATCAATTCAAAGTGCCTAAGGGGTTGAGCACTTCTTTGGTTAGAAGATGGGACATGCCATTTGAGATCATTTAGAAGATCAGCCAAGTCACCTACAAGCTGAACCTACCACTTCATCTTGGAGTGCATCCAATTTTCCACGTTTCATTATTGAGGGCTCATCATCTTGAATTGGATGATTTGGAGTGCAATATTCCCAATAGAGGTTTGACCAATGTCATGGACAATCTAAACTATCAAGTAGCTCAAGTGCTAGTAATGCAGACTTGTGGTCGGGGTCAGAAGGTCTCCCGTGAGTTCCTTGTTCTATTCAAAGGAGCAAGCTAAGAGGAGGCAACCTGGGAATGTGGTGAAACCTTATGGTGGGATGAAGAGAAAATCATGGAGTTCCTAGAAGGGAACTCAACTCAACATGAGTGAAGTTAGTAAAAACCCATCTCATGCACCATTGGGGGCTAGGTGCATCAACATCAAGGATGTCACCATAGATAAGGTGGGAGAGGATGTCATGACCCCAGATATTCGAGTTGATCCAAACCTGAGTTGGCCCTATGAACTAAGTTGACCCAACAATTCAAGTTGAGTCAATGATCTGAGCTTAATTGACAACCTGAGCTAAACTGATGATATGAGTTGAACTGATGATCCAAGTTGATTTGTCGATCTGAGTTGATCTGCCAACTTGAGATGATCTATCGACTCAAGCTAGACTACCGACCTAAGTTAATTCACTGACTCAAGCTCATCTCTTGAGCTGAGTTGATTTTCCAACCTAAGTTGAATTGGTAACTAGAATGATCTATGTCAAGATGACTTGACATGATTCCAGCTCAATGTCATGAGGTGATTTGGAAAATCTGTTAAGGGACTTTTCAGAGGTTACTGGAGTGCATACTTGGATCCGAGCAATTCAATATTGGAATAAGTTGGCATATTCCAGAAAGACGCATGGTGACTTGACTTAGATGTCCATGTCACATTCTGAGAGCCAAAGTCTTCAGTAGTTTGCATTAATGGCAGTATGAGTGAGCTTGCCTTTACTTGGATGTAACAGTTGATTGATTAGTGGTCATGTCACTGTGAGAGCAGAGCTGCTATGAATATGATCTTGTTTGGATGGTGCAATGAGAAGTTGCATTCAATGCGATGGACATTTGAGTTCAAATTGAAAAAAATCATTTCAGTTTAGGAGCGAAGCTCTATGATAGGGGTCATTTCATAACCGCTCAACATTCATTCAGAGTTAATGCACTTTGTCATTTAAATTTCAAATGGATATCTCATGGGAAAGACTTTAAAGTCATGTGTTTCCATAAAAGGTGAAGCCTTTTCTCATTCTGAAGTTAGTAGGAGTTAGTTCTTTCACAGATAGAAGTGAAGACCCATGGAACTGGTTTAGAGATGAAGCGAACTTTAGAAGTAGAGGTGGTACTACTGGTGTGGTAAAGTGGGTCTATTTCAGATTCGATGCTACGACTTAAGCCAAGGATTGACTCTATTTTGTAATCATCTTGGCTAGGCCTTTGGTTAACTATACTTTTATTAAGGGGTGACCTGTGTTTATTGACACAGTGTTGTTTAACTTTTTATTTTGTAATAGACTTTATAATTTAATGAAAGAAGCTTGCCCAACATCCATGGTGTGTGACTTGTGATTTTTTGTTAACAATCTCGTATCATTCCGCATCACAGAGTCACTTAACCAAAATGTTCATGGTTAAAACAAATTGAGGCGTAGTCTAGAATCAACTTGAAGAGCCAAACCCTTAACTCAAGAAGATTTGCAGTGTTGCGTGGGTCGAGCGGTCTTGAACAATTAGGTTCGTGACACGTGATATATATATATATATATATATATATATATATATATATATATATATATATATATATATATATATATATATATATATATATATATATATATATATATATATATATATATATATATATATATATATATCACATGTCACAAACCTAATATATATATCACGTGTCACGAACCTAATTGTTCAAGATTGCTCAGATATATATATCACGTGTCACAAACCTAATTGTTCAAGACCGCTCGAATATATGTGTGTGTGTCTGTGTATATCACATGTCACGAACCTAATTGTTCAAGACCACTCGGCCCACACGACATTGTAAATGTTCTTGAGAGTTAAGGGTTTGGCTCTTCAAGTTGATTCTAAACTACACCTCAATTCATTTTACCCCTGAACGTTTTTTCTAAGTGACTCCGTGATGCGGAATGATACTAGACTATCAACGTAAAATCATAAGTTGCACACCATGGATGCTGGGAAAGCTTCTTTCATTGCATTATAAAGTCTGTTACAAAATACAAAGTCAAACATCACTGTGTCTATTCTAGATCCGGGGTTACGACTCAAGCTAAGGATTGACTCTATTTTGTAATCATCTTGGCTAAGCCTTTGGTTAACTATACTTGTATTAAGGGGCGACCTATGTTTATTGACACATTGCTATTTGACTTTGTATTTTGTAACGGACTTTATAATGTAATGAAAGAAGCTTGCCCAACATTCATCGTGTGCGACTTGTGATTTTATGTTGACAGTCTGGTATCATTCCACATCATGGAGTCACTTAGCCAAAACATTCAAAGGCAAAATGGATTGAGGCATAGTTTGGAATCATCTTGCAAAACAAAACCCTTAACTCTCAAGAAGATTTGCAGTGCCGCATGGGCCGAGCGGTCTTGAAAAATTAGGTTTGTGAAATGTTATATATATATATATATATATATATATATATATATATATATATATATATATATATATATATATATATATATATGTATGTGATGCAGGAGCATCCTGGGTGTAAGAGCAATCTTGCATCACCCAAAAATATTTCTTTTTGCTTTTCAATAAGGGCTATCTTGTGCGGAGCTACTATTTATGGAAACTTACTATTTTTAGTAAGTTGGTCATATGATCTCAAAATGTTTTGATTTCGTAGGTGGAGGTTCATCATAGTCATATCAGCCTACCAATTGAGTTTCATTGCCACATCATCTGTATTGGTGAAGTTATTGAGGTTTCCAGGTACAAAATCTTTCAGGTCAATTTTGAAGGCCTTAGAGGCTGCGGATCGCAGTCGACCCCTGACTGACTGGAGCTTGCGCAGTCAGGCACTGTAGATCTCGACATGGCGTTCCCGAAAAGTGGTTATAATATAAAATTGGAGCTACAGTTAAAAAGTTATGGCCTCTGGAAGTTGGGCTACCGAAAAGTATTTTTGTGTATATTTTCTTAGCCGACCCTATGTAAAAAGAAAAGAAAATAAATTAATTCTTAGGATCGTCGGCCTTAAGGGCTAATTTTCTGGAACCTTCTCAGGCGGTGGAAATTGCCTATATAAAGAAGGCCCGTAGTGTTGTCTTAGGCAGTTCTGGGTAGTAGATCTGAGTTCTGATTCGAGGCTTTGGCCTACAGAATATTGTAAGGGAATGCCCATGTGGCTTTATATATATTGTAATTCTGAAAGTTTGTAATTCCACATTTGTGGAGATAATAAGAAGCCAATTTTCTGTCCTTGCATATTGTCGTTGTTTCTCTGTTTCTGTTATGTGTTTGTGGTATTAAGGGGAGCACCCTTCATCAAGTGGTATCAGAGCAGGAGTTCCTGAGTGTGTAAACAGATCGCCGACTGTGAGGCAGTTTGCACTAGGACCGTGGTTAGGGTTTCAGTGTGCATTGCGAAAATGCCTCCACAAAGAGAACATGGTGGAAGGGCTGGTGTTGTGACACCTGAGGTTAGAGAGCTACAAAGACAAGTGCAAGCATTGCAAGAAGAGATTCGCAGAGGAATGAATCTTAATGTAAGAGAAGAAAGTGATGATGAAGCGGAAGAAAATTTTGATCAGGAAGGAGAAGGTGAACTTCCGAACCCAGAAGAAGAAAGGCTTTTTCGAGCCCTTTCCAAGATCGGGAAAAGACCTAAGATTGAGGTTCCTACATTTTCAGGGAATCTCAACCTAGAAGAGTTGATTGACTGGATCAATGAATGTGAGGAATATTTTGAGTAAGAAGATGTTGAGGATCCTGACAGGGTCAAATTCGTGAAGGCCAGACTGAAAGGTCATGCGAAGATCTGGTGGCAAGAGGTTCAATTGGAGCGAAATAGAAGAGGAAAAGATAAAATCACAAGATGGGATCGGATGATGGATAAATTGAAGCGACAATTCATTCCTGTTGATTATGAGCTTGACCTACTAAAGAAAATGCAAAGTTTGAAGCAAGCAGGAAGATCTGTTCAAGAGTATACAGAGGAGTTCTATCGACTCCTCATCAGAACGGGCCATGCAGAAGCTGATAAGGAGAAAGTTTCCAATTACCTTAATGGGTTGAGGCCGAGCATTCAGGAGGAGCTGAATCTGGTTCGAATGAACAGTATTGAAGAGGCATACTAGTTTGCCCTAAAAGTAGAGGAAAAGTTGAACAAGAAGTTTGAGAGAAGACAAAATGGAAGGGGTCGCGGTGGGCTATCTGGTGGACGGTCATATGGTGGCCAAAATGAAGATTCGAAAAAGAAGGATGAGGCCAGTAGCAGTCAGAATCAGCGAGGAAATAATTTCAATCGCTTCCAGGATCAGAATAATAGAGATCAGAGAGGAAGAGGAAGAGGACAAGGATCTGGAAGAGGTGGCTTCCGTGGAACATGTTTTCACTGTGGAGAAGAAGGTCATAGGGAATTTGAATGTCCTCAGTGCCAAGGAAGAACAGATAGGAGAAATGAAGGCCAGGCCAGAGTTGTACATGTAGATGAAGATGCTAGATCATCAAATTCTGAAGATTCTGAAAGAGGAGAAACGTTGATTAACAGAAGAGTCCTGTTGAGTGGTGAGAATGAACCAGAGCAAAGGAGGAGCCTATTTTGCACCAGGTGCAAGTGTGAAGGTAAATGTTGTGATGTGATTATTGATAGTGGAAGCACTGACAATTTGGTGTCAGAGGAGATGGTGACAAAGTTGAAGCTCAAGAGACAGAAACACCCACATTCATATCGGATTGCCTGGGTACAGGATGACCACAAGGTCATGGTCAATGAACAATGCCTAGTGAAGTTCAAGGTTGGCGGATACCAAGATGAGGTATTGTGTGATATCATATCTATGGATGTATGTCATATGTTGCTGGGTAGACCATGGCAGTTTGACAGATGTGCTGTATATGATGGTCACGCAAATACCTATTCCCTGACAAAGGATGGAGTGCGACATAAGCTAAAACCATTGAAGGAGACTGAAGAAAAGGTATGTGGTAATGCAAGGATAACTTTTGTTGATGGAAGAAATTTCCTAGATGGTATGAGGCATGAGCGTGTATGTTTTTCTTTAATTCCAAAAGTTGGTAAAGAGGAAGTAGAAGATGTTCCTGTAGAAATTGCAGATTTATTGAATGAGTTTCAGGATATTGTATCCGATAACATTCCTAATGGATTACCACCATCAGGAAGATCAGTCATCAGATGGACGTGATCCCAGGAGTGAGTTTTCCGAATAAGGCAGCACACAGAATGACACCTGCAGAAAGTGAGGAGTTGAACAAACAAGTACATGAGTTGTTATAGAAAGGATTGATCCGTGAAAGTCTGAGTCCCTGTGCTGTACCAGCAATATTAGCACCAAAGAAGAATGGAGAATGGAGGATGTGTACAGATTCTAGGGCAATAAACAAGATCACAATCAAGTACAGGTTTCCATTGCCACGAATGGATGATATTATGGACTGTTTGAGTGGAGCTGTGTATTTCTCAAAGATAGATCTAAAGAGTGGATATCATCAGATTCAGATCAGAGAAGGAGATGAATGGAAGACTTCCTTCAAGACAAAGGAAGGACTGTATGAGTGGTTAGTCATGCCTTTTGGGCTAACCAATGCACTGAGCACTTTCATGTGGCTCATGAATGAGGTTCTGAAAGAATTTCTGGGTAAGTTTGTCATTGTTTACCTAGATGATATTTTGATATTTAGTAAGACATTGGAAGAGCCTATGATGCATATTCGTATGGTATTTGAAAAATTGAGAGAAGAGAAATTGTTGATTAATTTGAAGAAGTGTAGTTTTGTGAAGAAAAAGTTAGTGTATTTGAGATTTGTAGTTTCAGCAGAAGGTCTAAAAATAGACCCAGAGAAGGTACAGGCTATCCTTGAATGGCCTACTCCAAGGAATGCTACTGAGGTAAGATCCTTTCATGGTCTAGCTAGCTTTTACAGAAATTTTATTAGAAATTTTAGCAGTATTTGTGGACCCTTGACTGAAACAATGAGAGGGGATAGAAAATAGTTTAAGTGGACTAATGGGGCAAAAAATAGTTTTCAATTGTTGAAACAAAAAGTTACAGAACAACTTGTTTTAGCACTTCCAGATTTTAATAAGGTGTTTCAAGTAGATTGTGATGCTAGTGGTACTGCAATAGGAGCTGTTATGAGCCAAGAAGGTAAACCTGTTGCTTATTTCAGTGAGAAGTTAAATGATGCCAAGAGGAAATATTCTGTTTATGATCAGGAATTTTATGCTATAGTTCAGGCATTAAAGAAGTGGAGACATTATCTGCTTCCTAAGGAGTTTGTTTTGTATACTGATCATCAAGCTTTGCAATATTTGAATAGCCAAGGAAAGTTGAATCAAAGGCATTTGAAATGGGTTGCGTTTTTGTAGAGCTATACATTTGTTTTGAAACATAGGAGTGGAAAGTCTAATAGGGTTGCAGATGCTCTTAGTAGAAGGCAACTATTGCTGACAAAAATGCAGATTTAAGTGGTTGGGTTCAAGGAACTCAAGAATTTGTATCTAGAAGATCCTGATTTTGGTGAAACTTGGAAAGCTTGTAAAGAACCTGTTACTCTAGACAGAACGAAGTGGCTGGATTTCATCATTCAGGATGATATGTTGTTTAGAGGGAGTCAGTTGTGCATTCCAAGAAGTTCTATGAGGGAGAATCTCATCAAGGAGAAGCATAGTGGAGGATTGGCTAGACATTTTGGTCATGATAAAACTCTTTCTTTGGTTAGTGAAAATTATTATTGGCCACAGTTGCAGCAAGATGTGAAGAAGTTTGTACAAAGTTGCAGAGTATGTCAAATGGTGAAAGGAGTGAAGCAGAATACAGGGTTGTATCAGCCATTACCTGTACCAGAGAAGCCTTGGGAGGATGTTAGCATGGAATTTGTTCTTGGTTTACCGAGGACTCAGTGGGGACATGATTCAATTTTTGTGGTGGTTGACAGATTTTCAAAGATGACACATTTCATTCCCTGCAAGAAGACTACTGATGCTGTTCATGTAGCAGAATTGTTTTTCAGAGAGGTAGTGAGACTACATGGTTTGCCAAAGACCATAGTTTCAGATCGAGACACAAAATTTGTTGGATATTTCTGGCGTACATTGTGGAAGAAGCTAAAAATAGATTTGAAGTTCAGTTCATCACATCATCCATAGACTGATGGACAGACAGAGGTGGTGAATAGGAGTTTGGGAAATTTGCTGAGATGTTTGGTTGGAGATAAACCAACAAGATGGGATTTGATTTTACCACAGGTAGAATTTGCATACAATAATTATGTCAATAGGAGCACTGGTAAATCACCATTCCAGATTGTATATGGAAGTAGTCCAAGAAATGCATCTGAATTGAGAAAGATAAATAAAGGAGAAATAAGTAGTGTTGAAGCTGAGGATTTTGCGGAACACTTGAAGAACATTCATGAGGAAGTAAGGAAGCACATTACCAAAATGAATACACAGTATAAGGCTAAGGCAGATGAGAAAAGAAGGCATAAGAAATTCCAGGTTGGAGATGAAGTCATGGTTCATTTGTGAAAGGAAAGATTTCCAGTTGGTACATATAACAAGTTGAAAATGAAGAAATTTGGACCATGTAAGATACTGAAGAAGCATGATTCAGGAAATGCATATGAGGTAGAATTGCCTACTGAGTTGAATATTTCATGAGTGTTTAACATTTCAGATTTGACAGAGTATCATGAAGGATGTGTTGAAGATGAGATCACAGCAGTATAGTGGAGTATTCCAGCAACTAGTTTAGATACTAAGGAGATTGAGGACATACTGGATAGTCGTGTTGGAAGAAGCACAAGGAACAGAACATATGAAGAGTATTTGGTCAAGTGGAAAGGACGACCTGTTGAGGATTCATCATGGCTAACAAAGGAGGAGGTTAACCATCTTGGTTTTCCTCTGCACCCCTGAGGCGTGACAGGGTCACTTCTCAAATTACCCCAGGTGTCTGATGCAGGAGCATCCTGGGTGTAAGAGCAATTTTGCATCACCCAAAAATATTTCTTTTTGCTTTTTAATAAGAGCTATCTTGTGCGGAGCTACTATTTATGGAAACTTACTATTTTTAGTAAGTTGGTCATATGATCTCAGAATGTTTTGATTTCGTAGGTGGAGGTTCATCATAGTCATATCAGCCTACCAATTGAGTTTCATTGCCACATCATCTGTATTGGTGAAGTTATTGAGGTTTCCAGGTACAAAATCTTTTAGGTCAATTTTGAAGGCCTTAGAGGCTCCGGATCGCAGTCGACGCCCGACTGACTGGAGCTTGCGCAGTCAAGCACTGTAGATCTCGACATGGCGTTTCTGAAAAGTGGTTATAACAGAAAATAGGAGCTACGGTTAAAAAGTTATGGCCTCCGGAAGTTGGGCTACCGAAAAGTATTTTTGTGTATATTTTCTTAGCTGACCCTATGTAAAAAGAAAAGAAAATAAATTAATTCTTAGGATCGTCGGCCTTAAGGGCTAATTTTCTAGAACCTTCTCGGGCGGTGGAAATTGCCTATATAAAGAAGACCCGTAGTGTTGTCTTAGGCAGTTCTGGGTAGTAGATCTGAGTTCTGATTCGAGGCTTTGGCCTACAGAATATTGAAAGGGAATTCCCATGTGGCTTTATATATATTGTAATTCTGAAAGTTTGTAATTCCACATTTGTGGAGATAATAAGAAGCCAATTTTCTGTTCTTGCATATTGTCATTGTTTCTCCATTTCTGTTATGTGTTTGTGGTATTAAGGGGAGCACCCTTCATCAGTATGTATGTATGTATATATGCGTGTGTATATATATATATGTGTGTGTGTGTGTGTGCATACATACATACATACATACATACATACATACATACATACATATATATATATATATATATATATATATATATATATATATATATATATATATATATATATACATGTATATATATTATATACACATTTATCATGTATATATATTATATACGCATTTATATAATATATATTATATATATACGTGTGTGTGTGTGTGTCTATACACACACACTCGCATGTATACATATATATGTACATATATACATATACATATGCATCTATATATACATGTGTATACATATATACGTGTATATATTGTCATGCCTAAAATTTACACACAAAAATTCAACAATTTTTTTTAAAAGTAAGATGTTCGAAGATAAGGTACATCAGTACAAGGATAAGTCGAGTATGGTTAATCTAGCCACAACCTAGGACTAAGTCATTTGAAGCGTCCATCACAAGTTCAGAGTTGTTGAATTAATCATTGAACAGAGTTTTACTTGAAGGTGATAACTAAGTCAGGAAGGGTATCAACAATCTTGAAAAGCTCTAGTTCCTCCAATTCCCAAAATGCATTAGGACATACCCTCCCATCGCAACATTTCCACCGTTATGGTGTAGAACTAAATGAATGTTCAACTTCTAACGATCGGTTTCACTAGGTGAATTTCTTTGTCAACCATGTGGGTTATCGACTTCTAAAAGGGTTTACGTAACATTGTCTTATCCAATGATGGTGATATAAATAAACTTGATCTATTCAATTTATTTAGTATAATAACAAAATTTTAAAGAAATTTTAATTATACTGATTATGTTTATTTATCATATTAACAACATTATAAATTCGTTGAACCATTTTAAAAAGATTCATTTATTAAAATGTAAAAATTATATTAAGAATGAATTTAATTAGAGTTAAATAACAACTAGATGAATGTTATTAAACATTTTATTAAATCACATATAACCTAACATAATATGATACACCGATAAAATAAATCTAATAAAAAAATATAGTTTATTTAACTAAATCAATATAAGACAATTTCCTTCATCCATAAATTAACTAAACTAAATAGTTTTCAATAAATTAAATTTGTCTTAATTTAACTAACTTTATTAATTTATAACATAGAGAATAGGTAATAATTAAAAACTATGCCCTCTCCCTTTTGAAAAATATGAAAAACACTTTTCTAATAATCATAATAAAATTAAGTAAGTAAACTAACTATGCATTTTCTAATACATACTAATAACCCTCTTATAAATTCAATTAATTTAAACAAATCAATTTATTAGATCATAACCCTATTAACTAAAAATTTAAATTAAATTAAAATAACTATTATTAATGATTTTAATTTAACTAATTAACAATCAAATCAAATAAACTATCTATGCATAAGAATATAAATTAAATTCTAAAAACAAATTCTAAATATCCTAACCTACTACCCTACTCCCCTACATATCTCCTATCCTTTCACTCTTTCTTTCCCCATGGTCCACTTGCCAAGTGGGTGAGGTGACATGTCCATAGGGGAGCGAATTCTTCCAAGGAAATGAGTGTAGATTTTAAGCAACATTGAGTTTGGGGCCCACCTAAAACATGACTTAAATCTAATGCAAGGGAATTTCGAAGTACTCCAAGGAGGTAAGTACAGGTTTAAGGAGACATGAGATTTGGGCCCACCAATGCATATGCCTTAATCCCAATGCATCAGATTTTTGAAAGGCAAGGGGGAGTTGTACTTAAAATGATTGCTCCTTCCCTTGTTTCGTGCGCCAACCAAAGGGTAATAAAAGGGTAAGGAAGAGATGATGGAGTAGCAGTTTCGATATATAATAAGACTTATGGGTTAGCACTAAGGTTTAATTAGTAAGGGAATTAAGGAGGGAATATTCTCTATGTAAAGAGGGAATTAAATCTCTCTCCATACATTTTCCAAATAGCATTTTGGCTCTCAAAAATCTGAAAAGTGTTATTTTGTCATCCCCTCTAATATTGTATTTCTTTTGTTTTGCTATTGTTGAAGTTAAATGTATGCAATATGTATTTTATTGGTGCATTAAACTAAGAGAACTATTAATAGAATATTGGTAATAGGTGATTTTAATTTAGTGTCATAATTTGATTAATTAACTATTGTTACCATGTTTTCATCAAAAGATTTGAGATTTCAATATTGAATTTAAGGTAAAGTATTGATCATATTATGGTAGAAATATAGATTTCAAAAGAGGAAATGTAGTATATTAAACTTAAAATTTTACAATCAAAACATTAAAGAGAATACAAGATTTACATACCAATAAGACTTTACATTTTATGAAACTAAATATATAGCTTTCTTATCCTCATTGAATGTGTCCTATTATGAATAAGGATCAATTTCATAAATCATCCAATACACATCACAATTTCTCTATACAAAGATCAACATGAGATAAATTCTCTTTTCAAAAGTTTCAACAACACAACATTTAAGGTTTGCTCCTACAAAGACTTCATAATAAAAATTTCTCAAAGCTTTTCTTCTTGCAACAATAACTTTCAAACCTGCAAATAAAAGAGGAGAACCATGGGAAGCTCACCTCTCAAGAAAAATTTCAAGGAGACCACCCCCGAGCTTGGAGAACCAAGGCTAAATGGGTATATATAAAAAAATGCTCACAGTTCAACATATATGCACAAACAACAAATAACTCCCATCCAAGACTTCACAAATGAGTTTTCCAAACTCATTGAAATAGGGTGAAGGTGGGCTTTTCCAAGGAGGAGAATGCCACAATTTTCTCAACAAGAGTATTTCATTTCCTTTCAAAGGCTACATTATCAAATTTCTATACACAATTTTTCTTTGTTAACATCCTCAAGATGCAAGAATACAAATGGCTTCATGGAGCCCATACCCCATGAAATTATCTCTCTTCTCCAAAAAAAGATTCACTACAATGGAGAGCCCAACTAACCCCTTAACCCCCAACCACTTCTTCCCTTCCCAAAGGGTGAGTAATGCCTTAAACTCCCATGGACAACACTCCCAAAATCAAATTAACAAAGAATGATATAAACCCCAAAATCAATCCCTTACCCAACACAAAAATAAAGAGATTTACAAAGAAACAATACATACAAGATCTCACATATTCCTTCTACATTACAAACATCAAAATAACAATGCAATGCGAATTACTACATAGCAAGGGAAATAAGCATATCTACAAATACAATCTACACAAATAATCTTCATGAGTTTTCAAACAAGAAGATTTTCCATGGTAAGACTGCCAACCTTGGTCCAATGCAAAATAGAAGAATGAAGTTGAGTTGAGCTCCTTATCCTTTCTCCAACTTTAATTGTCTCTAAAATTAGAGAGTGGGTGAACACTCACTAAGTCTGTCCCATCCCTCTAAAAATGACTCTAAAATGTACTCAACAACTAGCATTAAATGAGACATGACATCAAGTCCTTGGTCTTCCCTCTTGTCTCCTTTTTTAATTATGGGTTTAGCAAGGAGTGTGAGACAAATTAATATGTATGTGGCCACTTCCATTTTTGCCATTTTTTAAAAATAATCTTTTTGGAGGGTCATAATGAGGTTCTAGGATTTTCCATAGGTAAAAACTAACCCCCAACCTAAGGTACTTACTTAAGGTTAGCTAATTTAGGCTATAAATACACTCTAGAGTCACTTTTGACCTGTCTAAAGTACTCCTAAAGTCCAAATCTAAGTTCTAACTTGATGTGATCCCTACAAGACACCTACATCTAAGTGGGACTAATATAATATTTTATGAGGTTAGGTGGTTCTTCCCAAGTCCTAATTTGACATATCGTCTTTCACATGTACAATACAAGTGTCAAGTGACACCAACAAAATACACATCACATTCACAATTATATGTCATAATTAACAACATGAAGTTAAACTAATAACACACATTCAAAAATATGTTTACAACAAGATCACATTACAACAAGGTTTAAATCTCTTAATTAGATTAGACCTTGGCTTATTCAATTCACATATGTTTAGCCCTAATTCTCTGAATAATTTCATGGTTCTCTTTCCTGCACACTAAACTCTAGTATCAATAGTCCAAGGTAATAAATCCACACACACACACACACACACACACACACATGTATTCAATTCATTATTAGCAACATTAATCAATATGAAAAATTTAATTCTAATTACAATTTTCATTCAGTAATTTTTAAATCTAGTATCTTCATAAATCATCATGACATATCATCCATGTTACTTCCTAACTTAAAACATCATCCATGAAACAATCAAATCTAGTCATGATTAAATCTTTCTCATTAGATCATATATCTAAGCATGTATAATCAAAATAAACCATATGTTCTAGGTTCTAATCCACATCAAAATGTAATCCATAGAATATAATTATCATCATAAAACATAATATCATGAGCCTATGTCAGAATAATAAAAAAGTGTATCAATGGATCAAATCATGAAGTCTCAAAATGTGAATGAGTTAGTAATGCTATGATGGGTCGGGGTGAGACCTCACATATATGTATACACGTGTATGTATATATACCTATGTGTATATATACACACACACATGTGTATATATACATACACATGTATATATGTATATATACATGCGTATATATATTAATATGATTTAGAACAACAGAGAGGGCGAGTGAATCAGTTGTTCTCAGGTCCTGATGCATAAAATAACTTCAAAAACTATTTCTTAATGTTGAACCTACAACTAATTTACAACTGATTGGAGAGATTGTTGAAACAGTGATTGAAGATCATATGAAAAGTGGTTGTATAGATATATAATATGTTAAATCAGTATTATGTTGTCATTGATGTCAACTAGTTTCATATTAGTTTGACAAGTACTTATCTTGTAAGTTATCATACCAAGACATCTGAAGAATGGTGGAAGATGGTCACAATAGATGAGAATAAGGAATGCATTGGATAACTTATTGATGAGTCTTTGATCTCATTATATTGATTTTAGTATGTTGTATTCATCTATTTTGGAGAATAGAACTGAAAGACACAAAGCAGTGTTTGTCAGTAAAAGAGAATAGCTTAATGTTTATTGAGGATCTCAACGTAAACACTGACGACAGTTTACACCAACAACAGTTTACATCGACAACAGTATACACCGGTACATTTCTTTGTTAACCGAGGAAAACATAATTGAACTAAATGATTAATTTAGCTGACAAATTTGATGAGCTAGATTCGCATGATTCCAAGGTGGAAAGTCAAAGTTTGTTACAAGGATCTACGACTAACAAAATTCAAGGAAGATCTGATGGAGGTAATTTAAATGTGTTATTGACACATCAGCCGAGGAAGTTTAAAGTGGCAAAATCAGTGGATATGATTAAGTGGAAAAATGTGATGGATGAAAATAAAATGGCTTACATGTTTATTTAAGGGAATGAAAAAATTAAATTGTCATATCGATGCAAAAGAAAGCAGAAGAAGGAGATACTATAGGAGTAGAGCATGAACTAGTATTCATGCAATTCTGATCATACAGGTTACTAAACCAAGCTGCAGAATAAGAACCAAGCTGCATAGAGCATATTACCGAGTGATTTTAAGTGAAATTGTTGTTAAGATCTGAAGTGATATATTGGTCAGAAATATTTGTAAGAGCAAAAAATTGATCTGTAATTTTCAATTTGTTCTATTAAGGTAGATCAACCTACTATTACTTTCTAATCATTGTGAACAGTGTAAATCTCTTAACCGAGTGGACTTTTAAGTCTTATTTATGTTTTATTTTAACAAGTGAAACATTGTTATCCTATAAACCCGCACAGTGAGTGACAAAGTGGTTGAAAGATGACTTCTAGTGTAAAATCCTCTAACAAGGTCACACTTGACAGTGTGTATTGTAACCTTTAACAAGGTTGGGTCTTCACTGACCTCACTTCAGAAGAGTGAAAATTTTTGGGTTGCTGGTTCCCAGGTGGTTTTTCCCTTAACAGGGTTTCTACGTTAAATCATTGTGTTATGTGTTGATTGTGATATCTGTTTGCTATCATACTTTACATTTTAACTATTTGGTTTAATCAGTAATGACTAAGAGTTTTAACTAAAGATCGGTAAAAACACTGACAGTGAATCATATATTTGTTTACCGACTGACAAAAATTTAAGAAACAGTTTTTGGATTACTCATTTTTGTTTTGGGACTTGGATCGCTGATTCACCCCCATCTCAGTTATTCTTACAATTGGTATCAGAGCTTATTGGTTTCTTGGAACAGATTTTTAAGGATTTGAGCATAAAGATCTCAAAATGAGTAAGAGGAAAGTGCCTAGACTGAACAAAGATAACTTCTCAGTATGGCAACAAAGAATGAAATTGCATATAGCTGGAATTGGTGGAGATGCACTACACTTTATGAAAGATGGTTACAGCGAACCAACTAGTCCTCTGATTGTGGAACAACTAAAAGACAAGCATGATCACAATGTAGCAATGATGGAACTTGCTTCTGCCTGTACCGACGTTGAATTTGAAGAAATAAAAGGGTTGACTACTGCTAAGGCAATGTGGGATAGATTGGAACAAGTATACAGAGGAAACACATCTGTCAAAAGAGCAAGAGCAAAAAGCTTGAGAGGAAAATTTGATGAAATGAGAATGAAAGAAGGAGAAAATATTGTTGAATATTCTAATAGAGTAAAAGAGGTAGTTTATGCAATAAGAGCATATGATGGAACTATTGAAGAAGAGATTGTAATTAGCAAAATCCTCAGAACCTTGCTACCTGTCTATGCAATCAGAGTATCAGCAATTCATGAGAACCAAGACACATCAAATCTTACACTTGATACCCTGATTGGTAAGCTTACTACATTTGAATTGAGCAACTATGATAACAATGTTGTACCTTTTGTTGAGTCTGCTTTCATGTCTTCTCTGAAGATTAGCAAATCTAGTAAGAAAAATAAGAACAATGGTAGTGAAAGTGATACTGATGATGAACTTGATGAGCTTGAAGCATTGATGGCCAGAAGATTGCCGAAAGGGAATGGAAGATACAGAGGTAAGTTACCCTTGGCATGTTTTAACTGTAAAGAAGTTGGTCATATTGCTGCTAGATGTCCTTAGAAGAGAAATGATGATGATGGACTAAGAGATAGATCTGAAGGAAGTTATGGGAGGAGAGTTAACAGAAGCTACCGACACAATAATAGAAATGACCGAAAGGACAAAGGTAAAAAGGCTTGTTACATAGTTGAAGATACTAACTCTAAATTTTATTTTGATGATGAAGAGGTAGTGTTTGTTGCAATGAAGGAAGATTTAGAAGAAGATGAACAACAAGAAGAATCAGCCTTGATCTCAAGGATAAGAAAGAATGAAACATGGATCATTGACAGTGGCTGCACACATCATATGACAGGTGATGTAGATAAATTTGATGAATTAGTTGAATATAATGGTGGATCTATAAGAATGGGAAATGATGCCCCATGCACTGTGAAATGTAAAGGTACTCTTGTGATTAATGATAGAATAAAATGTGAGAATGCTTATTGGGTATATGGACTGAATTACAATCTATTAAGTGTGGCATAGCTAAACATTTTAGGTCACAGACTGGTGTTTGAAAACAAAAAGGTGAACATATTTGAAGGAGGAAGACTTGTTGGGACTGGTATTCAAACTAGAGGTAATTTATTTCATCTTGATACTGATAAGTCTTCTTGTTTACTTATGAAGGATCAAGATGCTTGGCTATGGTACAAACGGTTATGTCATGTAAATTTTGATAATATGATCAAAATCGGTAGAAAGAAAAGAGTTAGAGGTTTGCCTAACTTATCTAAGCCTGATCATATTATGTGTCATGAGTGTCAAAAAGGGAAAATGACAAAGTCTAGCTTTAAGAGTAAGGACTTCTCAACAAAGAAGATTCTTGAGTTGGTTCATACTGACTTATGTGGACCTATGAGAACACAGATTTATTATGGTGATAGATAATTTATTCTCTTTGTTGATGATTACACTAGACTAATGATAGTTATGATTTTGGAAGAAAAGTTAGAAGCCTTCAAAATGTTTAAGTGGTATAAAGCTAAAGTAGAAAAAGAAACTGGAAAGGAAATCAAATGTCTTAGATTAGATAGAGGTGGTGAGTTTATATCTGATGAATTTGCTAAATTTTGTAATGAGCATGGAATTCAAAGACAAGTTTTAGCACCGAGAACACCACGACAAAATGACATTGCTGAGAGAAGAAATAGATCAATAATTGATTGTGCTAGAACACTGATGATTCAAAAGAATGTCACTCAGAAATTCTAGAGAGAAGCTGTAAGCACAACAGTCTATGTGCTTAACCAAGTACAATTGAAGAAAGACTCCAATCGAACACCTTATGAACTTTGGTTTGGACACAAGCCCAATGTAAGTTACTTTAGAATATTTGGTAGTAGATGTTTTATCCTGAAAGATGATAGGAATGGTAAGTTTGATTCCAAAGGAGATGAAGGAATATTTTTAGGATATTCTACCCAAATCAAAGCTTACAAATGTCTAAACAAGGTTACTAACAAGATTGTTGAAAGTGTGAATGTTCATGTTGATGAATATGATGATAAGATCATAGATGAGCAGATGAAGGAACTAGAAGATTACAGACAGTTTGTTTACTATGAGTTTCCTAAGTTTCAACTGATGACATCATAGACTATGTCAACTAGTCAATAGACAAACAATGTGACACAACCGATATAACATATCGATGATCAAGGAGAAGCTCCCGAGCAAGAAAATGAACTAGAACAGGATGTACAACAGGATGCACAAGAAAGAAGAGCTAGGATACTGACAAGATTTGTCAGAAGAAATCATCTTGAAGATCAGATCATTGGAAACAAAGATGTTGGAATGCAAACAAGAAGAAAAACAAGACAAGGTACATGCTTAGTTTGTGAATATGAGCCTAAGAATGTAAAAGTTGCTTTAGATAATGATGAATGGGTTAAAGCAATGATAGAAGAGATTGAGCAGATAGAAAAGAATAAAACTTGGACCTTAGTACCCTGACCTAAAGATAAAAATGTTATTGGTACTAAATGGATTTTCAGAAATAAGTTGAATGAGAATGGAGAAGTAACCAGAAATAAAGCACGACTTGTATGCAAAGGTTATGTGCAGGAAGAAGGGATAGATTATGGTGAGACATTTGCACCTATTGCAAGACTTGAAGGTGTCAAAATGTTATTGGCATATGCTGCACATAAGAAATTTAAGGTATACCAAATGGATGTCAAGTCAGCAATTCTGAATGGAATACTGGAAGAGGAAGTCTACATTGAACAACCAGAAGGATTTGAAGATCCAGACAACAAAGATATGGTTTGTAGGCTACACAAAGCACTGTATGGATTGAAACAAGCACCCAGAGCTTGGTATGAGAGATTACATACTTATTTGTTAAGTATTGGCTTTATCAGAACTAGTGATAATAGTAACATGTATATGAAAGGTAACACTGATGATACTATTATCATAGCTGAGATATTTGTTGATGATATAATTTTTGGAGGTAGAGATATTGTACGTAAAGCATTTGCTAATGATATGCAAAAGGAATTTGAAATGTTAATGTTTGAAGAAATTAAGTTCTTTCTAGGACTGTAGGTGATTTAGCACAGTGATGGAATCTTCATCACTCAATCAAAATACATAAATGATGTATTGAAGACATTCAGCATGGAAGATGCAAAACCAGTAGGAACACCGATGGCTATTGGATGTAAGTTGACAAAGGAAGATGAGACTACCGAGGTAAATTAGACACTTTACCGATCCATGATTGGTAAGCTGATGTATGTAGTTCACAGTAGACTAGATATAGCTCATGTTGTTGGTATAGTTGCAATATTTTTTGCAAATCCAAAAGAATCACACATCATAGCTACAAAAAGGATATTGAGATATCTTAAGAAGACATAAGATTATGGTTTATGGTATCCAAGAGATGGAAAATTTGAACTTAAAGTCTACACCGATGCTGACTGGGCTGGGAATGTAGATGACATGAAAAGTACAACTGGAGGAGCATTTTTCTTTGGAGACAGACTTGTAACCTGGACAAGAAAAAAGAAGAGTTGTATTTCTCAATCGACAACTGAAGCTGAATATGTTGCTGCTGCAACAAATTGTTCAAACATAGCATATATCAAGCAAGTGTTAGAAGGAATGAATGAGGTAATCACTGATCTAGTGACTATATACTGTGACAAAACAAGTTCTATAAACATATCAAAGAATCCGGTAATGCACTAAAAAACAAAGCATATATCAATTAAGTATCATTACTTAAGGGAACAAGTGTAGGAAAAGAAAGTCAAACTAGAGTTTGTTACATCAAAAGAACAACTTGCAGACATTTTTACAAAGCCTCTGCTGAAAGATACTTTTGAATATTTGAGGAATAGACTTGGGGTCCGTCCCCTATCTATTGGTCACTAAGGTGATCTGGAATGCTGCATCAGCACATTATATCAGAAGATCATTCATGTTGATGCTAGCATAGATCACACTTTGATTAAGTTCAAGGTTGTGATTAAGTTTGAAGAACAGATGGAGATATCAGTATACCAAGATACAATGAAGTAGACTGGACAACAAGGATGTTTTTTTATTTTGTTCATTTGGCATTGTTGTCAAAGGGAGAGAATAAGAAATATGAATGAATTCACATTGAGAGAATAAACATACATAAAAGGACAGAAAAGAGATATCTATCTAAGGGAGAGTTAAGCTAAGGGAGAGCTTATGACAGACAGAGTTGTAGAATATATGTTTGGTGTGTGTATGGTACATTCATATTATTTGAGTTGCCATCAATGCCAAAGGGAGAGATTGTTGAACCTACAACTGATTTACAACCGATTGGTGAGATTGTTGAAATAGTGATTGAAGATCATATGAAAAGTGGCTGTATAGATATATAATATGTTAAATTAGTATTATGTTGTCATTGATGTCAACTAGTTTCATATTAGTTTGACAAGTACTTATCTTGTAAGTTATCATACAGAGACATCTGAAGAATGGTGGAAGATGGTCACAACAAATGAGAATAAGGAATGCATTAGATAACTTATTGATGAGTCTTTGATCTCATTATATTGATTTTAGTATGTTGTATTCATCTATTTTGGAGAACAGAACTGAAAGACACAAAGCAGTGTTTGTCGGTAAAAGAGAACAACTTAATGTTTACCGATGATCTCAGTGTAAACACCAACGACAGTTTACATCAACAAAAGTTTACACCGACAACAATATACACTGACGCATTTCTTTGTTAACCAAGGAAAATAGAATTGAACTAAATGATTAGTTTAGCTGACAAAATTGATGAGTTGGATTCGCATGATTCCAAGGTGGAAAGTCAAAGTTTGTTACAAGGATCTACAGCTAACAAAATTCAAGGAAGGTCTGACGGAGGTAATTTAAATGTGTTATTGACACATCAGCCGAGGAATTTTAAAGCGGAAAAATCAGTGGATATGATTAAGTGGCAAAATGTGATGGATGAAAATAAAACGGCTTACATGTTTATTTAAGGGAATGAAAAAATTACATTGTAATATTGATGCAGAAGAAGGTAGAAGGAGATACTGCAGGAGTAGAGCGTGAACTAGTATTCATGCAATTATGATCATACAGGTTATTGAACTGACCTACAGAATAAGAACCAAGCTGCATAGAGCATATTACCGAGTGATTGTAAGTGAAATTGTTGTTAAGATCTGAAGTGATATATTGGTCAGAAATATTTGTAAGAGAAAAACATTGATCTATAATTTGTAATTTGTTGTATTAGGGCAGATCAACCTACTTTTACTTTCTAATAATTGTGAACAGTGTAAACTCTTAACTGAGTTGACTTTTAAGTCTTATTTATGTTTCATTCTAACAAGTGAAACATTGTTATCCTGTAAACCTGCACAGTGAGTGACAAAGTGGTTGAAAGATGACTTCTAGTGTAAAATCCTCTAATAAGGTCACACTTGATAGTGTGTATTGTAACTTTTAACAGGGTTGGGTCCTCACCGACCTCACTTTAGAAGAGTGAAAATTTTTGGGTTGCCAGTTCCCAGGTGGTTTTTCCCTTAATAGGGTTTCCACGTTAAATCATTGTGTTATGTGTTGATTGTGATATCTGTTTGCTATCATACTTTACATTTTAGCTATTTGGTTTAATTGATAATGACTAATAGCTTTAACTGAAGATCGGTAAAAACATTGATAGTGAATCATATATTTGTTTACCGACTGACATAAATTTAAGAAACAGTTTTTGGATTGCTCATTTTTGTTTTGGGACTTGGATAAATGATTCACCCCCCTCTCAGTTATGTAAGGAAAATCAAGTGCGGAAACAACTTCCTACGCTAATCTCTATAGGAAAGTATTGTGCAAATTCTTTTAAACCCTTACAATTTCAGATTCGTTAACTACTTTAACAAAGATATTGCAACCACATACCATGCATACAAAAAAATAGAGAATGACACAATGATATACCTTGGGGAAACCTTTCTGTAAAAACCCCAGCACTCCAAAACCCGCACAATGTATTGATCAAAACTATTGCAGCTTACAATACACTTGCATCACATCTATTCGCAACCCTAAAAAAAATGCTTATATCATGTGCTTCACTTTTTAGGCTACTCCCAAAGATAACCATATTAGGGTTTTACCATTCTCTGAGAACCCTACGATTGGGGAAGAGTGTACAGTACTCAAATTTATCAGTTGCCACATGTCTTCACCTATCATTGAATCTTCCTAACATAGCTCTTACGTGTCATAAGAATCTGTCATAACCGTTTTAGCCATGATCTCCTTACACACAATTCAAGATGCCGACACATCAACATTATTTGCAAGAAATACATTTTACAAAACAAATAATAAGAATAGGAATTATCCAAGGTTGAGACACCTTATTCCTAACAAGTTATTCTAACACTTAAATCAGATCAAGCAACCAAAACAAACTCGGTCATCACTGATTCAATAATAGAAACATATAACATTGTAGTCCACTACCCAGCTGTAACTAACCTGTAAAACACAGAAATGTTCAAACCAAAACATTCACACAAGTATTGACACCAGGATTTATAGTGGAAACCCAATGTGCGAAAAACCACTTTGTAACATGCTACTATTATTTTCACTCTTTTGAAGTGAGCTCGGTTAAAAGCCAACCCTGTCAAAGGTTACAATACATACTGTCAGGTGTGACCTGGTTAAAGGATTTCAATCACCCTATTAAAAGTGAGCCTAGTTACAGGACTTACATACACTCCATTAGAATGCAACCTTCTTCAAAGGATTTAAAATATGACTGTTAGGTCAACCTCTGTTAAAAGGATTTTGACTGCTAGAATGGTTAGAAAGTAGCAGTAGTATTGATCTGAAAACATATAACTCACTTTGCAAATGTCAGATCCTATTCTGTACACAAATGCTAGTTTACTGACTTTGAAACTTTGTCATCTCCATCTCTGATCTGCTCAGAACTTTTCTTCAAGCAATCACCACACTTCTCCTTCAGCTTTTTCGCTTATACAGTCAATAAAACTTACTATTCTTCTAGCATCTACTTCACCCATACATTTTCATACCTTATGTTTTTGGTTCCATTAATACTTTCCTCTGTTAGGTTAACTTATCTTTTTCCGCTTAATCTCCTTCATAGATCTTAGGGTTAGGTCAGATTCATTGAATCTACCCACTTCATGTTCTTCAGCTTCTCTTCTAGAATCATCTCAAATCTCATAAAGATTTACAATAAAACATTTTACAAAGCATTAAATGCTTCCATACAATCAATAAATAAAGTCAACACATTTTACATAATCCAAGAGTTCAACAATGTCGGCTCCAAATCTGAATTCTCAGTCAATGCTGTGATCATCCGCTTGGTCTCTATGTAAAACACTCGATCACTACTAAAATTGTTTCCTTGGCATAAACTGATACTCGGTCGACACTAGATTTTGCTCAACATACACTAACTCGGTCGACACTAACATAACTCAGCTTAAACATGATTTATCCATTGTTGCTCGGTTAAGCCTACCAGTTTAGTCTTTAATCTAACTAAGATAAACAATACATTGTCTCATCATTGTACAACATAGTCAAGTACACTTTGTAGTATCAAGATAACTCAACCTCTCCCTAGGTGTTATTGTTACCAACCTTTCTTTCCCTTCTCATAATAGATATAGTACTTTCCTAAGTAGCAATAGTCTTACCAGTTAAGGTTTGACATCAATGACTGTTGGTGTAATTAAGTATTCACTAATTACACTTTACTTAAGTTTACTTAGGATAATGCATTTTCATAATTAGTTGTCTTTGAGACACCTAGGAGTTTGCATTTCTTTTTAGCACATGGTTAGGAGAATCTCCACTTTAGGTGGTCATAGTTGTCTTCTCATACCTCTTTGTGTGTGAGATCCACCTTTTGTGATCTTATCACTTGCATATCTTCTAGATATCATGCTTTGCCTATATATTGAGGCATTTCTACATTGTATGTAATCAATCAATTATCCATCATTTGATCATTATTAGTCCAAATTTTGGAATAAGAACAAAAATGTTGTCAATGATGGGATTGTGGATAATCGTAATGTTAAACCAACACAACCTCTTTTGAATCTCACTAGCAAGGCTAACACTACTCAAGCTACTTATAGAAATCATTCTACCAATCAAAATACCAACAAGAATTCATCAAAACCAAGATTACCTTTCATGTCACCTCGAAGAAACTTTACTCCTTTGGGGGAATCTCTGGAATCTGCATTATGGAAGTTAATTACTAAGAAACTCATTCAGCTTCTTGAAACTAGAGATTTTGAACCTAGGGTGAAACCTTCTTGGTGGAATGATAATGATTATTGTGAATTCCATAGAGGAAAGGGAAACAAAATGAATGATTTTCAACGAGTCAAAAATGTGATTCAGGACCTAATTGACAATGATGAAATCAGTGTAGATGGACATACTTCAAATGAGTCACATACGGCTTTCAAAGATCCACTTCCTGAGCATGAAAGAGGAAGTTCTTCCAATGCTAAAGGCGATAACCAAGCCAATTATACTACTACAACCTATAAATATGTTGGTAATATCTCTGAGTGTCATCCTTCTGAATATTATGCCAATTTGATCACTATAAAAGGCAAATCAGAGAGTCAACCAGTTAATGTTACTACTAGAGCTTAGTCTAAAGTTACTCTCCAAGGTGTCACACCCAAGACAAGCAATTCTCAGAATAAACCTATTTATGTTCCAAAGTCTGTACCTAATGTTTCCAACCAATACAATCTTTTGGAACAATTAAAGAAAACACCAGCCCAGATATCTATCTTAGAGCTTTTACGTCTGTCACCATCCCATATAGAAATCCTAGAGAAAGATCTCTTAGAAACACAGGTTCCAACAACTCTAGATCATGATCAATTCCAAGCTATGGTGGGACACTTAACAACTCCACATTATCTAACTTTCATAGAGCATGATGATTTAGCTATCAACCAACCCCATAATGCACCACTCCACATAGAGGTTCTTGTACAAAGCCATAAAATTAAAAGAGTCTTGATAGATGGAGGGGCTAGCTTGAATATATGTACTTTGAAACTAGTCCTTGCATTGGGATTTTTTGAGAATGTTGCAGATCCAAAGAAGAAAATCACCATTAAAGCTTATGACAAAGAAGAGAGGTCATCTAAGGGATCTGTCATTCTACCTATCAGAGTTGGTCCTGTGATTAAAGATGTGATTTGCCAAGTTCTTGATATGGATCTTGCCTATAATATCCTTTTGGGGAGACCTTGGATTCATTCTATGCAAGCTATACCTTCAACTTATCACCAATGTCTAAAATTCCCTCATGAAGGACAAGAAATAACTATTAAAGGTGATCCTAATCCATTTCAATATTGCAACACTATGAAGACAACTGTTGATTCTTTGGTTCCTCATAACCATATTGGATCTTCTACAACTACATCTAATGATCCCAGTAATATAGCCTCAACTTCTAAGACAGAAGGGATCAAAATAGATATCAAAGAACAAGGCATGGGAGAATATATTATAGGTCAATCTTTTTGTCTCACTGAATTTCCTTTATCTCCTCATTCATATGGGAGATCTTTAATCACTGGACAACAAATGGAACCCCCTCCTACACTTGTTTATGGTAGATTTATAAGTGGGGACACCATATCACAAGAGGCAGCAGAATGAAATGCCAACCATTTGCTCGAGCCACAGAAAATTGAAGCAGATGATAAACATGAGAATATATCTCCTGATGTATATGGAAAAGGGTATGCCTTGTTACAAAAGATGGGATACCGAGGTAGCAGACCTATAGGATTACAAAGAATAGGTGTCATCCAACCAATTCTATAAAATCCCAACTATCAGAGAGACACTACAGGATTAGGCTACAAAAAGGATGAATCAAAAGAATTAAAAGGCAAAGCTAAGCTAACACCTTTCCATGAGATATCAAAGGCTCCTGCATTGCAATTCAAAAAAAATGGTATGAATGTAGATCCTAAAAAACAAAGAATCACAATGGAAATGATAGATCGACTTGGGGATCATGCAGATGATTCTGATTCTAATGACTATGAATGGGATATCTTATTTGATGGAACTATTGATAAAGGAATTGATGTTGTCCAATGTTATAATACTGATTATCATGAGGGGATGAGCTCAATGAATGATATGCTAGGATTAGTTCCATGTAATACTGATATGCTAGGATTAGTTCCATCAATACTCTTTTCTCCTTTGAGCTAGATCCAAATGATCCCATGCCACTTGTACTTCCTGACCTTATTGATTGGGATTCTCTAGATTATCCTAAGCTTGACATTTTCCATAACGATGATGCCATTATTGATTATCTTGGAGTATGGGATCATCTACCACCAGGAGATCACAAGTCAGGATTCCCCATAGAGCTTAATGACATGGCCTATTTTGGTGAGGGTGCCAATCCTTTCAGTCACAAAAATATAAAAATAATAAATAGATCTACTGGTGAAAACCAATCTGTGGCAGTATTAGATCCTAAAAAAGTAAAAAGAAATGACGCATCTGATGGTGAAAACCTCTTTGAGGTGCCTGATGATGGAAGGATTGACACTCTTCCCAATTATCTATATCAAGAGCAATCTTCCATTCTTATTGAACCAACAGTACCTCTTAACATTGGAATAGAGGAGTCTCTGTGCATCCTCAAAGTAGCAGCATCCTTGATAGCAATGGACAAAGAAGCTTTTGCAAAAATTTTCAAAGAGAGACAAGTCAACTTTGCTTGGTCCTATGTTGATATGCCTGGGCTAGACCATAATCTCATTATGCATCATTTATCTATCAGACTAGGTGTAAAATCAGTTAAACAGAAGCTCTGCAAAATGCATCCACACATAGCACTCATGGTTAAAGTAGAATTGAAAAAGCTTTTAGATGTTGGATTCATTCGTGCTATTGATTATGCTGAGTGGATTTCAAATATCGTACCTATCTCAAAACCAGATAAGTCTATCCAGATCTGTATTGATTTTTGAGATCTTAATAAGGCTTGTCCAAAAGATGACTTTCCTTTGCCTAATATTGACATTATTGTTGATCTAACAGCTAGGCATGAAATGTTATCACTAATGGATGGTTTTTTTGGCTATAACCAGATCAAGATTGCACCCAAAGACCAAGAAAAAACTACTTTTACTTATCCATGGGGTACATATTGCTGGAATGTGATGCCATTTGGCCTTAAAAATGTTGGAGCGACTTACCAAAGAGCCATGACAACAATCTTTCATGATATGATGCATACCATTATGGAAGATTATGTTGATGATATATTAGCAAAATCAAAAGATAGAGCTAGTCATCTAAAGGTTTTGAACAGGATCTTTACCAAGATGGAAAAGTATTAGATTTGACTCAATCCAAAGAAATGTGCATTCAGAGTTACATTTGGTAAACTATTGGGTAATATTGTCTCAACTAAAGGAATCGAGGTAGATCCATAAAAAGTCAAAGCAATAATGGAGATGGCTTCCCCCACTAACATCAATCAGTTAAGATCTTTACAGGGATGTCTCTAATCAATTAGAAGATTTGTTTCTCAACTGGCAGATCAAAGTCATCCTTTTCAGCATTTATTGCATAAAAACATCTTATTCAACAGGGATGATAAATGTGAAGAATCTTTCACTAAGATTAAGGAATATCTGTCAAGTCCACCAACTTTGATGTCACCAATTCCAAGCAAGCCACTCTTGCTTTATATTTGAGTGACAGAAGTTTCTCTTGGTGCTCTTCTTGCTCAGTAGGATCATGATGGAAAAGAGAAAGCCATCTATTATATTAGTTGTACCTTGGTGGGGTATGAGCTCAATTATTCTCCTATTGAAAGAGCTTGTCTCATAGTTGTCTTTGCTTCACAAAAGTGGTGACATTACATGTTGTCTCATTCTATCAAGCTGGTTGCAAAGATTGATCCTTTGAAGTATCTTCTAAGTAAGACAACATTAACAGGGAGGCTAGCTAAGTGGGTGCTGTTGCTCAGTGAATTTCACATTGAGTACATAGACAGAAAAGAAATTAAAGGACAAGTCATAGCTGATTAGTTAGCTGATTCACCTTTGAAAGATGATCAACCAATATCTACAGAGTTTCCAGATGCTCATATCCTGACATTGTCTACCCAAACCTGGAAGCTTTATTTTGATGGATATTATACTCAACAGGGTGTTGGTGCTGGGATTTTATTTATTACACCACAAGGTTATACAATTCCAAAATCTTATAAGCTGCTTTTCCCTTGCACTAATAATGTAGCTAAATATGAGGCTTTGTTGATTGGTCTTAAGATGGTGTTGCAATGGAGAGTCAATGAATTGAATGTTTATGGAGATTCTCAGTTAATCATCAATCAAGTTACTAATGAATATCAAACTAAGGATGATAAGCTATTACCATATAAATCTATGGTAGATGATTTTAAGCAATACTTCTCGGTTATCACTTTTGAGTAGATTCCAAGGAATGATAACAAAGTTGCAGATGCCATGGTGACAATTGCTTCTCTATTTGATACAGAAGATACTAAGGCACATTTTGAGTTCTTGGTGGAATCCTTGACTTATCCTGCATATGATGATCCTGACACCAGTATCATATGTCATCTTATTGGAAGTGATTCCCTGATTTATGGCAATATATATTCCTATCTAAAGAATAACATTATCCCACTTGACTTATCCCGTAACCAAAAATGAACCTTCCTTCACCAAAATTCATGTTACCTTTAAATCTCTGAAACCCTATATCGGCGATGTCTTGATGGTACTCTTTTGACGATGTCTAGAACAAGATGAGGCTCAAACTGCCTTGCGAGATGTACATGAGGGTATTTGTGGAACTCATTTGAGTGGTCCATCTTTGGCTAAGAAACTCATGTGTATGGGTTATTATTTGCCTACCATGGAAATAGATTCCTTTCATTTTGCAAGGGCATGCAAGAAATGTTAGATACATGGAAACCTTATTCATGCTCCAGTACAAGAGTTACATCCTTTTACAAAAACTTTTCCATTCAGTCGGTGGGGACTCGACCTCATGGGAACTATCAACCCTCCCTCTTCCAATGGTCACAAATGGATTATCATGACAAAAGATTATTTTACTAAATGGATTGAGGCCGTTCCACTCATTACTGCCACTGGCAAACAAATATCCATGTTTATCCTAAACTAAATTATTTGTAGATATGGTATACCTATGTATCTTATTACTGATCATGGGAAGTAGTTCCAAAATCAGGACATGGATGAACTATGCACAAAATTCCATATCACCCATAACTTCTCCACCATCTGTTATCCTCAAGGTAATGGTCAAGCTGAGGTGTCTAATAAGACCATTGTCAAAATCCTACAAAAGACTATCAATGATGATGGCCGTGACTGGCGTCACCAACTCAACCCAACCTTATGGGCTTACCATACATCCATCCATACCCCAACTAGAGCCACACCATATTCCCTTGTTTATGGCTCTGAAGCTATCCTACCCCTCGAGGTTGAGTTACCATCTCTTTGTGTTTCTCTCAAAGATTTGATTCCAGATGAAGAATACAGAATAGCATGACTAGCTGAACTAGAATTGTTGGATGAGCACCGTCAACGAGCTTATGATCATTTGAAAGTTTATTAGTAGTGCATGTCCCATCAGTACAATAGTAAGGTAAAGCTCAAATATTTTCAGGTGGGTGACCTTATCCTTAGAGAGAATCCAAAGAATCAACAACATTGGGAAAAGAAAGGCAAGTTCAAACTCAACTGGTTAGGTCCATTTGTAGTTACAATAGTATATGGTTCTGGGGCTTATCAATTATCTACACCTGAGGGTGATCCCTTGGATGAACCTCTTAATAGCATTCATCTTAAGAAGTTAGATGCTTAAGATCCCAATGCAAGGGGCATGTATATAGTGTATATCAGGGGAAAAAAAAAGTGCAATAAAAGCATGCGGTGAAAACCTGGTAAGTAGGCACCATGTGTATCATGTTAGCCTCTCTATCTATTAGGATTCTTCTAGTGTGTTTGTTCATTGTATATATCTGCAATAAAGTGACTTGTTCATTACTATCTTTGCTTTGTACATATCATAATAAAATGGCCAGTTCATAACACCATTCACTATATATGTCCATAATAAAATCCCATCATAGCTTGGTCATATATCTTGGTCTTCACCTAAGTCTTGTCATGTCCTTCTTCATTCATAATAATTCATTCCATCACCTAGCTGGGGGCATGTCCTTGACCTAGTTTGGGAAGTGGATCTATGATAGTCATGACTCTTAAAGGACAAAAATGGAGTATTTTCACTAGACATGCAAATGCAATCAAATGTTCTCACATGATGCTATCCCTATAATCAATCATAATATATGACCTATCTTTCACAACATGGCTTCTTATTTGTACATCATCAATTGACCTGATCAACAAATCCTAAATCTATCTTTTGGAAAAAAGAAATGTATATTCATGGCAGGCATGTTAGATTGGTTTGTTGTAAATTATGCATTCATATTTGGATTTTATTGTTATTATGTTTCCTATGCTATTCTGGGATATCTTTGACATGAGTTTCAAAACTCCCATATGTCATTGATTAGAATAGCTGGGATGGGGCATGATATTTTTCTTTGATTTCTATTTGGGGGATATCTTTCCAATGAAATCGAAGGAACAAGTAATTGGGGTGTCTATGCATCAGTGCCTTCATCAATATAATAGTCTTGACAACATACAAATCATGTTGTTTATCAAATGCTATTGATGGTGATATGCCAGGACATACCTCGACTCCAAATATTTGTTCCCCAATGGAGGGTGGGAAAGTATTCCTTGTCTGTTATGAAAACAAAACTCAGGTCATCTCGGTTCAATTATACCTAGATGCTTGTCAAGTTTGCTATATTAAACTCCATGCAAGAAGTGCTTAGGTCATCCTAGTTTAATTAGACCTTGATGCTTGCATTTCCTTGCAACATAACGAGCTCAATGATGAAAATCAAATTCTAGTAATTGTGAAGTTTCAAGATGTTACCTAAAGTTGTGGAGATAATCATTTCATACTTCATTTTGCATTGCATTTAAATCACTCATAACTCATATATCAATGTTCCTTTTATAGAATTTTTTGTAGGTTATCTTTTCTCCTAGTACATTCTTCTTGTGTCAAGTACATTTTTGTTTAACATTGAGGATATTTAGACAGCAAAAACATTAAATATTTAATCTTGCATCTTAAAATCATTTTATATGGCTCATTTAGATTCTTTGGTTATCATTTTTAGTTATCATTTTGTCTCATTATCTTTTAGGTACATTTTAGTTCATTAACATACATTATCATTTGTAATATATCTTTCCTTCATCTATCCATTATTTCCATCATTGCATTAGTAATCACATAGCATTGCATTAGAAATCATTTAAGATATACATTCATATGATAAGTATATTAATCATCATACATAGAAGTAAATTATTTGCATTATATAGTATAAACACTATGCATATCAGAGTAAAATCATCACATCCTGCATATGTTAGTATGCACATGTATACATATAAGGAAAGAAAATCATGATAGAACTACATCATCATATAGAATCACTCATATAAATAGTTCATAAAACAAGTAAAATGTCCAATATCCAATGATACAAAATATATAACCATGTATCCCAATTTCATGTCTATCAAGTCAATAACATAATGAAGCACTATAAATACAAGAATATGTGTACAAGGGGCATCTATGACCCACTGCCTCCAAACTCTGTATATCTCTATCTACATGATGCAATCAAACCACCAAAACCTGGAGCCGATGGACCTACCTGATCTCTAGATCCTATAGGTGCTCTAGGAGGCCGTGATGATATACCTCCGCTAGCCCTAGAAGCATGTCTCTGTAGTTCATCTATCCCAATTGTAAATGAGCTCTCTTTGTAGCTCCCAATCCACTGATCACATGGCACTACCTATCTATAAGCCTCTCACGAGTAGGATATCTCCTTCCCAGCACATACCATGGCTCTGAGACTATCTCCATGAGGATCCAACTCCTCTGTCCACTATAGCTCATCCAATAACATCTCTAACTCTCCAAGTCTCTCTATGGCTGCATCTCACTCAGCTCTCAAAACTACCATTTAACTCTCTAGTCTCTCTATCCATCACTCTAGACCAGGAACACGGTCTGCCTGCACCTGTGTCATTGCTAGTCGGACTAGCAATGAGTCAATATTAGGATCCTCCTCTGTAGCATCTCTCTATAAATAGGGATCCTATCCCCCGATGTCCATCCTTGCTAGCTCATCCTATGCTTGTACATCTGGCATCTGTATATCCTGATCATCCTGTATATCATCATGGATTTGTCCACCCTGTACCACTCTAACCTGAGATAAAACAACATATACCTCATCCTATCCTTGTGCTACCTACATCGGCACCTATACCTATATAGTTGGTCCCTGTACTTGGGTAGCTATTATCTGTACCTATGCTACTGGTACCTATAGTGGAGCACCTACTACTAGCTGTGTCGGAGGTTATCTCCATCCCTGTCTAGCCAGGGGTGGCATCAATCCCCTCTGCCTCACACTGCCTCCTCTCATTCATGGGCCAGCCCTATCCCCTCTCCCTCCATCTCCACCATCTCCTCCATAATCTCCTCCACCATCACTGCCACCTCCTCTCCCTCATCCTCGCCTGTCTCTCCCTCAAAGTCTACCCTAGCATCTATCTATAGGATCCCTCTTTGGTGGCCTCGCTGCTGGATCCATCAAGCATGGGACTGGAAAATCTTTGAGAAACTACTCTAAATCTACTGTCATCCCTGGGTCTATTACCCCCTGTCTCATAGTCCATGCCTGGAATGGCATGTCCAAAAAATCCTACCTCGCTACATTGAAAGAAACCATAGGCCCCTAGTCCCACCTCTCCTGATGCATCCTCATAAACTTAGTAACTCCCTGAGGCATGCCCTGGATCCTACCAAACTGGCACAGGACCTAACTAACCAGTTGTCACTGTATAATGAAGGGCATCCACCCTATAAGCCATCGTGACTCAAAAAAAAATCCCAGCTATCTCTCATCATCCCATGGCTCACACCCTAGGTATGGTCTCCATGTCACTATATCTAGCATGTCAAAAGTATACTGCCAGAACTCTAAATGTCCCAGTTTTACCTGAGATAAAATTAAGGAGTATAAATGTATGTAAGGCTGACCTACACCCCAAAATCTGATCGCTACTAGTTGAGTAACTGAAATATGCTCCCATGCCCATACATGGAGCAATGTCACACCTGATGATAAAGATGCACCCCTATCTTACACCACCTGATGTAAATCATGATATAGATGTACTAATAAACACACACCCCAAAAAAATTGGGTCCCATCCATCATCTGCTATAATGTGTGGCCCCATCCCACTACAAATCTGTGTGACCTATGATCAGGGCATACAAATCCCCCAATCACACCTGCTAGAACTACTGGTAGAGGCTCATATAAATCCACCATGTCCTCCCAGCTAATCTCTCCCTCATCAATATCATCATCCCCAAATATAGCTCTACACTCTGTGACTCTATCGTGCCGATCATAATGTACTAACTCCCCTATGATAGGAAGCCAGAGGATGCAGTATACATCCTCTAGTGTCATTTTCATCTCCCCTATCGGAAGATGGAAGGTACTCATCTCCGAGTGCCATCTCTCTGCTAAGGTAGTCATCATACTAAGATTCACCTGAATCTCAGGCATGTAGATCACAAGGTACAGCCTAGATGCTTTGATCAACAATCTGTTAGTCTCTAACAGTGTTGGTCTCAGGTTCTGTGTGACGGGATATCTCTCCCATGACATCAGAATATTGGTGTTATCCTCCTATCCAAGTCAACAAAAATCAAGCTATCAGATTTCGATAAACTGATCAATCAATCTATCTATCATATCATATCATATCAATTTCAAACATGTTTTATCATGTGTTTTAACAGATGATTCTATCAATTATCTACATTCAAGACTGGTTAACTAGCGACCATGCTATGATGTTGCCTATCTTGATCAAATCGATCAAAATCAACCACCGACAAATCAAATCAGCTTATCGACATCAAGTTTAACCTACTTGACTATCTACTTTGACCAAATTCAAACATCTAAAACACATGCACAACATTGAAACATGCATGTACAGCATCCTTTAACATTTGCGTAGGTTTTTACATTTGCGTAGTTTTACTACATATTTGTGCAACAATTCTACACAATTACGTAGAAAGAACCAATGCGCACTTTTAATTCATACTTGCGTAGTAAATAATTTCCTCTAATATATATGCGTAGCTACCCTAAATGAATGCACAGAAGTTTAAATTTTCTACACAAACATTGCTAGTTGTTGTGCATTCATGTGCCATAACTACGCATTCATTTCCGGGCCAAGAACAAATTTTTTCTAAAATTCTAACCTACGATTCTACCTACTATAACATGCTAAATCCTATTCTAACATGCATCAAATCATGAAATCACAACAAGGATCGAATAATGCCGTCTCTCCTAAATCAGGTGACCTGTTGAAGCGTCTGACCCTCTCAAGTCAGTGATCTAACAGCGGGAATGACATCTTCTCAGATCTGCTCTGCTCTCTCCACTAGCTCCAATCTCCAAATGACAAGTGTGCACAATGACTCTATTGTGGAGCCCTTTTCCCTATTTATAGCCTGTGGACCCAATATACTTGGTGTGTGTAGACCCTATCTCCTGTTTCCCTTTTGTTTCACTCCATTTTTATGCATCTTTTCTACCGTACTTTCGTGAGATTGATTCTCCAACTAGACCAATAAAAATTAAATTAAATTAAATCAAATGAAAATTCAAAATAATCTTTTTTGTCAATCAATCTCTCGAGGGGGCATGCATAGGTCGTCTGAGACATTGTCTGGGGCAGGGGCAAAAATGCTTGATTTTTCTTCGAAACAATGTGACCAGCACATTCTTTCAAAGAGGGGCAAAATGTATACACTTAAAAATGGCTTCATTAATTAAGTAAATATTCATTATTTAATTGATATTGACTTGATAAATTAATTAAATATTTATTATTTAATTAATAATATTTATTCCTCTATTTATTAAATAAATTATTCAATTTATTTAGTAAATTCACTATAGTTTATCTTCTATCCTAAGTCTTCTAATTAGTCTTATTAAAGTGATTTAATTAAATAAACAATCAACTAAATATGACTAAGTCCCCTAGTCCACCTCATCTACCTAGTCACTTGACACATCATCTTGGCTAAAATAAATTATTATTATTAATTATTTATTCATAATTATCCTCAACCACACATGTCCTATTCTTAAGGGCTATGTGGCCTCATAGGACTTAGTCTCATGACCACATGTCCTCTCAACAATCAAGTCAAGAGACATTCCCTATTCCTAAGGGGCTTCTCAAGCCACCTCTAAGGGTCAAAGGTGACTCATGGGACACTTGTACAAAGAGTCCTCATAAGGTAAAGGTCTCTCCCTCTTTATCTCTTTGGTCTTTGTGAGACACTTGACATGTGTCTTCCCCTTCCACCTTCTCCTCCTCCATGTCAATGTGAGAGGAACATCTTCCCTATTCTTCCTCTCACATTCCAACTACATCCCGCTTTCTCTCAACTCCTTCAACAAAGTCAATCATAGCCCTAGGATCTTCCACCTTTCATTCTCCACCATAGGATTGTGCCACTTAGGCCTAGGTCTTCCAAAAATCTATAAAAGGAGCCTCATTTCCCCTTTGTGATCTAATAAGCATTTTGGTGAACAAGCATTCAAGCATTCAAGCAATCAAGCATTCAAGCATTCAAGCAACCATACAATCTTCATTTCATTTGCATTCCATCCACTTGTTGCATAAGCTATTAAGCACTCATTTCATTCAAATCTCCACACTTTGGTGACATCTTGGACAAGGAGCTTCAAATTGGAAATTTGAGAGCTCAACATATCCAAGAAATCAAGGCTAGGAGGAAAATGGAGACAAGCTACATTGGTAGGTAAAGGTAATTTAATTAGTTTCATCATTTTATTGTTACTTTGCATTCTTCATTGTGTTGCATTAGATTGATTTATTGGCTTTCAATAGTTAATTTATCATCTCTAGTAAGTAGACATCTAATTTGCATATAGTACCTTAAGGTAGTTATAATACTACACTATATGCTTGTGTGAGGTTACATGGTCGTATATATTTGTATCTCTAATTGAATTATACATTAATAGAAATTCTTACAAGTTTGAATTAGAAATTGTATATTTTTCATTCCTTCTCATAGATGCCTATGGTTATGGTTGTGCACTTGTAGACATGTCCTTGGTTCTCGTATTCATTCTAAGTCTAATTGTGGACAACTTTTTATTTATTTGATTTCATTTCATCATAACTAGGTCGATCATTAGGAATAGAGGAGGTATTAGGCTTATGTCATGTTTTCATGTGATTGTACACACACTTAGGGATTGTGATGTTTATAATGATTATCCTAATTTAATGATGTTAATTATGATGATGATTTTAATGTACCAAATTATGATTATCCTAAGATTTGGTTGTATTTCATTCCTATGTTTGGTTGGAAGGCACTTTAGTAAATACTATAATTAGGCACGTTTCATGAATACTATATTAGTGTGAGTTAAACTCTATTTTTGAGTTATGGAATTAGTTATCAATTTTAAGTATAGGACTTTGTCCCTCTTCCACCTAAGTGCGTGGCAGCCAAAGGGAAAACTATCTGGGGAACAAGACCCTAGAAAGGGTTGCATACCCGCTTTCTTGATTTTATAAATAGATAGTCTAGAATGGGGAGAGTCAAACTACAAAGTCTCTGAGCATGAACATAGGCAAGGCCATCAATGATGAGCCCCCAAGGCTTAGGTCCAGTCCCTTAGGGTTTTTCTTTAAGTTTATAATGTAATGATTTCACTTCTTCTTAATAATGATTCTCATAGCTAAGCTATTAATAAAGCATTTATTTATGATAGAATATATCTAATGTTTACATCTAGTTGTTTAGACATGTGTGTAGTTACAGGTGTTGGACATGGTGGTCATCATGTAAAAGAAAGTTAGAAATATTTAGGTATGCAAGAATAATAATTTGTTAATTGAGAAAGACAAGTAGTATAATCTCTTTATTCTCTTGACTTTTAGTAACATTAACTAAATCAAATTAGATTATGTTCTACTACTTTATTTTTATTTTTTAAAATATTGTGTATGACTTAAAGAGTATAATGTCCTTGAGCCAAGGGTTCCTTGGCGGGGCATTACAATTAGTGACCAATAGACAAGGGATGGACCCCTAGTCTACTTTTCAAGTACTCAAATGTGTCCTTAGATCAGGTTTTAGTAAACATATTTGCAAGTTTCTCTTGTGATTTCACATACTCCAGTCTTACTTTCTTTTATTATACTTGTTCCCTCAAGTACTGATACTTTATAGATATATACTTTTTTTTTGCATGCATCACCATATTCTTAGATATGTTTATTGCACTAGTATTATCACAATATATTATCACTGGGTCAGTGATCCCTTCATTCATATCTTCCAAAAGTTGTTTTATCCATGCAATATTTGAAGAATTAGCAACAGAGGCATCATATTCTACTTTTGTAGTGGACTAATAAATGAATCCTTGTTTCTTACTTATCCAAGTAACTAATCTTTCTCCCAAAATGAATTCTCCGCTAGTAGTCTTCTTTCTATCAGCAATGTTTCCATCCCAATCCGCATTTGTGTAAACTTTCAATTCAAAATTGACTTCTTTCTTGTATCAAAAACCATAGTTTTCAGTGTTCTCCAAGTATCTCAAAATTATTTTTACAATAGTCATATGTGATTATTTAGGATTAGTAGAGAATCTTGCTATAATTCCAACTACATGGGAAATATCTGGTCTAATATGTGTGTGTGTGAAAATTGTACCTGATCTGTAGACACAACACTTCAGTAAAACATTAGAGGTTAGCAAAAATCATGCAAAATTGAAATCTAATCTAACCAAGTGATTTACTACCTTCTAATAGGTGCGAGATCGATGTTCTCAGATTGCTATCAAGATCAGTGACCTAGACGACACCTAAATGAAGGATTTGAATGTAATTGATCTAGATATGAAATATGAATGCAAGGTAATCTATTTTTTTGGTATTTTCTATGCAATGATATGATGAAAACTTCATGTGAATCTATGCTAATATGGAAATTGATATGCTAAAATGATCTAACAATAATATGAAAACTAATATAATATGAATGCAAATGAAATTGATCTCACAATAGCCTTGAGTCGCAATAAGCTTTTGATTCTTCGTCCTTCAATTCGACAGCGCGAGGATGCAAAATTATGAGATGCTTTGAGATGAGCTAAAGCCTTAATTTATAGAAATCCAAGGCTTTGGAGGTGCATGAAAGAAAGCCATAAATCACTCAGATTAACTCAGCTTGATTTTTGAGTTATCTGAAAATAAAGATAATTTAATTCACAAAAACATGCAAATCATGCAAAAATAGCTTTTTAACTCAAATTAGAAGTTTAGATCAACTTTAAAACTCAAAAATGATGTTGAGTTCCAAAAAGTCAATAACTTGCATTGATTTTCTGATTTGGAGTTTAACTGCTCTTTGATTGTGCACATGGATAATTATGAATTAATAAATAAATAAAGTGATTTATTCTCAACTTAACTAATTTTTTTAAAATAAAACAATTGATTTATGGGTTAATCAATCATTTAATCAAATTTTTATTCAAAAATAATATCATCAAATATGACAACTTGCTTTAATTAATTAAATAAGAATTTAATCAATTAATGATAGGATTTTGGATTTATTGTCAAAATTAAATAATAATACTTAGGAATAAATACAATTAAATTCAATTAAATAATTAAGTGGCCAAATTAAATCTAATTAATTAAATATTGAGAATATTCAATTAATCAAACTTTAGGATAAATATGATTTATCGCCAAATGATTATAAAATTAAAGATAATTAAGATAAATAGGAATATTATTAGGAATATTCCTCGATGCAGAATTTAAGATAATCAATTAGGATTCGATGATGTGCAGATGTGCCTTAGGTTAGGACTTTGATGTTGATTTCATTTGATGTGTCGATATAGGAGATTAATGAACTTATAGCCCATTTTTGGGGTATTACATTTTGCCCCTCTTTGAATTACTGTGTGAAGCGCAGTGGTTCAAAGATAGTCTGTGTTTGATAAAGATATGAAACTGATTCAAAATTGATAATTGATATGAGACAAAAGCTGATTGATATTGATTTGATATGAAGATAATAGGTCCTGAATGACCAAAGATAATGTTCACTATAGCAGCGATGAACCGAGGATTGCGAAAAAAAAATGTCAAAACACCTGATTCTGAACCTTATGATTGCGAAGAAGTGAGTGACTGGTTCTAGACTCGATTGTCTTACCAGAACTAGCAGGTATCACATCCAAACCCTTCAGTTGCCGAAGAACCAAGGAAAGAACACTATGATCCGATGGTTGCAAAAAATGATATAGTTTACAAGATTAGGGGAATACTAGATTGATATGGATCTTGATGAATCTGATATGCCCCAAGTGATGATAGATTTTCCCCGAGTGATGAGGAATTTTTTGATGAATCAGTAACTAGACATGGTTGTTGTCTTGATTACTGAGGAAGATATGATTTCCATAAAGATATGATTTCAAATTTGATTACATACTTTGAATGATGTGCAATACCATGCCCCCTTCGGGATTAAAATTGAAATCTGACAAGAAAAGTCAGCGTTGATAGTTCAGAAGCATGCTAATTGATTTGAGAAGTGGTTAAACACGTTCAGGAATGCATTCTACATCATTTGGAGGTCCTGGAGACCAAGTTTGACTAGGTTAAACCATGAGTTGACCATAGTTGACCAAGTTGAAATTTCAATAGTTTGATGTAAGATAATCAGTTAAGTTGAATACTGGATTTCTGTGATGATTGAAGGTCGAATATGCAAGTAGTTAATAATATGAATGATCTCAGATTTTGATTTTGATCCTGAAAAAGGATTCTATGTGATGTTTCATTGGAGGAACCTTCATGTGAGATTCAACTCTTGTTAGATTTGAAGATGCGAGTGGAGAATTGTTTAAGCATTGAAGTTCGTTTAGCCATTGTGAGATCATGCAACATGCAAAATGAAAAGAGACATGCAAAATGAAATGCAACCTAAGACCTAGGACCTAGTCACTGATCATGTGTTGATTTGTTATCATCATTGAACTCTTAGGTAACCAGATAAATCAATACAATGCCCACTAGCTATGAAACCATAGACATATGAATATCAATTTGTATGCGCAAGAATCAATACAACACCCGCTGGTCAACAACCATGGATATATGAATATTGATTTTGTTTTTCAGAATGTTGGAATAGATAGAAGCACCAAGGCACAAGCACCAGGATGACCTGAATATCATGTCCATTTTGATATAGCAATTTGTATAAGCATCAAAACATCAAACAGTCAAGAGATCATTCTAAATCCATTGTGAATTACCCATAGTGACCCTTTATCGTTCACATCCTTAGGTAAGATCGTGTTTCACAGGAGGAGAAAGAACTCACTCAAAAAGACCATAGTTAGATCAAAACTTCCTTCATTCTTCTGGGTATCAATGGTTGAGGTACGCATGGCCATCCAATTCGAGATAGAGGCTCTTACAGTCGGACACCATTTCAATCTAGAATTTCCAAAGTTGTTAGATTTTCACATACAAGCAGAAGACAAAGAAAAGATTATGCCCCTAGTCATCACTCTCTAAATCCTGTAAAGGACATCATCGAAGAGCTCGAAGGGACACAATATGCAAAAATCTCAATGTGAATCAATAAGCATACAAGGAGATAAAAGCATGTAAAAAGCATAGATTGTTTTCAGTTTGAGTTTGATGTTTGATGTTGTAGATGCAAAAACCTTTCTAGAGACGAGACTGATTGACTGACTCACATGAAGCTTCAAAGGACTCTGACTGGATATGATACATCTAGGATACATTGGAGGCCATAGGATATGACATTGATTGCCCCCAAGTTTGAACATTGATAGGATACAGACACTTGAGCTGATTGGTGTACAAACTGACTTATTGAAAAATTGGAAATGCAGAAACAAACCGGGAGATATATACAAACTAAAGCAAGACTGAAAGTTGGGAAAGACCAAGATCATGCTGATAGATGGAGCATTTTGAAACAAGTGGCACCTGTTTGCTGGGTTTTCACTATCTTGGCAGAGATTCTTTTTTTGCTACCAAGGCGCCTGTTTCCAGGTTTTAACCAAGGCACTTTTTCTTCTTTTTTTTTTTCATTTTTTTGTATTCTTCATTTTTTAATTTTTTTTTTGTACTTTTGATATTTTTCACTTTTTTTGTGAATCATCAAGGTGCCTATTGCTAGGTTTTCACCAAGATGTTCATTTTTTCAAGACTTTTTCCAATTTTTAAGATTTTTTCAGGACATTTTAGCATAGACGGAATGCCTTAGGCATAGAATTTCTTCAGATGGAGAATGTTGATTGGTTCTCGAAGCTGTTCTCCTTCAGTCATTGAGATTTGATAGGCACCAGAGCCAAAAGTAGCAGTGATTACAAAGGGACCCAGCCAGTTGGTTTCAAACTTCCCCTTGCATTCTCAATGTGATTGATTTTTAAGATTTTCTCTCAAGACTAGATCACCAACCTAAAATTCTCTATGTCTGACTTTCTTGTTGTAGCCTCTAGACATTCTCTTCTGATATACTCTGAGATGATCATATGCTACTTGTCTACGCTCATCTAGTAGTTCAAGTCCTTGCAACCTAGACACTCTGTAGTCATCATCAGTTACTAGACCATGCATTCTGATTCTTAGTGATGGGATTTCAACCTTAATAGGCAATACCACTTCAGACCCATAAAATAAATAAAAAGGTGTAGCCCTAGTAGGTGTTCTGATACTTGTTCTAACACTGGTTCTGATACTGGTTCTGATACTGGTTCTGATACTAGCTCTGATACTGGTTCTGATACTTGTTTTGATACTTGGTATACTTGATAGCATCTTTTTCCATTGTAAACTCCCAAGCAAGATCATATCGTGCAGTCCCGATGTTTAGCAAGGTGGAGAAAAAGAGGGATTAGCAAGCTAGTGGATGAGATGGAAGATGAGAGAATGAAGGAGAATGAAGGGAAGAAATCCTCAAAGGTCAAACTCCTCAAGAATACCCAAGCTAGGGAAAAATTGTCATGTAAAGCACATTTGGACAAGCAATGAAAGGTCAGCATAGGATAAGTCACAAAAGCGTAATGCCAAATAAGGAAAGGATGTAGTCCAAAAGAGTAGACATGTTAAGAGGCTTCATAGCACTGTGTTTTACTCTTCTTCTTTTTTTCTAGATCAAGACCAAAGGTAAAAAGGATAGCGATAGATATGAAGGCTAAACATGAAAGGAATGAAAGCAAGATCATCATAAGATAGCTCAAAAGATAGCCAAATGTTCATGTATAGATCAACATTGTCAAGATCAAAGAGAGAAGATGGAATGGATGAAATATGTAGAAGAACTACGCATGATGCCTGATTGTCAGGTTTTCATCATGGTACTTATCCAAGGTGCCACAAGGGAGTGGTTTTCACCTTTGGATACATCTTTTATTTTTACTTTTGTAGGTTCTGAGACTGCCACAAAGTGGTTTTCACCCTCAAAACTCTTTTTCTTTTTCTTTTTATTCTTGTTTTTCTAAATAAGATATTTGATGTCTGACTCGGTCATGCTGACACGCGGTTCACTGATGGAAGTACTCATAGGCTCAACTGCATTGAGGTAGCAAGCAAGGGCATAGTCATTCAGGAAGGTATAAATACCATGGCTTGGATTTGTGGAGGTTTGATCAATAAGTTCTGGATATTGGATAGTCAAAGTAGGGAAAGATTGGGAGATAGTGTTTACAGATATGGATCTGTCATCATTGGTCCTAACCCGACACTCGAGTTCAAAGGTGATATTACAACTTAAGACATTCAATTCATGAATAGGTTCAATGTCATCGTGGGAGTTCAATTCAGCCATAGGTGGATCAGACTCGATAGGTTCATAATTTCGCTCTAGACTCACATTGGGATTAGGTACATATTGGTGAACAATATCAACATGTTTCTCTATAATAAGCTCATCTTCATCTGGTTTTGGAATGGCTCCCCATTCATAGTCATTTGATTCAGCTTCTGATTCAAGATCTCTAGGAAATCTTAGAACATGAGTAAAGTCAAGGTGAATACCCCAAGAAGGGTTACCCTCAGATTCTGGTTTGAATTCATACTCATGCGAATCTATCTCAGAATCGCTACCACTTCCGTCTTCTTGATTGTTTTCAAGATTAGCTAGTTCTTGTGTTGCAACTATCTCTTGATTTATAGTAGGTTCTTGTGTTTCTACTACATTAATTCTTTTGATTAGATCATCTTTATCATCAAGAAGGTCTTTGATTTCCTTAGGAAATTTTTCATAGGAGATGAGTTCTGAGCTATCTGAATCACTATCTGATGGTTCTGTTTCTTCTTTCTTAAGAAGAGATTCTCTTGGTGCGATCTACTCTATGACATGGGAACAATTACCTTTGAGGTGATATGGTTTCTTCTTAAATCCTAAGCCAACTTTGTTTTTATTTTCTCTACCAGTATGTGGGAGAGGTGCCTCAAGACCTTTTCCTCTGATTCCTAGAGGTCCTTTACCTGAATATCCCATCTTAGCTATTAATTTATCTCCTGGACCATACAACTTAGAAGGGAGTTTGGATACTGTAGAGTCACTAGTTTGAACAACTTGAGATTCAGGTTCATCTTTGTATAGCCATGATAGCACAGCTTCATCCTCTTCAAATTCTTGCTTGGATACTTGTTCTGCTACAAAATTCTTTTTATATGCTTCAGGAGGTTCTTTAGAGTCTGGTTTGGATTGTTTCAAAGATTGCCCATAAGACTTAGGCGAGATAGGGAGAGATGTCAAAGATAAGACTAGCTCGATAGTATATTCTCCCATACTATTTTCTTTGATATTAACCTCTTTTGCAAGATCTTCCATTTTAGATGTGGATGTTTCTTTAGTTGGTTCAATGGAAGATTCTCTGTTATTAGGTACAAGCTTATCTGCACTTTCCTTCAAGGTGTTGCAAGTTTTATTTAGATCTGCGGGGATAGTAACCTCTACTCCTTCATAAGGAAACTTCAAACATTGATGGTATGTAGAAGGAATAGCTTGCATTTCATGTATCCATGGTCTCCCTAGAAGGATGTTGTAGGCCAAAGGTAGATCAAGCACTTGACAGATGGTATCTTTGATAACTGGACCCACTCTGATAGGTAAGATAATGGTGCCTTTAGAAGATCTTTCTTATTCATCATAGGCCTTGATAGTTATTTTCTTTCTAGGATCAATAGCCAATTCTGAAAATCCCAATTGTGTGATCAAGCTGTAAGAACAAATGTTTAGGCCAGTGCCCCCATCTATCAACACACGTTTGACTCTACGGTTTTGGATCAAAACTTCTATATGCAAAGGCTGATTATGTGGGTGACTCAAGGAGTTGTCATCTTCCTCTAAAAAATAGATATATTGCAGAGATGTAAGATGTCCAACCATAGTCTGGAACCTATCTAAATCAAGGTCATCAGGAACATTGGAACCGAGCAAAGCTTTATCGAGAATGGATCTATGAGCTAGAGATATTCGAAGCAACTCAAACATGGAGATTTTTGCATTAGTGTGTTGGAGTTGTTGAACAATGCTATAAGATGTAGGCCTTGTATCCTTTTGATTGGAAGATTTGGAAGCAGCCTTCTATTTAGAAGTAGATGAAAGATTGAAGGGCACCTTAGGGACATTCGATTAATCTGGGATTTGTCCTTTCAAATGTGTTGGATCTTGTGATCAAGTAACTGCATTAGCTGAGGAATGATCTCTATCTCTTTGTATAATTATGATGACATTGCAACTTTTAGAGAGACATGGTTCAACCATATTGATGACAACATTATTTTCAGGGTAGGCATAGTTGACTTTTGCCCCCATATTAGGCTGAGAAGTTGAAACTTCTTGACCATGTTTTGGAAATGGTTCTGTGAATGATGTATGATCATTATTGCTCTGGGGATTGTCAATTATGATGTCTCCACTATCGATCAGATCTTGAATGGTATGCTTCAAGTGGTAGCAATTATTAGTTTTGTGACCTTTACTTTGATGGAAATCACAGAATTCATTTCCTCTCCACCATTTCAGTTTGGGGTCCTAATAATTTGGTTGGATTGGTGGTAAAGAGATGATCTTATTAGCTAGTAGAGTTTTCATAGCTGATTCTAAAGACTCTCCCAGAGGAGTAAACTTTCGATGTTTATCCCATCTTTTGTGTTCTGGCTTCTTTTGAGATGGTTCAAAAGACTTTCACTCTGAAGCTTTAATGGCTTGAGTGCCAAGAGTGAGATTGTAGGCACAACACTTCAGTAAAACATTAGAGGTTAGCAAAAATCATGCAAAATTGAAATCTAATCTAACCAAGTGATTTATTGCCTTCTAATAGGTGCGAGATCGATGTTCTCAGATTGCTATCGAGATCAGTGACCTAGACAACACCTAAATGAAGGATTTGAATGTAATTGATCTGGATATGAAATATGAATGCAAGGTAATCTATTTTTTTGGTATTTTCTATGCAATGATATGATGAAAACTTCATGTGAATCTATGCTAATATGGAAATTGATATGCTAAAATGATCTAACAATAATATGAAAACTAATATGATATGAATGCAAATGAAATTGATCTCATAATAGCCTTGATTCGCAATAAGCTTTTGATTCTTTGTCCTTCAATTCGATAGCGCGAGGATGCAAAATTATGAGATGCTTTGAGATGAGCTAAAGCCTTAATTTATAGAAATCCAAGGCTTTGGAGGTGCATGAAAGAAAGCCATAAATCACTTAGATTAACTCAGCTTGATTTTTGAGTTATCTGAAAATAAAGATAATTTAATTCACAAAAACATGCAAATCATGCAAAAATAGCTTTTTAACTCAAATTAGAAGTTTAGATCAACTTTAAAACTCAAAAATGATGTTGAGTTCCAAAAAGTCAATGACTTGCATTGATTTTTTGATTTGGAGTTTAACTACTCTTTGATTGTGCACATGGATAATTATGAATTAATAAATAAATAAAGTGATTTATTCTCAACTTAACTAATTTTTGAAAATAAAACAATTGATTTATGGGTTAATCAATCATTTAATCAAATTTTTATTCAAAAATAATATCATTAAATATGACAACTTTCTTTAATTAATTAAATAAGAATTTAATCAATTAATGATAGGATTTTGGATTTATTGTCAAAATTAAATAATAATACTTAGGAATAAATACAATTAAATTCAATTAAATAATTAAGTGGTAGAATTAAATCTAATTAATTAAATATTGAGAATATTCAATTAATCAAACTTTAGGATAAATATGATTTATCGCCAAATGATTATAAAATTAAAGATAATTAAGATAAATAGGAATATTGCTAGGAATATTCCCCGATGCAGAATTTAAGATAATCAATTAGGATTCAATGATGTGCAGATGTGCCTTAGGTTAGGACTTTGATGTCGATTTTATTCGATGTGTCGATATAGGAGATTAATGAACTTATAGCCCATTTTTGAGGTATTACACTATGCACAACATACATCAATTTACATATCATTGGTCTATACAAAGTCTAATTTGCCTTGGTTGACTTGCCATCCTTTGTCAATTTTCATCCAGTGACCATTGGTGTGCCGACTAGTTTTGAATCCTCCATACCAGATGTCTTCAATACTTCTTTTATGTACTTTGATTTAGTAATGTATATGTCTTCATTCAGCTGTAACATTTACAAGCAAAGAAAAAATTTAATCTCTCCAAACATTGACAGTTTAAATTATTTTCTCATTTCATTAGCAAATGATTTGCATAGGTTATCACGTCCTCCAAATATGATATCATCAACAAAAATTTTAACAATAAGAATCTTGTCATCAATTTCACCTTTCAAATACAAATTATTGTTGTCACTTGTTCTAACAAATCCAATACTGATAAGATAGGAATGTATTATTTCATACCATGCTCTCAGTGTTTGTTTCAGTCCATATAGTGCTTTGTGCAACTTACATACCATATTCCTCTTATAAGGATCAACAAAACCTTTAGGTTGTTCAATGTATACCTCTTCTTCAAGTATTCCATTCATAAATGCAGATTTAACATCCATCTGATAAAATTTAAATCCTTTGTAAGAAGCCTATGCAAGAAATATTCTAACTCCTTCAAGTCTAGCAATGGGTGAAAAAGTCTCACCATAGTCGATACCTTCTTCTTGTGCATACCCTTTGCATACTAGTCTTGCCTTATTCCTAGTGACATCTCCATTTTCATTCAATTTGTTTCTGAATATCCATTTAGTTCCAATCACATTCTTGTCTTTTGGTCTCCGTACCAATGTCCATATTTTCTTTTTCTATATCTTCTTAATTTCTTCATTCATGGCCTTATTCCATCCATCATTTTCAAGTGCATCTCTAACAGTTTTAGATTCAAATTCACAAACTAAGCATGTGTTGTTTCTCAACGTAGTGTCATCAAGCCAACTTTCTTATCTCCAATAATCTAATTTTGTGGATGATGTCTTCTTACATATCTTGAAAGTATAGGTTTAGTTTTTTGTTCTTCATTGTGTTCTCCACTTGGTGAGTGATCACAATCTTCATCGGTAATAGTTTGTTGATTCTTGGTCTGTATAGACTGATGCTCGATAGCATTACCATGTTGCTTGGTAACTCTAGGTTGTTGCTCGGGTAGAGTGTTAGGTTTCTCAATGTAAACAAATCTACCATAGTCTTCTGATTCCTTTTCTATTTCTTCATCATTCTTCTTATAAAATTCATCAACTCTCACATTTTCACTTTTATTCATCTTGTTAGTAGCCTTATTCAAACATTTGCAAGCTTTTCTCTTAGTAGAATATCCTAAGAATATTCCTTCATCACTTTTTGAATCAAATTTCCCATTTCTATCATCTTTCAAAATGTAACATTTGCTTCCAAATATTCTGAAATAACTTACATTAGGTGTGTAACAATACCATAATTCATAAGGTGTCTTGTTTGAATATTTCTTTAGTTGAACTTAGTTCAATGTGTATACAATAGTACTAATATCTTCTCTCCAGTATATATATGCCACATATTTTTCAATCATTAGTGTTCTAGCACAATCTACAATAGATCTATTTCTCCTTTCAACAATCCCATTCTGCTGGGGTGTCCTCGGTGCAGAAACTTATCTCTTAATTCCATGCTCATTACAAAATTTAGTGAACTCATCAGAAATAAATTCACCACCTCTATCTGATCTCAAGCATTTTAGTTCTTTACCACTTTATTTTTCCACTTTTTCTTTATACCATTTAAACATCTTAAAAGCTTCAAATTTTTCTTTCAAAAATATGAAAGTCATCATTCTAGAGAATTCATCAACAAACAAGATAAAATATCTGTCTCCATAATAACTCTAACTTCTCATAGGACTACACAAGTCAATTTGAACTAACTCCAAAATAGCATTAAATGAAATTTTTTCTCTTAAAACTAGATTTTGACATCTTTCCCATTTGACATTGTTTGCACATAACATGGTTAGGTTTAGCTATGCTCGGTAAACCTCTAACTCTCCTTTTCTTACTAATCTTAACCATGTTGTCAAAATTCACATGACATAATCTCTTATACCATATCCACACATCTTCATTTTTAGCCAATAAACAAGAAGTTTCAACATTGTCAAGATAAAATAGATTACCTTTAGATTGTTCACCAGTATCGACCAACTTTCTAGTCTCATCATAGATTTTCACCTTTCTATTCTCAAATATAGCTCAGTGGCCTGTGTTATTCAGTTGTGAGCACACTCAAAAAATTATAATTAAGTCCTTTCACCCAATATACATTCTCACATATGATCTTATTGTTCAACAATATAGACCCTTTTCCCTTCACTAGACAAGGTGTATCATTTCTCATTTTAACAGATCCACCATTATAATGTTCAAGGTATTTAAATTTCTCTTCATTACCAGTCATATGATGTGTACAACCAATATCAATAATCCAAGTACCATTCTTACTAACTTTATAAATAAGTGTTGTTTCAACATACATTTCTTCTTCTTCTGAATCTTCTTTCAAAGCTACAAATACCACCTTAGTGTCTTCATCAGTGTCAGTGTCGGTGTCATCTTCATCATCTTCAACAAGGCAACATTCCTTCTTGCCTTTGTCTTTGTAAACTCAGTTACTTCTTATGTCATACAGTTAGTTTCCTCTATATTCTTAGTTATCTCTTCTATCAAACTTCCTTTCATTAGATCTTTCATTGGTTTTCTCATGTTCTTTCTTGTTAGGACATCTAGCTACAATATGGCCAATCCTTTTAGATTTAAAACATACCAAAGTTATTTTTCCTTTATATCTTCCTTTACCTTTTTGCAGTCTTCTAGCCATTGATGCTTCATGCTCATCAAGTTCATCCTCATCACTTTCACTATCACTCTCATTTATTATCATATGTTTTCTTTTTTATTTACCAATTTTCAGAGATGACATAAATGCAGACTCAATAGTACGAACAACATTATTGTCAAGGTTATTCAACTCAAATGTAGTCAATCTACCAATTATACTATCAAGTGTAATATGATTTCCAAGAGCTGATCTCAACTCATGAATTGTAGAGACTCTAATAGCATAAGCAAGTAACAAGGTTATGAGAATTTTACTTACAACAATATCTTCATCAATAATACCTCTTGCTCCTCGGATAACATTCACAACTTCCTTGACCTGGTTTCTATACTAAGATATGTTCTCTCCTTCTTTTATTCTCATGTCATTAAAATTTCCTCTAAGCCTTTTAGCTTTATCCCTTAGCACATTCACATATCCTCCATGAATTAGTGTAAGCTTGTCCCACACCTATTTAGCAGTTTTACATGCCTTAACATCTTCAAAATTCAACATCTAATAAGGAAGAAGCAAGCTCTATCATCATAGCATTGTGTTCTTGTCTTTCTCTCATTTGATCAATAGTCAAAGGTCTAGAAGGTAAGATGAACTCATTTTCCAAGTAGTACATTGCAAACTGACCTATCCCTAATAGATACAATTTCATTCTACTTTTCCATGTTGAGAAGTCTTTTTTCAACTTTGGCACCTCTCTCTTATAGATCTTGTGATCTCTAGTTTAAGTCCTTCAAAATTTTCCTTCAAGAACTCTATGCTCTGATACCAATTGTTAGATAGCTGAGAGGAGGTTGAATCAGTTAAGTCCAGTTATCCTACAGTTCCAAATACTGGGTGGCTGCAAGAAGTTGGGTCCCACTTTTGGCCAAAAAGTGGAAGTGTTTTCTCTATTTTTCAAAATTTCTGTCAATTGATGTCCAAATTTGAAGCACTTAAAGATTTAATCTTGAAAAACTTTACTAATATAAAATTTAGTGCTCAGAATCTAGTTTTCAAATATGTAATTTATTTCAATACCCACATGGTATAAATTGAATTTTAGTATGCATGTCTAAAAACCACTTTTTCAAAATGCCTGTTTCAAGACCACACTTCACACGTGTACGGACACCCTTTTTTGAAGTAAATGAATGTATTTTTGGGAATCCTTTTGGGAAAAGGTACCTAAAACACTAACGATTGATGAGAATATTTTATCTTATTTTTTTACTGAATTTTTTTTTAAAAAATTAATTTTTAATTGACTATAAAGTACATTTTTGAAACCTCTGGTGTACGGACACCATAATTTAATGATAACTTCACTTTTTTCAAATTTATTTTTTAAAATTGAAAAGAATTATATGTAATTTGATGACATATAACTCATTTTTCAAAAAACAAAAAATTAAAAAAGTTGTTAAAGTTTTAGTTAACCTTGGTATTTCAAGTTTAGGTACCATGTTGGCTTAATAAATATTGTATAAATATTAAAATTCATCATATCACTATAAAATTTATATTTTTATAATCTACACAATAAGAGCTAAAATGGGTTTTCATTTTATCAAAAAAATCATTTAGGAAGTTGTCCTAAAAATTATGGCAAGGCAAAAATTTTACTCTGTAATGCCTTAGCCATTTTTTTGCAGGGTCAAGCACAGGCTTGGTGGGACCAAGCCTGTACTGAACCAAAACCCAAGCCAGGAGGTAAGGTTCCCACCCATAGATTTACAAATCGGGTTCCCGTTATTTAAATTCAAATAACGGGCACCCGTTTTGTAAATCTAAAAACGGGCGCCCATTTTTTGAAACTAAAAATGGGTGCCCATTTCTTAAAGAGCCATTGCAATAAAAAAAACCATACTATGGACCTGATCTAATGATTGTGACTTTTCATTTTGTATTCTATCGATTGGTAGCAGACAAAGAGAATATTTCTGCCAACATTCCTTTTATTTGACTTATTTTGAATCTAACATTCAGAAAAGATTGTTTCAACTCAAATTTTGGTGCCAAAATGGGATCAAATCAACATAGAAAGAGGTTAAAGAAGAATTTGACACCTGAGGAGATTGTAGAAAATAGAGAGGAGGCAAAATGACAATGAGAAAGAAGAGAAAGACTTCGAAACCCGAATAATGTTGGAGCATCGAGTTCAACAATTGTTTCAAAAGAGGAGGACAATGAAGACACCATAATGGATGTAGAGGTTGAAGAGGCAAAATTAGGTGCATCTTCTAATCCAATATTGGATACAGGTATGTCTTCGCATCCAATTGTTACAACTTATTCTGATAAAGATGTTCATGATTTGCTAGAAGCAGGTTACAATAGAAATGATTTAAATTTTATTCCTGAAAATAGATTAACAAGTTTAATTGCAAATGAAATTTTTGAAATTATTAATGTTAATCATAATGATAAAGGAATTGAAAGTCAAACCCCAATTGAAACTGAAAATCAAACACCAATTCAAATTGAAATCAACAATGTAAATGTAGACATAGAAACACCAATTGAGAAAGAAACTCATTTGAATGATAATGAAATAAATGAACAATTTCAATTAAAATTTGATGTGTTAGATAATCTGCGTGGTTTGGTTTCATCGAGATAGATTAGGACACATGCGAGCAGATTGTTTAGACAATTTTTTTATAATAAAAAATTTGGGTTTCAATGTCAATTAATGTTACAATTAATTAAAATGTCTAAAATGCGAAAAGTGATGAAGAGGTTAGGCATTTATGTGAAAACTAAGAAGAAGGATGAGTCTCTAAAACAAGATGTATCAACTGTTGCTAGTGCCTTTGACACAATTGGAAAGAAAAGTTGTTCTAAAGATAGTAATGTAGCACGACGAGCAATAACAACAGCTTTAGTAAACAAAACTACTACTGATAAAAGAATGGTTTCAAACATAAGTGGATATCTTAATATTAATCATAAAACTTTAACAAGAGTTGTAAAGAGAAGAGTTAACTTTGAAGGTTATCTGGCAAACCATTTATGGACCTTCAGTGGAAAACTCCCCAGGTCTGACATGAAACTTACTGGTGAAGTCAAAACTTTGATTGAAAAATTTTGGCATGATAATACAAGATTATCCCCTAATGCCAGAGATGTTCTTAAATTAAGAATTGGTTCAAAAGTTTATGATCCACATCCAAAAAACCTTTTAGATATGACTCAAACAGAATTGTATAAAAAATTTGTGGATGATAAGGTGTTAACTATTAGTATTAGTCAAAGATCTTTTGAAAAATGTAAACCATGGTATGTAAGGATTAACAAAGAAAGAATCACCTATTGTTGTAAAACTCATGTTCAATTTCATTATCATTATGATATTTTTTGATCTATACATTCTACTATGCATACTAATGAAATGTTGTAGGAATGTGGTATAAATATATCACCTAAAACTATAAAGGAGTTTATATCAAATTTCTTTTGTAATCCACCTAATGAGAAATTTTATCTTTTGAATGCATGTGCTTCTAGTGTATGTGATGTATGTGGCAATCTTACATTATTAGATGAATGTTTGCATGAAAATATTTCATTTGATTTTGGACAACAATTAGTTGATGTACAAAGATTTAAAACTGTTGAGTATCCATTGAAGGATGGAAAAGTTGGAAAACAGTGTGACCTAATAACTGAAAAACTTAGTGTTACTGCTTTTATGAATGAATTTAAGAGTAAGATCATACCTAAATATGTGAAACACTCTCACAATTCTAGATGGCTTGATGGACAATTTCACATATGCAAGAATACATTTCCAATTGGTAGTATACTATCAGTTGTTGACTTTGCAGAGAACTACACGCTTGCACCACAAGATGAGATCCAACCACAATATTATAATTCAGTGCAAGTAACAATTTTTGTTCATATTGTCTATAGACATGCACCTGATAGTACAAAAGAGGATCAAAAAATATTGAGAGAGTACCATTTCTATATCAGTGATAATAAGATACACTCATCAGAGTTTGTCTAGTATTGCTTTAATAACTTTTATGAAAATTTAAGGGAGAGAGAAATTCATATAACACAACATCTAATATGGTCAGATAATTGCGCAGGACAATTCAAGAATGCTAGAATGTTTTATTGGTTGAGTAGGATGCACAAGAAAATAAATATCCAACATATCTGGAGTTTTTTTGAGGTTGGACACAAGAAGGGAGAACATGATGGTGCTAGTGCATGTGTTAAGAGAGCCCTTTGTAGAGAGAAACTCAAATTTGAGGAAAAATCAAAATTTAAAGATGCATGTGCAATTGTTGAATGGTGTAAAACAAGTTTGTCTACATGATCAAGTCAGAACTCTACAATCAGACATTTTTTCTGGCTAGTTGAAGAGAAGAATATCCTTTCAAGATATGATTGTAATACAATCAGCGGATCGGCTAAATGGCATTCATTTAGGAGTTCTAATTCTTACACTTGGACTATATGGACTAGGGAGCTTGCATGTTTTTGTCAATTTTGTGTTGCAGGTGAATGGGAAGAATGTGAGAATACATAATGGGTTGAAGAATGGCAACAAAAATCATTAACACCTAGTGAGAGACAAGATGAAGATGTTATAATAAATGAAGACTTGGATCATGCCTTTGCATCAGAAGATTATGATCATGTTTCAGATCTCATACAACCTAGTAATTTAATACAATTTATTGTAAAACTTTAAATTATATATTAGTTACATGTGTATGTCATATAATTTATGATTATATATATTTGAATTATAAACCTTTAATTTAAACAAGTTTTATTTATAGTGCACATGTACTTAATTTGGTTTTGCAGGACATGTGTATGTTGTTGTTGCACCTAAGGATAATGAAGAGCAGACAGAGTATTGGTTAGCTCGATGTGTATAACCCAAGAAAAAATTGATATGTCATCAAGTAGATGATGATAATTTTTAGTATCCAATTGGGTCTATTGTGGTAGTTGGTACATGGCTACGCAAATACCTAACAAGAAGGAATGGTTTACCAGCTTTTGAAGACTACCAATCAGAAAAGAAGATTATACACTATTCCCATTTGGTAGTGGCAACAAATATCAAATTGGAAAGATACAAAGGGAGACCTGCTAATAAAATTTTATGGACACTTTCAATGGAAGAGCATGAGGCAATCATAAATGCATTGCAGAAAAGAGAGGATGCTGATGTTACATTAGGTTGAATCAAATTTATACATGTAAGTTTTTATTCAATTGTCTTATTAACTTTAAAATTAAAATTAACTTTAAATAAACTTGAGTACATAAATTCTAACATTTCAACATGTTTATTTTTATGATGCAGTCCATGTCGGGAAGAACATCTAGATGCATTACAGAAAAGAGAGGATGTTGATAGTACATTATGTTGAATCAGATTTATACATGTAAGTTTTTGTTCAATTGTTATATTAACTTTAAATGAACTCGAGTACATAAATTCTAACATTTGAACATGTTTATTTTTATGATGCAGGATGTTAGGAAGAACATAGATCTACATTACAGAAAGGGGATGCTGATGGTACATTAGGTTGAATCAAATTTATACATGTAAGTTTTTGTTCAATGGTCATATGTGTATATGTTTTCTACACGTCTTCTTTGAAGTGTCATAATTTATAATTTAGAGATATAGATTTGAAATTAAAATTAAAATTAACTTTAAATGAACGTTTATAAATTCTAACATTTCAACATGTTTATTTTTATGATGCAGGATGTCTGGAAGAACATAGACATGAACTATTTATGTCTAGTACAATGCATTATTGTATTCGTACAATTTTGGGTTAATAATTTAAGATCACATGAACTCACTTTTATACATCGAATTATGTTTTAAATATTTAAGTTAAATTCATAACTTTGTATTCACCTAATTTTGTTGTAAATATTAAACTATGCACATTGGTCAGATTATGTTCACTTAATAGATCTCATTGTTTAATAGTTATTAAGTTTGTAATGTATCCATATTGTTCTTGTCAATTTTACATTTATTAATAGATGTCATTGTTAGATCTAGATGATTTTTTTATAGTATCTAGATATTGTACTTAGATCAATTACACATGAATTAATAGATCTCATTGTTAGATAGATGTTTTTTTAAGGATAAATTGATAAATTACATAACAAGTCCTGATTAAGATAAATTGATAAATTACATTTAACAACTCATGACTAAGATAAATAACATAACAAGTCTTGAAATAATTTACACATGTATCATAATGTCCACCATATCAACTCATGATATATACATACAATCACAAAACAAAGTCCTCTGAAAACAAGTCCAAGTACAATATATGATAACAAGTGGACTAGTATATAATGCAAGTTCTACTCTAACAACAAGTAAAAATAATATGAATAAGTCTAAACAAGCCCAAATAGTCATCATAAAACAAGTCCAAATAGTCATCAAAAATAATATGAACAAGTCCAAATAGTCATCATAAAACAAGTCCAAATAGTCATCATAAATAAAATGAACAAGTCCAAATAGTCATCATAAAACAAGTCCAAATAGTCATCATAATCTAACTCTACTCATCTAGCTGATCTACAGTCCTCTTCACTCCATGTGAAGAGGACTGCGATGCATCAACATGCTCTGTCTGGTCCTGAGTACCCTCATCCTGCCCTGTCTGGTCCTGAGCACCCTGATCCTGCTCTGTCTAGTCTCGAGCACCCTCATCCTCAACTACATGAAAAGTGGATGAAGCCAAGTCCTGTAAAAAAAATTAAAGTACAAATTAAAAATTATTTAAATTAATCATCTAAGATCTAGATACACACAGGACATTGAAAAAGATCTAGATACATACAGGACATTGAAAAATTACTTAAATGAATCATCACCTCAAAGGATAGTGTCGATGGATGCATTTGCCTTAATCTTGTAGCCATGCCAAGAGTCATGGTGGTGTTGACCTGAACAACATATATAAAGCATGAATCAAACTTATAGTATAGGACATAAATGGGATTGTGCAACGTGAGACAATCCAAAAGCCTACAATTACAAAAAAATAAGCGTGAATCAAAATTGTACATAAATTAGTAAGATACAAATACTTAAAATTAATAAATGAAAAACATACTACAGGTATATGCAGCTGACTCTCAGTGACTGGTGGGGCAGAGAATGAAAGACTGCCAATCTCGGTCATACATGAGAGACCCTACAAAATCACAAAAATATGTCAAACACATTATCAACTAAAGTTTATTTTGTTTAAAGTTTAAATGTATCAAGATCAAAGTGCATACCGTGAATGGAGCACTGAGATGTCAAGGTTTCTATCTCATATGATGATGGCTAATGAATGTTGGAGGGTCAACCCTCCTCTGTTCACCAAAAAATCCACATGTTATGGCTCATAATTGTATAAATAAGAAATTTAATATTACGCTATATTTAAATTATAATTAAATTTACCTGTGTGGGATGATCATCGTCTGCATTGAGTAAATCAACATATGATGAGATATCATCTCTAGCATCACCATGTGTGCCATCATCATCATCGGCATATCCATCATGTGAACCACCAGCATTATCACCATATCCAGCATGGGCAGCATGGGCAACATCAGGATCAAACTGGGGACCCATACATATACCCCCACAACTCGTGCAAACATGTGCTATGCTGGGGGCAGGCCTTGCCTAGGTCATGTGTTGTAACAAATTACCCGTAAGGGTACTCAAAGAACCAAGAGATGACTACACTGCTTGATGATAGACAGGTGCAGGAAGTACAAGAGATGGAAGAGGAACAAGGGGCTCATTGCACACACAATGTCTACTTCTATCACTCAATTTGGCCCTTGGCCTATCCTGTGGCATGCCTCGGCCAAACCCCTAAAATTCTCTTATGTTAAATTAATTGGGTTTCTTACCCAATTCAAACTCAGCCCATAATTTCTTCAAAAAATAAAGTGGGACCTCATGATTAGCATGTGGTGGATGGTCAAATACCATCCACCACCGCTCCCAAAAATGCTCTTCTATCCCGAGGTGTCTACACCATCTAATGGAAATGTTTGGCTTCTTGCCAACTATCTGCTCACCCATTGTAGGGTTCAAAAAATAGCGTGCCATATCATTTTTTTTAATTTTTAACTTATTAACCTCTTGACAAGAGAGGCCATCACCATAATATACATGCATAGACTCCCTCCACGAATCAAAACTATCAATCTCGTAGTCTAATGTCTATATGGAATCTCCTATGCCTTGCATGCTATTTGCAAGGTGTAGTAGCTAGACAGATGGATATGGATCATGCCTAATAATGTTTATGTCTCTCAAGATGTCCTCTACATTTCTCCTAATATTATCTCTCAGCTCTCTAGCTGGAGGTCGGGGTGGAGGGGGGGGTGGAGGGGGGGGTGGAGGGGGCGGGGGAGGTGGAGGAGGAGGTGGTGGTGCATGATGACCTATAAGCTCATCAATGTGAAAATCATCCATATTGCCAATCTGCGTACAAATAAAAACATGATAATTAACAACATATTGTAAAATATATTTTACCTTACAACTTGAATGACTTAAATAATCAAAACTTGAGAGAGAGAGAGAGAGGAGAGCGGAGAGAGAGAGAGAGAGAGAGAGCATTAAACTATAGCATGAACTAAATTTAAACTATAGCATGAACATTAAATTTTGAAAATAACATTAAACTATAGCATGAACTAAATTTATGTTTTGGTTTTCTAAATTTATATTAAATGATTTTCTAAGTTTTCATTTTCTAAGATAATAAAAAACAATAGTATGTAGAGAGGAGAGAGAATGAGGAGAGAGAGAGGGAGATAGAGAGAGAGAGAGAGAAAGAGGAGAGAGAGAAAGAGAGAGAGAGTGAGAGAGAGGAAGATAGAGAGAGAGAGTGTGTGTGTGTGTGTCTGTGTTTTTAAATTTATGTTTTGGTTGAACTAAATTTATGTTTTGGTTTTCTAAATTTATATTTTGATTTTCTAAGTTTAGTGTTTCGTAAATTAATTTTTTATCTAGATTTACATTTTTGTTTTATTATCTAGGGTTTTGGTTTTCTATGTAAGGTTTTGCAATGTAATTTTGTACATACCTAAATTTTACTAGTTTTCTACTTTAGTATGGTAATTTACTAAGTAAATTGAAATTAAAAAAAAATACAACTTTGAAAGATGAAATATAATTAAATTTATGCAAAATTTTGAAAATAACATGTTAAACTATACATTTTTAAATTAAAAATAACCTCAAACTACAATTTTTAAAGACAAAAATGATAAAAAAAAATAATAAAAAAGAATAGTACGTACCTAGAGGATGAAAAAAATGGCAAGTGGAGTCGATAGGGGATCGTAAAACCGGGCACCCGAGCTGTACCAAACGTGATTCCATTCTAGCTATGGATGAAAATGACAAGTATTTCATTTAAAAGAAAAAATATATAGATTTTAGAACCAGGCGCCCGATTTGTTCAAATCGGGCACCTGTTTTGAATAAATCAGGTGCTTGTTTTGCTTTGGGTGCCTGATCCTAAACGAGGGCCTAATTTTTAAAACTGCTTCGGGCTCCTGAACCTAAATAGGCACCTGATTTGTAAACATCGGGCACCCATTTTGTATTCCCAATTTTCCTTCACCGCGGACTTTTGCAAAATTGGCCCCCAACTTCGAACACACACCCTACTCCCAGATTTATATAAAAATATTTTTAAATCAATTAATCAACTCGATAAAATATCAATTGTGCCTTTCTCTTCATATACCGATTACTAGTAAATTAAGCATTATTTTTACCGATCAATCTAGTTATAGTAATGTGTAAAGTAAAGTAACAATTCAACACATTAATAAACATAAAACTTATATTTTTAATGTGGAAACCTTGTTAGGGGAAAAACCACCTAGGATTGACTGTGAGGTGTGACCTAGTTAGAGGATTTATCACTAACAGTTCTCCCTTGACCAAAATTCAATATGGGGTCAACAAGAAAACAATCAACATTCATTGAATGTCATATTGAAATATAAATATTGTTAAGTACCACTCAGTTAAGAGATTTATCTATAGAAATGGTTAAATTGATACAGTAATGATCTGATTCAAATACAACTTGATTTGCAAGTTTTCTAATCTATGCTAAGCTCAAAAATACCTCTGATCAATAATCTATTCAATCTCTTTATTTCATCCAAATCTATTCTTCTCGGTAATTTCTTTCTCTGTCACTTGGTATTGTCTACATAATTACTCCATTATGTCTTCAATCAATTTGATCACCTTTGCATGAAATTAATCTTTTCATTTGAATTCTCTTTTAGCAGCCTCAATAATGGATCTCTTGTCTCTTTATTTAGACATCATAAACTATTTTATTTCTATCCATAGACTTTGCCTCTTAATATTTTCCATTGATTTTACCTCTTTAACCTTCCTCAATAGTTGTGTCAATAATACGTTTCATTCTCCTTCATCCGATCATCCTTCAATTTCATCAACCATTTGATCATTGTAAAAAACATCATCTTTTACCTCAGAATCATAAACAGTTGTCCAACTCACCATCTTTAGTCAGACGTCATAAGTTTCATTTATTTATTTCACTCAATCAATACCATAATGAGTTGGTGATAACTAGCTCGATTAACACTATACTCGGTATACACTAAACTTTCTCAGTGTATACTATATTCTTCATTTGCTGGCCACATAAACTTTTTCATTCTTGATCTTCAATCCATAATAGATTCATGTAATACAATTGTATCATTTTAAAATGGAAGCACTTCCATGATAAGAGTGTTTAGCCCTTCGATTAAGTGGTCTGGGGTCATGTTAAGTTCCTTGATTGGGTCTTTGCATGTATTTGGCTTCCCCCCCCCGTTCTACTTCTCTTTTCACCTGATTTCACCTTATTTCTACATTTCCTGGCATTATGGACTGAGGTCCTGAGGTTTTTGACCTCAAGGTCAAAGTCAACCTTGAATCTGACATAGGTTAGGGTTGACCTTGACTCTGACCTAGGATAGAGCCTACCTCATCTTTGACCAAGGGTTCAAATTTCAAGGTCCCATGATTTTCGGGTGTAGGGTTTCAGAGATATTTGTTTTCCCGCTTCTAGGTTGGCCATTTTGGGTTTCAGAATGGTAAATCCTTAAATTGAATTTAATATGGGCCCATTTCTAGGGCTTAAGGTTAATTAGGATTTAATTCTCCAATGTCGGCCTTCTCTAGAGATTTGTGCCCTAGTTCACTATAAAAGGAAGCCTTCCTCTCTCATTTTCCCAATCAAGTTTTGGGAGAACATCCATTATCTCAAGAAATTTCATGATCAAGCTCTTAAGTGAAATCAAGCAAGAAAGAAGGAGATGGAAAGCAATAAATCATTCATTCATCTTCAAGCCTAGCATTCAAGCATTCAAGCATTCATCAAGGAGATCCATTGTTAGCCATTGAAGGATTCAATCTCTTTAGAGCCCCCTTGAAGATCCATCCTTCCACATTCATCCAAGCCTCCTCATATGAAAAGATCAAATGCCATTGATTTGAGACATCCTCCATTCATTCTACATCCATTGGAGCATTCCTACTTGTGGATTTGAGGATTCGAATCCTCTACAAGGACTTCAACATAAGCAAGGTGAATTGTTTCATTTAATTTGTTTATGCACATTACAATTTCAATTCAATTTAAAGGTTAATTCCTAAATTAGGGTTTGACCAAGGCAAACCCCCCATACAAACAACAAAAACCCTCTTTTTCTTGCAGGTACAAGTGCGGAACTATGGATCTGAGTTTAGATTTGGATACCCTTTTCGGTGAAATTCTGAGATCTGTGAACAAAATCAAAGTCAACCTTTAGAATATTATTGTAGCCTTTGACCTTTTATCAAGGTCAAAGACTACCTGCCATCAGAAAGATAAAAGATTTTTGGGTTTTCTTCATCTCGACATTTCCAATCCGAAACAGGTTGGAAAATTGCCTGAAAGTACACACAAACATCAGAAATTGACATTTTCTAGATCCACCCTATTTTGAGGTTAGTACTTTCCTTTCAATTATTTCAGATTTCAAACACAGCTCCTTTATAGGGAAATATAAGGTTTTCTTCCTCTTTCATATTCTCCATAGATTGATTCAATTGTGCATTAACCTTTTGGTTGATTAATTTGGATCTCTCCTTTGGGAATTTGAATTTAGAATTAGATCTCATATTTCCCCCATTACGTTTTAGGGTGAACCCAATTTCATTCTATCTATTTTAGGGAACCCGACATACTTACTCTCCTTTCTTTTGTGGAATTTGATGCCCTATTGTATTTTATGGTATTAGATTTCCTTTTTATCTTGTTGTTATTAGATTTATCTTTTATGTTAAATCTTGCATGCTAATTAGATTTCAAAAATACAAAAATATTCATGCTTTATGTGTTCTTAGTTTAGTTCATTTGCATTACATTGGTTTATGAGCTTTACTACTACTAGTATGTCCTACTTATAACATTTTGGTTAGAAGAAGTCATAGACTCATGGGTGCCTTTGATCCTGAATCTTCCTCTCCTTTCCTTAGAATCTTGGGTGATAATTTAATTCTTCATGATTCTAATCCTATTATCGAGAAAAACTCTTCTCACTCATCTCATGATGAGGATGATGCTTTAAGAGTTCCTCCTGAACAAGTCCAAAAACTTTCAACTAAACTTGATTAAATGGGTAATTGGCTTATTCAAGAGAACCATAATCAAGATTCTATTCAAGCTACAGAGGCTCTTAAGAAAGTTCTTCATGATAGTGATCAAGGTGTTAACCTCTTACATGGTATTACTCACCTTGTGCATTCAAATGTTAAACCTCTAGCTCAAGAAGCTCAAGATTTGGGGTTGATTCCTCCTATCACTAGTGTAGAACCCTCTTCTAATCCTTTACTTGCTATTCCTACCTATACTCCTTCTTTAGTGACTATGATGGATCCCTCTATTCCTATGAGTGTTCCTTATGTGTCCCTTCCTACATCACAACCTTCATATCATAATGTTCCTTTTACTTATTCCAATCCACTTCCAACTATAGTTCCTAGTGTTCCTCTAGTTGTGTCTTCTATTCTTGCAGCTTCTTATACGTTACCTAGTGTTCCTAATGTTGCTATTCCTCCTATTTCATTTAATGATTCAACAATCATCATTTTGGCTCAAAAAATTTCATCCTTACAAAAACAACTTGCTTCCTTAACTCAAAACAAGTTTAGTGTTCCTACATGTGACATGGGAAGTCCCTTGTCCTGAGACATTATTCGTACTCCTATTCCTCAACAAGTTGATATGCCTCATCTTGAGAATTACAATAGAAAAGGAGATCTCGTTCATCATGTCAAAACCTTCCAAATCCTTTACAGTGATCATGCTCATGACCATAGGATTTTAGCCAAGCTGTTTGCTAAAACTTTCCATGACAAGGCCTTACAATGGTATTGTTCCTTGCCTCCTTATTCTATTGATTCCTTTCCACAACTTGCTAACCTTTATTCAACAATTTCAAAACAATATTCTCCCGCAAGTGTCTTTGACTAATTTGATGCATTGTAAACAAAGTTCTAAGGAAAGATTAACTAAATTTATTGGTAGATTTAAGCATTTCTATGCTCAGATTTCCTATCATGTTCCTTATATTGATATTCAACATATGTTTATTTCAAATTTGCAAAAGGATATTAGAGATAACATTCTGCTAACTGAATTTACCTCTTTTCAACAACTTTGTATAGTGCTTCATCATTATCAATTACAAGTGAGTCAATTTGAGAGCACCACTCCAATGGATTTTGTTCCTATTGATAAAAGTGATGATGCTCCTAATCTAAACAAATTTCAAAAATTCAACAATTACGTCAAGATAAACATACAAATGAATGTAGTTGCTAATCAAGTTGTTGTTGCATCTTATAATGCCACTTTTGCATCCACTTCTTTTCGATTAAATCATATGTTTACTCCTCTTTCTGAATCTTTACATGCTATTATGAATAGGTTGTTAATTGTTAATATGATTACTTTACCTCCTATTCAACCTCTTTTACCTATTACGATTGCATCTAAGTATTTTGATCCTAGAGCTTTTTGTCAATATCATCGTCAGAATGGTCATGATACTGAGAAGTGTTATTCTTTAAAACATAAGGTTCAAGACTTAATTGATTCTAATGCCTTATCTTTGGATAACCTTGATGGTAGTGGGAACAAATTTGTCTCTCCTCTTAATTAGAACCTTCAAATCTATATGAATCCTTTACCTACGCATGATACTAATGCCATTGCTCAACCATTTTCTATAGAAATTGTGTATGATTCAAAGATGGATAATCTAAATCATGTTGTTAATCAAGTGGAGCATGTTGGTCAATCTATATCTCCACCTCAACCTTAACCTCAACCTTAGATTTAACCTCAAGTTCAATCTCAACCTCAACCAAAACCTAAGCCTAAAGTGAAAACTCAACCTAAACCTCGACAACAACCTAAACATAAAAGACCTCAGGAAGTTTTGATTACCTTTGATGACTCTGAGACTATTAAAGCTCCTAATGGTCCCCTTTACATTTATGCTAGGATTTCTCAGAAACCTACTCGTGGTTGTCTTTTTGATCCTACATCCTTAGTCAATGTTATTACTGAAGAAAATCTTTTTATGAAAATCTTACAATGAGATTCTTATGATATATCAGATGTGTGGATTCAAACTTGCAATAGTTTTCTTTATCCCTCATTTGGTTCTATTACTTTACCGGTTGAACTTTGTGGAAAAATTGTGAGCACTATCTTTGTTGTTGTTCCTACTTCTGATCAATTTCAAGTTAAACTAGGTTTTCCATGGTTGAATTCCATGCACGATGTTGCTTCACCTATCTATAAATGTCTTAAATTTTTTCATGATGAAGAAGTGAAGATAGTTAATCATAGTTTATATCAACCTTCTAGGCCTAGAGATTGTTCTTCTCTTGACTTCTTTTGGCCTTCATTACCTAATTCATGGCCTTCTCGACTTGATAATATTTTTTGTTCATATCAAGCTTATAAAAATCATAAGATTCTTCAATTAAGTATACCTCCTATGGATCTTAATCATGGTCTTTTTCCTACCCCTTCTATACCTCCTTTAACTATGGCTTCTAGTTCTATTAATCAAGTTCCTCCTACTTCTGATAATCCTATTGATCTTCCTAAAGAACCTATGAAGGATCCTATGATTGTTCCTCCTAGTTCTCAACCTATTTCAAGTAAGAAAAAATGAAATTGATCTGCTAATGAACATTGTAAGAAGCATTGTGCTTATGTTAAAGCTCATAATTCTATTATTCAAAAATCTCTACCTTCTTCGGATAAGACTATGCATGATGTGTTAGAAGAAGTTGTTACTAATAATGATGTTAAGATGCATGATTATGATGATTCTATTCATATCTTAGATCCTATTTTGATTAATTTGGATGAAGAAGATACTCTTGATGATACTGATGATGTTAATGATGAATATGAGACTATTGACATTGACATTGATTTACCTAATATGCTTTCATCATAGTTAACTCTTACACCTAGTGTCGAACATGATGATTCTCAAGAGGATCCTTGTTTGGAATTGGCTATTATTCCTACTATGTTGGATATAGTCCCTCTTTCAAGTTACCCACCTTCCCTAAATTATATACAATGAGATGGGGAGAGTAGGCAGCATGCTTGATTGGCTTGTCCTTCATGGTAGCTTTGTTGTGTGTTTTCTTGTTGTACTGTGCTTCTCCCATAATGTGTTTTCTAAATGTTGTTAGATTCTTTTATAGATCCTTGTTACTCAGTTGGTGTAAGATGATAAAGGAATCGAAACTGTTGTTCAATTCCTCTACATGTATCTTTATTCTTCTATGCATTGTTTCATGTTATGTCATAATTGTCCTATTGTTTGTAAATGTTTCCTTGTGTAATTTTCTTGGATTCGAGACATGGTAGCACTTATTCCTTTTGGTCTCCATGTCATGGTTTGAAAAGATCCTCCTTTGTGAATGTAGTTCTACTTTCTTTGGGGAATGATGTCAATTCATTTGTAATAATATCATATATATATTATCTTATGATCATACTAACCCCATGGTAGGTAGATCCCTTTTGTGTTCTTTGTATGTTTCTGTGATATTTCCCTTGATTTGTCTTCATCTGGGGGCATCTCGATGTGGAAACATAATCAGTGGAGTTGTTTATGTTTCTGTTAAAGCCATTGCTCCTGTTAAAGTGATTAGCAATGACTTTCACATGGGGGCATACGCTCTGCTCACCTATTACACACATGCACTTTTCAATACACTTTTTTTTTTTCAAGATACCTTTTCCCTTTTTTGATTAGTAACTAATCCTTAAAGCATGGATTTATATTTCAAGATTTCTTGATCCCTCCAGTTTCAAATATATATATTTTTTATCCCTTAAGGTCATAGGTGTCCTTAAGATTGGATCTCTTTTGTTTTATTTTTATGGAATAGACGATTCCTAAGGATGAATCTTTGATGGATTGACTAGTGAGTAGCCACATTCACTAGGCGGTTGAATTACATCTTTCTACTTGCGTCATTTCCTTGTGTGGTTTACAATGGGACATAAGTTCTCATTGGGCCAGATAATCTCTCTCTCTCTCTCTAGAGATGTCTCTCTTATTGTGATCTTGGAGTTGGCAAAGACTTGAGTCCCTAGGGGCTTGAGGTTTCTCTTTATCCCTTTGATTACAATAAGATTATATTTTCATTTTGTTCTCCTTTACCAAGAGTTTGCATTGAGTCCATACTCTTACTAAAGTGGGGGCTTAATGTATCATCTTAAAATGGAAGTACTTCCATGATAAGAGTGTTTATCCCTCTGAGTAAGTGGTCTGGGGTCATGTTAAGCACCTTGATCAGGTCTTTGCATGTATTTGGCTTTCCCCCCTTGTTCTGCTTCTCTCTACACCTAATTTCACCTTATTTCTGCATTTCCTGGCATAATGGACTGAGGTCCTAAGGTTTTTGACCTCAAGGTCAAAGTTGACCTCAACTCTGACCTAGCTCAAGGTCAACCTCGACTCTAACCTAGGGTAGAGCCTACCTCATCTTCGACCCAGGGTTCAAATTTCAAGGTCCCATGATTTCTGGGTGTCGAGTTTTGGAGATATTTGTTTTCCCGCTTCCGAGTCAACCATTTCAAGTTTCAAAATGGTAAATCCTTAAATTGTATTTAATATGGGCCCATTTCTAGGAGTTAAGGTTAATTGAGATTTAATTCTCCAATGTCGGCCTTCTCTAGAGGTTTGTGTCCTAGTTCACTATAAAAGGAAGCCTTCCTCTCTTATTTTCTCAATCAAGTTTTGGGAGAACATCCATTATCTCAAGAAATTTCATGATCAAGCTCTCAAGATAAATCAAGTGACAAAGAAGGAGAAGGAAAGAAAGAAAGCATTCATTCATCTTCAAGCCTAGCATTCAAGCATTCATCAAGGAGATCCATTGTTAGCCATTGAAGGATTCAATCTCTTTGGAGCCCCCTTGAAGATCCATCCTTCCACATTCATCCAAGCCTCCTCATATGCAAATATCAATTCAAGATTGGTGTTGAAGATCAAATTCCATTGATTTGAGACATCCTACATTCATTCTTCATCTATTGGAGAATTCCTACTTGTGGATTTGAGGATTTGAATCCTCTACAAGGACTTCAACATAAGCAAGGTGAATTGTTTCATTTAATTTGTTTATGCACATTACAATTTCAATTCAATTTCAAGGTTAATTCCTAAATTGGGGTTTGACCAAGGCAAACCCCCCATACAAACAACAAAAACCCTCTTTTTCTTGCAGGTACAAGTGTGAAACTACGGATCTGAGTTTAGATTTGGATACCCTTTTTAGAGAACTTCTGAGATCTGCGAACAAAATCAAAGTCAACCTTCAGAATATTAATGTAGCCTTTGACCTTTTATTGAGGTCAAAGATTACCTGCCATTAGAAAGATAAAAGATTTATGGGTTTTCTTTGTCTCGACATTTCCAGTCTGAAACAGGTTGCAGAATTGCTCGAAAGTACACACAGACATTAGAAATTGACTTTTTCCAAATCTACCCTATTTTGAGGTTAGTACTTGGCTTTCTATTATTTCAGATTTCAAACACAACTCCTTTATAGGGAAATATAAGATTTTGTTCCTCTTTCATATTCTCCGTAGATTGATTCAATTGTGCACTAACCTTTTGGTTGATCAATTTGGATCTCTCCTTTGGGAATTTGGATTTAGAATTAGATCTCATATTTCTCCCATTACATTTTAGGGTGAACCCGATTTCATCCTATTCAAAAATCAAATAACTAACATAATGACATAGACTCATGAACAAGTCACCCAATCAATACCATATCCATAACTTTCTCATCCATCTCGTCTTTATGTAGATATCTCATTCCTTCATCATTATTTCCTTCTTAAGATGTTTGTAACTATGATGATAAGTACAGTCAAAACTAGTTGACATGAATGACAATATATTAACTGATTTAATGTCTTACATACACATTAGTAGTTCAGTGATCATCAGTCACTATATTTCCAATATTGAATTCATTGTCAAAATCTCCCTCAAGATATCCAAGCAGTTGTAGTTTATCAATGTATATGTATATGTATATTATATATACACACAGATATATATATACACACACACACACATACACACACACATACATATATATCTATACATATACATACATACATACGTATTTACACACACAAAAATACACATGTATGTGTATGTGTATGTGTATATACACATATTATATATATACTCATATACATATACATATATGTTAGAATAAATGAGAGGGGGCTGAATCAATTAGATCAGTTATCCTACTGTCCCAAATACAAAGATGTACCTTACAAAACAATGCCAATAAATTATGTAGCTCGGTAACATAAAGTATCAATCTGTCTATCCAGTTTACCAATTACCAGTAATTATCCAACTGTGATTACCGACTATATCAACTATGCAGTATAGAAAGTATGATAGCAAAACAATCATAACAAATAACACATAACACAATGATTTAACATGGAAATCTTGCCAAGGGAAAAACCACTAGGGACCAGTAACCCAAAATAATTCACTCTTGAAGTGAGCTTGGTGAAGAGCCAACCCTGTTAAAGGTTACAATGCACACTATTAGTTGTCACTTGGTTGGAGGATTTATCACTAATAATTAAATTTTGACCAGCATTCACTATGGGGTCAACAAGATAACACTTTACATTCAATAATGTCATAGGGTAGTACATAAGACTATTAATTCCACTCGGTTAAGATATTTTTTAAATCAATGGTTAAACTGATACAGTACTGATCTGATTCAAATACAACTCAATTGCAAATATTCAGATCTATGCTAAGCCATTAAAATTCTCTAATCATTAATCAATTTCACTTACTTAATATTTCTCAACTTACTTTCACTCGGTAAATGGTTCTTTGATGCTTGGTAATGTCTACAGCTCTGTTCATTCAATAACTAGTATGATCAGGCATGCATGAATATAGTCTTCACACAAAATCTATGCAGTCTTCTTCTTTTCGGCATGTTTCAATAATGAAAATCATATCTCTTATATAGACAAGTAAAATGTTTTCATATCAACCATTATATTTTTCCTCTTAATCTCCTTCGTCCATTTTGCTGCTTAAACCTTCCTTAGTAGATGTGTTCATAAAATGTTTCAATCTCATCCTTTAGATCATTTCTTAATTTTTTCAGTCATGGATCTCATAATAAACTTTATCCTTAACCTCAAAATCATAACAATTTCCAGCTCATCAAATTTAGTTGGTTGTTCTTAGTGTATACTAGAAATAGTATCTTCATAGAATTAGTATTGACAATAAATGAAATAGAAACTAAATAAACTACAATATAGCAACTATTTAGAAAATGGAAGATCAATTAAGCATGCTATGGATCTCTATCTAAGACCATTAATAGAAGCTCTCAGCAAGCTACCATTAATGATAGTCCTCAAATGAGAATGATAAAGATTTAAGCTAAAGATAACAATTAGATCAAATAGAATGCTAATTAAGCTCTTAAAATGCCTTTCTAGCTATAAAATGCAAGATGTTCAATGCAATTCTCAGATGTGTGGTTATGAATTATGAGGAATTTGGTCTTCCTTTTATAGATTTTCCCAATGGTAGGGGGTGTAGTATAGTTGATCATGATTAAGCCTTGGTTGAGTCTTTGGTTCCACCCTTTGAAGACAATGCAAAGTTTGTGTCCTCAAAGCTTGGGACAAGTAGACAAGATCAATGGACAAGATTCTCTTTCACTTTGAGTGATTGAGATTGAATTTGGCTTGATCCATGTGAATGCATTCTTTTAAATCCTATTGGCTGTTTGAATTTCCTCCCTTTGTGGTTGTTTAGAGAAATTAGGATTTATTAATTGATTTAAATTCATTTCTTTAGTCATGTACCCCTTGAATGGGTTGAATTTGATTTAATCCAAAACTATACAATTAATTGAATTAATTGCACTTTGATTTGATTGCATTTGATTAAAATGTTCTCAATTTTGATTTATCTTGAATTAGGACTTGATTTTAATTTTGATCGGCTAATTATTTGATTCGATTCAATTTCTTTGATCTTGTCCTTGACTCACTTTGATTTACCTTGATTTATTATTAAATTGTCTTTGTCCATTTTCAGGTGATTACAAATGCCCCTCTTTGAGTTGACGTACGAAGCATGTCGATTCAAAGAATACTATGATCTTGCTACTGATAGGTCCTTATTTATTGATGGTCGATCTTTAATGTTCATTTGATGTCTTTTGATGGTCGATCCTTGATATCTAATATGAGATTGATGCAGATTTGATGATGGTCCTTTTAATTGATGTGGTACTCGAATGGTCATTCTGATGATCATTCTTTGATGGTTGTTTTGATGATTGTTTACCTGATATGATGTTTGATTCTGATATGATACTCGATTTGATGATTAATTTCGATGGGATGACCCATTTGATTGATTACGAAAAATTTCCTGATAAAAGCTTTCACTTTGATTTGATGATCGGTCACTTGATTCTCAATGATGATGTTGTTGCTGATGTTGATTATCCAATGATATGCCCCCTCAAAAATAAAATAAAATTTGATCTTTGATTGAATATTTTGATCTCTTAGGTCAAATGATGTTGATTTAGTTCATTTTATATTGAATTTTAATTTTATTTTCGATATCGATGTTTGATCTGTTTGATTACAAATGCCCCTATTTTGGCCGATTTGAAGAAAAAATCACTTTTTTAGATCAATTTTATGAAATAATCATTTCTTTGGTCAAAGTTCCCTCTCTTTAGGTCAAAAAGCTATATAAAGAGGTCAAAATCCCTTTTTCACTATTCATTTTTACCTTCACTTTTCACTTTTTCTCTCTCTGATTCCTTTGACTTTTCACGATGTCTATCCCTATTTGCGAGCATCAGCTCAAGAAATGCCACCACTATCAGCGTCTGCTTGTCTCTGGACCTTCGGCGAGTACTTATACCTTGTCGCTTTTTCATTTTAAGCATTTAATTTCAATTATTCCAAATTTTTCCTGGAAATATACCCTTTTTTTCTCTTTTTGCCTTAAAAGTGCACTTTTACTTGTTTTAATGGTGCTTTTGCCCTTGAAATTGTGCTTTTGCAATTTTTCTGAGTGCTTCTGTGAATCCGTTGAGCGCTTTTGCTTGCCAATTTTGTGCCCTTTTCCACTTTTACAAAGTTTAGGTGCGTTTTTAATCATTTTTGCACTTTTAGCACTTTAAAGAGAGCTTCCGCTATGTTTTTTAGCACTTTTGATTATTTTCCCGCTTTTAAAACATTAAAGAGCACTTTCACACATTTAAGAAGTGCTTTTGAATGTTTACACTTTTACACCATGAAATAGCACTTTCACTCTGCAAATTTTTTGGATTTTGTTCAAGTCCACTTTTTTATTTTCTTCGACATCATCGATCAATTGATAGGTTAACCTGCCAAACTTGATGTCCTCAACAAGTTGTCTTGTGTTAGTTAGGAGTCAATCATAGTTGGAATATCATTCATCAATCTAGATTCAGATGATGGGTGATAATAAAATTTCTAATCTATCTGAGTAGAAACATGAAATATGATTGTGGTTTGATAGGTTTGATAGGTTTGATAAATTTTTGATTGACTTAGGATGATCTGAATAACAATTAATTTCAATTCTGATGTGTTTTAACTTTCTTTTGTAGGAGAATCTTGGGTCCTTATGCATATATGGTCCATATCCACTCTCCTGGAGCATGATACCTAATTTGAGTGTTGCTAATCGTCGTCATATTGCTCATTGTGGATTGTCTTTCCTTCTCTATCTTCCTTGATTCTAAGTGAATCAGGGTCTTATTACTGTTATGGCTAAGCATTGGCACTCAGACCATAATACATTTCATCTTCCCATGGGTGAGATGACCATTAGCCCAGAGGATGTATATCACCTTTTGTGATTACTTACTTGAGGAGAGCTCATTTATTATGACTTTGTTTATGATGGATCATCTTGTCGATGGGTCTTTGGTGATCCTACCATTGGTGACCAGCATATCCAGTGGGCTCAGTTTGTTTCATTTCCTATGTTAGCAGCTATTCTTGGTACTCTGATCAGTGGTTTTCTTCTTCTCGATAGGTGTGGACATGGGATTTTTGTTGGCTAGGGTCCCATCCTTGAGGATTTGATGGCAGATCCTCATCGGTTTGACTAGGGTTCTTGTGTGTTAGCTTAGTTATACCATGAGTTGCACATTGTTTTATATAGACATTCTACCACTTTGACTATGGGAGCTATCTTGTTACAGCTTTGGCCCTAGGAGCATATCCCAATGACATGTCTAGTTACAGCATGAGATCGTCAGCTAGGCTGGCCTTTTTCTTGGATGTATGATGGTATCCTCATCCAGACCCACATGGGTAAGATGGATTATTGGTGACGAGTTATTGATGATATGGATATAGTTACTTGGAGCCCTTATCTTGGCTATGAGGCTTGGCCAGAGGATGATGGTGAGCTTCCCTATATGTTTTGTCTTAGCTGGATGATCGGTCATTCAATTTTTGTTATAGAGAGATTTTTCTTCCGCTGAGTCTTCCATCAGTATGGGTGTATTTAGGATATGTCACAGCGAGTTGCCATGTATGATCATGTACAGGCTGAGAGATCATTGTGGGGACCTTGTGTAGATTATGGGATAGCTCTACAAGAGATACAAGATCTTGGGCATTGTCCTTGGTCTCCTAGATCACACGTTATGGATGTAGGCATTACTGATGAGTACGGTACTTAGTTACACCATTATCCTTTTCCTAAATTCACAGATCCTGCTGAGAGGATTCCCTCCATTAAGGAGTTATTAGATGGGGATGTTGGGCCTGGTGGAGATGATGGTGATGATGGTGATGATGGAGATTATGGTGGAGGTGGTAGGATCAAGGGTTGACGTGGATGATGGGGTCATTGTGGAGCTTGAGCTAGTAGAGTGCATATGCCCATGATTGTCGTTGCTCTGATTCCTTCTAGGGGTGGTGATCAGTTGAGAGGTCGAGGGATTGATAGAGTTTTGCATCAGGTTGCTAGAGATCCTATTCAGAGGCCTCAAGTTAGATGTCAGAGAGCTGTTGATGCCGATATAGCACAAGTACTACTTGATCAAGTACAGGGTCCTCCTGCTCCTCGGGATTCTTCAGCTTAAGCACATGATTTCTCCTTGATTCCTTCATCTTCTTCGCATCCCTCATGTACTCACTTTGTACCATCTTTGGGTGATCCATCTTCATCATTGATGTCTTCTTCTTCTGCCCCTCCTCCACAGTTTCCTACAGTACTGTGTCATGCTCCAGCATCAGCATCAAATGTTGCATCCTTGTAGTCTTAGATATCCTCTATACAGCAGCAGGTTTCACAGATGAGCTCTATGATGTAGACTTTTATGGCTGCTATGAGTCAACATGGCTTATAGGCTAGTTTGAGTCGGCCTCCTGATAGTGCTCCCAGTCCCGATGGTACTGATGGTGCTGGTGATTCTATCAATTGATATATCATGATATATTTCAGTTGCTTCTTTTATACTTTGATGATATATGATCTCCTTTTTTATTTTTATGATCGAGACATTGGACTCTTGTTGTATCATTTGATCGATTGATTGATATTACTTATGTTGATACTTTGATGGACATTGATATTTGGATGTGGATTTTATGATCATTCATTTAGACTTTGATATCTCATTTCTTTTATGATGATGGTACCCTAGACTCTGATACTTTCTTTAATAGATGTTACTATATATGACATCATCATGTGTTGGATCTCTTTTTTAGGTGTTTTGCATGATATGCAGTTCTACATGATTCTATTTCCTATATGCTTTGTTTTTCATAATGCCATTTTCAAATGTATGCATATGTCCTAATGATGCTTAAATGAGTGTCTTATATATGACATAAAATAGATGAATGTAATGTGATTTGAATGGTTAATGATATTGATGAATGTATGCAATGGATATTAGATGTATAATGAGTCTAATGAATCTAATGGATGCCTTCCTTTTTTATATATATGTGTAATGGATATATGGATGTTTTTCATTTGATATGCATATGTAATGGATATATGTAATGATGCAATGATTGAACTTTTAATGACTAATGATGTATGCAATATAGCAGATGGTACTATCATGTATGATATGCAAATTAATGTTGAATGATTTTAATGGATGCGATGAATGATTTCTAACTATTGCAATGCTTCTAATGAATTCACCTTAAATGAAATGAATGCAATCTAATGATTTTAATGACCTCTAAATGGATGCCATCTAATGATAATGCAAGTGGATGCAATGTATATGGATGTAATTTAATGACATGAACTTAATGATTCAAATGTTGGACAGACTTAAATGTATGCAAGATTTAATGAAGATGACTTAATGCAACTTCATAAATGTAAGTGGACTAATGAAACTACACTTTGTTCTAATTTATTTTTTATCTCCAACACACTCAATCCTATATAATTGTTTTTGATAATCCTTTGATTCTTGATTTGAGTACACCCCCTTTTTATTTTCCTCTTGCAAATTAAGCTAAGAAAGGCAACACAAGATACAATGCACTTAATCTAAAATGTATGCATCTAACTGTCATTATTCAAAATTTGGAGCTTATAATCATCATTGAGCATTTTTAGAATCCTATTTTAGTATAATCATCACTAGTTCAACTATGATGACATGAATACTTTTTGCACCTCTTTGTTTTCTTTCCCATCTCTTTTCGATACGACTATCACTGATTGAAACCAATCATGAGAGTGCAAATATCGATTTTGTTAGATTCTATGTTGCAAGTGGATGTTGGTATTATGATATTGAAGATCAAAATAGCCAAGGTATCCTTTTGCGAAACAAGCATAAATCTCAGTTTTATCCTATGTACAAGTCCTCGATGATTCTTTGTTGATCACATCCTTAGACAAATAATACATGATTTAAAACTTTGATTTTAAGATAGTCATTCAGAAATCAACAAAAATATCATCCTTTCATCATAGCTTCTCTAGTCTAAAACTTTCATCGATTCACTAGAAAGACATGATTTCATCAATTAGGTCAACACTTCAAAAAATTTCTTGCAATGTTTTTCAAATCCATATGTCAAGTTTAGTTCCATCCATTTCATACTTTTAATCCTAATTAAGATAAGGTCATGTAAGATCTTGGATCAAATTTTGCATTTTGACTCAAATTGGATTTGATTAAGTGTTCTTTTTCGAATTTGATGAATTGATTCCTTGATTGAGTACAACTTGCTTTGATGAATCCTTTCTCCTTTTGAGTAGATTACCCCTAGTTTGAGATAATTTCATTTGTGGGACTTGGGACAATTTGTAGATTAGGTGACCAAAATCTTGAGGTACCTGCAAATGCAACTGTGGGGTTTTATTATGCAATATATACAAATGCTGGTGAATGCCATATTTACAAGGTGACCTTCTAGGCATGCGACTGACTTGGACTTTCAATGGTGCCTGTTTACTAGGTTTTCACTGATTGAATGGATCTTTCTCTTTTTTGTGTTTTCAAAGTTTTTTTCTTTTTTTTGTGCTACCAACATGCCTATTTGCTAGGTTTTCACCAAGGCACTTTTTCTCTTTTTTTTATTTTTTTGTATTTTTTCATTTTTTCAATTTTTTTTTTCTCATATCATCAAGGTGCCTATTTGCTAGGTTTTCACCAAGACAATATCTTTTTGAAGATCCTATATGAATATTTTTGCTTTCTTCATGCTCAATTTTCCACTATTTTTTTATCTTTTCTCCTTTTCAAATGTTTTGATCTTTTTTGCTTTTCAAATGTTTTTGGTATTTTCAAGATCTCTTTTGACTATGTACAATAAATATGATGTTTTCCATCTAATTTCTGATACTCTTTATACCCTTTCATCTATCTCAAGTATAGAACCTCTTTAGGTGTATGCTATTGATAGGCTCTTGTAGCTCTTCTCCATCACAATCTGCTAATTTGTAGGTGTTGGTCCCAAAATTTTCAATGATGATAAATGGTCCTAAACCAATTTGCTTTCCATTTTCCTTTCTTTTCCCTTTCTTCTTGATTTTTGGGGTTCTCGCACAATACTAGGTCACCTATTTGAAATTTTCTTGACTTGATGTGCTTATTATAAGTCCTTGACATTCTATTTTGGTACAATTTAAAATGATCAAATGCTTGTTTCCATTTTTCATCTAGGAGTTCTAGTTCTTACAACCTAGCAACCCTATAGTCTTCCTCACTTATCAAGCTATGAAGAGATACTCTTAAGGATGGAAGTTCTACCTCCAAAGGCAAAACTTCTTCTATTCCAAAGACTAATGAAAAAGGTGTAGCACCTGTTGGTGTTCTTATTCTTTTTTTATAAGCCCATAAGGTCAGTTTTATTTTGATGTGCCAATCTCTACCTGAATTTTCCATCGTTCTCTTCAAAATTTTCAAGATGTTTTTATTTGTTGCTTCGACTTGTCCATTACCTTGAGGGTAATAGATTGATGAAGAATGACGAATCATATGAAACTTGGTGCATAATTCCTTTAGATCTTTATTTTTGAAGTGCTTTGCATTATCCATTATGATAGCATGAGGTATTCCATATCTAAAAATAATATGATTGAGGATAAACAAAGATATCTTCTTTCCTATCACAGTTGATAAGGGTACAACTTCCACCCACTTAGTAAAGTACTCTATTGTCGTGATAATGAATTTATGACCATTTGAGGATGGTGGATAAATCATGCCTATTAAGTCTAGACTCCATTGATAAAATGACCAAGGTGTTGTCTTCGGATGAAGCTCTTGCATGGGAACATGTATCAAGTTTCCATGGAATTGACACTTTCTACAAGTTTTTGCAAATTTACAAGCGTCTTTCTCCATTATAGGCAAAAAATATCCTATCCTAAGAATTTTCTTAGCTATGTTTAATCCATTCAAGTGTGATCCACAAATTCCTTCATGGAGTTCTTGTAAGGCTACTTTTGATTCCTCTTCTTCTAAACATCTAAGGATTATTCCATCTAAACTTTTATGATACAATGCTTCAGAAAGTATTGTATATCAGGTGGCTTGGTGAATGAAGATTTTCTTTTGGTTCCTGGATTGGTCTTGTATAGGATAAAATAGTGTATGGGGTCCTAGAACAATGGTTTGCACATAAAAGAGACCCCAAAGCCAATATTTTACACTTACATGAAATTGTATTGATGTAGAAAGTAAATATAGATGATTAATATTGAAATTAGTAAATAAAGGTACTTACCTCTGAAAAAGAACCTACTAAAAACCCTGTCAAATGATCTCAAAAATTATTGATTTTCACAATTTTGAACTGAAACTGCGAGATCTACAAAACCCAAAAATCTTTTCCAAGATGGGCTCAGGTTGGGTTTGACCCTCATAAAAGGTCAAATACTACATTTTTTATTTGAAGTCCGATTCTGATTCTGTTCACAGATCCCAAAAGTTCAGCGAAAAGGGTATCGAAATTTGCTCTCAAATCTGAAACTCCACACCTGTACCCACAAGAAAAAGAGGGTTTTTTTTTAATTTGTTTGGGGGGTTTGCCTTGGTCAAACCCCAGTTTGGAATCAACCTTAATATTGAGATTGAAATGGAGAATGCTAGCAAGTAGTAGAAGTAGATCTAACAATGAAGCTATGACATTCAATAGATATGTAATTGTATTTGAAATGTAATCAAGTATGTTGATATGAAAGCTTGAACATGTAAATCAAACCTCCATGATTGTATGCTTGGAATCCACCTTGAGGGAAGAATGAAATGGATCTTGAAGATGAACAAAGGAAGATCACACCACCATGATGGCTAGATCTAGGGTTTGAATGCTTGAATCCTTGATCTTCAATGGAGAACTTGAATGGAGAAGAGGACTTGAATGCTTGAGTGGATGCTTTCTTGAATAGATGCTTGCTTGATCACCTTGAGAGCTTGAGAGAGGAGATTGCAAAACTTGATTGAGAGATGAGATGTGAAAATGAGAGAGGAAGGCTCCCTTTTATAGTGATCTAGGGCACAAGAGGGGCCTCGTAGAAAACAATAATTAAGGGCCCATGGCACAAAACTCTAGAGAGGTGCACATGGAGGGAAATTAAATTAAAGTCTTGACAAAAAACTCTAGGAGGGGACCACCCTTAATATAGAAATAAAATAATTATTTAAGAGCCTTGTTACAAAATTTGAGGTAAGGCCAACCCCAAAGTTAATTCAGCATTAGGCACAAAACTAGAGAAAGGATAATCTCCAATAATAAATTAGGAATCCTATACAAATATCGAGAAAGGTCCACCTCAAATATCAATTTGAGAATTTAACACTTAATCCGAGAAATAGTGGCCCCGAAGAGGGAAAATACAAGTTTTCGATGAAATCCCGCAACCGGAGGCTAACCCTGAGGATCCTGGACCCTAGGGTCAAGGTCAAGCTCAAACTTGACTAGGTTAGGGTTGAGCTCGATCCTGACCTAGTTAGGTTCAAGGTTGACTTTGACCCCATAAGGTCAACTTTGACCTTATGGTCAAAAACCTTAGGTTCATAGTCCAGAATGCCAGGAAAATGCTAGAAAGAAGTGGGAAATGGGGTAGAACAAGGGGAAAAGCTAGATCCAAGTTGAATATCCATTCAAGGCATTTGACATGACCCAAAACCACTTACTTGAAGGGCTAAATGCTCTTAACATGGAAGTGCTTCCATTTTAAGATGATACAGGTCTATGGGAAGGATTGTATCTTTCAAGTAAGTGTAAATAGGTCCATACCAAGGTGATTCATTTGTAGTTAACAAGAAAATGGTATAAGGGTGGGTAGGGTCAAACGCGGGTTGATCCACTTCTTCTACCAAGAATTCATATCTGGCACTCTGATCAGGCATTTGTAGAAGTGAAGCCAAAGTTGCCATTGCATCTACTACTTTGTTCTTTTCTCTTGGCACTTGCTCAAATGTAATCATAATGAAATATTTTGTAAGACTTTCCACCATGTTCTTATAGGGTATAAATTTATCATCCTTTGTTTGATATTCTTCATTAACTTGATTAATGAGCAATTGTGAATCTCCATACACCTTTAGTTCTATCACTTTATATTCTAGTGCCAACTTGATTCCAATAACCAAGGCTTCATATTCTACTATATTATTGGTGCATGGAAATAGAAATTTATAGGATTTTTGGATAGTAGATCCTTGAGGAGTGATTAGAAGTATGCCTTCTCCTGACCCATGTTGAGTGTATGAACCATCAAAATATAGTTGCCATGTTTTTTCCTCAACATTCACAATCTCTGAATTTGAGAATTCCACTTGGGTGGGATGATTGTCTTGAAGTGGTGCTTCTGCTAACTTGTCAACAATGACTTTCCCTTTGATTGATTTTCTATCAACATATTCTATGTCAAACTCACTTAGCACCATAACCCACTTTGCTAGCATATAATGGTGTAGTTTTGGGAAGAGAAAACCATGGCCAAGCATGCTCTTTCCATGAATGTATAGTTCAACTCGTATTTGACCAAGGTTCTACTTATGTAGTAAATTGTCTTTTCTTTTCTTGTTTCATCCTCTTGTGCTAAGAGTGCCCCTAATGAATTCTCTGTTGCTGAAATATATAGGATCAAGGGCTTTCATCTGATAGGTGGCATCAAGATTTGTGGATTCATGAGATATTTCATTAATAGATTAAAGGCTTCTTCACACTTTTCATCCCATTTGAAAATTGTGTCTTTATGCAAAAGTTGGGTGAAATTATGGCACTTTTCTACTAGTTGGGAGATAAATATCCTAATGGATTGTATCCTTCCTTGTAAAGACCTCATTTGACTAAAGTTTTTAGGTGCTTCCATTTCCATAATAGCCTTCACTTTAGCAGGATCGACTTCTATTCCTTTTACAGATATAATGTAGCCTAGTAGCTTGCCGGATTGGACTCCAAATGCACATTTCTTTGGATTAAGCCTTACCTTGAATTGCTCTCATCTTTCAAAAAAATTCACCAAAATTGGTAGATGCTCTTTTCTTGAGTGTGATTTGGCTAATATGTCATCCACATAATCCTCCATGAACTTATGTATCATATCATGAAATATTGTGGTCATTGCTCGTTGATAGGTCACTCCAGCATTCTTGAAACAAAAAGGCATGACATTCCAGAAAAAAGTACTCCATGCACATGTAAAAGATGTCTTATATTAGTCTTCTAGTGCTATCTTTATCTGATTATATCTGCTAAATCCATCCATGAGTGAAAACATGGAGTGTCCTCCTATTAGGTCCACAATAGCTTCAATGCTTGGAAGGGGGAAGTCATCCTTAGGATATGCCAAGTTTAAGTCTCTAAAATCTATGTAGATTCTGATGGATTTATCTTCTTTTGATACTAGCACTATATTTGAGATCCATTGTGGATAATCAATGGCCCTTATAAATCCCACCTTCAATAGTTTTTCTAACTCCAATTTGACAAGTAATGCTATATGTGGATGCATCTTTCTTAACTTTTTCTTGACAGGTTTTTCTCCTTCCTTGATATTTAGGTGATGCATTATTAGATTTGGATCTAGCCCTAGCATATCTTCATTAGACCATGCAAAGTTAACTTGGTTTTCTTTAAATAATTTGATGAATTTTTTTCTTTCTTCGCTAGATAGAGATGTTGCTAGGTGGATGATCTTCGGCTTACTTTCGGATCCAATGTTTATCTTTTCTATTGGCTCGATTAAGATTGGAGATATTTCTTCATAATGCTCTAGTAGAATATCCAAACTCCCTTCCTTAGGTGCCTCAATTGGGTTTTCACCTTTGGAAACATCCTTTATTTCTTCTTTTCTTTCTTTCTCTAGTGTTGCCACAATGTGGTTTTCAACACTCGATTCTTTTCCTTTTTTATTTTTTTTGTTTTTTTCATTTTTTCTCGAATTGAAATTTTGGATGCTCCCCTTGATCAATTCTTCTTGATATTCCATGATAAAAGAGGGTTCAACCGTGTTAAGGTATTGGGACACCATGTTGTCATTCAAGAAAATTGGAAGGGTAGTTGGTTCAATGAAATTCCATTCGATTAATTTCAGGTTTATGAGAGTCAATGGGTCAATACTTGGGTTTTTTGCAATGGGGTTTAGGGCCAATACTTTGTTGGATGGTTCATACATTGTATCGTGCAAGTCTATGACATGGGCTTCCTCTAAATTTTCTAAAGAAGAAGGGTCAAAGTCATCCTCACTAGACTCCTCTAGGGTCTTTGTGGGATAAAATTCATGTGGATTAAACCTAGTGTTTAATTCCTCCATAGTAGGTCTCCATGAAGGAACGTAAGGTTCACCTACCCATTGATTTATTTCTATTGCAATGCTTGGCACATTATTTAGGATCATCTGATTTGAACTAGATGCCTGGTTTGAACTTGATTCTGCTACTAGTCCTTAGTAGAAGTATAGGTATGAATAACATCGATACCCTTATCATGACATGACTCATCTGATAAAGTCTCCCATTCCCATTCATTAGAATCCTCATCACTATGAGATTCTAATTGCAATATTTGACCATGTAATTTAGGGTGATGTTTTTGAATATATCCTTCCTCAAGGTACCCTAGTCCTATTTTCTCTTCGAAATCTCACCATGTTGTTTCTATGGGTTCAATGAGCCCTTGATTCTTTGTGCCCAAAGGCCCTTGACCTTTGTACCCCATCTTCTACATGATTTGAAATCCTTTCCCATATTGATGTGTGGGAATCATTATATTTTGAATATGTTTGACATGTGCACTTGATTCTTCATCCTTCTATAACCAGTTAAGGATCTCATTGTCTTCCTCATCCATGGTAGATGATGTACTTGTCCTCAAAAAATTATCAGTATATTTATGAGGTAGATTTGAGGGCCTTCCAAAGGACTTGGGTAATAAAGGTAAGTCCATCATAGATAAGGAGTATTCACCTATGCCTTTTTTCTTAATTTTTCATTGCTTATCAAAATTCTTCATCATTTGGTCCATTTTTTGATAATGGGCCTCTTTGGTGTATACTTGGGTAGCTTTGGTATGGTCCTCTTTTGATTCTCTAATAAAATTATCCTCACTAACCTTCTCTTTTCCTTTAGTTGATGTCGTTAGGTTAGTGATTTTTGGTGTTTCTTCAATAACAACTTTTGCTTCTATCTTTTCTTTTCCTTTCAACAATGGTATGTCTTTAGAAATTTTCCCTTGCTCCATTTGATTGGGTATGGACCCTTTTGCATTGTGTGGGACTAAGGATTCATTGATAAGCTTGATGTTGTTACAATATTAGAAGGGATTTAAGTCCTCACTTACCATTATCTGTTGTCCTAGATATGAAAATTTTAGGCATTGATGATAAGTAGAAGGAATGACATGCATTTCGTGGATCCATGGCCTTCCTAATAGAATATTGTAAGTCAACTTTAGGTCTAACACTTGGAATATGTTCTCTTTTTGCATGGGACCAACTCTTATAGGTAACACTATGACTCCTTTTGAGGCTCTTTTTTCATCATCATAGGCTTTTATGGTTATCTTTTTCTTAGGGTCAATAGCCTCCTTAGAAAATCCTAGAGCTTTTACTAGGCTAAGGGTACAAATGTTTAGACTCTCTCCTCCATCTATAAGGACTCTTTTCACTCTATGCTTATGAATCAAAACTTCTGTGTGCAAGGGAAAATTTTGAGGATGATTAAGGGACATATCATCTTGTTCAGAAAATGATAAACAATGGGGAGCAATGAGGTGTCCCACCATATTTTGAAATTTATCCACCTCCAAATTTAGAGGCACATTAGTTTCCAATAAGGCCTTTTCCAAAATATCCTTATGAATTGGTGATAGTTTGAGTAACTCAAGAATAGATATTTGAGCGGGAGTTTGTTGGAGTTGATCAACCAAATTGTATTGTTTTGATGATGAGGTTGAAGCTTGATTTCATACCACAATTTTAGGAGAATTGTTAGGTAGGATGATTTTTTATACTTGCCCCCTAGTGACCACATTTGATGATGCTTCTCTTATCTTTTCCTTTACTACGATAACATTTATAGTATGATCCTCTTCTCTTAAATTATTTATTGTGTTATCATAAGTATGGGCAAATTTTACTTTCTCATTACCCTTTTTTTATTCTGATTAGCATTATATGACTCACCCTTTTCATGATTTAAAAAGGGGTTCTTGAAGGTCATGTGATCCTCATTGTTTTGAGGCCCTTCAATTTTGATGGTTCCATTCTCTATCAAATCTTGTACTAAGTGTTTTAATCTCATGCATTCATTGGTTGGATGACCTCCAACTCAATGGTATTCACAATGATGAGAGTCATTCCACCAATTAGGTTTGACTTGAGGTTCATATTCTCTCACATCGGGTAATGTGATGATTTTATTGGCAACCAAATTCCTTAATGCATTCTCGAAAGGTTCACCTAAATAGGTGAATTTTCTTTTGTTATAATTGGAGTAAAAGGGTTTGGACTTATTCCCATTGGCATTATTGTTGCAATTGTTGGAATTGTTATTGGAATTATTAGAATTGAATGGAGATTTGTTTGATTGATTGACATTATTTGAATAATTAGCTCCATAGGGTAAGGTAAAAGGGGTTGCCTTCAAGTTGTGAGCCTCCACAACTCCATCATTCACAAGGTTTTTTTTATTATTCTTTATCCATGATTTAGATTTATCATTGTGATTATTGGACCCTTGATTATTGACATACTTAGGCACATAATTATTATTATTGTTGGTGGTGGTGTTATTGGATTTGTTATCTTTAAATAATTTTACTTCACCTCTCTTGAACAATACATCCTCAATCTTGATCCCATTTTCAATGAGTTTTTCAAATGTTAGGGGACATTGAAGTTGTAATCTATAATTCATTTCCATGGTCAATTTGTTTGTGAAGATTTCCATCTTCTCTTTCTTGGGGATAGTTCATGGATACCTTGTGAAAATGGTCCTCCACCTTTGTAGGAATCCTAAGAAGGATTCTCCATATTTTTGTTTGGTATCACACAACTTGAGCATAGTAATTTTGTGCTCAATATTATAAGAATAATGGGTCACAAACTTGGAGGCTAGTTCCTCAAAGGTCTTTATTCCTTGGGGTAGTTTTGAAAACCACTCCATGGCGGGACCTCCTAAGCTTCTAGGAAAGAGTCTCATCAGTTATGTATCATTATGCATGAACTCAATACTTAAGGAACAAAACTCCCTTAGATGATCTTGTGGGTTTGTTTTACCCATATATTTAGCGTATTTAGGAAAAATGGTATTGAATGGAAAAGATACCATAACTAAGATTTTTTCAAATGGAAAAGGACATAAAGCTTCAACAGAAAAGGCCTTAGGTTCAGACGCCTTCTTCATGGTATCGATTTGTTCTTGAAAGGCCTTTATCTGCCTAGTCATAGCATTCATAGTGTTATCTTGCTCTGGGTCTTTCTTAAGTTGTTCTTTATCAAAATCATGGGGAAGCTTTACTCCCACTTGAGCTAGGTTTAGGAAAAATTTCTCCCTATCCCTATCTATTAATTTCTCCATGAACTCTAGGAATTCTAGATCTTGGGCTACTCTCTCAACCTTTTCTTCAAGTGTTTCTTTAGGAGCTTGATTGGCATTGTTGGTATTATGATTATTCTCTCCTTGTTGGTAATTATGGTATGCAAAATTTCTATCCATATCTCCAAGTCTTTGTTCAAATAAGTTCGGGAAGATTTCCTCTTGATTAGGACCTTTCAAAATACTTTGGCACTCAACTTCTTGCCCTTTGTTTTCCACAAGTGTGCTATCTCCTTGTAAAGATTCCCTATATGTGTGGGACCATGTGGAAACTAGCATTCAACAAGGGTTTGATTTGGAATGATCCTTGATTTGATAATTGTTGATTTTAATTGAAGAGATTAAAAATATAAGATGAACTTTCAATGGATATCTCTCTCACTTGTTTATGTATTTTAAACACAACAATCACACATTCACTTGTCTCTTTTTTTTCTTACCCACTTAACACAAAATGTTTGATTTGGAAGAATGTTGTCATGGGTTTTGCACAAAAAGACACTTTAAGCACCTACCTAGCACAAGATTTGGTTCATAAACATGGCTCTAAAAAGGCGGTCTTGCTATTTTATCAAGGATTTAATGTAGATTCCATTCAAAATGGACTTTAAAATTTCATCCCCCAAGTATGTTAAGGGGCTTCCCACCACTGGTATGTCATAGTTTTGTGCAATCCATGAGGACTACTCGAGGAAGTTCAAAAATTTAAAATCCTTTTTTCACACACCCCATTAAGGATGTATGTGTTTCATTTATAGTGGGTTGGATTATCGCAGAAAAAGTAAGTGTATCCCACTTTGGGTTGTCCCTCTCACCGGCCTCATTAAGGAAAATTCTTGGGAGGTGAGCCCACTAATGTTCTAGCATGTTCATGTAAAGCAAGGAAATGGAGTTAAGACATTTTTTTTGGAAACTTGGTTCACATAAAAGGTGAAGAGCATATCCCTAACTTTTCCTTAATTTTCCAAACACAATAAACAATGTTCAATTTCTTTCACCCACTAACTATAGAGAATTGAGTATTTCTACTCTCTTCCACAAACAAGGGGCTTTGATTTTATATGCTTGATTCCTCAACCTTTCTTCTTAATCAAAAAGTTCAACACCTTTGGCATTTTGATTCACTAGAAGAAGTGAAGAGCATAGGCCTAAATGCTAAACTTTCCAAACAAAGATAGTTTGTTTTGTAATTACTAGATTTTTAAATGCTCCAATGCCACAATTTAAGGGAAAATATTCACTAGTTTGAGGCTTACCTTTCCTTGTAGCTAGCCTAGGCTAGGGGCATTTTTGAGTGATTTTGTCATTTTTAACATTACCTTGGCTATATTTCCTTTCCAATGTGCTTTTCCTCCAACAAAGTTAGTCAACAAAAATAGCAACAATGAAGGAAACCAAAATGAATTTGAAGAAGCAAAGTTTGAATTGAATTAAAAGCCTTATTTGCAAATTTTGAGAAAAACTTGAACTAAGGTGAGAAAATCCAATTAAGTGATACAAACTTAGTTTTATAAGCTTCAACAATTTTAAGGTAGTTCTCATAAACCTGATTTTCTTCTTCTTGTGAAACTTCAAGAACCGATTTGATGTGCACAAAGTTCTCCTTAATTTTCCTAGCCAGATCCTTACCTTCTTGATTAAACTTGTTCTCTAGTTTTCTCACTTTTCTCTAGTCAGACATCCTGTAGAGTCACATAAATCACTTTACCACAGTCAAATTATGTAAATTGACAATTTACATAAAAGTGTTCCTTTAATGCTTGAAAGTGCTATTTTAATGCTTAAAAGCACTTTGAAACTAATTAAAAATGCTTTTTTAACTCTGACAGAAAACTCAAAAGTGCTCAAATAACTTATAAAAGCACTACAGAATTGATCAAAGGTAGTAAAAATAAGGTAAAAGTGCTCAGTAAAATATCAAAAGCACTTGGTAGTAAGGGAAAATGCACTGTCGAACTATGCAAAGGCATTGTAAGAATGATAGATAGGAAATAGAAAGATCAAAAGGACCTCAGATCGATGCAAAGGTGCACAACTTCATCGTAGAAGCACTAAAACAGTGCTTGAAAGCATCATTTTATCGTGTAAAAGAATCATTTAACCTATCAAAAGTGTTGTTTCCTAAAAAACTTGAGAGTTAAACACATGCAAATTAGACAAAAATGAGATAAATCTAAGCGTTTAGTAAAGTGAAGCATTCAGCCCCATGGTGGGTGCCATTTTGTATACTAGAAATAGTATCTTCATAGAATTAGTATTGACAATAAATGAAATAGAAACTAAATAAACCACAATCTAGCAACTATTTAGCAAATGAAAGATCAATTAAGCATCGTATGGATCTCTATCTAAGAGTGTTGATAGAAGCTCTCAGCAAGCTACCATTAATGACAGTCCTCAAATGAGAATGATAAAGATTTAAGCTAAAGATAAAAATTAGATCAAATAGAATGCTAATTAAGCTCTTAAAATGCCTTTCTAAATATAAAATGCAAGATGTTCAATGCAATTCTCAGATTTGTGGTTATGAATTATGAGGAATTTGGTCTTCCTTTTATAGATTTTCCCAATGGTAGGGGGTGTAGTATAGTTGATCATGATTAAGCCTTGGTTGAGTATTTGGTTCCACCCTTTGAAGGCAATGCAAAGTTTGTGCCCTCAAAGCTTGGGACAAGTAGACAAGATCAATGGACAAGATTCTCTTTCACTTTGAGTGATTGAGATTGAATTTGGCTTGATCCATGTGAATGCATTCTTTTAAATCCTATTGGTTGATTGAATTTGCTCCCTTTGTGGTTGTTGAGAGAAATTAGGATTTATTAATTGATTTAAATTCATTTCTTTAGCCATGTACCCCTTGAATGGGTTGAATTTGATTTAATCCAAAACTATACAATTAATTGAATTAATTGCACTTTGATTTTATTGCATTTGATTAAAATGTTCTCAATTTTGATTTATCTTGAATTAGGACTTGGTTTTAATTTTGATTGGCTAATTATTTGATTCGATTCAATTTATTTATTCTTGTCCTTGATTCACTTTGATTTACCTTGATTTATTATTAAATTGTCTTTGTCCATTTTTAGGTGATTACACTTAGCATTTATTGTTTTCATCCATACTTGGTCAATATAGAAATGCGTCAGTGATAACTAGCTAACTAACTCAGTTATAATTGTCACTCAATATACACTACACTGGCTTGGTGTATACAGAAATCTTCAATTACCAACCACATTGACTTGTTCAATTTCAAATGTCTTCTTCATAATAGATTAATGTGACATGCTCAAGTCAACAATATTAAGCCATAGACTCATCAATAAGTTACCCAATGTTTACCTTATCCTTATCTATCATATCCATCTTTTCCTCATGTAGATATCTTAGTTCTTCATCTTTTCTTCTTTCATTAGATGTTCATATGTTTGTAACTATCATGGTAAGTACTGTCAAAACTAGTTGACATCAATGACAATATATTAACTGATTTAACCATCTTACATATCATTCCAGTAGCTTGGTGATCTCTAATCACTATTTGTTTAGTTCATCAGATATTCAACTAGTTGTAGTTCATCAATCTCTCCCTTTTGTATTGATGGCAACACAAGCAATATGAAAATATGCCATACACATACCAAACCTGTATTCTAAAACTATGTAAGTAAATTTTGTAGCTCAGTAAGCTCTCCCTAGCTTGATATTTAATATGTTTAATCACTACAAAACAAAATAGCATTACATGCAGACTCTCCCTACGGATTTTATCTTTTCAATTCTCATATTATTGTTCTTAGCAATGGATATTCTAGTATTCAAGTCTCTCTTTCTTTTTCAAATCTCTCTCTAATCTTCTCTTGTGCAACTTTTCATATGCAGTCTCTTCCGATCTTATCTCCCTTTGACAACAGTGCCAAAGAAAATATATGAATATCTCTTCAAAAACCAAGTAATTCTCTTTTGTTCAGTTCATATCAGTTAGTCAGGTACCTTCAGTGTACAGACAAACAATTTTTTGTTCCAACTTCTACAATGTTTCACAACCTTGAAAAAAAAATCCAAAGTGTGAGGTATGTGCATCAACATGAATGATCTTCTAATAAGTATAGGTTGACACAACCTCCATATCACCTCAGTGATGGGTAGACAGGGGACAAACCCCAGCTCTAGTCCTCAAATATTCAAATGTGTCCTTCGGTAAGGGTTTGATAAAGATAACAACAAATTGTTCCTTAAATGTTACAAATTCTAGTTTCACCTACTTCTCTTGAACTTGTTCCCTTAAGTAGTGATACTTAATAGATATATGCTTTGTTTTTTAATGCATCACAGGATTCTTGGAAATATTTATAGCACTAGTTTTGTCACAATATATAATCACCAGGTTAGTGATTACCTCATTCATCCCTTCCAAGACTTGTCTAATCCAATAAATATTTGAATGATTTGCACCAGCAATAACATACTCTGCTTCAATAATAAATTGAGAAATACATGTGTGTTTCTTGCTTATCCAAGTCATAAGACTTTCCCCTAAAAATAATGCTCCACTAGTTGTGCTCTTTTAGTCATCTATGTTTCCATCCCAATCTGCATCGGTGTAAACTCTAAGTTCAAATTTTCCTTCCAATGTGTACCATAAACCATAGTCTTTTGTCTTCTTTGGGTATCTTAGAGTTCTTTTAATTGCAACCATATGTGAATCTTTAGGATTGGTAGAAAATATTGCCACAATCCCAACTGTATATGCAATATCAGGCCTACTATGTACAACATACATCAGTTTCCCAATCATAGATCGGTACAGAGTCTAATTTACCTCTATAGATTCATCATCATTTGTCAATTTACATCCAGTTACTATCAGTGTTCCTACCAGTTTTGTATCTTCCATGCCAAAATAATTCAACACTTTTTAATGTATTTTGATTGAGTAATGAAAATCATGTCATTCTGTTGTATAATCTGCAAACCTAGAAAGAATTGAATCTCTCCAAACATTGACATCTCAAATTCCTTTCTCATTTCATCAGAAAAAGATTTGCAAATCAGATCTTATCCACCAAAGATTATATCATCAACAAATATCTCAGCAATCAAAATGTTACCATCATATTCTCCTTTCATGTACAAATTATTGTTTTCACTAGCTCTTACAAAGCCAATACTGACAAGATAAGCATATAGTCTTTCATACCATGCCCTCTGTGCTTTCTTCAATCCATACAAAGCTTTGTGCATTCTACATACCATGTCTTTCTAATTCAAATCAACAAACCCTTCAGGTTGTTCTATGTAGACCTCCTCCTCAAGAATTCCATTCAAAAAGTTGATTTCACATCCATTTGATATACATTGAATCCCTTATGTACAACATATGCAAGTAATATATGGAATCCTTCTAGTCTAGCAATAGGTGCAAAGGTTTCACCATAATCAATACCTTCTTCTTGTGCATATCCCTTGCAAACAAGTCTTGCCTTATTCCTAGTGACCTCTCCATTTTCATTTAACTTATTCTTGAATATCCACTTAGTACCAATAATATTTTTATCTTTTAGTCTAGGCACTAATGTCCATGTCTTATTCTTCTCAATCTGTTCAATTTCCTCATTCAGAGCATTGATCCATTCCTCATTTTCAAGTTCATCCCTAACATTCTTAGGTTCAAACTCACAAACTAAGCATGTTTTTTGTCTTAACTTACTTCGGGTCATCATGCCATCTTTTTTATCTCCAATTATTTGATTCTCTAGATGGTGTCTTCTAAAAAATCTTTCTAGCACTTGATCTCTTCTCTATTCATCATTCAGTTCAAGTTCATTTTCCTACTCGGTAGCTTCTTCCTAATTCTCAGTTTGCATTTGCTGATTCTCGGTAGCATTTTCCTGATGCTCAATCTACTAATCCTGTGGCTTCATTAGATAATATGTATCCTTAACATAAGTAAACCTACCATAGTCTTATGGTTCCTTCATGCTTTCTTCATCATTCTTTTCAGAAAACTCATCAACTCTTACATTAGCACTTTCTATAATTTTATTAGTAACCTTGTTCAAACATTTATAAGCTTTACTCTTAGTAAAATATCCTAAGAATATTCCTTCATCACCTTTAGAGTCAAATTTACCATCCCTATCATCTTTCAGAATATAACACTTACTACCAAATATTCTGAAGTAACTTACACTCGGTGTGCATCCAAACCATAACTCGTAAGGTGTCTTGTTTGTGTCTTCCTTCAGTTGAACTCGATTTAGGGTGTATACTGTTGTGCTAACTACCTCTCTCTAGTACATTTGTGCAACATTTTTCTCAATCAACAATAGATCGGCTCCTCCTTTCAGCAATTCCATTCTATTACGGTGTCCTAGGTGCAAAAAAATGCCTTTTGATTCCATGCTCATTATAGAAGTTAGTGAATTCATTAGAAACAAACTCACCTCCTCTATCAGACCTTAAGCATTTCAATTATTTTCCGATTTCTTTTTCAACTTTATCCTTATACCATTTAAACAATTTGAATGCCTTAGATTTTTCTTTCAAGAACATAACTGTCATCAATCTAGTATAGTCATAAACAAATAAAATAAAGTATCTATCACCATAGTAGCTTTGAGTTCTCATAGCACCACATAAGTCAGTGTGAACCAACTCCAAAATTCCTTTAGTCCATGAATAGTCCTTACTTTTAAAACTAGATTTGGTCATCTTTCCTTTCTGACATTGATGGCACATAACATAATCAGGTTTGGTTAGACTCAGCAATCCTCTAACTTTTCTCTTTCTACTAATCTTAATCATGTTATCAAATTTTACGTGACATAACCTTTTATGCCATAACCATGCATCTTCTTTTTTCACTAGCAAACAAGAAGTTTTAACATTGTCAAGGTAGAATAAATTACCTTTTGATTATCCTCCAGTACCAAAAAGCTTTCCATTTTCATCATAGATTTTCACCTTCTTGCTTTCAAATGCAACTCGGTGACTTGAGTTATTCAGATGTTCTATGTACTCAAAAAATTGTAGTTAAGTCCTTTTACCTAGTATGCATTATCACATCTAATTCTATCATTCAATAAAATAGATCCTTTTCCTTTTACCATACAAGGTGTGTCATTTCCCATTTTCACTGATCCTCCATTATACTGCTCAAGATTATCAAACTTATCTTCATCACCAATCATGTGATGTGTACAACCACTATCAATGATCCAAGTATCATTCTTACTAACTTTAGAAATAATTTTTATCTCTACATACCTTTCCTCCTCTTCTGAATCATCTTTCATTGCAACAAATACTACTTCAATATCATCATCAGTGTCAATGTAGGTGTCATCTTCTCCAACAAGGTAACATGTTTTTTTACCTTTATCTTTTTAGTCTCAGTTGTCTCTTTTGTAGTGTCAATTTCCTCCGTTATTCCTTCTTCCATACTTTCCATCACCAGATTAGTCTTTATCTTTATCTTCCTCTTTCTTGTCATGACATCTAGCAGCAATATGGCCAACCTCTTTACAATTAAAATAGGCTAAAGGTAACTATCCCTTATATCTTCCTTTACCTTTCTGCAATCTCTAGTCCATTAGTGCTTCAAGCTCATCAAGCTCATCTTCAGTATTACTATCACTTTCATTCTTTATATTATGCTTACTGCTAGATTTACCAATCTTAAGAGATGACATAAAAGAAGACTCAACACTTGGTACAACACTACTGTCAAAATTATTCAGATCAAAAGTTGTTAACTTTCTAATCAGACTATCAAGAGTAAGAGTAAGAGTGCTATTAGGTTCAGACCTCATTTCATGAATAGTAGATATTCTGATTGCATAGATAGGCAACAAGGTTCTCAGTATCTTACTTACCACTGTATATTCAGATATAATACCTCCAGCTCCTCGGATAGTATTGACTACCTCTTTGATTTGGTTTGTGTATTGAGTGATGTTCTCTCCTTCCTTCATCTTCATGTCATTAAATCTACCTCTTAAGCTTTCATCTCTAGCTCTCATCACATTCACATCACTACCATAAGCTAGAGCAAGTTTATCCCACATTTTCGTCATTGTAGTGCAATCCTTGACATCCTCAAATTCAACATCAAATAGAGAAACAAAAATCTCTATCATAGTAATATGTTGTTCATGTCAGTCTCTTAATTGATCAAGAGTCAAAGGTCCAACATTCGGTTGTAAGTATCCATTGTCAAGTAAATGTATAGCAGATTCTCCAATCCCATATATGTGAAGTCTCATCTGGCTTTGCCATGTGGTAAAGTTGTCTTTGTTCAGCTTCCGCACTTCCCTCTTATACATCTTGTAATCTTTATGTCAAGTCCTTAAAAATTTCTTTCAAGCAACCAATATGCTCTGATACCAATTGTTAGAATAACTGAGAGGGGGGGTGAATCAGTTAGATCAATTACCCTACAGTCCCAAATACAAATATGTACCTTACAAAACAATTCCAACAAATTATGAAGCTCGGTAACATAAAATATTAATTTGTCTATCTAGTTTATCGATTACCAATAATTATCCAAATGTGATTACCAACTAAATCAACTATGCAGTATGTAAAGTATGATAGAAAAAAATCATAACAAATAATACATAACACAATGATTTAATGTGGAAACCTTGCTAAGGGAAAAATCACCTCAGATCAGTAACCCAAAATAATTCACTCTTTTGAAGTGAGCTCGGTGAAGAGCCAACCCTATTAAAGGTTATAATGCACACTATTAGGTGTCACCTGGTTAGAGGATTTATCTCTAATAGTTAACTTTTGACCAGCATTCACTATGGGGTCAACAACACTTTACATTCAATGAATGTCATAGGGTAGTACATAAGTCTATTAAGTCCACTCAGTTAAGAGATATTTTGAATCAATGGTTAAACTGATATAGTACTGATCTGATTCAAATGCAACTCAATTGCAAATATTCAGATCTATGTTAAGCCCTTAAAATCCTCTAATCATTAATCAATTTCACTTCCTCAATATTTCTCAACTTACTTTCACTCAGTAAATGGTTCTCTGACGCTCGATAATGTCTACAACTTGGTTCTTTCAATAACCAATATGATTAGGCATGCATGAATATAGTCTTCACGCAAAATCTCTATAGTATTCTTCTTTTTGGCATGTTTTAATAATGAAACTCATATTTCTTATATAGACAAGTAAAATGTTTTCATATTAGCCATTAGATTTTTCCTCTTAATCTCCTTCAACCATTTTTCTACTTAAACCTTCCTCGGAAGATGTGTTCATAACACATTTCAATCTCATCCTTTAGATCATCTCTGAATTTTTTCAGTTGTGGATCTCATAAAAAACTTTATCCTTAACCTTGAAATCATAATAATTTCCATCTCATCAAATTTAGTCTGTTGTTTTTAGCATTTAATGTTTTCATCTATGTTCTGTCAATATAGAAATACATCAGTGATAACTAGCTAACTAGCTCGGTTATAATTGTCACTCAGTATACACTGCACTGGATCGGTGTATACAAAACATCTTCAATTACCGACCACATTGACTCGTTTAATTTCAAATCTCTTCTTCATAATAGATTATGTAACATGCTCCAGTCAACAATATAAAGTCATGACTCATCAATAAGTTACCCAATGTTTACCTTATCCTTATCTGGCATATCCATCTTTTCCTCATGTAGATATCTTAGTTCTTCATCTTTTCTTCCTTCAACAGATGTTCAGATGTTTGTAACTATCATGATAAGTACTATCAAAACTAGTTGACATCAATGACAATATATTAACTGATTTAACCATCTTACATATCATTTCAGTAGCTCGGTGATCTCTATATTATTTCTTTAGTTCATCAGATATTCAATCAGTTGTAGTTCATCAATATACATATACATATACATATACATACATACATACATTACATATATATATATATATATATATATATATATATATATATATGGTATGTTTAGGATCATGGTATGCCAAACTAGGCCATTAAGTGGCAATGAAAATTCAGAAAATCAGGTTTAGGCAAGTTGACATAAAAAATTGAACAAGTTATAAATATTATATCAAAAATATGTAAGAAGAGAATCTATAGAAAATTGAATTTATTTTCTAAGATACTAGGATTTTTTTGAAAAAAAATTATTCTATATGTTGAAAATTTGAAATTTCAATGTAGTAGTATAAAAATTTCAAGAAAAAATAAGAAGTAGGTGTATGTCTGACCACCTTAAACACAATCAAATGATAATTTTTTTTACAAGATTCTAGATATAAGTAGTAGACTCATGTCCGAATGTGACACATTTTTTGTAATTTATTTCTAAGTAAATAATTAATTATGATTTTTCTTCTACAACTTTTCCAGAATACAAAAGATCTCATGTTTGACCACGTTAACTTAGTCTAAACTTTATCAAATTGATTTTTTTTTTAATTTTTCTTATAGTAGGAAAATCATAGAATGAGACACATGTTTTGGATTTCAAAAATGTTATACAGTTTGAAAGTTATAGCTATTTTTCAATAAGTCTATCAATCAGGACTAGAAAGATAACAAGTAGGTGTATGTTTGACCACGTTAAAAAAATCAAATGATAATATTTTTTTATAAGATTCTAAATAAAAGTAGCAGACTCATGTCCAGATGTGATGTATATTTTTTTATATTTTTTCCAAGTAAATAATAAATTATGATTTTTCTGCTATGAATTTTTCTGAATATAAAAACTCTCATGTCTAACCACCTTAACTTGGTCTAAACTTCATTAAATTGAAAGAATTGTTTATTATTATTGTATTAGGTGAAGCATAGAATGTGATGAATATTTCAAATTTCAAAAATGTTATATTGTTTGAAAGTTATAGTTGTTTTTCAAAGAGTTTATCAATCAGGACTTCTTTTCACATCGCCGCTTTTTGGCATACCATGATCCAGCACATACGCTATACATATACATATACATATACATATATGAATGCATCCCAACATCAATATATATCATCATGACACCTACTTCTAGAGACATCATGAATATATGATCATCAATGAATCACATGTACAATCAACTACCCACATTAGCAATGATACGACATGGACAAAAGAATATATTAGTAACTAAGTACTTCATACAAGTGGCCAATACCAAAAGAACATATAAAAATATTCACAATATAATCATATGAGATTCTAGCTTGAATCCAAAGAATAAGCATGTAGCAAGATGAATATAGGGGGCACTACATCCATAGACTCTTTCATGGCACCTGGAATCATGACATGAACATCAAGTTTTATTACTAGTGGTTCCAATTTAGATAGTTTCGTGCTCATCAAGATCCTTGTCTATCTTAGGAAGACCCTCCACCTCTACCCTCAAACACCCTCATATCAAATTAATTGAGAGTTTCATAGAGGAAAAACTCACAATATAGTTCTCTTAAAATATACAAAGGAACCTCATAATTATTACAAGGTGGCAAGTTGAAGACCATCCATCACATATCCCAAAAATTAGTTTTGATGCCCTTGTGAGTATACCAATGTATAGGAAGCCTCTTTGAATTAACAAGAAGTGGTGCATTAATTTTGGGATTAGTGAAGATATTACACTCTTTTTTTCTTATTTCTTTGGTTTTTACTCCATCATATGACAAGTCTAGTATGATTAATAATCATGACATGAATCTCTATAAGTTTATCTATTAGTTATTTGTTTGAAGATTGAATCAACACTTGTTACCATTATTTCCAATTTGTGGCAAGGGATGTGTGATTGTCATGCTGAGAGGTTCTTAGTCCAATAACTAGGCTAATTAACCTAATAAATCATTGTGTGAGTTTGGTGGAAGATGGTTTCTTGGAGGACTCAAGGGGTTTCTGATCTGAGGCTCTTCTTTAAGGTCATTAGGAGGTAAATTTTATCAAGGATCGTGGTTTGAAATATCTAAAATTAATTTTGCAAAAAAAAAGAAAATAAATGAAAAATAATAATAAATTAGTCAAATTATAATATAAAATAATTATTATGCATTACAAATTGCATACATACCTTTTCAACACCATGGCATAACCATTTGGGTGAGAGCAAGAAAAGAATGATCCATTTACATTTCCCTTTTTTGGAAACTCGGAATTCATTACCATGAGCCATAGGTAGAAATGACCTAGTCCATCATTTAAAAAGTATATAATAAAAGAATCACAATCACATTATTTTCAATTTAACAAACATGATTGTGGTTTATATAAGTTTAATGTAGTCACATTTGTATGTGTAAAACCCATGCATGTTAAGGCTCATATTTTACGAGTTGTAATATGTTTGATTTATTTTAATTTTCAAATAACTCATATGTATTAAGGCTTGGATTTTCCAAGTTGTAATCTGTTTGGGTTATTTATATTTTCAAATAACCTAAACATGTTGCTTGCGATTTTGGATGTTTTTAGGTGAGTGGCCACTCTTTTTTTCACTATCTTGGTGCACTTTCCCTTGAGAATGTGCCAAGTAAATGGTAAAATAAATGTTGATGTTAGGGTACTTGATGCTAATATATCTTATATCTATGTTGAGGGTACTGAGACAATGTAAGAAACACCATTTGTTTCTATGTTGGAGATGTCACCAGCTATTGAGTTAGCTTCGCCATAAATGTGATTAACATTGTGTTTGATATTCAATCAAGCACTAAGAAAACCTTGTCTAAGAGAACCTAAAGACATAAATTGGGAAAGGACCATCTTCTGAAGGAGTTAGTTAGGTCACTAGATATTCACTTTTAATTTCTAGATGAGTAACTTGTACCTCAAAAAGTTTACTTGACCATGGATATTGTCTAAAACTTGGCCTCATTGTTGGTGCCTTGAACTAATGGGAGGGAAGAGGTAAACACAGTATTAGCCTTTGAAACCCAAAGTATTCAACCTATACAATAAGACCATGATTTCCCCAAGAGGCACTGCTAAAGTTAACCTTTACCTATATAGCTAATGAAGGTTTCCATGTTACAAGCGCCTAAAGGGATCGATAATAAATTATCCTAACCCTATTAATAGGGTTGGTTGAGGTTGGATTATTGGTTTCTAGGAATATCTATCATTATATTTCATGAACTACAATTGATTGAGAACATGATTGAAGAACTACAAGTGATTGGAGATCACCAAGCACTGAAATTGTTATGTAAGATAATTGAATCAGTTTTTATGTTGTCATTGATGTCAACTAGTTTTGACAGTACTTATCATGGTAGTTGAAAATATCTAACACGTCTATAGAAGAGAAGAGAAAGATGAAGAACCGAGATATCTACATTGAGGAAGATGGATATGACAGATGAGGATAAGGAATACTCTTGGTAATTTATTGATGAGTCTATGACTTCGTATTGTTGACTTGATTATGTTGTATTAATATGTTATGGAGATAGAAACAAAATGTTACAAAGCAGTGTGGTCAGTTAATGAAGCATTCCAGTATACACCGAGCTAGTGTAGTGTATACCGATTGATAGTATCAACCAAGCTTGTGTTCATCGATGCATTTCTTTGTTAACTGAGTATGGATAAAAGAACTAAATGATTAGTTTAGCCGACCGAAATTGATGAGCTTTAAAGTGTATGATTACGAGGTGGAAAGATAAAGTTTTTTATGAGATCAACGACTTACAAAATTTAAGGAATATCTAAAGGATGGAATTGAAACACATCTATCGAGGAAGGTTTAAGCGGAAAAATCTGAGGGATGAAAAAAAAATGGTTTACTTGTTTATTTAAGAGACTAGGGTTTCACAGTGAAACTCATGCCGGAGGAAGGAAAATGTAGAGATATCATGTGAACAAGCTTCATGCATGCTTGATCAGACTAGTTAAAGGAGAACCCAACTACAGAGTTAATCGAGCGTCACAACGTATCTACCGAGGGATAGTAAGTTATTGAATGATTGATGAACTAAACAGAAATATTGATCAGAGGATTTTTATGAGCTTAAGAATAGCTTTGGATATCTGCAAATCAAGTTGTATTATATTCAGATCACCTGCTATTATAGTTTAACCATTGTAATCAGATAAAATCTCTTAACCGAGTATACTTGAAAGTCTTATATGTCATTCATAGAATGTACATTGTTATCCTGTCAACCCCATAGTGAATGTTGGTTGGATGATAATTGTTAGTGTTAAATCCTCTAACAAGGTCACACTTTACAGTGTGTTTTGTAACCTTTAACGTGGTTGGATCCTCATCGAGCTCACTTCAGAAGAGTGGAAATATTTTGGGTTACCGGTCCCAGGTGGTTTTTCCCTTAACAGGGTTTCCATGTTAAATCTTTTGTGTTATGTGTTTATTGCAGTGATTGTTTGATTGTCATACTTTACATATTACATATATAATTTTGTCAGTAATCACTATGAATAATTAACTGGTAATCAGTAAAAGCATGGACAGTTTAGTATTATTGTTTACCGAGCTACAAAATAAGATGAATTTGTTATGAAGTTTTACATTTTGTATTTGGGGCTATGGATAAATGATTCACCCCCCTCTCAAATATTCTAACAATTGGTATCAGAGAATAGTGGTTGCTTGGAACAAAGTTTTAAGGACTTGAACAGAAAGATCACAAAATGTATAAGAGGGAAGTGCCAAAGCTGAACAAGGACAACTTTACAATATGGAAAAGCTGAATGAAACTTCATATATCTAGAATTGGGAATTCTTCCCTCACCCTATTGGAGAATGGCTACTTAGCACCGCCTACATGACTTTTAACTCTTAACCAGTTAAGAGATAGACATGAGCATAATGTTATTATGATGGAGATTGTTTTTGCTCTATCAAATGCCAAATTTGAAGATGTCAAGTATTGTGCTACCTCAAAGGACACGTGGGATAAACTTACTCTAGTTTGCAGTGGTGATGCAAATGTCAAAAGAGCTAGAGCTGAAAGTTTAAGAGGAAGATTTGATGATATGAAAATGAAAGGAGAAAATATAGTGTAGTACATAGACCAAATAAAGGAAGTGTTTAATGCTATCAGAGGATCTAGCAGTGTCATTACTGAAGAAACAGTGGTAAGAAAAATTTTGAGAACCTTATTACATGTTTATGCTATCAAAATATCTGCTATACATGAAATAAGATTTGCACCTATCTGTACTCTCACTCTTGATAGTCTGATCGGTAAGCTTACAACTTTTGAACTAGATAAATTTGATAATAGTGTTGTGCCATTTGTTGAGTCTACTTTCATGACTTCTCTAAAAATTGGTAAATCTAGTACTAGAAGTAATAATGATGATAATGATAGTAATACTGATGATGAGCTTGATGAGATTAAAGCTCTTATGGCCAGGAGGTTACCTAAAGGAAAAGGTAAATATAGAGGTAAATTACCTTTAGCATGTTTTAACTGCAAAGAAGTTGGTCATATTACTGCTAGATGTCCAAACAGGAAAGAAGATGATAGAAACAAGGATCGATCTGGTGAAGGAAGCTATGGGAGAAGAAACAACAGGAGTTACTGACACTACAACAGAGACAACCAAGACAACAATGATGAAGGAAAAAAGGTATGTTACATTACTGAAGAGAATGATACCGAGACCGACATAGATGATGATGTTGAAGTAGTGTTTGTTGCAATGAAGGATGATTCTGAGGAAGAAGAAAGGTATGTAGAGACAACACTTATCTCTAAAGTTAATAAAAATGATACATGGATCATTGATAGTGGTTGTACCCATCACATGACTGGTGATGAAGAAAAATTTGATCATCTTGAGCAATATAATGGAGGATCTATAAAAATGGGCAATGATACACCTTGTATGGTTAGAGGAAACGGATCCTTACTGATAAATGATAAAATTAGATGTGATAATTCTTATTAGGTAGAAGGAATAAATTATAATTTTCTAAGTGTGGCATAGCTTAACAATTCAAGCCACCGTGTAGCTTTTGAGAGCAAGAAAGTAAAGATATTTGATGAAGGAGGAAAACTTGTTGGAATAGGAGCACAAACGAGAGGTAACTTGTTTTATCTTGATAATGATAAGTCTTCTTTTTTAATGATGAAAAATGAGGATGCATGGTTATGGCATAAAAGGTTATGTCATGTAAACTTTGATAACATGATCAATATTAGTAGAAAGAAAAGGGTTAGAGGTCTTCCTAGCCTAACAAAGCCGGATCATGTAATGTGTCATCAATGTCAGAAAGGTAAGATGACAAGATCTAGTTTTAAGAGAAAAGATTATTCAATGAAGATAATTTTGGAGCTAGTTCACACCGACCTATGTGGTCCCATGAGAACACAAAGCTACTATGGAGATAGGTATTTCATTCTATTTATTGATGATTATACTAGATTAATGACTGTGATGTTCTTAAAAGAAAAATTAGAGGCATTTAAAATGTTTAAATCGTATAAAGAAAAAGTAGAGAAAGAAATTAGGAAGGAACTAAAATGCTTAAGATCTGACAGAGGTGGTGAATTTATTTCTAATGAATTTACTAACTATTGTAATGAGTATGGTATAAAAAGATAGGTTTATGCAATGAGAATAGCTCAGTAGAATGGTATTGCTGAAAGGAGGAATAGATCAATTGTTGATTGTGCAAGGACACTCATGATAGAGAAGAATGTGGCTCAGACATATTGGAGAGAAGTAGTTAGCATAGTTGTTTATGTTTTGAATTGAGTACAATCGAAGAAGGACACAAACAAAACACCCTATGAGTTATGGTTTGGTCACAAATCGACTGTAAGTTATTTCAAAATATTTGGTAGAAAATGTTTTATTCTAAAAGATGATAGAAATAGAAATTTTGACTCAAAAGGTGATGAAGGGATATTTCTTGGATATTCCACTAAAAGAAATGCTTACAAGTGTCTAAATAGAGTTACTAATAAAATGATTGAAAGTACTAATGTCAGGGTTGATGAGTTTGAGGATAGGAATGGTGAAGAGAGCACTAGGGAATCAAAAGATTATGGTAGATTCACTTACATTGAACATCCAGAGTACCAACCAAAGCTGCAAACTATGTCAACTGGTCATCAGGAAAACAACACCAAGGAACAAGAAAGGAACACCGACAATCAGGAAGAGGCTACTGAGAAAGAAAATGAACCTGAATAGGATGAACAACAAAGAAGAGATCGGGTACTGGAAAGATTTGTCAGGGGACATCATCCTTAGAACCAAATCATTGGTGACAAGCAAGTGGGCATGCAAACAAGAAGTAAGTCAAGATAATGTGCATGCTTAGTTTGTGAGTTTGAACTGAATAATGTTAAGGTTGCACTGGAAAATGAAGAATGGATAAATGCAATGACTGAGGAAATTGAACAAATAGAGAAAAATAAGACATGGACCTTAGTACCTAGAATAATTGATTGATTACATACAATGTAGAAATGCCTCAATATGTAGATTTTCGAATGATCAACATTTTAATCAGACTAATTATTACCAATTAGGACCTATTAGGACCAATCATAGGTCTAACTAGACCTAACTAGACATATTACAACCAAGTATACCTAACTAAACCTAACTAGGACCTATTAGGACCAATTAGACTTATTAGGGCCTATTAGCTTGACCAATTAGATGTATTAGGACCTATTCAGACCAAATAGACCTAACTAAACCTAACTAGACCTATTAGGACCTATTAGGATGAAATAGACCCAACTAGACCTAACTAGACCTATTATGACCTATTAGGACCAATTAGTCCAGCTATTAGGGACAATTAGGACCAACTAGAACCTATTAGGACCAATTAGACCAATTAGGACCAATTAGAGATCTAACTAGAGACCAATTAGACCTAACTAGATAGGTATTATGACCTATTAGGACCTATTAGACCTAACTAGACCTAACTAGGACCTATTGGGACCTATGAGAACTAACAAGATTTAACTAGGACCTATTAGGACCTATTAGAACCAATTAGACCTATTAAGACCAATTAGACCCAATTAGGACCTAATTAGACCCAATTAGATCTAATTAGGATGTAATTATTGTTGGAGATTTACCAATAGGCCAGTACTGACTATATGTTTGTCACTGGTGACAACATATGGAAAGTAGCATGTGTGGAAGTCTTATGTAGTAAGATTTTAGTATATAAAGCATGGACATGATATCAGCATGATATCATGGGTGTAGATGTTAATTGTTAGTACAAACATTTATATAGAAGCTTGTGTTAGTAGTGTTCCTGATAGAGTAACAGGCAATGTTCTGTGTATGGTTCTCTGTACAGTTGACATGAAGCATTGGGCCCTTCAATATAAAATTAATACATTTTAGTGATGTTACATTCATAGATGCATAGTCTGATATTTAGTAGAAGTGAAGTTATGTAGTTGCTATTCATGAGTAGTAGTTTCCTATGTTTATTCAAAAGAGCCAACAAAGATTTTATTAGTTCTGGAGTTGCACCTATCATGTGGGTATGCACCCTTGGATTTAAGATTAGAGAAGAGTTATTGATGTTTAGTTAAGAGTGCATGAAGTAATTTAGCTTGAGGAGAATGATCCAGTCATTTTGGTAGAGCTGATAGTGTGTAGCGTGTGGCTATAATTATCTTATTGGACAGGTCCCAGAATGTGTTGTGTGCATAGTCGAATTGACAGAATATTATGTAGATTTTGTAAATTTTCTTCTATTCCTGTTGTGTGTTTCCCTTCCTATTTTCCTAGTTCGGTTGCCAGTTTTTGTGGGTTCCCTATTTTTGTCCTATGGGTGGTCTGCTTCATCCAGAGATCTGAATCCTAGCCATGCTTGCAAGAGGCATGCATCCCCAGAAAGAGCCACTATTAGGCCATTTTCCAGTCATAGTAAAAATCTAATGAAAATGGCCTCTTCCCTCCAAATTTTGAAGTTGTCTCTGCCTAGGCTGCCACAACTAGTTTTAATGTGTGAAGAAAATCTATAAGGTTCTATGATGTGCACCCTTAGCCATACATAGTTCATGATGTCACCTTGCTCTAGTTCAGATCGCACCTCTTAAATCACAAAACCTAGGGAGTTATTTAAGTTTTAAGGTCTGTAGGAAATAGTTTTAGAATATTCCAAAATGTCAAAAACCCATGATGTTTTCTATTTGAAAACACTAGTTGTTTTCGACCTTGTACCTTTCTACATTTGTGCACTTATCTTCAGACATCAAAAACCTTGGTTGTTTTCTGTCATTCACCTCTTCGCAGCTAATCTTTGGCATCGACATTCCTTAAGTGTGATGTTGCGATTGGTGGGCCCAGTTCTTCATGATGTTCAGTCATTGAATCTCCAGATGAAACCCAGAGTTAAGAAATCATTCTGTGACTTGGAGAAGGTTTTAGTCGCGAGTTCTCAGAATGTGACCATGGTTAAGTAGAATGTCTCGCGACTGGGAGATTGCCTTTAGTCACGCAATCTCTAGATGGTTTAGAGTTAAGTGCTTGTCGGGGTTAAGTAAAGAATGCCAGTGTGGGCCCAGTTGTCAGATCCCTTTAATCTTATGGCTGTCGCATGACCACAAGGAATATTCTTTCCCCATGTGATCATGTGACAACTATCTGATATTCTAGTGTTCAAAAGGCCGACAACGCAGTGGGTCCGGTTGTCAGATTTGTTGCAATGTGGCTATTTCTCATTGGCTACATTGATGACATGGTTTTTCTCAATGGAGCCATTTTCAGAGGAGTTTGGGGGATGGCCAGCATGTATCAAGATCTACAGCTAGCGTATGATCTCAAGGAATATTCTTTCTCTTGAGATCATGCGTCGATCATCTGATTAAAGGGGCTTATTTTTAGTGGGTCTAACGTGTTATGGAGATGCTGATGTGCATGATTTTCATTGGTCGATCTAGCAGTGATGTGGTAGTTTCTTGGTGGGGCCGGTGTTTGCAAAGCCTGAGAAAATTTAATGTTCAGTGGTGCTTTGTGTGTCACATGTTCACATAGCCCTTCTCTTGGCTATGCGATCATGCAACAACTGTCGATGGTGTGCCAGTTGTTGGTGGGACCACTTGCTCGGTGTTATGATTGGCTGGTGAGAGCTAAAGTGGATATGCATTGTGGGTCTGATCCTTAGGGGCAGGTTAACGGTTGTAGTGTTGGTGGGTTGTTGCATGATCACATAGCCAAGAAAGGGGTTATGCGACCATGTGACTAACTTCTTTGTGTTAACTCTTAGTGGCATGGTGGTGATGGAGGTAAATGATTACAGTGTTCACATGTTCGCATAGCCTATTTTCTAGCTATGTGATCATGCGATAACTGTTGAGGATGTCACCATTGTGGAGTTGTGAGGTGGGTCCAAGGCACTGACATGCTAGTTTCTAATTGGCTATTGACAGGTTAACCGTTAGCACCCAAATTTAAATATGATTATAGGGTTTTTGCTAGTTTGTTACAATTGGTCGTATGTGATGAATGTGGGTTGCTTAGAATTGAATTCTTCAGGATGGTAGCAGTTGTGATGATGATGAAGATGATCTTGGTTGTTGTCCTGATCTAATTTTTCTTCCTGGGGTGTTATGTCAATTTAGATGTGAAGGCCTATTACTCTCTACAGGCAGCTAGGGTTTGGTATGTCAGTGACCTCTGTGTGCAAGAGAAGTTTTCCAAGTTGGTCTTGGCATTAAATTTTGTTTCTCCTACAACAAGAAGGTAGTAACTTGTGATCGCAGTTAGCCTATGGTGATGAAACCAATGTATTTTTACATCAGATTTGGTCTAATCTTCTTGGGTTTCTAGGTTTCTCTGCATTCTTTCATTTCTTATTGTACTAGGTGGTTGTAGACTTAATTTTTGTTCTGAATTATCTATAGCTTGTCGCAATCCTTGTTCCTAAAAAAATATTTTCTTGATCATTTAGAAGGGTTCTGATCTCGATTAGTTCCAGGGAAATAGTAAATTCTGTCACATTGTAGGAGGCTGGATAGAACTTTTTTAGATCTTTTGTAGGTTATTGAAGTGGTAGTCTCATTTCTAGTATAGACATGTACATGATTCATCATACTTAATATAATTATTCTCATGCTTTCAAGTCTCTCCTTGGTGTCAGTCTTATAGATTCTGGATTTTTTGGTCCATTGCATTAGGTTACCTTTGTATATGTTCTAGTCTTTAGTTCTTGATCTAGGATCAAGTGAAAAATACTTTGGATAGAGCATAGATTCATTAGACTTGTCTACAAAAGGATCTTATAAGTAGTGGATGGTCTGGAATAGTTGTATTTATGGCTTTCAGTCTTTGACAGTAGTTGGTTCATGTTTCTATATTTGTTTTTTTGAGTGCTGCCCAATGGATAATGGCACTGATCAAGGACTAGTATATTCAGTAGAGTCTAGTGTTTGATGGGTTTTGGCTATTTCCTACATCTTTTAATATCAACACCATTTTGTTTGGTTGATAGTAGTAATACCCTTCACAAGGCCATTTTATTCTTCATAGCAATAGAGAGTCAATGAATGTCTGGTTAACATTTAGTACTTTCTTGCTATCATCTTCTTTGTTCAATCTAGTTTAAAGTCCTAGAATGCCATAAGATACTGGATTAGGTATACCCACCTTGGTTTTGTAGAGCCAGAAGTGTAGAGGGTGGTCTTGTCCCTATAGTTGGTCCAGTTTCCTTGCAGAGGTCTCATACTTGGAACTAACCATTCCTAATACTAGTCTCAAGGCATATTGGTAGCCCTATGTGGCATAAGCATTTTGAAACACCAACATGGTGATGAAGGGTGCTCCCCTTAATACCACAAACACATAATAGAAACAGAGAAACAACAACAATATGGAAGAATAGAAAATGGGCTTCTTATTATCTCCACAAATGTGGAATTACAAACTTTCAGAATTACAATATGTAAAGCCACATGGGCATTCCCTTACAATATTCTATAGGCCAAAGCCTCGAATCAAAACTCAGATCTACTACCCAGAACTGCCTAAGACAAGACTACGGGCCTTCTTTATATAGGCAATTTCCACCGCCTGAGAAGGTTCCAGAAAATTAGCCCTTAAGGCCAACGATCCTAAGAATTAATTTCTTTTCTTTTCTTTTTACATAGGGTCAGCTAAGAAAATATACACAAAAATACTTTTTGGTAGCCCAACTTCTGGAGGCCATAACTTTTTAACCGTACCTCCGATTTTCTATTATAACCACTTTTCAGAAATGCCATGTCGAGATCTACAGTGCCTGACTCGCAAGCTCCAGTCAGCTGGGGGTCGACTACGATCCGGAGCCTCTAAGGCCTTCAAAATTGACCTGAAAGATTTTGTACCTGAAAACTTCAATAACTTGACCAATACAGATGATGTGGCAATGAAACTGAATTGGTAGGCTGATATGACTATGATGAACCTCCACCTGTGAAATCAAAACATTCTGAGATCATATGACCAACTTACTAAAAATAGTAAGTTTCCATAAATAGTAGCTCCGCACAAGATAAACCTTATTGAAAAATAAAAACAAATATTTTTGGGTAATGCAAGATTGCTCTCACACCCAGGATGCTCCTGCATCACATGGTCTCTGATTATAACTGCAGTTAGAGATGATGCCTAGTGATTTCATGACTAAGGAAAAATGTAAACCAAGATTCCTATTAGGGTTAATCTTGGGAGCCTAGGAAAGTGAAGGAATCTGATGGTCATGTTTTAAAGTGAGCCTAGATTTAAATGTTGATCGTCAATATGTTGTCTTGCACCATGAAGTATATGTTGCTTCCAGATTCAAAATATTTCAAGGGTTTCAACGATAAAAGGACTAGTTTTTAATGCTTGAGCGGCTGGATCTGGTAGGTTTGATTCTGTCTACTATTGCAGAATAGTCCAGAGGCTTTATTGAGTGATTGCAGGGGTCTGTACAATGTAAGGAGTGGGTAAGAATGGCTCGAGGCATGTTGTAGGTGGTGATTAGATTGTTTGACATAGTGAATTCTTGATCTTTGATACACTACTCTGAGAAATATCATAAATGAAGATCATTATTGGATCTGACCACCTGGCTTTCCTCCATTGTAATAAATTCTGATTGAATCTAGTTGGTTTGGTGGGTGAAAACCCTAGCTTCTGCCCTAGTCATCTGTAGCTTGTTGCATCCTAATTTTTTGGGATCCCAAGATGACTAGTGGTATATATTGCAGCTATTTTTCTTTTTCTAGTTGTTGATGATGTTATGTTGATAGTCAATGTAAAAGACTGAACAAGGAGAACCTGAATTTTGGATTTGTTTCCTAGTATTTTGTTGTTTTGATAATGTATTGATCATGTAGATCTTAATGAGAATACACTTGAATTCCAATCTTGGATTTATGTTTGTCTTCTTGTTTTGATCTTGGGTTTATATATGTTAATGTCAGAAAGTAAGTTAGCATATGGTAGACAAAGAATATTGTGGAATTATCTTTGAGCTCCTGACAAAGTTAGGATTGAAGTCTTTAAGGTAGTTTCAGTGAGTTCATGGTTGGACAGGAATTTGATGATAAGGTTTGGGAGTGAGAGGGATAATAGGAAAAGCACTTATTCTAAGTTCAAGAGTGTTTGAGTTAGGATTTTTAGTTGATATATGTTATTGAGTGACTCTATGCCCTAGGTTAAGGCACTGATCCTTTCTCTAGTAGCAGTTCATCATCATCAATCACACATTTAAATGATAAAATATTTAAAATTAGTTTGTAAAGGGTATAATGCATAATATTTTTTGATTCCTTTCAAGAAGTGAATCAATGGTACACCTACCTGAGCATCTAGGCTCAAAGTGTAGGAGGATTCTTGTTGATCCTTGTTAATTGGCCCTTTTCCTTGCAGACTTTGGAGTGGTAATAGAGGCAGTGACATTAGTTTGTCAATCATAGTGTAAACCTACAAGTAGAAAGAGAAGGGGAACCAACACTCTCTACCATAGCTGTGAGTAAGCCTCAATTCACTTAGAATCAAGGTATGGAAAGCAAGAAGGAATATCCACAATGCCTTATCAGTTGGCGCTCCTATCCACTAAGGTCATCAATCATCTCAAAAGGAAACAAAAACATTCCTCAGATGACTAAATTCCAAAGGGGAGCCTATGAAAGAAAGAGAACATCACATTAGTAATCAAAATTGCAAAAGGTTGAATCATCACAAGTTAATTGACATCTTAAAACCTATCAAACTAGTATAAATTTTCCTAAATCTACTCAGAGAGGACAAAAAATTCATCATCAAAATCAACTAACCAATCAAGATTGACAATCAAAATTCATCCTCACATGATTAGAAATGACATCAAACAACTTTTTTCATCACATGGCTCATCAACCAAGCCAATTGATTGATCGATGCTATCAACCAAGAAGGAAAGCTGATTGAAAGAGCTAAAAAAAATTGCAAAAAATGGTGTACGCACTAAAAGGAAAATGTGCCATTAAAAAGATTAAAAGTGTTAGTTAACATGTCAAATATGCTACAAAAATGTCTACGCACTACAACATTGTAAACATGCTATAGGAATCACATGTACACCCTAGAAGAAATTTCAATTGTGAAGATCAAATCATACACGCTATAGGAAAGTTAATGTGTGAAATCCTAACCGAGGGTTCTTGTTTGTACGCGCTACTGAAATGCTCACACATGCTACTAGAAACTGCAGATGTGCTAAAAGAAAATTTTAGGCGCTATTTAAATGCTTAAACATTCTATTTCATTTAGATTTGGAAAAAAAAAAACTTTTGTATAGAAAAATCCAAATTTTTTGAAATTAAATGCATGAAATGGATGCGAGAGGTTTCTAGGGGTACTCATCGAAGGTCTTTAGTCCATTGGTCATGGATAAAGACAACCACACTTGAATCTATGCTCTTGATAATGTACCACCATTGTCACATCTTAGAGGAGTCAGAGGAGGAAAAGTAAAACTTAGAGGTGAAAATGAATAGTAAAATTGACTTTTTACCCTTATATATAGCCATTTGACCTAAAAATGGGTGCTTTTTAGAAAAAAATTGACCTAGGGTCCATATTGGGCACCAAATCAGCCAAATTAGGGCCATTTGTCATCAGATCATCCTAAAAACGATATCAAAAATAAAATTAAAATTAAAATTAACACAATATTACAAATATTCAACAAAATTGATCACAAACACAAAAAATTTCACCATAATTAAATTTTATTTCATTTCTGAGGGGGAATACACTCAGATCATCAACAACATAATCAAATCAGTGGCACAATCTTTCAACGTAATTTTTTTTGCATTCAATAGTGGAGTATTGAAATTGACAAATCAAGTCAAAACAGTCCTCACATCAAAGGTCCATCATGAAAATGACCATTGAGAACATCAATCAATCAAGACGTCATCAAAGAGTCTACATCTATCATCAAAATCAACATCGATAATCAAAATCAGGAATCTGCATTAGGATATTGGACATTCTTTGAATCAATGCGCTTTGCACATTGATTCAAAGAGGGGCATTTTTAATCACCTAAAAATGATCAGGGTCAAACCAAGTGAGAAACTAAGGAAAAATCAAAGTATTAATCAAATCAAGCCAAAATCTAATAATAATTGAAAATCAAAAGCCAGTTAAATCAAATAAATCAATTAAATAAAGATAAATCAATTAATTATGAAATTAATCTAATTAATTATATAGTTTAATTAAAAATAAAATCAATCCATTCAAGGGGTACACAAGGCTAAACAAATCAATTAAAATCAATTAATTAATTCCTATTTTCCCTCATCCACCACATAGGAGGAAAATACCTCAACCATTGGAAATTAAGGATTGGACTCACATGGATCAAACCAAAAATGAATCTTAATCACTCTTAAGGTGAGAGCATCTTTCTCGTCCCACTCATTTTTTTCATTGTTCCAAGCTTTGAGGATAAAATATTTAAATTGTTCCCATATTTGAAATCATGGACTTAACCTTAACCTAATCATATTTTAATCCCTTCCAAAGTGTCCTCTAGAAATATCCAACAAACTTACTATCCCTATCTGAAGCAATGCTCTTAGGTAATCCATGTAATCTCACAATCTCCTTGAAAAATAAATTAGCTACATGCACAACATCAATTGTCTTCCTACAAGGAATAAAATATGCCATATTAGAAAATCTATGTACAACCAAAAAGATAGAATCATAGCCTCTTTGTGTTCTCAATAACCAAACAAAAAATCCATACTAATCTCTTCCCAAGGTCTAACCGGTACTGTCAAAGGTGTATGAAATCCCACATTTTGACTACTACCTTTGGAAATTTGACATACCTTACATCCCTATACAAAATTACTCATATCCTTCTGAAGTTGTGGCCAAAAGTAATCCTCACTCACTAAGGCTATTGTCTTATCTATGACAAAATGTCCTGCTAAACCTCCACCATGTTTCTCCTTAATTAGATTATCTTTCATGGAACTTATAGGTATACACAACTGACTACACCTAAATAAAATTCCATCATGAATGAAATAATCCAACCACTTACTTCTTTCTACAACAACAAGTTCTTTACAATCTTTCCTAGGTTCACTAAAGTCTGGATCTTCCTCATACAATACCTTCAATTCATCAAACCCCAACACTAAAATCTTATTTTTAGTCAAAAAATTCCTTATCCTATTCAAAGAATCAACAAATTTATTTGACACACCACTCTTATGTTTCAACAAAAATGTATAACTCTACATAAACTCAACCCATCTCAAAAGTCTATGATTCAACTTACCCTGGCTGCTCAAATACTTCAATGATTGATGATCAGTATATGATACAAAATCCTTAGGTAACAAATAATGTCTCCATTTATTTAAAGCCTGAATTATAACATAAAATTTCTAATCATACACTAAATACCTTCTTTTAGCATCATTGAGCTTCTCACTAAAGTAAGAAACACGTCTACCTTCTTGAGTTGAGACAGCTCCAATTGCATTTCCTCTAGCATCACGATCCACTTGAAAAACCTCATTGAAATTAGGTAAAGCTAATACCAGTTGTTCTTGTTGGAAATTTGGATGAGTTAGATATCTAGATGTTTTCATTATTGAAACATATGATCTACATGAAGACCGCATATGACAGAGCACATAGCAAAATTGTCTAAGGATTTTTCTTGTATAACCAGAGATAGTTTTGATTGGTGACATTGATAGAAGTAAGTCCAGTGCTTGCACACTTGAACATGGATACTATGATGCATATTGAAGACTCACTTAAGAGTGAAAGTCTATAAGACATGTACAGAAGAAGTTATTGCAGTATTACTAGAGACAAAGCTGAAGCTGAAAGGATAAAGAATAAAGACAGAACAAGTAAAGAGTTAAGGGATTATTTTGTTTACCAAAATAATGTCTTAATAATATTAGGGATGACATCCTAGATGTTAACCCTTGAGGAGAATGAATTAATATGTATTTTGTGTAAAGCTTTATGTTATTGTAAAGCCGACTGTAAAGGTTATTATTCCTAATAACTTGTATAAATGTAAGAGATATGTAATGTGAAGTAAGAAGTGTAATAAGTGATATGAATGAAAGATATTCATGTGAAATTGTAAAGTGAATAGGAAAGCTATTCGACAGTAGTGAAAGGTTATATAGCTTGCCATTTTTTTAATCAGATGCTATTTTACATTACTTTTTTGGGTAGTGGCCTCATCTTGTAATCATTTTGTATTCTACCAACTCTTAGTAGGGTTGAGGCTTCTAACAAGACCTAAAGTCCCTTAATCAGGACTGAGACACTATATATATGTAACAGACTCCTAACAGGGTCAACATCCTTAACATGAAACTTTTGATTAGTGGATCTTTGTGGGTACCATCCCCATTGGGGTTTTCCCTTGGCCAGGGTTTCCTCAAAAATAAATAATGTGTTATGAGTTCATTTTCTTTATTTCTATGCATGTTATTTAGTTTACTCTATTATGCAAGTATCAAGTTAATCTATTATATCCATAATTGGGCAATTAGAAAAGTTTGTAGAATACTGATTCACCCGCCCCTCTCCATATTTCTAATAATTGGTATCAGAGCCTAGTTACTCAGAAAATAATCATTCAGAGAAAGCCTAGTAGCTTGAGTAAGATCTCTATGGATATGGATCAGCTGCAGAAGAATCTTGAAGAAGCTCTTGAACAAATTGATATGCTTACTAAAGAAAGAGATACTTTGAAAGGAAAATATGATGATGTAAAGAATCTCATTGAGAAGCTGAGAAATAAGTTGGAAGAACTGAAATAAAAAAAGGAATCTACAATTCAAATTGAAGATTGTGATGAAAATCTTGAAAAAGAGAATGAGATCCTTAAACATAAATTAAGAATAGAAAATCTGAAGTTAAGTTTGAAAGATGGAATCAACAAGAATGAAGCAAATATGAAATCTAAGAATGAATATTTGAAATCAAAACTTTGTGAAGTGACATCTAAACTTGAGAAAACCAAATTATAGTATGTTGAACTTAAAAAGTACAATACAATTGTGAAAGGTGAATTGACTCAGTCCAAGCAACAACTTGAAAGACTATATTCCACCAGTGAGAAGATTGATGAACAATTGTCTTATCAAAAGCCTTTCTATGATAAAAATAGTCTTGGATTTAACTTATCTAAGGTAAGTGAAGAAAGAAAGGAACCATATCTGAAAGTTTTAGAAAACATAGATGAAAATAAATATGATGAAGCTAACAAATCTGAGGACATGCCTAATCCACCTAAAGAAGAAGAACCACCAAAAGGTATGCAGAGAGAATTTAAAGGTAGATGTTTTACATGTAATAATTTTTGCCATATGAAGAAAGATTGCACAGGTAAGCAATTTAAACCTCTTAATGGTTATTGTTATAATTGTCATGGTTTTGGACATAGAGCTATTGAATGTAAGAAGCCTAGATCTAATGATAATAATAGTAGTAGAATGTTTAGAGATACTAAAAATGCAGATAAGAGACCTATTGAAAATATGAACAGAAGAAATGGAGTAGTATGTTACATATGCAACAAGGTTGGACACATTGCTAGGAATTACATATCACAAATCAATCAGTCAAGACCAAGATATGGAAGCAATAGAATAGTTTTTTAGATATGCAACAAATTTGGTCATACAACAAGATTTTTTAGGATGAACAACATGAGAAATCCTAACGACAGGAATTACACAAGGAGAAATAAGAATACAAGCAATAGTTAGAAAGCATGTTGTAGAAATTCAGAAGAAGTGAAATTTGTTAAAGGAAAAGTTCAAGGAGACACATTCAGCATAGAAGGTAATAAGAAAGGTGAAGTATCTAATGGTAAGAATGAATCTCTTCCCAACCCATCTCAAAGTACTTAATACATGAAAATTGCATTAGAATAGGAACCTAGGATAGTGTAGAAATTAGTATAGGATGAATTGAGTCTTGCACAATTAATGTAAGGTAGTATATGATGTAATGATGCTATGGTTAAGAGTGCATGAGATAATACAAAGTTATGTGAGTTTGCAAGAAGTTTGAAGTTTTGCAGGAAAGCAGGAACACCTTTTTGGAAAGTAGGAAAAGAATTGAATGCGATGTTAGAATCTTGTGAGATTGAAAGGTTAAAAGGTTATGATCGGTATTATTTGATCACTAAAGTGAATTTAAGTGACAAGGAGATCAAGATAGCAATGATTGATAGCAGTTTGCAAAGATTTGGTGAAGAACTTTGTGTCAGATCTAAGAAAAGCCCTAAATTACATAATTAAGGTATTTTACTAAGAAAATCTATTAGTCAATTAGAGAATTTGTAGAACATATGGATGTTTCAATGATTCACAATATAAGAGATAGAATCAGACCTAAGTTTAAAAGGGAACTAGTAGAACCCTTAGAGGAGGACCCTAAGCTAGCATTATCGTCGTACCAGATAGAGTTTTACATTTAGAGAATGTTAGAAGCTATTTGGGATGCAAACTTGAAACCCTTAGTGAAAGTGATTTTACTAAGGAGTATGAGAAGTTATATAACCAAGATATGTCATTGAAAGTAGGGTTTGCACATTTGAATGAAAATGAAATCGTAAGGTATTCTCTACAACATGAATTTGATGATGAAGAATGAACAAAAATCATTCTAAGCAGAATACATAATGGAAAGTTTTGGTTAGATGAAAGAGTTATTGACATAACAATAGACCTAATCCATGAAGTAACCAGTTTGTCAAAATCTGGAGTTATACCATTCAATGATAAAAATGTGAAGAAAACTATTTTGGACAATACTAAATCATCTTACAATGGTAGAGGAATAGTGGTTAACAAGATACAACAAGATGATGTTAGGTATTTATGCAAGATCTTAACATCTAATTTTTGTGCTAATTCAAGAGAGGATGACATGGCAGCTAGAATAATACATGCAACCTATTTAATGTGTGTTGATAAAGTTCAAGTGGACATGTGTGAGATTTTAAGAATTTAGTTATTTGAGAATCTTGATAAGATTAAGAAGACAAAGAATTCATAGTTTAGGTTCTCATCATTGATTACATACATGTTTGTTCATTTATTGAGAAGATTTCCATTTACAATTGGAGATGACTGGAATGATAACAAAACCACCATGGACAGAATTAGGAAAGTGTATATAAGATACCCTATAGAGAAAGTTGATGAAAGTACAATTTTGGTGATTAAAACATTTCAGAACTTAATGAAGAAAAGATCAAGAATCCCTCAGGAAATAGTTGAGAAATATAAAAATGAGATATGCTTTATGGTTGACACTGACCTTACATTCATTGAAGCAATTGAACCTAGAGTAGAGTTCATAGACCCTCTTGGCTATGAAATTTTAGAAGTTGAAGTAGAAGAATATGTAAATAGATTGCTTAAAAGTAAATTGGATGTACATAGAAAAAAATGTGGGACTTATGAGAATAACTTCAACTCCGCAAAGTCTATTCAAGAAGAAAAGTTGTCAAAGAAGAGAGTTGACAATATAATAAAGAAAATTATCAAGGACACAGGACTAATAGAACAAGAATTTATGATTGCAAACCAAACATCAGCAGCTATTAGAGACATTGGACAGAAGGAAGTTTTGTTCGTTCCACCCCTATCACTAGTTGTAGGTCAGACTGTAGATATTTAGGATGTAGAGAAATTGGTAAAATTAAAAGTTGAGGTTGAAATAGAGGAACAAGTAATAAGAAATTCAGCAACGACATCTTCCACTCCACTAGGTAAAAGAATGAAATAAATGGCCACTGGACCAGATAAAAGGTAGAAAATTGTAGTAGCTATAGTAAAAAGGAAAGTATCTAAAATTAAAGATGATGAGGATACTGAAGTTAAGAAGAAGAAATGGAAACCTAAGATAGAGAGAGTAAATAAACAAATCATAAATGATGGATATTTTTTAAAGATGAACAAGTATTATGATCTTTACAACTATTTAGAAAGATTAAACTTGGAGAATGCAGTAGTGAGGCACATTATCTTAGAAGACAATAAATTTGATACAATTCAAGGAAAGATACCCAATGACTTATTTCAGAAGTTGTTAAATAGGAAGAAGAGATCAGCTGAAGAGGATAAAAAAATCAAAGAAAACTTTGTAAGGAAACTATGTGACATTAGAGATGAGGACCACTTCAAAGAAATCTTGAAAGAACTTGGTACTCTCCTAAGAAAAAAAAGAAGGAAAATTTTGATAATGGGAGGAAATTATGAAGAGATAAATAAGGAAACTGAAGAAGCAATGATAAAGGTAATGACTACAAGTACTGGTAAGTATCAAAGTGCAATAGAACATTAGAAAGACCCCTCTCCACCATCAATCAATATTACAGTTGAATCCATGAATGTGGAAGGTAATCATATTAATTTGGATAGTGATGATAATCCTTTTAGTAACTTAGAGAACATTTTTGACAATTTGGCTTTAGAAGAGCAGGACAGGTCAGTTGGAGAAGAAGGAAAGGAAATAAGGAATGAAGAAGAAAAACAAGTAGAAATTCAAGTAAGTATAGAGATTCAAGGAAAAAAGGAAATGCCAAGAAAAGTGGAAATCAGTCTTACCCTAGAGATTGCAGCAAAGAAACCACAAATTGAATCTATTTTTGCTAACCTTGGGAAAGAAGTTGATGATGATGATCAAATGGAATTGATCTCATTCCTAAATAAAATTATTGGCAAAAACAAGAAGGTGAAAGGCCTTGAAGGATAATTGTTGGAAGTAACAGAGAAGTTGCAAAGCATTTTAACTAGTCAAATATCTAAAATAGATCCATAGGTAAAAGCTAGAGAAGTATGAAGGCATTTGATAATGAATTCACTAACTTGATAGACATTTCTCTAGTAAAGGTTCAGGCAGTCTGTGAGGATAAAATGTTCCATGATGTATGTCAAAACATAAAAAATGATATCAACAATTTGGATGTTTGTATCAAGGATTTGAGAAGGAATTTGGACATAGGTATAGCCTTGTACATCCAGTGTATAAAATAAGAAAACCTTGTATCAGAAGTAGCTGAGAAGATCAAAGCTAAAGAAGCATAAATTCAATCAGAGGTAAATATGTTAGCTATCCCTAATGTGAAGATATTGGATATTGTGAAAAGAATCAAAAAAATGAATGATGAAATAAGAGTTCTCAATGATGAAAAAGATAGGAAATTGAGAAGATTTACTCTTCTAAGGGAGCACATTTCAATAAAGATAAGCATAGTTGAAGGAAAACTGGAAGAATGTCTATCATCCAAGACATCTTATGAGAAATTTAAATTTGTAAACCTTCTAGCATGTGAGCTCACATCTTATGGTTTATGTGCACTACTAAGTATTTTAGACACCATTAAGAAGGCATGGGAGAAAGAGATAGACAACATAAAAGTGAACTTTGCAGATTGTGTTGCAAGCCTACCAGCTCTGCAATTTTGAATCAAGATAAACTCTTTTTGAAGAACATAGTTTTGGCACCCTTTTTTATCATTGTTGTCAAAGGGGGAGTGATAGAAGAAAATTTATATATTGGTATATATGATAAGGAAGTATATTCCTAGGGGGGTTGTAGATAAAATATATGGAGTTATAAGGACAGTGAAGATATATTTTTGCTATGGCCACAATTTTGAGTTTTTGAGTTTTGAGACTTAGCCAATTTTCTCATTGTAGCCAATTTTCTCATATGTTACCACCAATGACAAAGGGGGAGATTGTTGGCAATTTGGATGAGTTAGATATCTAGATTTTATCATTATGGAAACATATGATCTACATGAAGATCACATATGACAAAGAGCAAGTATGATAGAGTGCAGAGCAAAATTGTCTAAGTGTCAGTAGTATTTTTCCTGTATAACCAGAGACAATTTTGATTAGCGACGTTGATAGAAGTAAGTTCAGTGCTTGTGCACTTGAACATGGATACTATGATGCATATTGAAGACTCACCTAAGAGCACAAGTCTTTACGACATGTACATAAGAAGTTATTGCAGTATTACCAGAGATAGAGTTGAAGCCAACATAATAAAGAATAAAGATAGAACAAGTAAAGAGTTACCAAAATAATGTCCTAATAATATTAGGGATGACATCCTAGATGTTAACCCCTAAGGAGAACAAATTAATATGCATTTTTTCTAAAGATTTATGTTATTGTAAAGCTGACTGTAAAGGTTATTATTCCTAATAACTTGTATAAATGTAAGAGATTTAATACGAAGTAAGAAGTGTAATAAGTGATATGAAAGAAAGATATTCATGAAAAATTGTAAAGTGAATAGGAAAGCTATTTGGCATCAGTGAAAGGTTATATACCTTTCCTTTTTTGTAATCAGATACTATTGTACATCACTTGTTTGGGTAGTGGGCTCATCTTGTAATCATTTTGTATTCTACCAACTCTTAGTAGGGTTGAGGCTTCTAACAAGGCCTAAAGTCCCTTAATCAAGACAGAGGCACTATATGTATGTAACAGACTCCTAATAGGGCCAACATCCTTAACATGATACTTTTGATTATTAGTGGATCTTTGTGGGTACCATCCCCACCAGGGTTTTCCCTTGGCTAAGGTTTCCTCAAGAACAAATAATGTGTTATGAGTTCATTTTATTTATTGTTGTGCATGTTATTTAGTTAACTTTTTTATGCAAGTATCAAGTTAATCAATTATATCCACAATTGGGAAATTAGAAACGTTTGTAGAATACTGATTCACCCCCCTCTTAGTATTCCCTATTTCTAATAGTTCTATCAGATTTTTCTTCAATAATTCAAAGCTCCTTTGTGCTCCATGTGTCCATTAAAACTCCTTATCTCATCTCATAGTTTTAGTCATCGGCCCACAGATTGAACTAAAGTGTCTAATGAACTTTAGTAGAAACTAACCCATGAAATGATCTTACCTCTCTAACTATCCATACTATAGTCCACTCAACAATGAATTTCACTTTCTCAAGATCCATCTTCAATCTTTTAGTAGATATTACAAATCCCAAGTATACTAACTCCTCTTTCATAAAAGTACACTTCTTGATGTTTATGGAAAAATTTTCTTCCCTCAACCTCTACAATACTTTTCTAACATGAAACAAATGTTCCTTTTATTTTTCTCTTACTGAATATCAAGATATCATACAAGTGCACAATGGCATACTTACCCAATAATTTATTCAAGACTTCATTCATTAACCTCATGAAAGTACTAGGTGCATTAGACAACCCAAAAGACATTACCAACCAGTCATGCAATCCTTAATTTGTCTTAAATGAATTTTTCCACTCATCACCTTCTCTGATTCTAATATGATGATATTCACTCTTCAAGTCTATCTTGGTAAACTACCTAGCTCCACTCAAACAATATATCAAATCATCCATCCTTGGCAAAGGAAATCGACACTTAATTATAATCTGGTTGAGGGCTCTAGAATCACTACATGTCCTCCATTGTCCATCTTTCTTAGGTGCTAACATTGTAGGCACTACACATGGACTCAAAATTTCTCTGATCAACCGTCTTTGTAACAAATCTTGCACTTTCCTATTGAGTTCTTCATTCTCCAGTGGTGTCATCCTATAAGCTACTTTATTAGGAAGACTAGACCTTGGAATCAAATCCATACAATGAATATTACTTCTCAGAGGTAGAGATCCACCAGATACATTATTTCATATGATGTCAACATACTTATTCAATAATCTAATGATTTCTATAGGATATTATTCAACCAATACTTTCTCCTTAGACTCATTAGGTACTAAAGAAAAACACACATTATTATGGTTCCTACCATCCACTAGGCAAATTCTTGCACTAGTACATACTTCACTCTTAAGAGGTTCCTCTAAAGGTAACAAGTTTTGTCTCATCCCATTAGCAATTATAGTGTAAAAATTCCTTCTACCATCATGCATAGATTTCCTACCATACTTCCATGACCTCCCTAATAAGATATGACACACATCGATAGGCATAATATCACATAAAACCTCATCATAATAATTTCCAATCTTGAATTTAACTAGGCATTGTTCACATACAAGTACCTTGTGTTCATCTTGTATCCATGCTATTTAGTAGGGTTTAGGATGCTTCATCCTCTGCAACTTCTATTTGTTAACCAATGCCTTCGAAGCAAGGTTATCATAACTAAAACTATCCATGACAATGTTACACACCTTGTCTTGTACCTTACACCTGGTTCTAAAAAAATTCTTCCTCTATACTACTTCCTTCTCATATTTTATATGATAAAAGACTCTCCTAGTCATCAGGTTTGTACCTTCCTTTGCCTGATTTTTGTTCACTAAAATAGTGGATTCTTCTTTAGAAAATATTTTTCTCCTACTGCTTTATGCCTTCTTATCAGAGTTATCCTACTTGGATTCATAGGCTCTATGTCCTACTTCACCACATTTGTAATAGGTACCACTAAATTTCCTCCTTTTACCACTACCTTGTCCTTAATTTTGGTAGTAACTCCTATCATTCCTCCTATACTGATCATTATCCTTAACTTATGACACACCTTTTCTCTGATCAACATAAGACTCCACCTCTTTGAAATATTCCTCCTTTTCCTATTTGTGTCTTCTTATTTCTTCTGTTCAACTTTTCTTCAGCCTTCAAGGCCAACTTGTAAGCTACTTCCACACTCCTAATTTGAAACAAACTAATTTCATCTTGTATTGATACCCTCAAACCATTAAGGTAGTGAGAAACTTGTTTAGCCTCATCATCTATATGACTAGATCTGATGTTCAACTTCTAGAACTCCTCAGTATAACTCTTAACATATAGGTCTCTTTTCTTCAAGTTCTTCAATTTCCTAAATATATTTACTTGGTAGCCCTCAATCATAAACTTATCTTTCAACTTATTCACCATCATTTAACAAGATTTGATCTTGTCTTTACCTGTTATTTTTTGGTTTGTTTATAGATGTTCCCACCATAAGGATACATGTCCTCTTATCTTAGTGAAAACATACTTTACTTTCTTCTCATCATCAGTTCCTTCAAGCTCAAAATATTTATCCATCACCATGATCCAATCTATCAACTCATCCACACCTATGTTACCATGATAATAAGGTTGATTGAAATGATGTCTCCTATTCATATTAGTCAAGGCTCTAATGAACCTCTCCTCTTCACAATTCAATTTTGTTTGTGCCTCATTGTTCTCTCATTCCACTACTTGATCCTAATTTTGTTCATCTCCTTCTTCATCACTTGCATCCTATATATGTTTCTCTATCCTCTAAGAACTCTCTACTACCTCCAATTTTGTATAAATTTATCTTAAAAAATCTAAGACCACTGGATTTAGATTCCTTTCTCCACCTCTAGCTTTTCTCCTGGCCATTTTCATAAACCCTAAAAGCTATAGATAAGATCCTTTCAATTACTACCCCACAAGAAAACCCTAGGTTGAAAAAACTTTCTCTGATACCACTTGATTTAGTCAAGGAAAAAGAAACCTACAAGAGTTCAGTCCAATCCTTGTAACCAACACAAAACAATGGAAATAAGAAGCCAAGATGGAAAGAACTGAAAGATCAACCTTCAATTATTATCAGAAAATCAATTACAACAAATTTGCAACATGCAACCTCACATGCCAAGCATACATGCCCAATTATGATTAGTAATCCCTTACAAAACCTAGCCAAACTAGGGCTAAATAATCTTATGAAAATCATCTATCCCTTAGGAATAATTCCATAATCTTATATAGCCAATACAATATTCATAGGTCAGCCCAGAAAAGATCACATTTTCAAATAATAGAGAAAACATGTTACAACAAATAGGTTGGCTCCCAAATCATCTGGAACAACCTCCAAGAAATGAAACAAGAGATGTTATCAAAGAAGAATGTCAACCTCAAATGTATCAATTACATGGCATGATCAAAACTGAGAAATCCAATCGGTAGATCAGAAAATTGAATGGTGAACACAAAGACTGGCCAGAAAATGAAGAACATGACAACCTCACAAAGAATCTGCAATAACCCATGTATGATGAATCCAAATGAGGCATGATCATAGGATAAGGTTCAGGAAAAATCCAAAAATAGACTATAGTAACTACAACTCAAAATAACAAGTACAAATCAACCACAACTCGAAACACTTAGATTGATCAACATGAAACTAAATATCTTTTTGGTTGATTGAATATTTCTTAGATCCAAAGATGCTCTTGCATCACAATGTCAACTAAAATGCAAGTAAAGGTAGTGTGACTCATCGCAACCATAGCCTCATCCAAATTTAAGAAACAATCTATGCCTATAACCTCAAAGAAGAATTGTCTCAAAAAAAAAGGTGAGGAGGGATTAGAGAGACAAACCTGTTGATTTTATTGTAGTTGTGGTCAGAATCCACAAGCCAATCTATATATCACAAAGGTTTTGATTATTTATATTATTATGAGATGATATAATTATATCATATTATTATTGTATTGTATAATTATTATATTATAGATTATATAATAATTATTATATTATATTCTATAATTATTATAATATAAAGGTAATATTATTATTGATAATATATTGATATTATATTATATTAATATAATTATTTAGTATATAATTATGTTAATATATAAGATTTGTGTCCCTTGGTGAAAGGGCGCCTCTTTCTTATTTATAATGAGATAGGTGATCTCATTAAAAGAAAGTACAATGGAATTAAGAGATGAAATTGAATACTATCAATAAGAAATTTTAACATGGTATTAGAGTAGTGAGCTTTCCTAGGAGCTTGTGAGATTTGAAAACATTGGAAATTACCAATTTCGAGGAGACTTGTTCACTCTGGTATCTAATTGCTTAGTTTGTGATAATATTAAAGATTGATGATATATGAAAATTTTTGGAAAGTATGAAATGGTAGATGGAAATATTTGTTGTGTTTGACTTTAATATAACCAACCCTATCTTGACATAATAGTATGTCTTCTGACTTGATTAATAAATTAGTGATGATTCATTAACTGAATAAATGTTTGAATGAAAATTAATATTTGGTCATCTAAGTCTATCATGAAATATTTATTGGAGGCATCTAGTCATCTAAACATTAGAGTTCACCGCTTACATAATTTTGAGCATTGTCTCTCTTTATTGGTACGACTACGTGATGTTTAAGAAAAAATCATGAAAACTATTTGTTCTTCAACTTCATTGATGCAAAAATATTATTCTAATATTACTACCATGAATAGACCCAGTCTATAGTGGGATAATATAATATGGGTTAGAGATTAATTAGAGTGATTGAGGCATGTGAGAATGCTAGTGTGAATAGGCTGCTATCAGCATTGTGTTAAATAAGGTTGTTGATTAAAGTCATTGGAGTTGTGATCTATATGGGATCTCTTCAACAACTTCTTGAACTTCTCATTAATATTCAACATCAAATGGAGGATTTTTTTATTTCTCACCACTTAATTAGATTGAACTATTGCTACATTTTCTTCTAGCGATAAAAAAATTTCAGATATTTTAGTAGAACTATTTTATGTTGCTGGCATTTTTTGGTTCATGTCTATTCTTTGTGTTTGGGGTTGCAAATATTTATTGGTTGGGAAGAATGATTTCCTATAGATCCTTTTTTGAAGCACATTAGACCCATCTTCATCTGCCAAGGTTAGTGGCAAGTCTTATGCAATGTCAAAATAATTGTGTTGGATCTGATAGTCTTTAAGCATCTTTGACACCTTAGATATTATATCAAGAGCTAGAAGGTGACTCTTTTATCTAATTGTGTGGGAAGTAATCATTTCCTTCATGATCCATGGTGGTTGTCTCTAAAATAACATGATTTTATTTACATCAAGGCTTATTTTGGATCAATTTTTAGTTGGTTAATTTTATTGATGTTGTGGTTTCTTTTTATTGTAGCCATCATCTTCAACCAATATGCATTTCATTCTTTCCAATATCAAATGATATTATTGATATTCTTATAATATTTTGTGGTGAAAGATTTAATTTGAGGTTTATTGTTTAAAATACTATTACAAAAGATATAGATGCATCTCTCTTTGTCTATGTGTCATCAATTTTGTTGATGCTAAAGCACAAGAGACACAAAGACAAGTCACCGAGCTTGGGATTTCTTAGATGCAATGACTATCGAATTGCTTAATGTCTATGAAACATAATATCTATGTGGGTTCGTTGCTCCTCCAATGTCAGAACAAAAAGTTGTGTTGGATGCAGTGTTTGAATGTTTTGATGCAGGCGATGTTAGATGCTTGTCAGTATAGCAAGCCAAGCTAGTAGCTTGATGAGCATGTGGTGAGAGAAGTCCCGACACTAGGTGCCTAGTGCACACAGATTCCTTTGGTCCAGTACTTCCAACAACTTGAAGGTATTTTATCAAGTTATTACATTTGTTCTACTCAGGTTGCTGATACACTATTCTTTACATGAGGAACTACAACAAGCACACCAACCTGGTCATTATGAAATCCTTTTGACAGGAACCTATTATTGCTTACCTAAATGTGTTGAAGATGTCGGTATGAAAATGACCCTTTCCAAAGAAGAGAAATTTATCCTTGCCAAAGATGGACACACTATTATGATCACAATTTCTTGAAGTATCTCTTCCAGATGAAATTTCAAGTGTCATGGTGTCTAATGGTAGAGTGGTACTTTATGTTGATGGAGAATTAAAAGTTCAACTTATGCTTGGGTATCTAGGAAATTTATCTTTATAAAGGATACTAGTTTTAGAATTTCTTATAGGAGAGAGGGGGACTTGACCCTATTTTCCTTAATGACCAAGTTGATTTGTTTGTTCAAAGATGAGGAATCAACATCTAGAGGGATTCTAACAAACCATTAGAGGCAACCTTAGACGAGGAGGTCAGAAGGTTGATATCTATTTCAAAGGGAGCCACATCACCATGAAGATCTATCTTCTTAATGCATTCTTCTCTATGAGGGAGAAGTTTGAGGTGCAAGCACTTGCTAATGCATTTATCTTTGAGAGAGAATTGAGGTGTAAGCCCTTATTACCACCATTTGATATGGCTCATAATTGATGTCATGTGTGTGACCCCATGATAACACCATGTGAGAGAATCCACAATGATTTTTTTTATACTTGTGATATGAATATCCTTGTGAGGTGGTGATCTCACAGTGATAAGACACTTGTACACTATAATATTCAATCTAAGGTGATAATCTCACAATGAAGTTTGATGTACCAAAAAGTAATTTATATTACTTATGTAGATTCATTGATATCCATTATGTTAGATGTCTTATGTTCAATATCACATGAGGTGATATACAAAGAACATGACATGAATGTTTAATATCACTTGAGGTGGTGTCCGAAGAACATAACATAATGGTAGAAATATAATGTTCAATATCACTTGAGGTGGCATCTGAAGAACATAACATAATGGTAGATATCAAATGTTCAATATCACTTAAGGTGGTATCTGAAGAGCATAACATAATGGTAGATATCTAATGTTCAATATCACTCAAGGTCATATCTAAAGAACATAATGATAGATATCTTTAATATTCAATATCTAAAGCCCATGACATGTTGTCTTGTCCCCTCCTCCCACTTGGCATGTGGGCCATGGTAGAGGTGAGGGTGATGGGTTAGGATATAGGGTAGGATAGTAGATTAGGATAGTTAGGAAATGTTATAGATTTAGTTATAAATTACTTTGTGTATATTAGTATATTTAATTAATTTAATAATGATTAATGTAGTATGCTTTCATGTGTTTGAAGAGGTTAGAATTTAATTAATTTAAGGGTTTAGTGGGTTATGGTTATATGTGTCTAAGATTAATATGTTTAAGGATAATTAGGGTAAGGGATAAATGTTATTCTTAATTCTTAATTAGTTTTTATTTATTTAATTAATGTGTGTTAGTAAATGAAGTTAAGATTATAATTTAATTATTGTTGTCACCAATTAATCATAAAATTATGATAATTCTTTAGGAAATTTTTATGTATCTTTTAGTAAATTTTATTGGATAAAATTAATGTGTTTATGAGGAATTAAATTCAAATGTGTTAGGAAATCTATAATGGATAAGATAATTACATTTGGAAGTCTCTAGCTCGCGTCTCACTCACAATCATTCCAAACTATTTGCATGCCTAGTCCTTCTGGTCTACAATTGCAAATCCAACTACATATCCATTAGCAGCCTATCCTTAGCAGCATTCATCTAGCTCAGCTCTGCCTACAACTCCGTTAGCAGCCTTTGACAATCTTTAGTTGACCTTAGAACCTAATACCAATCTTCAAAACCTACAAGGGATCTAGACCTCTTTAAGAGATCACCTTCGCTGTTGTTAATCTTTTTGTTCCAGTGATTGGTTTTCATGGTGGATCTTGAGGATATGTGTAATGATCAGATTGGGAATGATGGAGTTAGAACTAGGCACGATTCTGCAACTCACCACCCCAAGATGCATGATTGACTACAAGACCTAGAAGAGAGAATGACCACTCTCAAATTTGTAGATCTTCTAGAGAAAATTGTAAGTCTTGAAGCGGGATACATAATGGTTCAAGAGGATTTTATAGGGATCCATGATGTCATTAAAGTGTTGTAGGAAGAGGTGAAGTTCTTGAAGGATGACCAATTGCTTCATCATGTGTTGCTACAAGCTGAAACACAAATTTTAAAGTCTTCAACTCAACTATGTTCCTATGATGGCAATAGAGATGACAAGGCCCTTGAAAAATTATTTTGGGATGTTGAGGAGTTCCTATCAAGCTCACCCGAGTTGAGTGATGAATCTCAAATCCAAAATGTTGCGACATGCTTCATGAGAAGTGTGAAGCTTTGGTGGTAGACTCACTTGGTAGCTAAAAGAGCTGGAAAATTGTTGGAGTTTATCAAGACTTGGGTTGAACTAAAAGAAGCACTACAAAATTAGTTCTAACTAGGTAACTTTGATTGGGTTACACAAGTGAGGTTTGATAAGCTCAAGCACAATGGGAAGCTCCTTGAGTACGTGCAATCATTCCAAGTGTTGGATCTAGAGTACTCAAAGTTGATTGACTTCAAAAAGCTATATCTATTCCTACAGAATCTTCAGCCTTGGGTATTTGATGAGCTGAGGTGTCAAAGAGTACAGACTCTAGATGAAGTAATCATAGTGGTAGATGGACTGCTTGACTACAAGGGAGATGCAGGAAAAGGGTTTGGAGGAGCTTGTTTGGTGCAGGAGCACACCTAGGCTAACCTCCATGTTAGAGTTATTTTGGCTTGTACTTGACTCTAGACAAGTCAAGAAGAGTAGTGTGTTTGTTTCAAGACCTTAGAAGGTCATTTTCTATGTAGGCTAAGTGAGTTGGTCACTAGGACTAAGGTCACACGAATAGCCAATGTTAGTTGTTGATGAAATTTCTTAGTGTTAGAAGCTTAAGGTGAGGTTAGAGTCTTCAATGTGTTCTAAACACATAATGATGTTGTAAAGATGCCAAAAGATCATTAATGGTCTTGGATCCTCAAAATGAAGGAGGTTGGTAGTCCTAAGAAGAAGGATGATGGCATAAATGAAAGATGCCAAATGTTGCAGAGAAGTTGTCATGACAACATTTGCAATTTTGCAAATGTTGCATGCAACTTGGTTACTTTGGATCCCCTAAACTATAGGAAGTGGGATATCAGCCAATAGGCCCTAGAATCATGGAGATGGCATCTAATGCTACCTAAGGCTTGAATCTTGAAGTTAGAGTTATGATTGTAATAGTTTGGAGTATTGAATAGAGCTCTGTAATAGTGTTACAGTGAATATCTCAAGATTTTGTGTTGAAATTCATATAAAATGGATTGAAAGACTAAATATATTGGTTGTTTAGTGTTCTATAGATAGTTTCAAGACTTTTTCATTTGAAGAGAAAGTTGTTTAGAGGTCGTTTAGGTTCTAATTTTTAGTGTTTTAGCTTGTGTGTCTAAACTGGTTTTGTTTTTACCAGTCAGTGATATCATGGCTCCACCATGAAAGCTAGCCATGGGAAACACCTAAGGGTAGATGGAAATGATAGGGGAGTTATTAATGTACATATCTTTAGGATTAGGAGTTGTCAAAGTTTGGAGAGCTATTTTTATCACTAGGCCCTAGGTCAGCAGACAGATCCTGGTTAGAGGTCTAGGAATGAAAGATTGAAGTTATATTGCAGGATATGAAGCTAATGTATGATACAGGTAGAGATTCTAGAAGGTGTTCATCATATGTTGACATACTATAAAGATTGGGTTCATACCAGTCACCTAGATTGAGTTTTGAGAAAGTCTTATACTAGGATACAGTATGTCCTAGAAAGTAGGTCAATTAGCCCTGTTTGCCCTAGTTTATAAGAAGGTGGTGTACAGAGGCTACTAGGACCTAAAATTTGTAGAATATTTAAGAAGAGCCAAAAGGGTATCCAAATCCTCAATTTGTTTTGCAATTTGTGTTGGAGATTTTCCAGCAGGCCACTATGTTTGTCATTGATGACAACATATGGAAAGTAGCATGCATGGAAGTCTTATGCAGTAAGATTTTAGTATATGTAGCATGAACATGATATCAACATGATATCATGGGAACATAGGTTAACTATTAGTACAAATAGTTATATAACAGCTTGTGTCAGCAGTGTTCCTGACAAAGTAACATGTAGTGTTATGTGGATGGTTGTCTGTATAGTTATCATGGAGCCTTGTGCACTTGGATATATGTTGAAGACATGTTAGTGATGTTTTAGTTATGGACGCATAGTTTGATATTTAGTAGAAGTGAAGTCATGCAGTCACTATTCACCAGTAGTAGTTGCATGTGTTTATTTAGAAGAGCTGATAGAGATTTTATTGGTTCCAGAGTTGCCCCTATCTTTGGGTTATGCGCCCTTGGAGTTAATCTTAGAGGAGAGTTATTGATGTTTAGTTAAGAGTGCATGAAGTAATTCATCTTGAGGAGAAATATTCAGCTATTTTGGTAGAGCCGATAGTGTGTATCTTGCGTCTATAATTATCTTATTAGATAGGGCTCAGAATGTGTTGCGTGCATAGTAGAGCTGACAAAATGTTTATATAAGTTTGTTATGGTTTCTCTAATATGATTTCAAGGTGGTTCTAATACGCTGACTTGATTATATCATTTAGAGGAAAGATATTTATAGGCAGTCATTTGTGATTGCTGGAGTGTGGTTCATGGTTGACAGTAAGAGAAAAGCAAAGTGTGCAAAGTGTGGAATCATTAGAAGAAGGTCTCTGTGACCAAGATGAGTACTTGTGCTATACATTGGAACTCATCCAGACAAGTAGGTCAAAGCACAGTTCACTAAGATCTAGATATAGTGTGTATCTATTAAATAGAAGGTTGTAGGCTTTGCCCCATTGAGCAGTGAGCTCTTGGATAGTGCATCCTCTCCCCTAATAGGTGTTAATCTCTATTGGGAATTTAAGGTTGTCATTAGTATCAAAGGATATCAAAGATTGGTTGGTCACTTATATTGAGTTGGTTGGTAACCAGAAGTAAGACAGAGCAGTGGGTAAAGCCTTTACACCGAGCACTATACAGTTTACTGAGCACCAGCAGACACCGACACTAATAGACAGTAAACACTGAGCATCATAGTATACACCAAGCACTTTATTCAGTGTTTATCGAGGATCATAGGAAATGGAATAGTAATCTAAAATGGCACATTCTTCTATGCAAATGATTACAATAGATCGTAAAATGGCTTACCAAGATTGAGGAGCATTTATTGTGAAAGATACTCATTAAATGCAATGTTTATCTTATTGTCATAGTTGATCTAGGATAATTTTGCACCGTAGATCTTAGGGTTATAATTATTTTTTTGTAACCTAATTTTTTGCTAAAGTGACAAAATAGAACACTATATATTTTGTATGTTTGCATCATTTTTTTTGAGAGGTTGGTGAACTGATATATATGAATGACGTAGCACTTGAAGCCATTGCCTAACTTCAAGTCAAATAGTTAACAAAGCATAATAGAGTACATAAGTTATCAGATTGAACATAATCAGAGAAGGCTACTGAGCAGATTCAGAGTAGAAACTCATCATAGTCAAGGTGATATTTATGAGAATTTATAGATTTGTTTTAGACAATTGAGTTGTCAACTAGCAGATAATTGCTTATTGCTTTCTGACAATTGTAATAGAGTTTTTGATAAAATCTCTTAACAGAGTAGACTTAACAGTCTTATGTAAATCTCTTAACTAAGTGCACACTTCATTAGTGTTTTCAAAATCCTATAACTAGGTAGATCTAATTGATCTAATATGTTACTCTTAACAGGGTAAGATCACCATAAGTGATCAAAACTTGTAGCCTTAATAGATAAACCTTTTCTATCTGCAGTAGTGAAGAATTTATGGGTGTCATACCCACCACAATTTTTACCTTCTAACAAGGGTTTCTATGTTACCAAAATATTTGTGTTATGTGATTGTCATATTGATTTCATGTTGGTTACATTCATAAGTTATCTAGATGAATGATTCATGCAGTTAGATTCAAGTTATTTTGGTCATTTATTACTAATTATTGTTTTATATCAAAAAGGTTTACAAGTGTGATTATGAAAGGGCACTGATTCACCCCTCCCCTCTCAGTCTCTATCTCTCATAATTCCAACTATTGGTATCAGAGCCAAGTTCTCTAGTTGAACAATTTAACAACTGAAGGATAAAGATCTAATTGATGGAGAGATATAATCTTGACAAGACTATTGAGAATTAGAAGATACAAATACAGATGTTTGTGGAATAGTATAAACAAGCTAAGGAAGAGCTAAAGAAATTACTAGTTGAAAGGAAGAACCTTGCAATTCTGAAAAATGGAATCAGTTATCATGAAGAACCTATTGATGATATATCTGATCACATTGGATCAAGTTCTGGAAGTATCTCTAACAGATCCAAAAGCATAATCTCTGATTTATCTGAAAAGAATCAACAACTATCTGAGCAAGTGAAAGCACTTCAAATTGGTCAAGAATCTCAGATGGTGAGAATGGTGGAAATCATGAGCAATGCTAGACAAGATGAACAAGATTAGAATATGGCTATTGGAGACCGAAGACTGATGATTGAACAACTTCAAGAAAAAGAAAGTGAAATAAAAAGACTCACTGATCATCACTTCCAAGTATCAAATCAAATGATGACTGTTAATCAAGAAGTAAATAGAGTGAATGGAGAATTATCAAGAAGACTAGAAGATGTTGCAACACTCAGAGAAGAAAATGAAAATTTGAGAAATGAAATAAAGATACAAAAGAAACATAATGAAATGATGAAGATAGCTGAGGACAGTTCTAAAAATATTGATGACTTTTTAACCAATCAAAGAAGATTTGGAAGCAGAGCTGGTATAGGCTACACCGGTGAAGGAGAATCATCACAACAAGCTAAAAAGATCAACAACAATCAAATTCAGAAACCTAAAGTGTTGACATGTTATCACTATGGAAAACTAGGACATACATCTAATGTGTGTAGAAGAAAAGCACAAGGTAAACCTCCTGTCACTCCCAAATTCAATGAATATTGTTACTACTATGGTAAGTTTGGACATCCAGCTTATGAGTGTAGAGCTAAACATAATGATATTGCTAAAAATACTACTGTGGAGAAGATATTCTATACTTGTAATAAATATGGGCACACTACACGAGAGTGTAAAGAAAAGGTGAAGCAAGTATGGACTCCTAAACATAAAATATAGCAAAATCCTTATCATCCAAAGAGACAAGGTAACTCATATGTATGGGATTATAATACATGGAGTAATTGTGTTGCATGTGGTCAGTATGGGCATATTGTAGCAAACTATTATAGAAAAGGTCGGATTGGACAATTAAGAAAGTGGACAAACAATGGAATGGCCTCTATGCACTATCACAAAGTCGGTCATTTAAGAAAAAACTGTAGAGACTGAGCACTAGATGAAAACCATATATTTGAAAGTGGTTGTAACATTGTAGATATCATGAAACTAAGGAACACTATGTGGAATAAGGAATCTAATGAGAATGCTGAGTCAAGTAACATTGTCGGTGAAACCTCATCCACTGGATTGGGTGACATCAATACCTCCACTTAAAGGCGACAAAGGTATGTATGGGACTGACATTTTAAATGATCACATTTTACATACAGTTCCTTATATATGATGTACAAATACCAAATCTTCATGAATAAAGATGCACTATGGTTTATGTGTTAGAAGATAATGATGTCATATAGTCAGTAAAAGAATGACCGATAGTTGGTTACCCGTCGGTAATCACTATACAAGGTTAACCCACAACAGTGCAAACCAATGAAGAAATCATATGTTAACCAAGCAGAGAAAATTGTAGACATCACCGAGTTTGATAGTTGTTTCATACCAAAAGTTAGGTCTCACATTTAATGCATGAAAGTTTGAGCTAGAATATCAAAAAGTCTATAAATACACACAAAATAGAGCTCATTGTTACATTTCGATTTTGAAGAATGAAGATTTCACAGAGCAGAGTTTGAGCTAAAATTTCTCAGAAAGATTCAAAGCCATTGAAGATCGAATTGACAACATTCTTTGATGACACTGAGTAAGTTCATTTTCTACCAAACACCTGTTATCTACTACTTGTCAAAACCCTAGAATTGATTTATGGCATCAACATCATCTGCAAGAAAATCAAAAAACATTGAAGAGGAAGTAGAATTAATTGTTAGAGCTAATTTCATTGAAGCAAAATTTAAACCTCATCCCAAGATTATAGCACAAACAGATGATATGGGCACATTTTTTAGTATTCCAGATAGGTTTTGTTAACAGAAGACATAAGGGCCTATATTCACTGCAAAATTGGAGAAGTAGGTTATTTTGAGACTATTGCTACTTATCAACAAGTTTGTCGACCGGATGGAAAGCTAAAATCCGAATATAAGAAGATTGAGGAGTTAGGGTCATCTTATTTTACACACTTCCCACAAACATTTAGCACAGATTGGATAAGAATTGTGTTAAGTATATTTCATGATGGAAAATTTTGGTTAGATAAACCTGTTGAGGTTACAAAGAAGATTATCAGTAGGGTTACTAGGTATCCTACAACCAACAAGGAAAAAGCCTTCCACAGTTCATCTCATCCTGACGTAGAAAAGAACACTAGAGCTCAATGGAATGGAAGGGCATTAAAGATATCAACAATCAAAGACCTAGCACTTAAATTTGTAGCTCATGTAATTGGGTACAAAATATTTCAATCAAGCAGACTCAATAGTGTACCCTGTAGTACTATAGACGTGGCATACAAGATTGTAAAGAAAGATCACCAGATAGATCTTGCTGAAATTTTATTACATCAACTACAAGAGAATATGAAGACAATAAGATCAAATAAGTATAACACATGTAAGTATGGATCACTTCTTGTCTTTACATTCTTCTATCTACAAAAATATGTACCTGCTATCGGTAAAGTAAACTGGCAATCAGATAAACTGATAACTGCAAAAATTGGTGAAATGATGAATAGTTTAGGTAAGAATTTGAACATGGAATTTGATGCATACTTCAAAGAATTTAAGACCAACATGCATCAAAGGAGTAGAATTCTGAGGGAATTAGTGAGTAAATTTGAAAATGATTTATGTTTTGAAGTTAGTACATATCACTCTATGATAAAGGCCATAGAACTAAGAACAAAATGGCTAGCACCGATGGGATATGAAATGAACTATGATTTCACCTTGAAATATATAAATGCACTACTAGCATTACTGATAGATATCACTACCACTAGGTTCGGCACATATGAAGAAGCCAAGTCACGTATCACTAAAGACATAGAAATTGAAAAAATTTCTAGAAGTGCAAAGAAAAAGAGGAAAGATCTTACTGCAAGATATGGAAATGTATCAGACTCATCTAAGGAGTCATCTGTTAAAGAAACAACTAAAGGTCAGTTACAGTTGGATGACAAGCCCTATGACAGTGAGGAGACTAAGTCAGACAAAGAAAAGGATCCCACACCTGTTCCTCCTACCAATGTTGAACAAGGAAAGTAGTTACCAGAACAAAAGGGTATGAAAACAAGGTCATCAACTGCAGCCTCATCCCCTCTAATGAAAGAAGAAATAAAAGTTAAGAAATTAAGGGAAGCTACACCGATAAGAAAATATGTTAAAAGAAAGAACAAACCTATAGCTGAGGCACCAAAAAAAAGAAGGAAATTGGTAAGAAGTAAGGAAGATCTTGAGGAATCTGACAATGAAAATGATACTAATTAGTTCAAGGTGGTAAAAAATAAGGCAGGTACAATAGAAGAAATAATTGAAGATGTAATTGAAAATGGAAATCTCACTAATCCAGAAATAGATAAATTTGATAAAATGTCAACTGAGGATCAAACAAAGATAGAACATGTTGTCATCTAGATGATGATAAAATTAAAAAAGGTACCAATGGAATTTACATGTGCACTACCAAAGGAATTGGATGACAAGATTTCTGAGAAGTGGGCTATTGCAGTAGATACAAAGAAAAGGAAAAGTGAAAGATCCTTAGTTAGGACAATCCCACATTTAAGCATTGGAGAACTTGAAGAATACATGACCAAGTGCCAAGAAAGATTTCTGCCCAAGAATCAAGCCATGTAGATAATGGATGAAAATGTGGCAGATATAGATATCACATGTGACTCCCTATGGACATCAATTCTGAAAGTAGAAGAGAAAGCTGAACAAGAAGCATTCCTGAAATTGTCTAAAAAGAGACAAAATTCAAAAGGTAAAGGTATTTACATTGATGATGACAAGGGAAAGAAGTTAAAGGACACTGGTAGATCAGTTGCCAAGGTAATTGATATCATCAAACAAAAAGAAGAGATAATAATTTCATAGGATGCACCAGATCAAGTAGAGATCCAACTACAAAAGAAAACCGATGATGATGTACTCATTGAGGACATCACAAATGGTGATCCTGATGATAAAGACGTGACTATTGCACCAAAAAAAGATGAAGCACTAAACAATGAAAGTGTATTCAAATCTTTATTGGGTGAACTTCCTATACTTGCAGAGGCAGCTAAAATAATTTCCCAAGTACAACCCGATGACTTTCATCCCGAGCACGCTAAGGACACAACAGGGATACAAGCACCTAAGCAACCTGCAGAAACAAATGAGCCTAACAAAATAGAGGCACATTCTATAGACACCAAGGCAATAGAAGAAACCAAGGAAACCAAGGTGAACCCACCTGACACTACATCCGAAGCTCCCACTCATTCCATCAAGATAACAGAAACTGAGGAGTAGAAGAAGGAAGATACTGTGTCAATTGGGAAAAATACTCCAAAGAGTGGAGAAAAATCTATTGTTATTATTGAGAAGAAGTCACCTCTTGCACAAAAGAAGAAGAAGAAAGGAAAAGGGCCAGTCACCATTGATGAAGTCATAATTATACTAGAATGTGACCCGAGGACCCTAAGCCCCGAGGAACTGAGTAAATATGGGGAGCTATGTTCAAGAAAGGCATCACAAGAAAATTTGAAGCAAGAACACAAATGAAAAGAAGAGTTAACTAATGTGAGGGATATTCTACAACAGATAGTATCAGAGATAAATATTGATTAGAATACTCCTATCATAGAGCAACTTGCTACACTAGCCGAGAAGATCAATGTCCCAGATATAGATGCAAATAAAAGAATTGAAGAAAGGGAAGAATCTAAAATATAGGATAAATTGGTAGACAGGATTAGCAAAGAAGTGGCCATTGAAAAGGTCAAATTATCTGAGGTAATTACCGAGGTAAAATCTATCACCCAGCTAATCTGTCAATTTATGCTAAAGCTTTATACTTCAAACAACTTCACTATAGAAGTCAGTGAAAAGATAAAAGGATTGGAAGCTCAAATAAAGTTAAGTACAATAGTAGCTATAATTGAGCCTCATGTTTTCTTAAAGCATATTTTTCAAGCTCAAGAACTCTGATGGTTGATAGCAAACTTAAGGAAACAAGAAGAGAAAATCATTGATTAGGTCATAGAGTTACAGATAGAACTCATTCCATACCTGAAATTTTTTTAAGCACATATTGTCAAAGCTAACCAACTAGTCACAACACCAAAGATTTCAATGTTAGATAATATCTTTGACATGCATGCCCAAGTCAGTCTTGAGCATATTGCTCTTACCAACTTGAAAGAGGAGTGGGAAAACCTCTTGGAGTCTATAAAGAAAACCTACCAACACATTTTTTATAAGATGTAAGTATACAGTATATTTTTTTTGTTTTTGGAATTATTATAAAAAATGGGGAAAACATGTATATGCCAAATAAGTACATATTGATATGCAAATAAGTACATTTTGATATGTATACTACATATTACCTTGAGCATGCACCGAGGGGGAGTACTTTGTACTTATAAATTTTTGATGTGGATATGTATATAGTGGAGATATAAGGAACATATAGAACATTTTGTCTATATACATTTGAAGTTTTGATACTAATGCCAAAGGGGGAGATTGTTAATCTCTATTGAGAATTTAAGGTCATCATTAGTATCAAAAGATATCAAAGAGATTGGCTGGTCACTTATATTGAGTTGGTCGGTAACCAGAAGTAAGATAGAGAAGTCGATAAAGCCTTTACACTGAGCACTATATAGTTTACCGAGCACCAGCAGATAGTGACACCGACAGATAGTAAGCACCAAGCATCATAGTATACACCAAGCAGTTTATGCAGTGTTTACCAAGGATCACAGGAAATGACATAGTAATCTAAACTGGCACATTCTTCTATGCAAATGGCTACAACAGATCGTAAAAAAACTTACCAAGATCGAGGAGCATTTATTGTAAAAGATGCTCATTAAATGCAATGTTTATCTTATTGTCATAGTTGATCTAGGATAATTTTTGCACCGTTGAACTTAGGGTTATAATTATTTTTTTGTAACCTAACTTTTTGCTAAAGCGGAAAAATAGAACACTATATATTTTGTATGTTCACATCATTTTTTTGAGAGGTTGGTGAACTAATATATATGAATTAGGGAGCACTTGAAGCCATTGCCTAACTTCAAGTCAATCAGTTTACAAAGTAGAACAGAGTACATAAGTTATCAGAATGAACAGAATCAGAGAAGGCTACCAAGCAGATTTAGAGCAGAAACTCATCATAGTCAAGGTGATATTTATGAGAATTTATAGATCTATTTCAAACAATTGAGTTGTTAACTAGCAAATAATTGCCTATTACTTTTTGACAATTTTAATAGATTTTTTCATAAAATCTATTAACATAGTAGACTTAATTGTCTTATGTTAATCTCTTAACTGAGTGCACACTTCATTAGTGTTGTCAAAATCCTATAACTAGGTAGATATAACTAATCTAATATGTTACTCCTAATAGGGTAAGATCACCAGAAGTGATAAAAACTTGTAGCCTTAATAGGAAAACCTTTTCTATTTGCAGTATTGAAGAATTTGTGGGTGTCATCCCCACCACAGTTTTTACCTTCTAACAAGGGTTTCCGCATTACCAAAATATCTATGTTATGTGATTTTCATATTGATTTCATGTTGGTTACATTCATAATTTATCTAGATGAATGATTCATGCAGTTAGATTCAAGTTATTTTGGTTAGTTATTACTGATTATTATTTTATATCAAAAAGGTTTACAAGTGTGATTATGAAAGGGCACTGATTCACCCCTCCCCTCCCAATCCTTATCTCTCCTAATTCCAACAATAGGGACAATTGTAAAAGACTCCTAACAAGGTTTGAACCTTGACCAAGTCTACTGTACTTAATATATTGTAAAGAAACTCCTGACACGATTAAGGATCTTCTAACAAAGATCATAATACACTAGTACAAAATATTAGTGGGTGTCAATTCCCACCAAGGTTTTTACCTATTTGGGTTTCCCTGTAACCAAAATATTGGTGTTGTGTTCATGTGTTCTTTCATTATGTTTATGCCTTATGTTTAAGTATACTTAATTGGATAAAGAATTGAATCTTGTAGATAACTGATTCACCCCCCCCCCTCTCAGTTATCTCTTGGGACTATTCCTAACAATTGGTATTAGAGCTAAGTGCCTTGGAGAGAAATTTTAATAGCTTGAGGTTGATCAGATGGCATACTTCAAAAAAGAAAGTCCTCAGTTTGATGGAGAGAATTATCTTGATTGGAAGAACAAGATGGCGACTCATTTGTAGTGCATTGGTTTTTACATTTTTGATGTAACTATCAAAGCAACCAAGATTCCTATCTTAGAAGATCTTGGAAAGGATGATGCTATTAAAAGGAAAAAGGAATTGTTTCATCAGAATGCTATAGCAAAGGAAGCCCTTATCAGCACCCTATTTGATAGTGAATTTTCAAAGATAAAGAAAGTAGACACCGCCCATAAGATATGGAAGCACCTAGAAGACATGTTTGAAGGTGAAAAATAAGAAAAAGATGTGCGTAGGAAAACATGGAAGAAAATATACAATGCATTAGAGATGCTGCCCGAAGAAAAGATTAGAGCTTATAATCAAAGGATCAATGAAGTAGTTACTAGAATCAAGAACAATGGTAGAGAGATCTCAGAGGAAGTCATTATGGACAAGTTAATGACTACTCTCACTCCACAATATGAAAACAAGATCAACATCCTTGATGAGACCATGCAGCTTACATCTAATTTCAAGAGAGAGACCTTGATCAAAAAAATCTCTGCTTTTAAGATTTCAAGATTGAAGACAGAACCAAATAGTGAGACAACCTTCAAAGCAACAATTCATGGTAAGAAATCTGCAAACACTTTTGGTAATTTTGATGATGATGATGAAGAGAAAAGTTTAGATGATTTTATTGCTATGATTGCCAAAAGAGAAAAGAAAGGAAAAGGAAAATATGAAGCTCAATTACCATTTAAGTTCTTTTCATGTAATAACATCTGTTACTTTACATCTAAGTGTCCTACTAGAGCTAGAAAGTTCAAAAAGGATTACAATCCCAAGTACTCTAAGGAATGTTACTATGCGAGAGATGGAGTTTTAGATGAAGAATTAGGTGAAGAAGAAATTTGATTCATTTCTATGGTATACAAAATAAATGAGAAAGAGGAACAAGAGCTAGCATTAATTTCCCAAGAAGATATAAGGACAGACTAGATTATAGATAGTGGTTGTTCACATCACATGACAGGTGATAAGAACAAATTTGTTCATCTGGAAAAATAAAATGGTGGCATGGTTATATTTGAGGACAACACTCCTAAACCCATAGTTGGTAGAGGAGCCATCACCTTGGATGGAAAGAATAGTACTGATGATGTTCTCTATGTTGATGGTTTGAAACACAATCTTCTCAGTGTTGGACAGTTACTTGGAAAAGACTATTAGTTGGAGTTCAAAGATGAAAAATGCATCATTAACAAAAAAGGATGGTGTTATGATTGCATCAAGCTCCAAGACAAGACGTAATGTTTTCCAACTCAATTCAGAAGAAAGTTGTTTTGTTGCTAAAGTTGATGATAGTTGGTTGTGGCATAAAAGACTATGTCATATCAATTTTGATAACATAGTAAAGATAAGAAATATAAAGGTAGTAAGAGCTCTACCTAGCATAGAAAATCCAGTTGATACTATATGTAGGGAATGTGTGATGGGAAAGCATGTGAGAAATTAATTTAAGAGCGAGCACAATTTAGCAGAAAACAAGTTGGATCTGATTCATACTGACCTATGTGGTCCAAATCAAACAAGATCCTACTATGGAGAAAGGTATTTCATTTTTTTTTTTGATGATTATACTAGAATGATGTGGTTTGCATTCTTAAAAGATAAGTCAAAAGAATTTGATAAGTTCAAAATATTCAAAGCTACGATTGAGAATGAATCTGGACTAAAGATAAAATGTTTAAGATTGGATAGAGGAGCAGAATTCACCTTTGATAGGTTCTATGAGTAGTGTGAAGAACATGACATAAAGAGAAAGTTGAGTGCACCTAGAACCCCTCAGTAGAATGGAATTGTGGAGAGAAGGAATAGGATCATTCTTGATACAACGCGCACCATCATGATTGAAGGAAAAGTTGCACATGCCTATTAGAGAGATGTAGTCAATACAATAGTCTACACCATCAATAGAATTCAATTGAGGTCTGGCGCTAACAAAACACCATATGAGCTATGCTTTGGTAATGTTACCACAGTAAAATACTTTAGAATATTTGGAAGCAAGTGCTACATCAAGACGGATGAAGTAGTAGGTAAGTTTGATGCAAGAAGTGATGAAGATATTTTCCTTGGTTACTCTACTAAAAGTAAAGCTTATAGATGCTTCAATTTAAGATTGAGAAAGATCATTGAAAGTGCTCATGTCAAGATTGATGAAAATTTCATGGTTTAAGAAAGATATCATGATTACTCACCCATGATTGAAGAAGAACCTAGACCCTCCACTAGTGAGACTGTTATTGAAGAAATGTTCGAGAACATTGATGTGTTGTTCAATGACCCTGAGACAAGTGAAGAAGAAAATCCTAAGGCTGATGATTCAGCATCAACTAAGGTTCCAAAGTTTACATCTAGAAATTATTCCAAGAAAGACATCATTGGAGATCAGAGCGGAAAAGTCTTAACAAGATCACAAGCAAAAAACTCAGCTAATAGTGAAGCGGTATGTTTACTATCTTAGATTGAACCTTTAAGTGTTGAAGATGCTTGTAATGATTCAGATTGGCATGATGCTATGAAAGAAGAACTAGATTAGAATATTAAGAATGACAATTAGGAACTGGTCTCAAGACCTAGTGATAAAAATGTGATTGGAACAAAGTGGATATTCAGAAACAAGATGAATGAAGATGGTATAGTAGTAAGAAAAAAAGCAAGATTAGTATGTAAAGGGTATGCAAAAAGAGAAGGCATTGATTATACAGACACCTTTGCACCTGCAAGCAGATTAGAAGCTATTAAATTGTTTCTAGCTTATGCTATAGTCAAAAACTTCAAAGTTTATCAGATGGATATCAAGTTAGCATTCCTAAATGGATATTTGAAAGAAGAAGTGTTCATTGAGTAGCCAGAAGGATTCACCTTATTAGATAGACCTGATATGGTATACATGTTGAAGAAGGCCCTCTATGGACTTAAGCAAGCCCCTAGAGCATTGTATGAGAGACTAGATGGATATCTAATAAAGATCAGATTCAAGAAAGGAGCAACAGACTGTAATCTATTCATAAGAGAGACATCTAAAGGTCTATTACTTGTAGCCATATTTGTTGATGAAATTATTTTTGGAGGTAATGACAAAGTTAGTGCAAAATTTTCTAAGGAGATGCAAAATGAATTTGAGATGAGTATGATTGGTCCTATAAAATAATTTTTGGGATTGAATGTGCAGTAGACAGAGAAAGGTATTTTCATTAATCAGTCCAAGTATGTGAAAGAAATATTAAAGAAATTCAAGATCGATGATTGCAAGCCAGTAGCGACTCCCATGATTACTCGATGCAAGCTTACAAAAGAAGATGACTCACTAGTAGTAGATATAAATTTGTACAAGTCTATGATTGGAAAAATCATTTATCTTACTTAGACTAGACCTGATATTTCCAATGCAGTTGGCATAGTTGGAAGATTTGTAGCCGAGCCTAAATAAAGTCACCTCATGGTAGTAAAAATGATATTCAGATACCTGCAAGGCACTATAGACTATGGTCTATGGTATCCTAATTTAGATAATGTTGAGTTTCATGTGCACATAGATTCAAATTGTGTAGGATGCATTGATGACAAAAAGAGTACATTAGGTGGAGCAGCGTTTCTTGGTAATAGACTTGTCACTTGGACAAGCAAGAAACAAAATTGTATCTCTTAGTCAACAGTAGAAGTGAAATATGTTGCAACAGCCTTGAATTGTTCTACAATTATTTGGATCAAGCAAATGATAAAGGATTTTGGAATTCAGATTGATTATCCTATTGTTATTCACTATGATAACACTAGCACTATCAATATGTCAAAGAACCCTGTGATTCATGCAAAGACAAAGTACATTGAAATCAAGTATCACTTCCTAAGAGAGAAAGTGGTAGAGAAAGAAATCAAGCTGGACTATGTGAGTACTAAAGATTAGTTGGAAGACATATTCAAAAATCCATTGCCAAAGTATACTTTTGAGTATCTCAGGGAGAAGTTGGGAGTAATTCCCTTCCTTGATTCTACTTAGAAGGAAGAAGGAAAGGCATCAGTTCTTGAGGACTGATGGAAGATTGACTACTCTACCACAAGAGTAGTACTGATTCTTAAAATGAATGGCACCCTTTTCCATTGATGTCAAAGGGGGAGTAATATAGAGTCATGAAAAACATAAGTAAAAAGGAGGAGTAATATACTAAGGGGGAGTAGTATTCAATTATGACAATAGTGCAGTTGAGGAAATGGAGAATGTTGGAAATATTGCAGTAGGTGGAGGATTAATCTTTGGGTGAGTTTTGTAGAGGAAATGGATAATGTTATAAAAGAAATGTTCATTTAGGTTGGTGGTGGTTTTTCATTCCACATGTTGCCATCAATGCCAAAGGGGGAGATTGTTGGAGATTTGCCAGCAAGCCAATATGTTTGTCATTGATGACAACATATGGAAAGTAGCATGAGTGGAAGTCTTATGTAGTAAGATTTTAATATATGTAGCATGGACATGATATAAACATGATATCATGGGTGCAAAAGTTAACTGTTAGTACAGACAGTTATATAGTAGCTTGTGTCAGTAGTGTTCCTAACAGAGTAACATGAAGTTTTTTGTGGATGGTTGTCTGTATAGTTATCATGAACCTTATGTGCTTGGATATATGTTGAAGATATGTTAGTGATATTTCAATTATGGATGCATAGTCTGATATTTAGTAGAAGTGAAGTCATGCAGTCACTATTCACTAGTAGCAGTTTCTTATGTTTATTCAGAAGAGCCGACAGAGATTTTATTGGTTCCAAATTTGTGCCTATCTTTGGGGTATGCACCCTTGGAGTTAAGCTTAGAGGAGAGTTATTGATGTTTAGTTAAGAGTGCATAAATTAATTCATCTTGAGGAGAAAGATTTAGTTATTTTGGTAGAGCTGATAGTGTATAGCTTGCGTCTACAATTATCTTATTAGACAGGTCTCAGAATGTGTTGCGTGCATAGTAGAGCCAATATAATGTTTATATAAGTTATGGTTTCTCTAATATGATTTCAAGGTGGTTCTAATAGGCCAACTTGATTATATTATTTAGGGGAAAGATATTTATAGGTAGTCATTTGTGATTACTGGAGTGTGGTTCATGGTTGACAATAAGAGCAAAGCATAGTGTGTGAAGTATGGAACCATCAGAAGAAGGTCTATGTGACCAAGAAGAGTACTTTTTCTATACATTGGAACTGATCTAGATAATCAAGTCAAAGATTAGTTCACCAAGATCTAGATATAGTGTGTATCTATTAAATAGAAGGTTGCATCCTTCGCCCCTTTGAGTAGTGAGCTCTTGGATAGTGCATCCTCTCCCTTAATAGGGATAATTGTAAAAGACTCCTAACATGGTCTGACCCTTGACTATTTCTACTATACTTAATATATTTTAAAGAAACTCCTAATAGGGTTAAGGATCTTCCAAAAAAGATCATAATACACTAGTACAGAATATTAGTGGGTGTCAATTCCCACCAAGGTTTTTACCTATTTGGGTTTCCCTATAACCAAAATATTGGTGTTGTGTTCATGTGTTCTTTCATTATGTTTATGGCTTATGTTTAAGTATACTTAATTGGATAAAGAATTGAATGTTTTAGATAACTGATTCACCCCCCACCCCTCTTCATTATCTCTTGAGACTATTCCTAACAAGTTGTTTGAAGACTTTTGGAAAGAAGAGACAAAAGCCTCTACAAAAGGCTACAAGGATTAGGCCTATTTTTAAGGTCTCTAAATGATGAACTATTGAAGACAGTAAGGATATGATTCAAGATCCTTCTAAAATGGATCAAATTGGCCAAGTTATGAAATTTTTCAAGATGGAGAACACCCCTAAAATGAAGATTGGAGTTTGTGAAGAGTTGGCACTTAGAGATTTCTAAGTGAAGGTGAAGGATTGTTCTATCTTAAAGGTGGTAGTATTCTAAGGTTTAGCACAAAGGTTAAGAACTCTTATAGAAGAGTTAGGATTGGTATTAGTTAATCATCTAAACCAATCTAGACCTAGAGGAGACTAGGTTCCTAGGAGAGACAAGCTAGGTCTCTTGCTAGTAGTGCAAGAAAACCTTGGGACACTCACACCATATTGGTATCAGAGCTTGAATTGGTCAGCCTTGTGGTTGATGTTGCAGCCTTATGAATCAGTAGGAGAGATTACACCAGATAAAGCCATGCTGACTAATGCTAAGTTAGCCAAGAAGGTTGAGGAACAAGAGGAGGATAACAAATTTCTAAGCCAAAGACTAGCTCAAATGGAGTAGCTCTTGGGTGAAGTCCAAGACAAAGCTGATAGGGTCAAAGAGAAGATTGACGTAAAGGAAGAAAAATAAGTAAAGGAGAAGGAATTGGAGTTGGAGGAAGCACCAACACCTGATCTTTTTCTTCCTGAAGAGCCATTCTTAAAAGAACTAAAGGCTTTGAGTGGCAAAGCTTTGGAAGGTGTACCACTATTTAGTGGACAAATGAATCTAGATTCATTCATGGATTTGATAGATAACATCGAGAACCATTTTTAATGTGATGGTATCTCTGAAGCACAAAAAGTTATGGTGGCCAAGTCTAGACTGAGGTTCAGCTCTTACTTGGTGGATGCTTGTGTAAATTGAGAGAGAAAAGGATGGAAAAGGTCCTATAGTGACATGGAAGGGCATGGTATCCAAAGTGAAGCATACCTATCTTCCTGATGATTATGAAGTTCAACTTCATAGGAGGAGACACAATCTTAGGAAAAAAGATTTAGATGTCCAAGCATATACCGAAGAGTTTCAAAAATTATGTTTTAGATCCAAGGTAGTTGAAGATGAAAGTATCAAACTTGCAAGGTACTTGAATAGCCTCAAATGGTCTATTCAAGAGGAAATGAGTCTAGTGAACTTCAAAACCATTTTCCAATGCTATCAAATGGCCTTGAAGATAGAAGAGAAAAGAAAAAGGAAACAAGAAACCTCTAAAGGCAAAGCTAACAAAAAGGATAGTAGAGGGAAAAGAGGTGGCTATGGTGGAAAAATTTTTGAATCAAGGACTCAAGGAGACATAAAATTTATTGAGTAGCAAGAAGGAAGCTCTAGTAGAGGTGGTAGAGGAAGAAGCTCTAGCTATAGAGGAAGGAATGGTGGACAAGGAGGAAGAGGCAACTACTTTTCTTCTATGAAATGCTACCATTGCAATTAAATGGGGCACCCTGCCTATATGTGTCTAGAGAAAGGTAGTTCATCACAAGGAGGTGACAAAAGAACTAACTTGGTCCAAGATGAGTCTAATGCAATAGAGAAGCATGTTGAAGTACCATTGAATTCAAAGGAAGGAGAAACTCTTATAAAGAGGAGAACTCTAATCAAGAAGCTAGTGAAGGAAGAGCCAAGCCAAAGGAGGTCTTTGTTTAGAATTAAATGCAAGATAATGAGGAAAGTATGTAGGGTCATCATTGACTCAGGCTCTACTAACAATATTATGTCAGAGGAAGTAGTTAGAAAACTAAAGTTGACAAGGATACCCCACACCAATCCTTACAAGGTCACTTGGCTCAATAAAGGCCAACATGTGTTGGTGAATGAGCAAGCATGGGTAGAGTTCTCCATTGGTAGGTACAAAGACAAAGTGTTATATGATGTGTTACCTATGGATGCATGCCATTTTCTCCTAGGTAGACCTTAGCAATTTGACTGCCAAACCATACATGATGGAGGAAAGAATTCTTATTCTTTCAAGAAGGACAATGTAACCTTCAAAATGCAGTCACTATTGGAAAATGCTAAAGTAAATACAACAGGTCTGAATGTACTTATGGTGGGTGAACATGAGTCCTTAAAAACCATGGAAGAGAGTGAAGGTGTAGGCTTTGCATTGGTGTTAAGACCAAAAGAGGGAGATGAAGGCAAGGTGACTAAGAAGATAGAGTTACCAAAAGAGATTTAAGGTATGCTATAGATTTACCAAGGTATTGTAAGTGATGGAAAACCATCAACCTTACCCCCTAAGAGAGCCATAAATCATAGGATAGACCTTATCCCAGGAGCTACCCTACCTAAAAAAGAAGCCTACAAGATGACCCCTCAACAAAATGAGGAAATAGCAAGACAAATACAAGAACTCCTAGACCAAGGCCTAATTAGGAAAAGTATTAGTCCATGTGTCATACCCACTGTACTTACACCTAAGAAAGGAGGAACTTGGAGGCTTTACATAGATTCAAGGGCTATTAATAGGATAACCATAAGGTATAGGCTCCCTATTCCTAGGATTGAAGACCTAATGAATTGTTTAGGTGAAGCTAAGTACTATAGCAAGATAGACTTGAAGAGTGGCTATCACCAAATAAGAAAACATGAAGGAGATGAGTGGAAGACAACCTTCAAGACCAATGAAGGGTTGTATGAATGGCTTGTCATGCCATTTGGATTGTCTAATGCCCCCTCCACATTCATGAGGCTCATGAATGAAGTCCTCAAAGACTACGTAGGACAATTTTTAGTAGTATATCTAGATAATATACTGATTTTTAGCAAGACAAGGAGTGAGCACCTAGAACATATTGATATTATTTTCAAGAAGCTGCATGATGAGAGATTGATGATCAACTTGGAGAAGTGTGAGCTCCTCAAAATAGAGCTAGTGTACCTTGGATTTGTCCTATCACATGGAAATCTGAAAATGGACAAGAGTAAAGTGGAGGCTATCATGAATTGGCCTACTCCAAGGACAAAAATAGAGGTAAGGAGTTTTCATGGCCTTGCACAATATTATAGAAAATTCATAAGGCAATTTAGTGCAATTTTTGCTCCCATGTTGGATACTATTAAGGGAGGCATGAAAACCAAGTTTGTGTGGGATGAAAAAGCTAATAAAAGCTTTGAATTTTTGAGGGAGAAGATAGCTACCCAACCCATTTTAGTGTTTCCAAGCTTTGAGAATCTTTTCACCATTGAGTGTGATGCTAGCAATGTAGCAATTGGGGTTGTTCCAAGCCAAGAAGGCAGACTGGTGGCTTTTCATTCTAAAAAGTTAAGTGAAGCCAAGAAGAAGTACTCTTCTTATGACCTTGAGTTATATGAATTGGTGAAAGATCTAAGGAAATGGAGGCACTAAGGCACTACTTGCTTCCCAAGGAATTCATTGTGTATACAGACAATCAAGAGCTTAGTTTCCTAAATTCACAAGAGAAGTTGAGTCTCAAGTACATGAAGTGGGTTGAGTAACTACAAGCTTATAACTTTAATATCAAGTACAAGAAGGGCGTCTTCAATAAAGTAGTAGATGCATTGTCTAGAAGGGCACTCACAATCCAAGAAATTCAGTTGAAGAGTATAGGGATAGATCACTTCAAGGACCTACATGTAGATGATGAATATTTTGCTGACATATACAAGGTATGTGCTGAATACAAGAATAATTTTCATAGTAAATATGTTGAATATACTTTACAAAGTGATCTCTTATTTAAGGGGAATCAATTTTGTGTTCCTAGAGGCTCTATTTGAGAGAATTTGATACAAGAGAAGCATATTGGTGCTTTGAGTAGTCACTTTGGGATCACTAAGACCCAAGAACTGGTTTTAAGGTTATATTATTGGCCAAGGATGAATCTAGACATTAGCAGGTATGTGAAAAGTTGTGTTGTATGTCAAAAGGCCATGGGAACTTCTTCAAATGCATGCCTTTATCAACCACTACCTATTCCTACTAGGCCATGGGAATGTTTGAGTATGGATTTTGTACTTGGGTTACCCAAGAAAAGATAAGGTATGGTCAGTGTTTATGTGGTTGTGGATAGATTTGGAAAGATGGCTCACTTTGTACCATGCAAGACCACTAATGATGCTAGTCAAATAGCCTCTCTTTTCTTCAAAGAGATAGTGAGAATCCATGGGTTACCTATCAGCATTGTGTCAAATAGAGACACTAAATTTATGAGTCACTTTTGGAATACTCTTTGGAAAAGGCTAGGCACTAACTTGTCCTTTGGATCATCCTACCATCCCCAAACTGATGGTCAGAATGAGGTTGTCAATAGAAGCCTTGGAAATATACTAAGGTTCTTGACCAAGGAGTATGGTAAAAAATGGGATCAGTTGATTGGGCAAGCTGAATATGCCTACAATGACACTATAAATAGATCCACAGGGAAGATTCCATTTGAAATAGTCTATGGAATACATCCTAGAGGTGTTTATGAGTTAAGGGATTTGAAGGATGGAGTGAAAGGAAGTGGATATGCTCATCAATTTTCATATGCTATGTAGGAGATACATGACACAATGAGGAAGACCTTGATAGAGAACACCATGAAACACAAAGCCAAGGTGGATGAAAGTAGGATAGTTCAATGTAATGTGGGTGACTTGGTTATGGTGCATCTTAACAAGTCAAGACTTCAAAAGGGATTACCTCATAAGTTGCAAATGAAGAGGATAGGCCCCTATCCTATCTTAGCTAAGTATGGTGAAAATGCATTCAAAGTTGAGCTACTAGAAGACAGTGGACTGTCTCCTACTTTTAACATTGCAGACTTGGTCCATTACAAAGGACCACAAAAAGACATGGATCAAAAACTTCATGAAGTGATCAAAGATGTGGAAGATCTACAATTACCTACTGCTACAGTCATAGGAGCTGACAGTGTGTTGGGTACTATAGTCTACAAATAGACTAGAACCAAAGCATACATGGAACACTTGATAAAGAAGCATGGTCAAATGGATGTTGATGTAGTATGGATAAAGGAATCTGAGTTCAAGAAGATGGGGATTGATCCAAGCATCATCAATCCAAGGGTGGATTGAACTTTTTTTTTTGGGGAGGATGGAGTAGGCGCACACCTAGGCTAACCTCCATGTTAGAGTTATTTTGGCTTGGACTTGACTCTAGCCAAGTCAAGAAGAGTAGTGTGTTTGTTTTAAGACCTTAGAAGGTCATTTTCTATGTAGGCTAAGTGAGTTACTCACTAGGACTAAGGTCACACAAATAGCTAATGTTAGTTGTTGATTAAATTTCTTAGTGTTAGAAGCTTAAGGCAAGGTTAGAGTCTTAAATATGTTCTAAACACATAATGATGTTGTAAAGATGCCAAAAGATCATTAATGTTCTTGGATCCTTGAAATGAAGGAGGTTAGTAGTCCTAAGAAGTAGGATGATGGCATAAATGAAAGATGCCAAATGTTGCAAAGAGGTTGTCATGACAACATTTGCAATTATTGCAAATGTTGTATGCAACTTGGTTACTTTGGATCCCCTAAACTATAGGAAGTGGGAGATCAGGCAACAGGCCCTAGAATCATGGAGATGGCATCTAATTCTACCTAAGGCTCAAATTTCAAAGTTAGAGTTATGATTGTAATAGTTTGGAGTATTGAATAGAGCTCTACAATAGTGTTACAGTGAATATCTCAAGCTTTTGTGTTGATAGTCATGTAAAATGGATTGAAAGAATAAATCTATTGGTTTTTTAGTGTTCTATAGATAGTTTTAAGATTTTTTCAGTTGAAGAGAAAGTTGTTTAGAGGTTGTTTAGGTTCTGATTTTTAGTGTTTTAGCTTGTGTATCTAAATTGGTTTTGTTTTGACCAGTCAGTGTTGTCATGGCTCCCCCATGAAATCTAGCCATGGGAAACACCTAAGCGTAGATTGAAATACTAGGAGAGTCATTAATGTACACATATGTAGGATTAGGAGTTGTCAAAGTTTGGAAGGCTAGTTTTATCACTAGGCCCTAATCGAGCAGACAGAGCCTGGATAGAGGTCTAGGAATGAAAGAGTGAAGTTATATTGCAAGGTACAAAGGTACAATATAGTACATGTATAGATACTATAAGGTGTTCATCATATCTTGACATACTATGAAGATTCGGTTCATACCAATCACCTAGATTGAGTTTTGAGCAAGTTTTACACTAGGATACAGTCAGTCCTAGAAAGTAGGTCAATTAGCCTTGCTTGCCCTAGTTTATAGGAAGGTGTTGTAAAAAGGCTATAAGGACCTAAAAGTTGTAGAATATTTAAGAAGATCCAAAAGGGTATTGAAATCCTCAATTGGTTTTGCAATTTTTTTGAAGACTTTTTGAAAGAAGAGACAAAAGCCTCTACAAAAGGCTACAAGGATTAGGCCTATTTTTAAGGTCTCTAAATGATGAACTATTGAAGCCAATAAGGATATGATTCAAGATCCTTCTGAAATGGATCAAATTGGCCAAGTTATGAAAGTTTTCAAGATGGAGAACACCCCTACAATGAATATTAGAGTTTGTGAAGAATTGGCACTTAGAGATTTCTAAGTGAAGGTGAAGGATTGTTCTATCTTAAAGGTGTTAGTCTTCTAAGGTAAAGCACAAAGGTTAAGATCTCTTAGAAAAGAGTTATAATTGGTATTAGTTAATCATCTAAACCAATCAGGACCTAGAGGAGACTAGGTTCCTAGGAGAGACAAGCTAGGTCTCTTGATAGTAGTGCAAGCAAACCTTGGGACACTCACACCACCAGTTCAAATGATGGAAATGCTCTAGATAGTTCTGGTCCAAGTCAGAGTAGAAAAAAAATGGAGCTAAAGATATCATATCTAAGCCAAAGCCTAAGAATAATGGGAATGTAGGTCCAAAGAAAGAAAAGGATTATGCTCCTACAAAGGACAAGAAGCCTGATCAGGATCAAAATTGCTTCATATATGGACAACCCAATCACTTTTCATGAGAGTGTCTTGAGAAGGCTTGAGTTAATGCATTTTAAGCCAAGGAGAAGAGGGCACATGAGATGGGCATCCTGCAGTTGGTCAACTCACTGCAAGAATCAATAACCTCTAGTGCATCTTCAAGCATGAAAAATACACATGATCTCTGATATGTCGAGACATTCTTTAGAGGAAAAAATGTGTTTGCTATGGTGGATTTGGGTGAAATGCACAACTATATGGTAGTGAACCAAGCCAAGGCATTGGGGCTCAAGCTCAATCCCACTGAGTCAAGCTTGAAAGCCATGAATGCTCTTGCTTAGAAGGTTAGGGGAGAGATGAAAGATGAAGTGGTGTGGATTAGGTCTTGGAAAGGACTAGTCAACTTGGTGGTGATCAACATGAAGGATTTTGATTTTATCTTGGGATAAGATTTCCTAAGGAAAAAAGTAGTAGTGGTGGCTCCTCACCTCAGATGCATTCTAATGTTGGATCCAATGTGGTCGTGTCTTATTCAAACCATGTACTGAGCTCACTTAGAATGGATTCTTAGTACGGTTGCATTGAAGAGAGAAAGAAAAAAGGGGACGAGCTCTTCTTGGTGACCTCTCTTGGAGGCTAGGATGAAGGGGAATCATCTAGCTATTCTAATCTTGAGGTAGTGGATGATGTCCTAAGGGATTTTTCATATATGATGTTGGATTGGCTTCTAGAAAAACTACCACCAAGGTGACACATTGATCATAGGATTAAACTAGAGGAAGGAGAAACACCACCAACATAAGCTCCATATCATCTTTCAGGCTCAGAGATGGAAGAGTTGAAGAGACAACTAAATGAGCTCATGGAGGTAGGCTACTGGAAACCATCTAGATCTCCCTATGCCACCCCTGTATTGTTCCAAAAGAAGAAGGATGGGTCTCTTCATTTATGTGTTGACTACCGGGCACTTAACAAGATGACTATAAAGAACCACTATCCTCTCCCTCTCATTGTAGATAGATTCAACTAGTTCATGGAGGCAAGGGTCTTCACTAAGCTAGATTTGAGGTAGGGGTACTATCAGATTCAAATTGTAGGAGGTGACAAGGAGAAGACTATAATCACAAACCGTTATGGGTTATATGAGTTCTTGGTCATGCCATTTGGGCTAACAAATGCATTGACAACCTTCAACACACTCATGAATGACATATTCAGACCCTTGTTAGACCGGTGTGTTGTTGTCTACTTGAATGGCATCCTAATCTACAAAAAATCTCTTGCAAAACACAAGATGCATCTTGCAGAGGTGTTCAGGCTTCTCAGCACAAGCTCTTCGTAAAAAGAGAGAAGTGCATTTGTTCTCAAGAGGAAGTGCCATTTCTTTTCTACATTATGGGTTATGGGTGCATCCGACCTGATCTAGAGAAGTTAGCAGTGATCTAAGATTGGGAGCCACTATAGAATGTTCATGAAGTGAGGAAGTTCCTTGGATTGGCCAATTACTACAAAAATTTTGTGGTTAGTTACTCAAAGATTGCAACTTCCTTGACTAATCTCTTGAAGAAGGAGAAGGGTTGGATTAGAGTCAGTGCCAGCAAGATGCATTTGACTTGTTGAAGAGCAAGCTCACCGAGGAGCCAGTGCTTGCCTTACCCTGATACAATGAACCATTTGAGGTTCAATCTAATGCATTAGACTATGTGATCAAAGGTGTTTTGATGCAGGATGGTTATCCTATGGCATTTGAGTCATGCAAGCTGAATGACCAAGAGTAGAACTATTTAGCTCATGAGAAGGAGATGATCGCAATTATGCATTGCGTGAGGGGTGTTAGCACTTTTCCATGTTGAATCACTATATAGCTATTAAGATTGACTCTTAGACTCCTAATTCCAGATTCCTACAGGGAAAAGGCTAACAGATTGGTGACTCTTATAGGGAAGAAATAAAGGACAACAAGTTTAAAATGATCAATTTCTTGCTTGGCTAAATTATCCTAGAGTCTGGTTAAGTGATCATAGAGTCAGTTCTTTTCAAAAAATTGTTATATCTTCTCATTGAATGTGAGTGGTGACTCTAAATCTCTATTTGATTAGTGTTTGGTAATATGAAATTGTAATATATTTTGTGATCCTGACAAATAGTGCATCATGTGAAGTTATTTTGTGGTTGTTGGTAAAGAAGGTCTAGATGTGAGATAAAGGTTCTCAACTAGTTCCATATTGGTCCTCTACAAAGAGGTGGTGGCTCTACAAAGATTTGAAAGGTGATTTGAGGAAGGCTTCAAATCAGTATTTTACACTAGCAATAGCACTTCTAGGTAATTTTCTATCAAAGTAAAAATAGTCCCTAAATAGGTGAATCAGTCACTAAAGAAAAGGGAAATTAGTTTGAAAGTTCATGCCATATTTCTAGATAGAAGACTCAGTTTTTAAAAGAGTATCAAAAATATGTTGATGTTTAGTGAAGTCAGTGGTTTCATGAATTTGGATAGAAATAATGTCAAAGGAACAAGCTCTATTGTTTTGTCAGTAAATTAAATGGAGTTCCCAACTTTGATAAGTCGAGATGTTCCTAGATCTAAAGGTTTTCAGTCAAATTTAGAAATTTATAATGATGAACTTCATTTGAAAAATCAAAAAATTCAGCATAATTGCATACTAGTTTTAAGATGTGCAATAGGAGAAAGAAAGGAGGATTCTACATTGTCTTATTACAAGAAATTTCTTGTTGCATGTAGTGAACTTCTGTGGGTTTAGATTTTCAAGAATCCCAGTATGCTGAGATGTTTCTTGAACTTAGTATGCCTGAATCAATTAGTTGGACTGTATCCCTAAAATATGAAGCACTAGAAAATGTTAAAGAATGGATGGATTCATTTGTAGATCCTAAATCTAGTTGTGCTGAGGATGTTGAGTCATGTGATGCTGATAGTGCTAGTTATTGTGTTGATGATGAAGTTTATGAGTGTCAAGGAGTGGGAGATGAATCTTGAGTTGATAATGCTTCCTTGGGGCTTGTAGATTTCCCTTTTTCTCAGCATAATGTTAATGGTTCCTTGTTTTAGTTTGGTGATGTTTTGTGTGAACATGAAGTATATGATTATATTGTAGATGATAGTTCCTATAGTGGTTACTTCACACAAGGTAATGAGAAACAAGTGATTTCAGCTCCTATTTCAGATGGAGAAGAGACTTGTAGCATCAATAATGAGAATGAAGAGATGGAATGTAATGCTCAGTGCTCACTAAGTAGTGAGAAAATTTTAGATCTCTCGAAGATGGAGTTTTAGAGGTATGGTACTAAGTTTGTTTCAAAATTTCCATGCCCGATAGACATAAGTTTTGACAAAGATTATTCAAATGATGGCATGATGAGTGAAACATCTATTGATATCTTTTCTCCTATTTTAAATCAACAGTGTAATGGTACACATAATTGTAATGAGTTTAATGATGTTATATTTGATGAGTACAATGATGAAGGTACTATTGAGTGTTTAAATTTGCAAGAGCTTGCTGACTATGGTCCCTATTTACATTTTGATGTTGAAGAATATGATAAATCTGAATGTGTATTCTCATATTTGCAAGTGACTAATGAGTCACTCACTGATAGAGATTGTTCACTTCTAAATGTTGCTAGTGTAGTTTGTGATCAGCAAGTTATTTCTGGTCTTATGAAATCAGACTTTTGTTTTGAGAGGTTCTATTTTAGTTTGCAAAGTGTTGAGATAGAAATGTTTTATTCTATTTTGCAAACTAATGATTAGAATGCTGATGTTTTTAGCCATGATGTTGAGTTCGAGTGTTTCCTTTTTCAGCATGATGTTGACAATGAAGAGTGTGATATTTTTACATCATAAAGTGATCAGTATTTATGGAATCCTGATGGCCTGATGTTGCTGGATAATGGTGAGTATGTTGTTCATTTTTTCTATCGTGTACTAAAAGTGGATCAAAATGTTTTTGATTGGCAGGATGAAACATATAATCTCAGTTTTCCTTCATTGTATGGAGATGAGAATTATTTATTTGATAGAGGTAAAGACTAATTAGAGTTTTGGGGCTTTGAGCCTTTTTGTAAATATTGCAAGTTCATGTACAGTTGCTTTCCTCGCAGTTGTGTTTTTGCTTTCAATAAGGGGTTCCCTGTTCGAAATTTTGAGAAGTAAAAGAATAGTCAAGCTAATTTTCTTTGGATGGTATGTTGTACCAAAGATTTTGGATCCTCTACATGCCTACATGGGGCATGTGTCCCCAGTCAGAGCCACTATTGGAGCTCAAAAATTTAGTCTATGTTTTTGAGGCCATATTCAGAAAATTGTCTAAGTGTCAGGATCGTGCCTTTAAAATTCATTGAAAGATGCCTAGTTTGAGTGCATTAAAAGTATTGGGCCTATTGAGTTTCATAATGTGTCACTTTTATAGGATGTTCATCACCTATCATTTGACATATGTAATAGGTTTTAGGTCTCAATTTTTAGTTTTGACATGTTTTTGAGGTGGCTATTTAAGAGTGTTCCCAAAAATCTACATAGTGAGCATTTCCTAATTTTCACTGAGTGGCCCACTTTGAGGAAGTACATTTATTTCCCTATGATTTTTCATTGCATGCCGGTTGTTGAATCATGTTTTAGGAATGAGATTCAATGTCCATGCTAGTTTTTAGCCCCCCATGTGCTCATTTGACCTATTTGCCAGAGTCGTTTCATTTGCAAATTGTTAAAAATCTCTGAGTGTGCATTGTCCAATTTTCTGAGTGGCCTACTTTGTGGCTTCGTAGTTTGTACCCTGTTCATGGTCAAGAACAATTGAATTTTGTTTCATATTGTAAACTTGGAAGACTACTTGTCTGATGATTTTCAAGTCCCTGTCAATCTATTTAATCACTTTTCCAGGCCAATTCCAAACCCACTTTATGCACTTTTTCACTGTTTTAATCTTCAATATTTCTAATTAGCTAACTTTGGCATTTTATTATAGTGATCAAAATTTCAACTTTCTAAGGAAGCTAGCTATGGATTCATGTTCCTTGTGTGAGGGTGAATCAATGCTCAAGTTGTCAGTCCCTGAAAGTTTCAATGGGTGAGATTTTGAAGCCAGTTCTGAAGGAGATTTTTGTAGATTTACAATGTAAACAGAATCATTTTGCAGAGTTGTTATTTTCAGAGGGTTATAGTTTCATGTTAGATGGATATTTTGGGATGCCAATTGTGGATTGCACTCATTGTATGAGAGTCTTTTATCAGAAACTAGGAGTGGAGACTCGGGGTTTTGTTTTGCCTTTTGTTCAAGGTCATTTCCAGAACTAGTTTCCACTTTGTTTACAATTATTTTTGCAGATGTAATAAATGGTCAACTTTGGAGATCAAAATCTCTCTCCTCAGGAAGCATCATGAAAGTTTTTCTTGCAAGGTACTGATAAATGTGAAGGCTTCCAAGTGGTGGCTGTGTAGATGTTTTCTTGGAGTTTGGGGAGGCATGTTTTATCCCTAGTGCAAGGCAATGAACAAATTAAAATCTGCCAGCATAAGTGATAAGAGGGGCCTCACACAATGAAAAAAGGGCTTGATGAAGGGTGCTCCCCTTAATACCACAAATACATAATAGAAACAAAGAAACACCAACAATTTGCAAGAACATAAAATGATCTTCTTATTATCTCCTCAAGTGTGGAATTCCAAACTTCAAAATTACAATATGCAAAGCCACATGGGCTTTCCCCTTACAATATTCTGTAGGACAAAGCCTCAAATCATTATATAGATCTACTACCCTAAACTGCTCCGAACTGTCAGAACTGTCCTAGACAACACTACGGGCCTTCTTAATATAGGCAATTTCCACCGCCCGAGAAGGTTCTAGAAATTTAGCCCATAGGGCCGACCAAACTTAGAATTATTTTATTTTTCAATTCATTACATCAAAGTTGGCTCAAAATAAATTTTGAAACCCGAACAAAAATTTTGAAGGAAAATTATTTTCTGCCATTTCAGATGACTGAACTTCCGAAGACCATAAGTCATTGCCAGTTGCTCCGATTGACTATTACAACCCCAATTCAGAAAGACCACAAAGTGCTCTACAGGCTTGACTCACGCAAGCACCCATCACTCAAATTTGCAACCTCATCTAGAGCCTCTAAAGCCTTCAAAACTGAGTTCAAAGTTTCTATACCCTACTACCAATACCGAAAATCTTCAATATCTCCAAAGCTAGACTTGATCTGTCAATGAAACTTTACTAGTAGGCTCATACAACTGAGATGAACCTCCACATTTGAAACCATAACATTTTGAGATTGTATGACCAACTTACTAAGAATAGAAAGTTTCCATAAATAGCAGCTCCACACAAGATAGCCCTTATTGAACACAAAAATAGAAATATTTTTGGGTGATGCAAGATTGCTCTTACACCTAGAATGCTCCTGCATCAAAAAAGGGAAGCCAAAATGTGATGGAGGCACATTTTAAAGAAAGGGGGATGCTAGACCATTACTTAGGAAAGATGAATCAATGGATTTTGCAAACATAGATTTACAGGAGAAAAAAAATAGTCATATTATGAGGGGCATAACTTTCAATTCAACCATTGGATCGAGCTCATTTTTGGATATGTTGTCATGAATCTAATTCTCTAGATTCTCACTTGAGCGATTTTCCAAATTCATCTTGGTTCGCGAGATATAAATGATTGAGTGCAAAACTATCTAAACTGCCCTTAACAGTCACAAAGAAAATATATCCCACATTCACTAGGATTAGGGAGTTTCGAGTATTTAAAAACTCCAGTGCTTACTTAATGAAATAAATAAGAAGCTAAGAGGCTTATGGTGGGCTCCTTGGCTGGAGGTTTTGAAATACTAGTGGGCCCCATTATTTTGAGGCAAGATACTAAACAAGCTTTAAAACCTCCAAGATATTTGTTCTCCATTCATCCTAGAAGTGCATTATAAGATGTTTAAAATGAACTCCACTTGCATACAAGGTAGATCAAAGAGCTAGAGGCTCTGCTCGCATGAGTTCGTGAAGGTGCCTTGGGATTCATACCGATAGGCCCATAGGTAAGTAAATTTTGCAGATGGCCGACGGAGGTGACTGAACAAAGTGGCAAGTGGTGGCTAGTCTTCGAATCTCCAAATGAGCTTATAGTTTTTGAAAATATTCAAAGAACTGGAGAATGCCTTAGTCTCTAAATCTTTTAGTCTTAGTAGTTAAGTCACTAATATTCAGAGATTGGGAGAGTGCCTTAGTCGTGTGATCTCTAGATAACATTCAGAGATTGGGAGAATGCTTTGGTTGCCCATTCTCTAGATGCCAACAGTCAAGAAGATGACATTCAAAGATTTAGAGAATGAGTTAGTCACCCAATGTCCAAATCCCTGGCAGTTAGTGATAATCATTTTGAGATTCAGAGATAGCCTTAGTTGCCAGTTCTCCAGATGGTTGGTGGTTAGGAGATAACATTCAAAGAATTGGAGATACACTTGGTCACTAGTTCTCCAGATTCTTGGCGGTCAGAGGTCATCATTCAGAGATTCAAAGAATGAGTCAGTCACCCATTCTCCATATATGACCCAAGGTTAAAGTCTCATCAGGAGAATCAGAGATAGAGGTATTCACCAGTTTTCCACAGGTTAACTATGGTTAGAGAATTCATTTTGAGATTGAGAGCATAAGTGTGTTCGCTAGATCACTTGATTCAACTGGCATTAAGGACATGATTCCAAGATCTAGAGAATGGGTTCAGTCACCCATTCTCCAAATGTAACCTGAGGTTAGAAATGGATCTAGAGGTTCAGAGGTAAAGCTAGTTGCCCATTCTCTAGATGTGACCATGGTTAGAATAGGAATTCAGAGATTATGAGAATGCATGTAGTCGCCAGTTCTCTCAATGAATTTGTCAAGCCTTGAGTTAAGTCTGAGGAGCTAGTCAAATGGTGACAAGTGTCAAGTCCTAGTGGCTTCTATGGTAGTATGTGCATAAATGATAAAAATATACAGATTTCAAAGAATTTGAAAATATAATGTATTCCAAACTATAGGAAAAATTCAAAAATTTAAATGATGAACATGCTCATGGAAAAAAGGCCTTGAGATTCATTTTTTATCAGAATATGGGCATGTTATATGTTTTTGAAAATGGGAAAAGATGAGTTATTCGATGGAAATGATTAAAATCAGTTTCAGAGTGATGAGAAACAGTAGTATGGGTTTGAATTTTTAGAATCATAATCAAATCACTTTGGGAAATGATTGTAGAAAGTAGTTCAGTGGAGAGAATCAGTTGTAGAACAAAGTTGTGGGAAAAACATGGAGATATTTTCATGCCAAGAATGGACAGTTGTCAATTGGTTTTTCAACTGGCCACCTTCTCCTATATCTCAGTTTTTTCCTCATTGTAATAAGGATGTTGAAATTTATGCTGTTGGGACAGCTTTCAGGCTTTTGAGTCTTATATTTGTGTTCATGGTCTTGCAATGTACAGTTTCACATGAATTTTAATGAAAACAATGGAATCCCTGTTCAGTTCTTGTTTGATGTCTTTGTATGCATTCTCTTAATTCTTGTGTATTAACTTGTAAGGCATGTTAATATACCAGTTATAATGTATCTGTGGGTTTGAATTTAAGTTTCTTTCAAGGAGAGAGTAATTCTTGATTTCAAATTCTAAGAATTCTAGGTTTTCATATGAATTTGATGTCCAGGTACTAAAATGAGAAGAATGGTTTGCAAGGGATTTCATTTGGTTTTTTGAGTTTGGAGTTAGGGTTTCCTAGGAATGCACATTTGTATGAATCTGTTGCCTAATAGATAAGGCACTAGTCTCTTGATTGTCTTGTAGTTTCATCATCAAATCATTAATTCAAATCATTTTCCATTTCCAGTTTAAGAGCATTAATGTTTGTAAATTGCATTGAATAGTGCAAATACTTTTGGTGATTCCTTGTAGAAGTGAATCTAATAGGTTAGCCTGCTTGAGCCTCTAGGTTTGAAGAGAAGGGTGAATATCCTTTTTGTTACTATCCATTGATTTTCATGTCTACATAAGGGGTTTTAGTGAGAGAGTGTTTATGTATACAGACTTAGTATGTTTTAGGTACACCCTCCTAGGTCTGTGGAGCCCAAAGTGTAGGAGGATTAAATCCTTGTTAATTAGCCTTTTCCTTGTAAGAATCTGAAATTAGGAGTCTAAGAGTCAAGCTTAATAGCTATATAGTGATTCTACATGAAAAAGTGCTAACAAGGGGTTGGCAACATTACTTACTTGGAGTCTTGTTCATGGTGAAGATGGACAATATCAGCTCAACATACTTCAAGACCTAAGCTAAGCTAACTCTGAAATAGGCTAGATGGTAGGAATTCCTAGTCTAATTCAACTTCAAGTTGATTTATAGTTTGGGTAGGCACAATGTGGTGGTGGATGCCTTGAGTAGGAAGAGACAACTCGGTGTGATTCAGGCCTTGGAGGATGGAAATTCCAACTAGGGGGTGATCTTTGATGACATCTAGGACAAGATCAAGGAGGGCTTGGAAAATGACTCCCACACACACCAAATTGTGCTCCAAGTTTGAGTTGGGTGAATAAGGAGGTTCTCACTGAAGGATAAGCTACTATATTATATCGAGAGCTGACTCTATGTGCCAAAATGGAAGGAGTTGTGGAAGGAGTTGCTCCATGAGTGCCACGTTCGACTTGGGATGGGCACCTAGGTCAGAAGTGGATGTTGGTGCTACTTGAAAGAGGGTTCTACTAACTGAACTTGAAGGATGATGTAGAGTTGTATGTGAGATCATCCATTGCCTATTCTAGTTTGACCCTAGGAAAATGTGAGCATGGACTTCATCACATAACTGCCACTAGTTGATGGATTCACAAGCATCATGGTGATGGTGGATCGGTTCAACAAATATGCCATTTTTGTGCGTTGTATGCAACCTTGAACCACCAAGCTAGCGGTTGAGTAGTTAAAAAATGTGGTCAAGTATTGGGGATTTAGTTCAACATTGTATCAAATTGTGATCCAAGGTTGAATTCTCAGTTCTAGATTGAGTTATTCAAGATGATCAAGATGAGGTTTTTGATAAGCTCTGCTTATCACCCTCAAATCGAAGGTTAGATGGAAAAGATCAATGCAATATTGGAGGACTATTTGAGGCACTTTGTTGCTTCAGATCAGAAGAACTCACCAAGGTTGCTTGGTGTGACCTAGTTCAGCTATAATTTATAGAAGAGAAGATCTTCAAAGTTCAGTCTATTTGAGCTTACAGCAAGACAACAACCACTCACTCCTCATACCGTGATGAGTGGTTATTAGGGATCAAACACCCAAGAAACCAAGGTGATTCAGAGGTGGAACAAATGGGTCGACTTGGTAAGATATCATCTCACAAGAACAAAAGATCGAATGAAAAAGTATGCAGATGAGAACTATAGGAAGACAAAGTTCAATGTGGATGACAAGGTCTTGTTGCAGATGGACTCAAATCAATTCAAAGTGCCTAAGGGGTTGAGCACTTCTTTGGTTAGAAGATGGGACATGCCATTTGAGATCATTTAGAAGATCAGCCAAGTCACCTACAAGCTGAACCTACCACTTCATCTTGGAGTGCATCCAATTTTCCACGTTTCATTATTGAGGGCTCATCATCTTGAATTGGATGATTTGGAGTGCAATATTCCCAATAGAGGTTTGACCAATGTCATGGACAATCTAAACTATCAAGTAGCTCAAGTGCTAGTAATGCAGACTTGTGGTCGGGGTCAGAAGGTCTCCCGTGAGTTCCTTGTTCTATTCAAAGGAGCAAGCTAAGAGGAGGCAACCTGGGAATGTGGTGAAACCTTATGGTGGGATGAAGAGAAAATCATGGAGTTCCTAGAAGGGAACTCAACTCAACATGAGTGAAGTTAGTAAAAACCCATCTCATGCACCATTGGGGGCTAGGTGCATCAACATCAAGGATGTCACCATAGATAAGGTGGGAGAGGATGTCATGACCCCAGATATTCGAGTTGATCCAAACCTGAGTTGGCCCTATGAACTAAGTTGACCCAACAATTCAAGTTGAGTCAATGATCTGAGCTTAATTGACAACCTGAGCTAAACTGATGATATGAGTTGAACTGATGATCCAAGTTGATTTGTCGATCTGAGTTGATCTGCCAACTTGAGATGATCTATCGACTCAAGCTAGACTACCGACCTAAGTTAATTCACTGACTCAAGCTCATCTCTTGAGCTGAGTTGATTTTCCAACCTAAGTTGAATTGGTAACTAGAATGATCTATGTCAAGATGACTTGACATGATTCCAGCTCAATGTCATGAGGTGATTTGGAAAATCTGTTAAGGGACTTTTCAGAGGTTACTGGAGTGCATACTTGGATCCGAGCAATTCAATATTGGAATAAGTTGGCATATTCCAGAAAGACGCATGGTGACTTGACTTAGATGTCCATGTCACATTCTGAGAGCCAAAGTCTTCAGTAGTTTGCATTAATGGCAGTATGAGTGAGCTTGCCTTTACTTGGATGTAACAGTTGATTGATTAGTGGTCATGTCACTGTGAGAGCAGAGCTGCTATGAATATGATCTTGTTTGGATGGTGCAATGAGAAGTTGCATTCAATGCGATGGACATTTGAGTTCAAATTGAAAAAAATCATTTCAGTTTAGGAGCGAAGCTCTATGATAGGGGTCATTTCATAACCGCTCAACATTCATTCAGAGTTAATGCACTTTGTCATTTAAATTTCAAATGGATATCTCATGGGAAAGACTTTAAAGTCATGTGTTTCCATAAAAGGTGAAGCCTTTTCTCATTCTGAAGTTAGTAGGAGTTAGTTCTTTCACAGATAGAAGTGAAGACCCATGGAACTGGTTTAGAGATGAAGCAAACTTTAGAAGTAGAGGTGGTACTACTGGTGTGGTAAAGTGGGTCTATTTCAGATTCGATGCTACGACTTAAGCCAAGGATTGACTCTATTTTGTAATCATCTTGGCTAGGCCTTTGGTTAACTATACTTTTATTAAGGGGTGACCTGTGTTTATTGACACAGTGTTGTTTAACTTTTTATTTTGTAATAGACTTTATAATTTAATGAAAGAAGCTTGCCCAACATCCATGGTGTGTGACTTGTGATTTTTTGTTAACAATCTCGTATCATTCCGCATCACAGAGTCACTTAACCAAAATGTTCATGGTTAAAACAAATTGAGGCGTAGTCTAGAATCAACTTGAAGAGCCAAACCCTTAACTCAAGAAGATTTGCAGTGTTGCGTGGGTCGAGCGGTCTTGAACAATTAGGTTCGTGACACGTGATATATATATATATATATATATATATATATATATATATATATATATATATATATATATATATATATATATATATATATATATATATATATATATATATATATATATATCACATGTCACAAACCTAATATATATATCACGTGTCACGAACCTAATTGTTCAAGATTGCTCAGATATATATATCACGTGTCACAAACCTAATTGTTCAAGACCGCTCGAATATATGTGTGTGTGTGTGTGTATATCACATGTCACGAACCTAATTGTTCAAGACCACTCGGCCCACACGACATTGTAAATGTTCTTGAGAGTTAAGGGTTTGGCTCTTCAAGTTGATTCTAAACTACACCTCAATTCATTTTACCCCTGAACGTTTTTTCTAAGTGACTCCGTGATGCGGAATGATACTAGACTATCAACGTAAAATCATAAGTTGCACACCATGGATGCTGGGAAAGCTTCTTTCATTGCATTATAAAGTCTGTTACAAAATACAAAGTCAAACATCACTGTGTCTATTCTAGATCCGGGGTTACGACTCAAGCTAAGGATTGACTCTATTTTGTAATCATCTTGGCTAAGCCTTTGGTTAACTATACTTGTATTAAGGGGCGACCTATGTTTATTGACACATTGCTATTTGACTTTGTATTTTGTAACGGACTTTATAATGTAATGAAAGAAGCTTGCCCAACATTCATCGTGTGCGACTTGTGATTTTATGTTGACAGTCTGGTATCATTCCACATCATGGAGTCACTTAGCCAAAACATTCAAAGGCAAAATGGATTGAGGCATAGTTTGGAATCATCTTGCAAAACAAAACCCTTAACTCTCAAGAAGATTTGCAGTGCCGCATGGGCCGAGCGGTCTTGAAAAATTAGGTTTGTGAAATGTTATATATATATATATATATATATATATATATATATATATATATATATATATATATATATATATATATATATATATATATATATATATATATATATATATATATATATGTATGTGATGCAGGAGCATCCTGGGTGTAAGAGCAATCTTGCATCACCCAAAAATATTTCTTTTTGCTTTTCAATAAGGGCTATCTTGTGCGGAGCTACTATTTATGGAAACTTACTATTTTTAGTAAGTTGGTCATATGATCTCAAAATGTTTTGATTTCGTAGGTGGAGGTTCATCATAGTCATATCAGCCTACCAATTGAGTTTCATTGCCACATCATCTGTATTGGTGAAGTTATTGAGGTTTCCAGGTACAAAATCTTTCAGGTCAATTTTGAAGGCCTTAGAGGCTGCGGATCGCAGTCGACCCCTGACTGACTGGAGCTTGCGCAGTCAGGCACTGTAGATCTCGACATGGCGTTCCCGAAAAGTGGTTATAATATAAAATTGGAGCTACAGTTAAAAAGTTATGGCCTCTGGAAGTTGGGCTACCGAAAAGTATTTTTGTGTATATTTTCTTAGCCGACCCTATGTAAAAAGAAAAGAAAATAAATTAATTCTTAGGATCGTCGGCCTTAAGGGCTAATTTTCTGGAACCTTCTCAGGCGGTGGAAATTGCCTATATAAAGAAGGCCCGTAGTGTTGTCTTAGGCAGTTCTGGGTAGTAGATCTGAGTTCTGATTCGAGGCTTTGGCCTACAGAATATTGTAAGGGAATGCCCATGTGGCTTTATATATATTGTAATTCTGAAAGTTTTTAATTCCACATTTGTGGAGATAATAAGAAGCCAATTTTCTGTCCTTGCATATTGTCGTTGTTTCTCTGTTTCTGTTATGTGTTTGTGGTATTAAGGGGAGCACCCTTCATCAAGTGGTATCAGAGCAGGAGTTCCTGAGTGTGTAAACAGATCGCCGACTGTGAGGCAGTTTGCACTAGGACCGTGGTTAGGGTTTCAGTGTGCATTGCGAAAATGCCTCCACAAAGAGAACATGGTGGAAGGGCTGGTGTTGTGACACCTGAGGTTAGAGAGCTACAAAGACAAGTGCAAGCATTGCAAGAAGAGATTCGCAGAGGAATGAATCTTAATGTAAGAGAAGAAAGTGATGATGAAGCGGAAGAAAATTTTGATCAGGAAGGAGAAGGTGAACTTCCGAACCCAGAAGAAGAAAGGCTTTTTCGAGCCCTTTCCAAGATCGGGAAAAGACCTAAGATTGAGGTTCCTACATTTTCAGGGAATCTCAACCTAGAAGAGTTGATTGACTGGATCAATGAATGTGAGGAATATTTTGAGTAAGAAGATGTTGAGGATCCTGACAGGGTCAAATTCGTGAAGGCCAGACTGAAAGGTCATGCGAAGATCTGGTGGCAAGAGGTTCAATTGGAGCGAAATAGAAGAGGAAAAGATAAAATCACAAGATGGGATCGGATGATGGATAAATTGAAGCGACAATTCATTCCTGTTGATTATGAGCTTGACCTACTAAAGAAAATGCAAAGTTTGAAGCAAGCAGGAAGATCTGTTCAAGAGTATACAGAGGAGTTCTATCGACTCCTCATCAGAACGGGCCATGCAGAAGCTGATAAGGAGAAAGTTTCCAATTACCTTAATGGGTTGAGGCCGAGCATTCAGGAGGAGCTGAATCTGGTTCGAATGAACAGTATTGAAGAGGCATACTAGTTTGCCCTAAAAGTAGAGGAAAAGTTGAACAAGAAGTTTGAGAGAAGACAAAATGGAAGGGGTCGCGGTGGGCTATCTGGTGGACGGTCATATGGTGGCCAAAATGAAGATTCGAAAAAGAAGGATGAGGCCAGTAGCAGTCAGAATCAGCGAGGAAATAATTTCAATCGCTTCCAGGATCAGAATAATAGAGATCAGAGAGGAAGAGGAAGAGGACAAGGATCTGGAAGAGGTGGCTTCCGTGGAACATGTTTTCACTGTGGAGAAGAAGGTCATAGGGAATTTGAATGTCCTCAGTGCCAAGGAAGAACAGATAGGAGAAATGAAGGCCAGGCCAGAGTTGTACATGTAGATGAAGATGCTAGATCATCAAATTCTGAAGATTCTGAAAGAGGAGAAACGTTGATTAACAGAAGAGTCCTGTTGAGTGGTGAGAATGAACCAGAGCAAAGGAGGAGCCTATTTTGCACCAGGTGCAAGTGTGAAGGTAAATGTTGTGATGTGATTATTGATAGTGGAAGCACTGACAATTTGGTGTCAGAGGAGATGGTGACAAAGTTGAAGCTCAAGAGACAGAAACACCCACATTCATATCGGATTGCCTGGGTACAGGATGACCACAAGGTCATGGTCAATGAACAATGCCTAGTGAAGTTCAAGGTTGGCGGATACCAAGATGAGGTATTGTGTGATATCATATCTATGGATGTATGTCATATGTTGCTGGGTAGACCATGGCAGTTTGACAGATGTGCTGTATATGATGGTCACGCAAATACCTATTCCCTGACAAAGGATGGAGTGCGACATAAGCTAAAACCATTGAAGGAGACTGAAGAAAAGGTATGTGGTAATGCAAGGATAACTTTTGTTGATGGAAGAAATTTCCTAGATGGTATGAGGCATGAGCGTGTATGTTTTTCTTTAATTCCAAAAGTTGGTAAAGAGGAAGTAGAAGATGTTCCTGTAGAAATTGCAGATTTATTGAATGAGTTTCAGGATATTGTATCCGATAACATTCCTAATGGATTACCACCATCAGGAAGATCAGTCATCAGATGGACGTGATCCCAGGAGTGAGTTTTCCGAATAAGGCAGCACACAGAATGACACCTGCAGAAAGTGAGGAGTTGAACAAACAAGTACATGAGTTGTTATAGAAAGGATTGATCCGTGAAAGTCTGAGTCCCTGTGCTGTACCAGCAATATTAGCACCAAAGAAGAATGGAGAATGGAGGATGTGTACAGATTCTAGGGCAATAAACAAGATCACAATCAAGTACAGGTTTCCATTGCCACGAATGGATGATATTATGGACTGTTTGAGTGGAGCTGTGTATTTCTCAAAGATAGATCTAAAGAGTGGATATCATCAGATTCAGATCAGAGAAGGAGATGAATGGAAGACTTCCTTCAAGACAAAGGAAGGACTGTATGAGTGGTTAGTCATGCCTTTTGGGCTAACCAATGCACTGAGCACTTTCATGTGGCTCATGAATGAGGTTCTGAAAGAATTTCTGGGTAAGTTTGTCATTGTTTACCTAGATGATATTTTGATATTTAGTAAGACATTGGAAGAGCCTATGATGCATATTCGTATGGTATTTGAAAAATTGAGAGAAGAGAAATTGTTGATTAATTTGAAGAAGTGTAGTTTTGTGAAGAAAAAGTTAGTGTATTTGAGATTTGTAGTTTCAGCAGAAGGTCTAAAAATAGACCCAGAGAAGGTACAGGCTATCCTTGAATGGCCTACTCCAAGGAATGCTACTGAGGTAAGATCCTTTCATGGTCTAGCTAGCTTTTACAGAAATTTTATTAGAAATTTTAGCAGTATTTGTGGACCCTTGACTGAAACAATGAGAGGGGATAGAAAATAGTTTAAGTGGACTAATGGGGCAAAAAATAGTTTTCAATTGTTGAAACAAAAAGTTACAGAACAACTTGTTTTAGCACTTCCAGATTTTAATAAGGTGTTTCAAGTAGATTGTGATGCTAGTGGTACTGCAATAGGAGCTGTTATGAGCCAAGAAGGTAAACCTGTTGCTTATTTCAGTGAGAAGTTAAATGATGCCAAGAGGAAATATTCTGTTTATGATCAGGAATTTTATGCTATAGTTCAGGCATTAAAGAAGTGGAGACATTATCTGCTTCCTAAGGAGTTTGTTTTGTATACTGATCATCAAGCTTTGCAATATTTGAATAGCCAAGGAAAGTTGAATCAAAGGCATTTGAAATGGGTTGCGTTTTTGTAGAGCTATACATTTGTTTTGAAACATAGGAGTGGAAAGTCTAATAGGGTTGCAGATGCTCTTAGTAGAAGGCAACTATTGCTGACAGAAATGCAGATTTAAGTGGTTGGGTTCAAGGAACTCAAGAATTTGTATCTAGAAGATCCTGATTTTGGTGAAACTTGGAAAGCTTGTAAAGAACCTGTTACTCTAGACAGAACGAAGTGGCTGGATTTCATCATTCAGGATGATATGTTGTTTAGAGGGAGTCAGTTGTGCATTCCAAGAAGTTCTATGAGGGAGAATCTCATCAAGGAGAAGCATAGTGGAGGATTGGCTAGACATTTTGGTCATGATAAAACTCTTTCTTTGGTTAGTGAAAATTATTATTGGCCACAGTTGCAGCAAGATGTGAAGAAGTTTGTACAAAGTTGCAGAGTATGTCAAATGGTGAAAGGAGTGAAGCAGAATACAGGGTTGTATCAGCCATTACCTGTACCAGAGAAGCCTTGGGAGGATGTTAGCATGGAATTTGTTCTTGGTTTACCGAGGACTCAGTGGGGACATGATTCAATTTTTGTGGTGGTTGACAGATTTTCAAAGATGACACATTTCATTCCCTGCAAGAAGACTACTGATGCTGTTCATGTAGCAGAATTGTTTTTCAGAGAGGTAGTGAGACTACATGGTTTGCCAAAGACCATAGTTTCAGATCGAGACACAAAATTTGTTGGATATTTCTGGCGTACATTGTGGAAGAAGCTAAAAATAGATTTGAAGTTCAGTTCATCACATCATCCATAGACTGATGGACAGACAGAGGTGGTGAATAGGAGTTTGGGAAATTTGCTGAGATGTTTGGTTGGAGATAAACCAACAAGATGGGATTTGATTTTACCACAGGTAGAATTTGCATACAATAATTATGTCAATAGGAGCACTGGTAAATCACCATTCCAGATTGTATATGGAAGTAGTCCAAGAAATGCATCTGAATTGAGAAAGATAAATAAAGGAGAAATAAGTAGTGTTGAAGCTGAGGATTTTGCGGAACACTTGAAGAACATTCATGAGGAAGTAAGGAAGCACATTACCAAAATGAATACACAGTATAAGGCTAAGGCAGATGAGAAAAGAAGGCATAAGAAATTCCAGGTTGGAGATGAAGTCATGGTTCATTTGTGAAAGGAAAGATTTCCAGTTGGTACATATAACAAGTTGAAAATGAAGAAATTTGGACCATGTAAGATACTGAAGAAGCATGATTCAGGAAATGCATATGAGGTAGAATTGCCTACTGAGTTGAATATTTCATGAGTGTTTAACATTTCAGATTTGACAGAGTATCATGAAGGATGTGTTGAAGATGAGATCACAGCAGTATAGTGGAGTATTCCAGCAACTAGTTTAGATACTAAGGAGATTGAGGACATACTGGATAGTCGTGTTGGAAGAAGCACAAGGAACAGAACATATGAAGAGTATTTGGTCAAGTGGAAAGGACGACCTGTTGAGGATTCATCATGGCTAACAAAGGAGGAGGTTAACCATCTTGGCTTTCCTCTGCACCCCTGAGGCGTGACAGGGTCACTTCTCAAATTACCCCAGGTGTCTGATGCAGGAGCATCCTGGGTGTAAGAGCAATTTTGCATCACCCAAAAATATTTCTTTTTGCTTTTTAATAAGAGCTATCTTGTGCGGAGCTACTATTTATGGAAACTTACTATTTTTAGTAAGTTGGTCATATGATCTCAGAATGTTTTGATTTCGTAGGTGGAGGTTCATCATAGTCATATCAGCCTACCAATTGAGTTTCATTGCCACATCATCTGTATTGGTGAAGTTATTGAGGTTTCCAGGTACAAAATCTTTTAGGTCAATTTTGAAGGCCTTAGAGGCTCCGGATCGCAGTCGACGCCCGACTGACTGGAGCTTGCGCAGTCAAGCACTGTAGATCTCGACATGGCGTTTCTGAAAAGTGGTTATAACAGAAAATAGGAGCTACGGTTAAAAAGTTATGGCCTCCGGAAGTTGGGCTACCGAAAAGTATTTTTGTGTATATTTTCTTAGCTGACCCTATGTAAAAAGAAAAGAAAATAAATTAATTCTTAGGATCGTCGGCCTTAAGGGCTAATTTTCTAGAACCTTCTCGGGCGGTGGAAATTGCCTATATAAAGAAGACCCGTAGTGTTGTCTTAGGCAGTTCTGGGTAGTAGATCTGAGTTCTGATTCGAGGCTTTGGCCTACAGAATATTGAAAGGGAATTCCCATGTGGCTTTATATATATTGTAATTCTGAAAGTTTGTAATTCCACATTTGTGGAGATAATAAGAAGCCAATTTTCTGTTCTTGCATATTGTCATTGTTTCTCCATTTCTGTTATGTGTTTGTGGTATTAAGGGGAGCACCCTTCATCAGTATGTATGTATGTATATATGCGTGTGTATATATATATATGTGTGTGTGTGTGTGTGCATACATACATACATACATACATACATACATACATACATACATATATATATATATATATATATATATATATATATATATATATATATATATATATATATATATATATATATACATGTATATATATTATATACACATTTATCATGTATATATATTATATACGCATTTATATAATATATATTATATATATACGTGTGTGTGTGTGTGTCTATACACACACACTCGCATGTATACATATATATGTACATATATACATATACATATGCATCTATATATACATGTGTATACATATATACGTGTATATATTGTCATGCCTAAAATTTACACACAAAAATTCAACAATTTTTTTTAAAAGTAAGATGTTCGAAGATAAGGTACATCAGTACAAGGATAAGTCGAGTATGGTTAATCTAGCCACAACCTAGGACTAAGTCATTTGAAGCGTCCATCACAAGTTCAGAGTTGTTGAATTAATCATTGAACAGAGTTTTACTTGAAGGTGATAACTAAGTCAGGAAGGGTATCAACAATCTTGAAAAGCTCTAGTTCCTCCAATTCCCAAAATGCATTAGGACATACCCTCCCATCGCAACATTTCCACCGTTATGGTGTAGAACTAAATGAATGTTCAACTTCTAACGATCGGTTTCACTAGGTGAATTTCTTTGTCAACCATGTGGGTTATCGACTTCTAAAAGGGTTTACGTAACATTGTCTTATCCAATGATGGTGATATAAATAAACTTGATCTATTCAATTTATTTAGTATAATAACAAAATTTTAAAGAAATTTTAATTATACTGATTATGTTTATTTATCATATTAACAACATTATAAATTCGTTGAACCATTTTAAAAAGATTCATTTATTAAAATGTAAAAATTATATTAAGAATGAATTTAATTAGAGTTAAATAACAACTAGATGAATGTTATTAAACATTTTATTAAATCACATATAACCTAACATAATATGATACACCGATAAAATAAATCTAATAAAAAAATATAGTTTATTTAACTAAATCAATATAAGACAATTTCCTTCATCCATAAATTAACTAAACTAAATAGTTTTCAATAAATTAAATTTGTCTTAATTTAACTAACTTTATTAATTTATAACATAGAGAATAGGTAATAATTAAAAACTATGCCCTCTCCCTTTTGAAAAATATGAAAAACACTTTTCTAATAATCATAATAAAATTAAGTAAACTAACTATGCATTTTCTAATACATACTAATAACCCTCTTATAAATTCAATTAATTTAAACAAATCAATTTATTAGATCATAACCCTATTAACTAAAAATTTAAATTAAATTAAAATAACTATTATTAATGATTTTAATTTAACTAATTAACAATCAAATCAAATAAACTATCTATGCATAAGAATATAAATTAAATTCTAAAAACAAATTCTAAATATCCTAACCTACTACCCTACTCCCCTACATATCTCCTATCCTTTCACTCTTTCTTTCCCCATGGTCCACTTGCCAAGTGGGTGAGGTGACATGTCCATAGGGGAGCGAATTCTTCCAAGGAAATGAGTGTAGATTTTAAGCAACATTGAGTTTGGGGCCCACCTAAAACATGACTTAAATCTAATGCAAGGGAATTTCGAAGTACTCCAAGGAGGTAAGTACAGGTTTAAGGAGACATGAGATTTGGGCCCACCAATGCATATGCCTTAATCCCAATGCATCAGATTTTTGAAAGGCAAGGGGGAGTTGTACTTAAAATGATTGCTCCTTCCCTTGTTTCGTGCGCCAACCAAAGGGTAATAAAAGGGTAAGGAAGAGATGATGGAGTAGCAGTTTCGATATATAATAAGACTTATGGGTTAGCACTAAGGTTTAATTAGTAAGGGAATTAAGGAGGGAATATTCTCTATGTAAAGAGGGAATTAAATCTCTCTCCATACATTTTCCAAATAGCATTTTGGCTCTCAAAAATCTGAAAAGTGTTATTTTGTCATCCCCTCTAATATTGTATTTCTTTTGTTTTGCTATTGTTGAAGTTAAATGTATGCAATATGTATTTTATTGGTGCATTAAACTAAGAGAACTATTAATAGAATATTGGTAATAGGTGATTTTAATTTAGTGTCATAATTTGATTAATTAACTATTGTTACCATGTTTTCATCAAAAGATTTGAGATTTCAATATTGAATTTAAGGTAAAGTATTGATCATATTATGGTAGAAATATAGATTTCAAAAGAGGAAATGTAGTATATTAAACTTAAAATTTTACAATCAAAACATTAAAGAGAATACAAGATTTACATACCAATAAGACTTTACATTTTATGAAACTAAATATATAGCTTTCTTATCCTCATTGAATGTGTCCTATTATGAATAAGGATCAATTTCATAAATCATCCAATACACATCACAATTTCTCTATACAAAGATCAACATGAGATAAATTCTCTTTTCAAAAGTTTCAACAACACAACATTTAAGGTTTGCTCCTACAAAGACTTCATAATAAAAATTTCTCAAAGCTTTTCTTCTTGCAACAATAACTTTCAAACCTGCAAATAAAAGAGGAGAACCATGGGAAGCTCACCTCTCAAGAAAAATTTCAAGGAGACCACCCCCGAGCTTGGAGAACCAAGGCTAAATGGGTATATATAAAAAAATGCTCACAGTTCAACATATATGCACAAACAACAAATAACTCCCATCCAAGACTTCACAAATGAGTTTTCCAAACTCATTGAAATAGGGTGAAGGTGGGCTTTTCCAAGGAGGAGAATGCCACAATTTTCTCAACAAGAGTATTTCATTTCCTTTCAAAGGCTACATTATCAAATTTCTATACACAATTTTTCTTTATTAACATCCTCAAGATGCAAGAATACAAATGGCTTCATGGAGCCCATACCCCATGAAATTATCTCTCTTCTCCAAAAAAAGATTCACTACAATGGAGAGCCCAACTAACCCCTTAACCCCCAACCACTTCTTCCCTTCCCAAAGGGTGAGTAATGCCTTAAACTCCCATGGACAACACTCCCAAAATCAAATTAACAAAGAATGATATAAACCCCAAAATCAATCCCTTACCCAACACAAAAATAAAGAGATTTACAAAGAAACAATACATACAAGATCTCACATATTCCTTCTACATTACAAACATCAAAATAACAATGCAATGCGAATTACTACATAGCAAGGGAAATAAGCATATCTACAAATACAATCTACACAAATAATCTTCATGAGTTTTCAAACAAGAAGATTTTCCATGGTAAGACTGCCAACCTTGGTCCAATGCAAAATAGAAGAATGAAGTTGAGTTGAGCTCCTTATCCTTTCTCCAACTTTAATTGTCTCTAAAATTAGAGAGTGGGTGAACACTCACTAAGTCTGTCCCATTCCTCTAAAAATGACTCTAAAATGTACTCAACAACTAGCATTAAATGAGACATGACATCAAGTCCTTGGTCTTCCCTCTTGTCTCCTTTTTTAATTATGGGTTTAGCAAGGAGTGTGAGACAAATTAATATGTATGTGGCCACTTCCATTTTTGCCATTTTTTAAAAATAATCTTTTTGGAGGGTCATAATGAGGTTCTAGGATTTTCCATAGGTAAAAACTAACCCCCAACCTAAGGTACTTACTTAAGGTTAGCTAATTTAGGCTATAAATACACTCTAGAGTCACTTTTGACCTGTCTAAAGTACTCCTAAAGTCCAAATCTAAGTTCTAACTTGATGTGATCCCTACAAGACACCTACATCTAAGTGGGACTAATATAATATTTTATGAGGTTAGGTGGTTCTTCCCAAGTCCTAATTTGACATATCGTCTTTCACATGTACAATACAAGTGTCAAGTGACACCAACAAAATACACATCACATTCACAATTATATGTCATAATTAACAACATGAAGTTAAACTAATAACACACATTCAAAAATATGTTTACAACAAGATCACATTACAACAAGGTTTAAATCTCTTAATTAGATTAGACCTTGGCTTATTCAATTCACATATGTTTAGCCCTAATTCTCTGAATAATTTCATGGTTCTCTTTCCTGCACACTAAACTCTAGTATCAATAGTCCAAGGTAATAAATCCACACACACACACACACACACACACACACATGTATTCAATTCATTATTAGCAACATTAATCAATATGAAAAATTTAATTCTAATTACAATTTTCATTCAGTAATTTTTAAATCTAGTATCTTCATAAATCATCATGACATATCATCCATGTTACTTCCTAACTTAAAACATCATCCATGAAACAATCAAATCTAGTCATGATTAAATCTTTCTCATTAGATCATATATCTAAGCATGTATAATCAAAATAAACCATATGTTCTAGGTTCTAATCCACATCAAAATGTAATCCATAGAATATAATTATCATCATAAAACATAATATCATGAGCCTATGTCAGAATAATAAAAAAGTGTATCAATGGATCAAATCATGAAGTCTCAAAATGTGAATGAGTTAGTAATGCTATGATGGGTCGGGGTGAGACCTCACATATATGTATACACGTGTATGTATATATACCTATGTGTATATATACACACACACATGTGTATATATACATACACATGTATATATGTATATATACATGCGTATATATATTAATATGATTTAGAACAACAGAGAGGGCGAGTGAATCAGTTGTTCTCAGGTCCTGATGCATAAAATAACTTCAAAAACTATTTCTTAATGTTGAACCTACAACTAATTTACAACTGATTGGAGAGATTGTTGAAACAGTGATTGAAGATCATATGAAAAGTGGTTGTATAGATATATAATATGTTAAATCAGTATTATGTTGTCATTGATGTCAACTAGTTTCATATTAGTTTGACAAGTACTTATCTTGTAAGTTATCATACCAAGACATCTGAAGAATGGTGGAAGATGGTCACAATAGATGAGAATAAGGAATGCATTGGATAACTTATTGATGAGTCTTTGATCTCATTATATTGATTTTAGTATGTTGTATTCATCTATTTTGGAGAATAGAACTGAAAGACACAAAGCAGTGTTTGTCAGTAAAAGAGAATAGCTTAATGTTTATTGAGGATCTCAACGTAAACACTGACGACAGTTTACACCAACAACAGTTTACATCGACAACAGTATACACCGGTACATTTCTTTGTTAACCGAGGAAAACATAATTGAACTAAATGATTAATTTAGCTGACAAATTTGATGAGCTAGATTCGCATGATTCCAAGGTGGAAAGTCAAAGTTTGTTACAAGGATCTACGACTAACAAAATTCAAGGAAGATCTGATGGAGGTAATTTAAATGTGTTATTGACACATCAGCCGAGGAAGTTTAAAGTGGCAAAATCAGTGGATATGATTAAGTGGAAAAATGTGATGGATGAAAATAAAATGGCTTACATGTTTATTTAAGGGAATGAAAAAATTAAATTGTCATATCGATGCAAAAGAAAGCAGAAGAAGGAGATACTATAGGAGTAGAGCATGAACTAGTATTCATGCAATTCTGATCATACAGGTTACTAAACCAAGCTGCAGAATAAGAACCAAGCTGCATAGAGCATATTACCGAGTGATTTTAAGTGAAATTGTTGTTAAGATCTGAAGTGATATATTGGTCAGAAATATTTGTAAGAGCAAAAAATTGATCTGTAATTTTCAATTTGTTCTATTAAGGTAGATCAACCTACTATTACTTTCTAATCATTGTGAACAGTGTAAATCTCTTAACCGAGTGGACTTTTAAGTCTTATTTATGTTTTATTTTAACAAGTGAAACATTGTTATCCTATAAACCCGCACAGTGAGTGACAAAGTGGTTGAAAGATGACTTCTAGTGTAAAATCCTCTAACAAGGTCACACTTGACAGTGTGTATTGTAACCTTTAACAAGGTTGGGTCTTCACTGACCTCACTTCAGAAGAGTGAAAATTTTTGGGTTGCTGGTTCCCAGGTGGTTTTTCCCTTAACAGGGTTTCTACGTTAAATCATTGTGTTATGTGTTGATTGTGATATCTGTTTGCTATCATACTTTACATTTTAACTATTTGGTTTAATCAGTAATGACTAAGAGTTTTAACTAAAGATCGGTAAAAACACTGACAGTGAATCATATATTTGTTTACCGACTGACAAAAATTTAAGAAACAGTTTTTGGATTACTCATTTTTGTTTTGGGACTTGGATCGCTGATTCACCCCCATCTCAGTTATTCTTACAATTGGTATCAGAGCTTATTGGTTTCTTGGAACAGAGTTTTAAGGATTTGAGCATAAAGATCTCAAAATGAGTAAGAGGAAAGTGCCTAGACTGAACAAAGATAACTTCTCAGTATGGCAACAAAGAATGAAATTGCATATAGCTGGAATTGGTGGAGATGCACTACACTTTATGAAAGATGGTTACAGCGAACCAACTAGTCCTCTGATTGTGGAACAACTAAAAGACAAGCATGATCACAATGTAGCAATGATGGAACTTGCTTCTGCCTGTACCGACGCTGAATTTGAAGAAATAAAAGGGTTGACTACTGCTAAGGCAATGTGGGATAGATTGGAACAAGTATACAGAGGAAACACATCTGTCAAAAGAGCAAGAGCAAAAAGCTTGAGAGGAAAATTTGATGAAATGAGAATGAAAGAAGGAGAAAATATTGTTGAATATTCTAATAGAGTAAAAGAGGTAGTTTATGCAATAAGAGCATATGATGGAACTATTGAAGAAGAGATTGTAATTAGCAAAATCCTCAGAACCTTGCTACCTGTCTATGCAATCAGAGTATCAGCAATTCATGAGAACCAAGACACATCAAATCTTACACTTGATACCCTGATTGGTAAGCTTACTACATTTGAATTGAGCAACTATGATAACAATGTTGTACCTTTTGTTGAGTCTGCTTTCATGTCTTCTCTGAAGATTAGCAAATCTAGTAAGAAAAATAAGAACAATGGTAGTGAAAGTGATACTGATGATGAACTTGATGAGCTTGAAGCATTGATGGCCAGAAGATTGCCGAAAGGGAATGGAAGATACAGAGGTAAGTTACCCTTGGCATGTTTTAACTGTAAAGAAGTTGGTCATATTGCTGCTAGATGTCCTTAGAAGAGAAATGATGATGATGGACTAAGAGATAGATCTGAAGGAAGTTATGGGAGGAGAGTTAACAGAAGCTACCGACACAATAATAGAAATGACCGAAAGGACAAAGGTAAAAAGGCTTGTTACATAGTTGAAGATACTAACTCTAAATTTTATTTTGATGATGAAGAGGTAGTGTTTGTTGCAATGAAGGAAGATTTAGAAGAAGATGAACAACAAGAAGAATCAGCCTTGATCTCAAGGATAAGAAAGAATGAAACATGGATCATTGACAGTGGCTGCACACATCATATGACAGGTGATGTAGATAAATTTGATGAATTAGTTGAATATAATGGTGGATCTATAAGAATGGGAAATGATGCCCCATGCACTGTGAAATGTAAAGGTACTCTTGTGATTAATGATAGAATAAAATGTGAGAATGCTTATTGGGTATATGGACTGAATTACAATCTATTAAGTGTGGCATAGCTAAACATTTTAGGTCACAGACTGGTGTTTGAAAACAAAAAGGTGAACATATTTGAAGGAGGAAGACTTGTTGGGACTGGTATTCAAACTAGAGGTAATTTATTTCATCTTGATACTGATAAGTCTTCTTGTTTACTTATGAAGGATCAAGATGCTTGGCTATGGTACAAACGGTTATGTCATGTAAATTTTGATAATATGATCAAAATCGGTAGAAAGAAAAGAGTTAGAGGTTTGCCTAACTTATCTAAGCCTGATCATATTATGTGTCATGAGTGTCAAAAAGGGAAAATGACAAAGTCTAGCTTTAAGAGTAAGGACTTCTCAACAAAGAAGATTCTTGAGTTGGTTCATACTGACTTATGTGGACCTATGAGAACACAGATTTATTATGGTGATAGATAATTTATTCTCTTTGTTGATGATTACACTAGACTAATGATAGTTATGATTTTGGAAGAAAAGTTAGAAGCCTTCAAAATGTTTAAGTGGTATAAAGCTAAAGTAGAAAAAGAAACTGGAAAGGAAATCAAATGTCTTAGATTAGATAGAGGTGGTGAGTTTATATCTGATGAATTTGCTAAATTTTGTAATGAGCATGGAATTCAAAGACAAGTTTTAGCACCGAGAACACCACGACAAAATGACATTGCTGAGAGAAGAAATAGATCAATAATTGATTGTGCTAGAACACTGATGATTCAAAAGAATGTCACTCAGAAATTCTAGAGAGAAGCTGTAAGCACAACAGTCTATGTGCTTAACCAAGTACAATTGAAGAAAGACTCCAATCGAACACCTTATGAACTTTGGTTTGGACACAAGCCCAATGTAAGTTACTTTAGAATATTTGGTAGTAGATGTTTTATCCTGAAAGATGATAGGAATGGTAAGTTTGATTCCAAAGGAGATGAAGGAATATTTTTAGGATATTCTACCCAAATCAAAGCTTACAAATGTCTAAACAAGGTTACTAACAAGATTGTTGAAAGTGTGAATGTTCATGTTGATGAATATGATGATAAGATCATAGATGAGCAGATGAAGGAACTAGAAGATTACAGACAGTTTGTTTACTATGAGTTTCCTAAGTTTCAACTGATGACATCATAGACTATGTCAACTAGTCAATAGACAAACAATGTGACACAACCGATATAACATATCGATGATCAAGGAGAAGCTCCCGAGCAAGAAAATGAACTAGAACAGGATGTACAACAGGATGCACAAGAAAGAAGAGCTAGGATACTGACAAGATTTGTCAGAAGAAATCATCTTGAAGATCAGATCATTGGAAACAAAGATGTTGGAATGCAAACAAGAAGAAAAACAAGACAAGGTACATGCTTAGTTTGTGAATATGAGCCTAAGAATGTAAAAGTTGCTTTAGATAATGATGAATGGGTTAAAGCAATGATAGAAGAGATTGAGCAGATAGAAAAGAATAAAACTTGGACCTTAGTACCCTGACCTAAAGATAAAAATGTTATTGGTACTAAATGGATTTTCAGAAATAAGTTGAATGAGAATGGAGAAGTAACCAGAAATAAAGCACGACTTGTATGCAAAGGTTATGTGCAGGAAGAAGGGATAGATTATGGTGAGACATTTGCACCTATTGCAAGACTTGAAGGTGTCAAAATGTTATTGGCATATGCTGCACATAAGAAATTTAAGGTATACCAAATGGATGTCAAGTCAGCAATTCTGAATGGAATACTGGAAGAGGAAGTCTACATTGAACAACCAGAAGGATTTGAAGATCCAGACAACAAAGATATGGTTTGTAGGCTACACAAAGCACTGTATGGATTGAAACAAGCACCCAGAGCTTGGTATGAGAGATTACATACTTATTTGTTAAGTATTGGCTTTATCAGAACTAGTGATAATAGTAACATGTATATGAAAGGTAACACTGATGATACTATTATCATAGCTGAGATATTTGTTGATGATATAATTTTTGGAGGTAGAGATATTGTACGTAAAGCATTTGCTAATGATATGCAAAAGGAATTTGAAATGTTAATGTTTGAAGAAATTAAGTTCTTTCTAGGACTGTAGGTGATTTAGCACAGTGATGGAATCTTCATCACTCAATCAAAATACATAAATGATGTATTGAAGACATTCAGCATGGAAGATGCAAAACCAGTAGGAACACCGATGGCTATTGGATGTAAGTTGACAAAGGAAGATGAGACTACCGAGGTAAATTAGACACTTTACCGATCCATGATTGGTAAGCTGATGTATGTAGTTCACAGTAGACTAGATATAGCTCATGTTGTTGGTATAGTTGCAATATTTTTTGCAAATCCAAAAGAATCACACATCATAGCTACAAAAAGGATATTGAGATATCTTAAGAAGACATAAGATTATGGTTTATGGTATCCAAGAGATGGAAAATTTGAACTTAAAGTCTACACCGATGCTGACTGGGCTGGGAATGTAGATGACATGAAAAGTACAACTGGAGGAGCATTTTTCTTTGGAGACAGACTTGTAACCTGGACAAGAAAAAAGAAGAGTTGTATTTCTCAATCGACAACTGAAGCTGAATATGTTGCTGCTGCAACAAATTGTTCAAACATAGCATATATCAAGCAAGTGTTAGAAGGAATGAATGAGGTAATCACTGATCTAGTGACTATATACTGTGACAAAACAAGTTCTATAAACATATCAAAGAATCCGGTAATGCACTAAAAAACAAAGCATATATCAATTAAGTATCATTACTTAAGGGAACAAGTGTAGGAAAAGAAAGTCAAACTAGAGTTTGTTACATCAAAAGAACAACTTGCAGACATTTTTACAAAGCCTCTGCTGAAAGATACTTTTGAATATTTGAGGAATAGACTTGGGGTCCGTCCCCTATCTATTGGTCACTAAGGTGATCTGGAATGCTGCATCAGCACATTATATCAGAAGATCATTCATGTTGATGCTAGCATAGATCACACTTTGATTAAGTTCAAGGTTGTGATTAAGTTTGAAGAACAGATGGAGATATCAGTATACCAAGATACAATGAAGTAGACTGGACAACAAGGATGTTTTTTTATTTTGTTCATTTGGCATTGTTGTCAAAGGGAGAGAATAAGAAATATGAATGAATTCACATTGAGAGAATAAACATACATAAAAGGACAGAAAAGAGATATCTATCTAAGGGAGAGTTAAGCTAAGGGAGAGCTTATGACAGACAGAGTTGTAGAATATATGTTTGGTGTGTGTATGGTACATTCATATTATTTGAGTTGCCATCAATGCCAAAGGGAGAGATTGTTGAACCTACAACTGATTTACAACCGATTGGTGAGATTGTTGAAATAGTGATTGAAGATCATATGAAAAGTGGCTGTATAGATATATAATATGTTAAATTAGTATTATGTTGTCATTGATGTCAACTAGTTTCATATTAGTTTGACAAGTACTTATCTTGTAAGTTATCATACAGAGACATCTGAAGAATGGTGGAAGATGGTCACAACAAATGAGAATAAGGAATGCATTAGATAACTTATTGATGAGTCTTTGATCTCATTATATTGATTTTAGTATGTTGTATTCATCTATTTTGGAGAACAGAACTGAAAGACACAAAGCAGTGTTTGTCGGTAAAAGAGAACAACTTAATGTTTACCGATGATCTCAGTGTAAACACCAACGACAGTTTACATCAACAAAAGTTTACACCGACAACAATATACACTGACGCATTTCTTTGTTAACCAAGGAAAATAGAATTGAACTAAATGATTAGTTTAGCTGACAAAATTGATGAGTTGGATTCGCATGATTCCAAGGTGGAAAGTCAAAGTTTGTTACAAGGATCTACAGCTAACAAAATTCAAGGAAGGTCTGACGGAGGTAATTTAAATGTGTTATTGACACATCAGCCGAGGAATTTTAAAGCGGAAAAATCAGTGGATATGATTAAGTGGCAAAATGTGATGGATGAAAATAAAACGGCTTACATGTTTATTTAAGGGAATGAAAAAATTACATTGTAATATTGATGCAGAAGAAGGTAGAAGGAGATACTGCAGGAGTAGAGCGTGAACTAGTATTCATGCAATTATGATCATACAGGTTATTGAACTGACCTACAGAATAAGAACCAAGCTGCATAGAGCATATTACCGAGTGATTGTAAGTGAAATTGTTGTTAAGATCTGAAGTGATATATTGGTCAGAAATATTTGTAAGAGAAAAACATTGATCTATAATTTGTAATTTGTTGTATTAGGGCAGATCAACCTACTTTTACTTTCTAATAATTGTGAACAGTGTAAACTCTTAACTGAGTTGACTTTTAAGTCTTATTTATGTTTCATTCTAACAAGTGAAACATTGTTATCCTGTAAACCTGCACAGTGAGTGACAAAGTGGTTGAAAGATGACTTCTAGTGTAAAATCCTCTAATAAGGTCACACTTGATAGTGTGTATTGTAACTTTTAACAGGGTTGGGTCCTCACCGACCTCACTTTAGAAGAGTGAAAATTTTTGGGTTGCCAGTTCCCAGGTGGTTTTTCCCTTAATAGGGTTTCCACGTTAAATCATTGTGTTATGTGTTGATTGTGATATCTGTTTGCTATCATACTTTACATTTTAGCTATTTGGTTTAATTGATAATGACTAATAGCTTTAACTGAAGATCGGTAAAAACATTGATAGTGAATCATATATTTGTTTACCGACTGACATAAATTTAAGAAACAGTTTTTGGATTGCTCATTTTTGTTTTGGGACTTGGATAAATGATTCACCCCCCTCTCAGTTATGTAAGGAAAATCAAGTGCGGAAACAACTTCCTACGCTAATCTCTATAGGAAAGTATTGTGCAAATTCTTTTAAACCCTTACAATTTCAGATTCGTTAACTACTTTAACAAAGATATTGCAACCACATACCATGCATACAAAAAAATAGAGAATGACACAATGATATACCTTGGGGAAACCTTTCTGTAAAAACCCCAGCACTCCAAAACCCGCACAATGTATTGATCAAAACTATTGCAGCTTACAATACACTTGCATCACATCTATTCGCAACCCTAAAAAAAATGCTTATATCATGTGCTTCACTTTTTAGGCTACTCCCAAAGATAACCATATTAGGGTTTTACCATTCTCTGAGAACCCTACGATTGGGGAAGAGTGTACAGTACTCAAATTTATCAGTTGCCACATGTCTTCACCTATCATTGAATCTTCCTAACATAGCTCTTACGTGTCATAAGAATCTGTCATAACCGTTTTAGCCATGATCTCCTTACACACAATTCAAGATGCCGACACATCAACATTATTTGCAAGAAATACATTTTACAAAACAAATAATAAGAATAGGAATTATCCAAGGTTGAGACACCTTATTCCTAACAAGTTATTCTAACACTTAAATCAGATCAAGCAACCAAAACAAACTCGGTCATCACTGATTCAATAATAGAAACATATAACATTGTAGTCCACTACCCAGCTGTAACTAACCTGTAAAACACAGAAATGTTCAAACCAAAACATTCACACAAGTATTGACACCAGGATTTATAGTGGAAACCCAATGTGCGAAAAACCACTTTGTAACATGCTACTATTATTTTCACTCTTTTGAAGTGAGCTCGGTTAAAAGCCAACCCTGTCAAAGGTTACAATACATACTGTCAGGTGTGACCTGGTTAAAGGATTTCAATCACCCTATTAAAAGTGAGCCTAGTTACAGGACTTACATACACTCCATTAGAATGCAACCTTCTTCAAAGGATTTAAAATATGACTGTTAGGTCAACCTCTGTTAAAAGGATTTTGACTGCTAGAATGGTTAGAAAGTAGCAGTAGTATTGATCTGAAAACATATAACTCACTTTGCAAATGTCAGATCCTATTCTGTACACAAATGCTAGTTTACTGACTTTGAAACTTTGTCATCTCCATCTCTGATCTGCTCAGAACTTTTCTTCAAGCAATCACCACACTTCTCCTTCAGCTTTTTCGCTTATACAGTCAATAAAACTTACTATTCTTCTAGCATCTACTTCACCCATACATTTTCATACCTTATGTTTTTGGTTCCATTAATACTTTCCTCTGTTAGGTTAACTTATCTTTTTCCGCTTAATCTCCTTCATAGATCTTAGGGTTAGGTCAGATTCATTGAATCTACCCACTTCATGTTCTTCAGCTTCTCTTCTAGAATCATCTCAAATCTCATAAAGATTTACAATAAAACATTTTACAAAGCATTAAATGCTTCCATACAATCAATAAATAAAGTCAACACATTTTACATAATCCAAGAGTTCAACAATGTCGGCTCCAAATCTGAATTCTCAGTCAATGCTGTGATCATCCGCTTGGTCTCTATGTAAAACACTCGATCACTACTAAAATTGTTTCCTTGGCATAAACTGATACTCGGTCGACACTAGATTTTGCTCAACATACACTAACTCGGTCGACACTAACATAACTCAGCTTAAACATGATTTATCCATTGTTGCTCGGTTAAGCCTACCAGTTTAGTCTTTAATCTAACTAAGATAAACAATACATTGTCTCATCATTGTACAACATAGTCAAGTACACTTTGTAGTATCAAGATAACTCAACCTCTCCCTAGGTGTTATTGTTACCAACCTTTCTTTCCCTTCTCATAATAGATATAGTACTTTCCTAAGTAGCAATAGTCTTACCAGTTAAGGTTTGACATCAATGACTGTTGGTGTAATTAAGTATTCACTAATTACACTTTACTTAAGTTTACTTAGGATAATGCATTTTCATAATTAGTTGTCTTTGAGACACCTAGGAGTTTGCATTTCTTTTTAGCACATGGTTAGGAGAATCTCCACTTTAGGTGGTCATAGTTGTCTTCTCATACCTCTTTGTGTGTGAGATCCACCTTTTGTGATCTTATCACTTGCATATCTTCTAGATATCATGCTTTGCCTATATATTGAGGCATTTCTACATTGTATGTAATCAATCAATTATCCATCATTTGATCATTATTGAATTCTTCATTTGATCATATTGTCTTGTCTCTCTTGTTTGTGCTATCTCTTGAGCTTCTAGATCTTGGTTTCTATTCTTTGCCTTAAGAAAATTCTTACATGGTATCAGAGCCAAAGGAGTCTTCATTGCATAGTCATTGGAGAGTGATTGATTGCTTCAACTTTTGGAGGGCCACGAACCAAATCTGGGATCAACATTTTGTGGGAGCGTTTTGAGCAAGATCGGACCTCACCATTGCATTCGGGTGGCTATTTCCATAAATTTTGACTATAAATTTGTCTATATTGGGCAAAAGTCAAATCTAAGGCAAATTTTTTTTGCAAATCAGCCCTCTAAGGCCTGATTGCCAAATTGGGTAATATTATTTCAGTTTTATTTTCAGATCTGATTATAATTCTATTTCTGTCATTTATAGAGATCTCCATTTATTGTATTTATTTTTGGATTTGGGCATTTATGGTATTTATTTAAGATCTGGAAATTTTTTTTTCCATTTCTAGAAATATATTGTGTTGCAAAATTTTTCCATTTTTGGTACCAGACACTACAGGTCAAATCGGGCAAGAAGCGAGCAGAGCAGCATCTCACAGTGAAGAAGGCACCATGGAGCCAAATGGGGAGCACAATCTCTTTTAAGATTATCTTGCACGTTAAGGGTTATTAATAGTGTAAAAGTTTATTTGGGCGTGAATGTGGGACTAAAGTCCAACATCCGCACCCACTCCTCTACGTGCATAGGTCCCTCATGTGACCCCCAACAAAAGAGGCTCCACCGGCGCTAACTCTCCACAATGTGGTCATCCTCAACAGTGCCCATAGCAACTCCGCGGACCACCTCCCAACGCGGCCTCCACTGTGGACAAACCCCCAGCTCCACTCATGGGATCCTCCCACCCCAGCGCATAGCTCTTAGCCCACCTCTTCTATGTCCCCACTCCCAAATGTGGGCTCCTCTCCACCGCGGCCTATCTGTAGACATCTCCCGCGCGGGAAACACGACTCCCGCCACCACCGCTCTAAATTGCAGCCTCTCTACTGGCTCCTCACCTCCATGAGGGCCACCTCATCTGTGCCACAGTGGTCAAAACCTCCACCATGGATAAACAACAACGCCGCCTAGAAACCCCTATCATGAGGACACCACACTAGCCCAAGTGAGCCAATCACCATCCGACACGCGACTGCCTGTCGAAACTGGTATTTTAAAATTTTTTTTTTCCAATTTTTGGTGAATTTCACTACATTTAATTTGACGCCTGTCTGGATGTCATTGGGGGAGATTTTTCTTTTTCTGTGACAGTTAGGAAGATGCCAAATTTAATCGCTTGATTGCATCAGTATTTTAGTACCTTAAGTTTGACGGCCATTTGACTGTCAAACCTGGGCATTTTACACTGATATGATGGTCATTTAATCATCAAATTTAACATAGTAAATTGGGTGATGTCAACAGATTTCAAAATTTTTAAGCCCTCACCATTTGCAGTTTGGATTTGGTAGTCCGACTTTGTGAGGCCATAACTTAGTCATCTGGACTCCAAATTAGGTGCAATTTTTTTTTATTTTACCTAAAATTTCCTGAATTTTTTAGTGGTGGTGTTCTTTTCTAGTTTTGGATCATGGATTTTTTAGAAATTGCAGTTTTTGGTGATTGTACCTGTCTGATCCTTGTTTTTGCAACTTCAAAGGCTTTGTACGGGCTCATACGAACACATTTTCAAGTGAAATTTTTTTTGAAAGTGCATAATTTTTTGTCTACTTTCAAAATATGATATCAGTTTAGAGAAATTTTGAGTAGACGTAGTACTTTTAGAATATGGTCTTTTTGGCCTATTGTGGCACTTGTAATTGATCAGATCCTTAAGCGATCTTTTGTCCCATCTTCTTGAGTCTGCAATAGCTTCACATTTTTAGTTGTAAACATCAAAATCAGAAGTCCACTTTGATCCATTTTGTCAAGTGGCAATTGTACACGCACTAGCTCTAAAGTGCCAAAATCACCATTTTGGGGGGGGGTTCTTTGATTGAGTGAATTGGGGGGGTGTCTTGTGTGTTGGTGTCTCTCTTTCTTGCACTCATTTTCATTTCTGCATCATGGGTTCTATTTCCAAATTAACTCCACATAACTATGCTACATGTAAAGATAATGTATGGAGCAAGTTAATGCTTAAAGGTTTAAATCCTTATTTGGATGGTACACTTAAAAAACCCACTGATGATGATACTACTGCACTACAAATTTGGTCAAGAAAAAATTATAAAGCATTAGGAGTCTTAAGAGATAATATGTCTCAAGCTATCATGTATCACATCAAAACCATAAAAGATGCTAAAGATGCTTGGGATAAACTTGAAGAATTGTTTGGTAAAGTGGATGAAGACATGGGATTCAAAATTGAGACTGATCTCCTCAAATTAGATCCTAGGAACTTTGACACAATTCAAGATTATCTCAACAAAGTCAATGACTATAGAGCACAACTTGATGATTGTGGTAATCCCATGAAGGATGCGAAGTTGGTTAGTCACTTGTTGAATCATCTTCCTCCTAAATATGCAGCTTTTGTTTCAAGTTACAATACTCACAAGTTAACCATGGGTAGTGCCTTCACTAAGCCTTCATTTGAGTCATTTTCAGAAATGTTGGTCTTAGAACAAACAAAATTGATGAGTATGGGGATTCTCAAGTCTTCAAAGTCTAAGGCATTGGTGGCTAATAATAGTAATCAAGATGGTAAAGGTTCTAACAAGAAGCAAAAAAAGTGGAAGGCCAATTCACAATCAGACACTCAACAATCTTCCTCCTCACAACAAGGAAAGTCTTCTCCCAACAACAACAACAACAAAAACAAGGGGGACAATTCTAAGAAGGAGAAGAAAATTTGTGCATATTGCAAGAAGCCAAATCATGATGAGCATCAATGCCACAAGAAACAAATTGACAAGTTGACAAACATAATCAAGAAGCAATGCATTGATTTGCCAAATGCCTACAAGGGAAAGGATTCAACACTTTCCACTTCAAAGGGTAAAGGACAAGCATTTGTGGCAAGTACAACTAATTCAGAGGAATGGATCTTTGATTCAAGTGCCACACATCATATGGGTGCCACAAAGGAGCAATTTTCTTCCTTGAAACCATCTATGGTACCTCACATCTATGTAGGAGATGATACTCACATGGAAGTTGAAGGAAAAGGGGAAGTTGAGATGGAAAATGGAGCTTTCAAAGATGTTCTCTATGTTCCAAACCTTAGCACAAACCTCCTTTCAATTTACCAAATCACTCACTATGGAGGTGGAAAGAAAGTTGAGTTCCTACCTGATTCAATTGTAGTAAAAAATCTTAAGGATGCTTCTATGGTGGCAATAGGAAAAGTGAATCATGACACAAGGCTTTACTCATTTTCTCAATTTGTTCCTAAGACTCCTTCACATGCCTTGTTGACACACTCAAATTCACAAAGTAAACTTTGGCATGAAGGATTTGGACATCTCAACTATAGATATCTTCAACAGCTTAGTAGCAAGGATATGGTCAAAGGTCTACCTCAAATCAAGTATTCAGAGGGTGTATGTTCAGGTTGTGAAATGGGCAAACATCCCGAAGAGAAGTTCGATAAGGGGAAGTCTTGGAGAGCAACATTTGTTCTTGAGTTGGTTCATAGTGATGTAATGGGCCCATTTCTAGTGCCATCATTTAGCAAGGCTCGTTATGTACTCACCTTCATTGATGACTTTTCACGCTACACTTGGGTCTACTTTCTTGGTCACAAGAGTGAAGTGTTTGATAAATTTCTCACCTTCAAGGCTCATGTTGAGAAACAATCAGGTAAAGCCATCAAGATTCTTCAAATAGATAATGGAAGGGAATATGTGAACTCAAGGCTTATAGACTTTTGCACACTTGAGGGTATTGATCTTCAACATTTAGTTGCTTACACTCCACAATAGAATGGTGTTACAAAAAGGAAGAATAGGACCCTTAAGGAGATGGCCACTTGTATGATTCATGCTAAGTCTCTTGATCAAGCCTTTTGGGATAAAGCTATATGTTGTGCCACTCGCATACAAAATAGAACTCCTCATAAAGCTTTGGATGGAGTTACTCCTTTTGAAGCTTGGTGTGGAAGAAAACTAGTTGTGAAACACTTTAGAGTCTTTGGTTGTCCAGCTTGGGCACGCATACCTCCACAAAAACATAAGGCATTGGAACCATGAAGAAAACCTTGCATATTTGTTGGTTATCCTGAGACTCTTAAGGCATACAAGCTTATGGATCCTGAGACACATGAGGTCTTCTTTGAGAGGAGTGTTCACTTTGAAGAGAGTTTTCCTAGCTTGGATTCTTTAACTCCTCCTACTTCCTCCATTTCAGATAATGATAGTGATGATAGTGACTTGGAAGATGAAACTCCTTCAACTTCGACTTGCAGGCCACCACCTTCACAGGGTCAAGACATAGTTGAGGACATTCCTTCATCATCTTCTTCCTCCACTAGACCTTGTTGGGCACAAAAAACACTTGATTCAGCAGGTCCACTTGTGGGGAATCCTTCAGACACTAGGAGGACATGGTCACAACACAACTCATTTCTGCATGCTTATATTGCAATTGCTTCTGATCCACAATCATTTAAGGAAGCTTCAGGGGTTCCTAAGTGGGACAAAGCTATGGAGGAAGAGTATAACTCTTTGATGAGAAATAATACTTGGGACTTAGTTCCTCTTCCTAAGGGAAGAAAATTGGTTCGATGTAAGTGGATCTACAGACCAAGTTTGCAGGGGATGGAAGTGTGGATAAGTATAAGGCAAGACTTGTTGCAAAAGGTTTCTCTCAGGTTCCTGGTATTGACTACACCAAGACCTTTGCACCTGTAGCCAAGATGAACTCCATTCATTTGACACTTTCTATTACTGCAGCTCATGGTTGGGTTGTACATCAGATGTATGTCAAGAGTGCATTTCTACATGGGGATCTTCATGAAGAGATTTATATGGAGCAACCACAGGGATTCATCCAGGATACTACTATAGTTTGCAGGTTAAGGAAGTCTATCTATTGCCTCAAATAGGCTCCTAGGGCTTGGTATGCCAAGATGGATTCCTTCCTTCTCTCAGTAGGATTCACTAGGTGTCATTCAGATTCAAATGTCTACATTCTTCGGCAGGATGACTCACACTTGATACTTGTACTTTATGTTGATGACTTGATCATTACAGGGAATAATTCATCCATCATTGCTAGTGTCAAGTCTTCTTTGCAGGATATATTTGCTATGATAGACTTGGGTTTACTTCACTATTTTCTTGGTATTGAGATCACATAGTCCTCAACAGGGATCACACTTTCTCAACCCAAGTATGCTCTTGATTTACTTTCTCGATTTCACATGAGTGATTGCAAGGCTACACCCACTCTATTTCTATCAGGTGTCAAGTTAGAGGCTAAGTGTTCTACACCACTTGTTGATGCTACATTGTATAGACAACTTGTTGGAAGTCTCATCTACTTGACACATACATGCCCTAATCTAGCATTTGCAGTTGGCATGGTTTCTCACTTCATGCAAGAGCCACATGAGCTTCATTGGAAGGCAACCAAGTGCATATTGCACTACATACAGGGTACACATACACATGGGATTCATTATGTAGCAGGTATAGGACTTTAGTTGGTTGGATATACAGACTCAGATTGGGCAGGCGATCTTGATGGTCGCAAGTCTACTTCAGGTTACATGTTTCATCTTGGTTCAGGCCCCATTTGTTGGTAGAGTAAGAAGCAACATGCTATTTCTCTTTCTTCGACTGAGGCTGAGTATCGAGGGGCTCTTACTGTAGCTATAGAGGCTATTTGGCTTTAGCATATCCTGAAGGAGTTTGGTTTCAATATTCCATGACCTACAATCATTCATTGTGACAATTAGGGTGCTATAGCAATCTCTAGACATCCGGTCCAACATCAGAAGACCAAACACATTGAGGTTCATATGCACTTCATTAGAGATTTGATACAGGAGTAGGTCATTGAGATGCAGTATTGTCCTACAACAGAGTAGGTTGTAGACATCTTCACCAAACCCTTCACTGAGAGCAAGTTTCTTTAGTTGCGAGCTCTCTTGGGGGTGTGGGCTATTCCATCAAGGGGGGTCACATGACTTCTCTATTCTTTCCTATGGGGGTGATATTTTCCTCATATGAGGTCTTCTCTCTCATCTTCTATTATTGTATTTATCTCTATTTTTGGGGGAGGGGTTTTCCCATGAGGTTTTCCCTCTTTCTCCGCTTTATGAGAGATTGCATTGTTCTTGCATCTTGTACATGGGTACCTAACATGGCCTAGTAGCCGGGACCCATCTTGCATTGTGAGCTTAAGTGCATTCCCCTAAGTTGCACTTAAGGGGGGGTGTTGGTGTAATTAAGTATTCACTAATTACACTTTACTTAAGTTTACTTAGGATAATGCATTTGCATAATTAGTTGTCTTTGAGACACCTAGGAGTTTGCATTTCTTTTTAGCACATGGTTAGGAGAATCTCCACTTTAGGTGGTCATAGTTGTCTTCTCATACCTCTTTGTGTGTGAGATCCACCTTTTGTGATCTTATCACTTGCATATCTTCTAGATATCATGCTTTGCCTATATATTGAAGCATTTCTACATTGTATGTAATCAATCAATTATCCATCATTTGATCATTGTTGAATTCTTCATTTGATCATATTGTCTTGTCTCTCTTGTTTGAATTCTTTTTTTGTAAGCAAGTTCTATGTAGGAGACAGTACCTATTATGTTGCATAAAAACAAAAATACAAATAGAGTAGAAACTATAGATTTGAATAACTAAGATCAGTGGTATAAATACATAATCACTTGACCTATTTCTGTCAGCCTATTTTCTACATCTATAGTGAAAAAGTTATCGTTTGCTTGCACAAAAGCTTCAAACTTAGTCATGTCAAATTCCTTCACATCTACTTTGAAAATAATATAGGCCTTTTTCATCAGGGTCTTCTTGCCTTCTACCTCTAGCGCGAAGTGACACAACAAATAACCGTTTGTAATATTTATATTAATGTTAACCAAAGAGATTGCCACTTCTGTGTATAGGTCATCTGCCACTATCTTGCGTGTCATTCTAACCATGGTCAAGGTATGTTCAATAATTTGTATGGGTGGCTGAAACAAGTTTACAATCAACTTTCCATCATGGACATAGGTTCCATCTTAGTATTCACCTCCTAGTATCGCTACCATAGTCACCTTGTCTTGCTCATTGGCTTGATTAAATATTATCTGAATCTACTCTTCTGAAGTTTTCACCAGTGTTTCAACCTTGTCACATCGATAGCTAATGCCCAAGTAATTAACCATCGTCTGTATGATCAAACGATTGCAAAGAGCCTTTAACAATTTTTTTTGTCTTGTCTTCAATGTAACTCAACATAAACAGATGGAGCTACAGACTAGGCTGTCTGAAAGGACTAAGTCACGGGGGCTAACATATGAAGACTGTCCACCTAGTTTTGGAGATGAACTCTGCAATTATCACGCTCATTGACATAACGTCCCATTCCCCATTGCCAATGCTGACTAAACATCAACCTCTATCCTATTTCAATCCCTGTGAAAGGATTTCAATCTGCAGATAAGATATGATGTAGATCACTAGGCACCTGATCTTCTTGACCAAATTTCAAGTTAAACACTCCATCAATCACCAAATTCGCTAGCTGGTGGCTGTCTTATTACCTCTTGATAAATGTGTTATATTAAAAAATTACACAGGTGCTTCAAGAGATTATTTAGTCTGCAAATCTAATTGGCTAACCTCCAACTATGAAAAGCAGACTTTGAGACACCGTTTAGAATTATTTGAGAATTTCCTTTAATAATAATCTTGTCTATGTCATTACTTACACACCAGTTGAGCCCTACCTCCATAACTGCTATTTCTGCCACGTTGGTGGTGAAGTCCTTATTCCTAGCCATGCCTCTCACAACATCTCCCCTTTTCATTTTTTATGATGAAACCTAAGCCACTTGTTTTCAGATTACCCCTACTTGCTCTGCCAAAACTCAATTTCACCCATTCGTTCGAGGGCACCTGCCAAAATATTTGCTTTCTCTCCGCCTTCTTATTCTTGTGTGTGTGTGTTTGTGTGTTTTTATATATATATATATATATATATATATATATATATATATATATATATATATATATATATATATATATATATATATATATATATATATATATATATATATATATATATATATATATATATATATATATATACACACACACACACACACACACACAAACACACACACGTAAAGACATTCGTAATATACATGCATATATGTGTGTGTAAGTTGTGAAATTTTAAAAATTATTAATATAATACTTTTAATTTAATTGAAATATATAAATATTATATATTTCGTTGTAAATCTTTTAAAAATATATATCTTTAATTTAATTTTAAATTCTATTTTTATAGTTATATTTAGTAACTACAAAGTGACTTTAAAAAAAAAAAAAATTTATTCTAAATTTTATTTTTCATAGTTACCTTTACTAATTTTTTATTTATTCTTAGGACATAAAATACGTTACAATATATAGTGATGTTCTCTTAAAAATATGATTAAAAGAAATTATTAAATATAAAATAAAATTAATTTATGCTAATAAATTAAATATAAAAAATATTAATTTTAATTTACAATTTTAAGTCAAATCAACGGATAATTAGAAAATAATAATAGTGATTTGATTAGAAAATGATAAAAAGAAACAAAAAAGTTACTAAATATAAAATAAAAATTCATTTATTTTAAAAATATTATTATTTTATTTTTATGTTAAAAATCATTTAAATATCCTTAGCTTGTATTTGGCAACTGCCAAGTTGATTTAGACGTTGCTGGTGGATGCATCACATGGCATGGGCACGGGCATAGGTAGGCTTTTGCCTACGTGATTGGTAAAAAATGAAGTAAATTTGTTAGCATATTTAGAAAATCGGTCACTTCACTACTTTTACCACGTTAGGGTATAATCATATCTTTGTTGTGCTCTCATTCTCACAATAGTATAACATGTAGTTGTTAGCATATTAAACCGCCTTCTGTGAAAATATCCGACGGTCACTGTACCATCTATGCCTTTAATAATGCACAACTACCTCCTCATCCAACTAGCAGGTATACATTTGGACATGCAAATACATTATATTTCCAAGTATATTTCCCTATGAATTTTCCTTAATCGAGACTGTCATTTCTTCTACACATGAAAGCGATCTGGATGTGATATAATTGTGAGTTTCTTCAGGCCTTCAAGCACCAATTTCCTCTTCAAATCTACCCATTCATGAGCATTTCTAGTTTGATTAGTGTTGTCCAAAATTCTGACTTATGGCAGTGACCTTCATCCTACATTTGGACATGCGAATACATTAGATTGGAGACAAACATCTATACACACACGAGCTTGAAGGATTTGTATTACACAATATACATTACATAGATGAGTTCATGATATTTTTGTATATTTTTACCTTGATTTTTCTATGATCTATGGTTGTCATACATCAATGCCATATTATGCTACCGCACATTTTTCCTGTGTCCATACTTTATTCAAGTTTTTGGTCTTCATAGATTAGCCTACTTGTCATTAACCAAACCAAGTCCGTGTGAATGCACACTTGGTAAATGCACCTTTCTGGGTGATAAACCCACATCTATCTATGGTTTTAAGGATACATTGAAATCACAAACAT